>CM061750.1:356993716-357647089 GCA_030979885.1 Lolium multiflorum
GGATGCCCCCGTGGTTCATCCCTGCATATTTTAAGAAGACTCAATCGTCTAAGCTTGGGGATGCCCAAGGCATCCCCTTCTTCATCGACAACATCATCAGGTTCCTCCCCTGAAACTATATTTTTATTCAGTCACATCTTGTGTTCTTTACTTGGAGCATCGGTTTGTTTTGTTTTTGTTTTTGTTTGAATAAAATGGATCTTAGCATTCACTTTGTGGGAGAGAGACACGCTCGCTGTTGCATATGGACAAATATGTCCTTAGGCTTTACTCATAATGTTCAAGCGAAGTTTCTTCTTCGTTAAATTGTTATATGGTTGGAATTGGAAAATGCTACATGTAGTAATTCTCAAAATGTCATGGATAATGTGATACTTGGCAATTGTTGTGCTCATGTTTAAGCTCTTGCATCACCTACTTTGCACCCATTAATGAAGAAATACATAGAGCTTGCTAAAATTTGGTTGCATATTTGGTCTCTCTAAGGTCTAGATAATATCTAGTTTTGAGTTTTGAACAACAAGGAAGACGGTGTAAGGTCTTATAATGTTTACAATATGTCTTTTATGTGAGTTTTGCTGCGCACCGGTTCATCCTTGAGTTTGCTTCAAATAACCTTGCCAGCCTAAACCTTGTATCGAGAGGAATACTTCTCATGCATCCAAAATCCTTGAGCAAACCACTATGCCATTTGTGTCCACCATATCTACCTACCTACATGGTATTTCTCAGCCATTCCAAAGTTTTACTTGAGTGCTACCTTTAAATTCCATCATTCACCTTTACAAATATATAGCTCATAGGACAAACACTTCTTAAAACTATAAATGTGTGAATATGTACTTATGCTTTATCTTTTATTAAGTTCCTTGTTGTGCGATAACCATGCTTCAGGGGACGCCATTTTACCTTTGTTAGATATCATGTGAGTTGCTGTGCATGTCCGTCTTGTCTGGAGGATCTATCACCTTAATGATTGGAGCATGCAAATTGTTAGAGAAGAACATTGGGCCGCTAACAAACCATGAATCATGGTTGAAGTTTCAGTTTTGGACATATATCCTCAATCTCATATGAGAATATTAATTGTTGCTACATGCTTATGCATTAAAGAGGTGTCCATTATCCATTATCTGTTGTCCCGGTATGGATGTCTAAGTTGAGAATAATCAAAAGGAGAAATCCAAAATGCGAGCTTTCTCCTTAGACCTTTATACAGGCGACTGGAGGTACACCTTTGTGACACTTGGTTGAAACATGGCATGCAAATATCCGGTAGTCCAGTAGACAGGAATCTGGAGCACTATTAGTATACTATGCATGAGGCTGCAACTGTAAAATATAATTTACATAACTCATGGCACAACCTACAGTTAAACAAAATTGACATCTTTCAAGTAAGCTCACTTTAAATACGACAGTAAATGCTTCCTCTTTTGAAGGACCTTTCTTTCTTATTGTTGAGTCAGTTTACACCTATCTCCCTCCACCTTAAGAAGCAAACACTTGTGTGAGCTGTGTGCATGGATTCCTACATACTTGCATATTGCACTTATTATATTACTTTATGTTGACAATATCCATGGAATATACATGTTATAAGTTGAAAGCAACCGCTGAAACTTAATCTTCCTTTGTGTTACTTCAACACCTTTACTTTGATTTATTGCTTTATGAGTTAACTCTTTTATATCTGAAACTGCAATGATCAACTTTGTCTTGAAGAAATCTTATTCTTGAAAAAGTCTTTGCTTTATGATTCGATTGTTTACTCATGTCATTACCATTGTTTTGATGGTTGCATTCATTACATATGTTTACAAATAGTATGATCAAGATTATGATGGCATGTCACTTGAGAATTTATCTTTGTTATCGTTTTACCTACTCGGGACGAGCAGAACTAAACTTAGGGATGTGATACGTCTCCCAGCATGTCAGATATTTCTTATGTTCCATGCTGCTTTATTGATGATACCTACATGTTTTATGCACATTATATATCGTTTTCGCATTTTCTGGAACTAACCTATTAACAAGATCACAGAAAGAACGATTCTTTACATTTCTGCTTGCTTTTGGTTTCGAGAAATCTCATGAAATATTCTCAGGAATTGGAACAGAAATCATGAGGTCCTATTCACACTACAAAAACTCGAAGGCCCAGGGGATAACGGGGGAGTGGGGCGACCGGCGCCGCCACCACGGTAGCGTGGCCGAGAGGGGCCGCGCCGCCCTATGGTGTGGGCCCTCGCGCCCTCGACCTACCCTTTCGCCTACTTATAGCCTCCATCGCGAAAGCGATCTGAGGCCACGATACGGAAAACCTTCAGGAAGGCAGCAGCGCGCCGTCATGGGGATTCGGAGATGCCTCCAGAAGCACCCCACTGCCGGAGAAGGGGATTCATCTCGGAGGACTCTACACCGCCGTGGTCGCCTCCGGAGTGATGAGTGATAGTTCTTCTGGACTATTGGTCATAGCGGTAGCTAGATGGTCGTCTTCTCCTAATTATTAACCATTGTTGGATCTTGGCTACTGATCAGATCATCCTCATAATACTATATGTTTGTGTTTGTCGGGATCGATGGATAGAGAATGCTATGTTATGATGATTATCAATCTCTTGTTTATGTGTTGTTTATGATCTTGCATGCTCTCCGTTATTAGTAGAAGCTCTGCTGGCCAAGTTTTACTCTTAACTCCAAGAGGGAGTATTTATGCTTTCAGATAGTGGGTTCATGCCTTCATTGACACCTGGGACAGTGACAGAAAGTTCTAAGGTTGTGATGTCTTGTTGCCACTAGGGATAAAACATTGATTCTATGTCTAAGGATGTAGTTTATGATTACATTACGCACCACTGCCCAATGCAATTGTCTTGTTTGCTTTGCAACATCTTGAATAGGGGTTCGGATAATAGCTTTGAAGGTGGACTTTTGAGCATAGATGCGGTTGGATGGCGGTCTATGTACTTTGTCGTAATGTACTGATTAAATCTACTATATTTATCATATCATGTATATGCATTGTTATGCCTTCTCTATTTGTCAATTGCTTGAATTGTAATTTGTTCACCCAACATGCTTTGTCTTATGGGAGAGACATTGAACTGTGGACCCCTGTCCTATTCTTTACATAACATACAATCTACTGCAATACTTGTTTTACTGTTTTCTTGCAAGCAATCATCTTCCACAATACGGTTAATCCTTTGGTACAAAAGACGGTGAGATTGACAACCTCACTGTTTCGTTGGGGCAAAGTACTTGATTGTGTTGTGCAGGTTCACACGTTGGCGCCGGAATCCCTATTGTTGCGCCGCATCACATTTATCCACCATCAACCTTCAACATCTTCTTGGCTCTCAGTTCAGTTGTGCCGGGTTTCTTTCGAGGAAAACTTACTCTGTACGCATCATACCTTCCTCTTGGGTTCCCAACAGACGTGTGATTTTCCGCCATGCAGGGAACTAATCGAAGCAATCCACACCTTCTGGCTGGGTAGGAGTCAGTGGCACGCCCTTGCAACCGCCGGTCGTGTCTTGGGAACATTTGCGGGAGCCGACGTCGAGGGACCGAGCCCGCTGCGCCTTGGGAAGCCTCCGTCTTCGATGTAACAGCTTCTGTGAGTGGGTTTTGGCAGGTAACACGATGCAGCTCACGCCCGGTGGGACATCGGGACAATCTTCGCGACAACCATGTCGTCATACGTGTCTCGAGCGTGGAACCGATCAAACATAGAAGATCTTACCTCCCAGGCATAAGAAGAAATGCGATGAACTTGGAAGCGATGTGAGCTTCGATCTCATGTCGCGCTTTTGAAAAACCCGTTCGCACGGGATCAAGTTCAAAGGGTTCCAACCCGAAGGCGCGGCTGGATGGACTAGATCTATCTCTCCCTTCGGACGAACGTACCAGAGCCCTGCGACAGGAAGTCAACTATGTCGTTGCTCACTCTCTTCATCGGCATGCTGAGAGCTTGGTGAACACTCTGGAGCGTGTCGCGCTCAATGTGGTGCAAGAAGTCAAGAAGCACAAGTACTCTCCGTCAGGGTCCTGCTCTAGGAACTCATCAAGGAGAGATGCCGCTCCATACAAGGCCACCAGCACCAACACACGTTGCGGCTCCACAGCCACAGGTTCACCGGCGTCGTAAATGCAAAGGTTGGAGGTGATCCGAGGGGCGACTACAGGTCTTTGTATGAGCATGAAATTCCACATGGATACGTGTGCACATATGTGCAGTTGTAACGTGTTGGATGACCCTACAAATTCTGACGGAAGAATACATCCTGTGACGGGAGGAGTCGTTTGGAAGCGAGGGAAACCGGTTGACGAATCTTGAAAAGCAGTGGCTAACTAAATATACCACCAATACAAGTCATGAACGATCAACTTCTGTAGCTCCTACGGTGGATGAGATCACGCAATCATGAGAGACCGGTTCGGCATCTGCCAGAAGAAAGTGATCGGCTAATTCAAACGTGTCCATGACTACGACCTGATCCATACCACCTAAGTATCGGCTCCCCGGACTTCACCAAATTTAGTGGATCGGAAGACCAACAGCTCGATCGAACACGTGAGCAAATGCCTTTTTGATTGGGCATGGTCATAACCCGAAACGGAGCTGCGTGTGAGGTTTTCTGTGATCTCTTACGGGTCTGACCTTTGGGGCATTTTTACCTCGTTATGCAGACTCGGTTGGACGTGGAAACGGTGGAAGAAACGTGATTCCATGTACAATACCATTCGGAAACTACTACGAGCTAGCCTTGCTGATCTGACCCAAGGTCGGCCGGGGGGAACCGGAGGCGTATCTGAGTACATCCGGAGGTTCGGGACCATGAGAGAAAACAGATGTTATTGGTTGTGAAGACGATCGAAGTGGCGGTATGGGATTCTCAGCGCCACAGCAAGGATGCTGACCTTCGGGCAGAGTACAATTCAGCACAGCATGGTTGAGAAGTTGACGGCATGTGACATGTGTCCAGGTGCCAAGACAGTACAAACGCGTCACCACAGTCAAGGAGCAGAGCCTTGAAGATGAAGACTCTGCGAGGAGATCAGGAGGTGTTATGTTGGAAGTGGACTCGGAGGCAAAACCGTGTCCTGCAGTCGGTGCGAAGCAACCAGGGCCGGTGAAGGGATTCGACTTCGATTTGAGCACAAAACGGAGCAGAATTTTGATTTGCTGCTGAAGGAGAAACAGCTGAGATTGCAGAAGGCCACAGAAATCCCCGCCACGAGAGATGAACGAGCGAGGCCATGCGCAGAATGGCATCCTGCGTTCACCCATACCTGCTATTTGCAAAGGTCCTGTGGGACAATTCATATGGCGATAGAACAAGGCCGACTACTCTTCGGTCAGTTTGCCATGAGAATTGACACGCAGCCGTTCGAGAAGTCAGCATGGTCGATCTCCAGCCGGTGCATAGGGCGCCGAAGGCCGGACTCCTCGTTTGACATCAATGGCCGGGCTTGGGATCGCCATGGCGGATAGCCGAGACGATCGTTCTCGCGGCAAAGATAAAAAGGAGGCCGATCCACGCGAGCAGCATGATGACAGACGGTATTTGACCGAGGAAGAGGTGATAAGCGTGCGGTATCATGACCACTTTCCCGCGCACCTCCTTAGCAAATATGAGCAGCGACGATGCGACAGACGTCGGCGGCTCGATGACGATGACGGATATCGTCGGTGCGATGCGGATAGCAATCTGATCGTCTGAGGTATGAGCGTCACGCCGAGAGGGGATCAAAGGAGCAGAGGGGCCCGGTAGACGGACATTGGAATTGTCCTTTCTTCAAACACTGTGGGACTCGGGAATGAGCCGATTGTCGATGCGCGTAAATGTACACGTCGGTTGGGAACCCCAAGAGAGGAAGGTATGATGCCCACAGTGGCAAGTTTTCCCTCGAAAGAAACCAAGGTTTAATCGAACCAGAGGAACCAAGAAGCACGTTGAAGGTTGATGATGGCGAAATGTGATGCGGCGCAACAACGGGGATTCCGGCGCCAACGTGGAGTCTGCACAACAAAACCAAAGTACTTTGCCCCAACGAAACAATGAGGTTGTCAATCTCACAGCTTTCTGTAACAAAGGATTAAGCGTGTCGAGTGTGAAAGATGATTGTTTGCAAAGCATTAAAACAATATTGCAGTAGAGTGTATGCGATGTAAAGAATAGGGCCGGGGGCCCACAGTTCACTAGAGGTGTCTCTCCCATAAGATAAAGCATGTTGGGTGAACAATTACAGAGTTGGACAATTGACAAATAGAGAAGGGCATAACGTGCATATACATGATATGATAAATATAGTGAGATTTAATCAAGACATTACGACAAAGTACATAGGCCGTCATCCATCCTATGCCTAAAGTCCACCTTCGGGTTATCATCAGAACCCCGTTCGGTATTAAGTTGCTAAAAGCAGAACAATTGCATTAAGTATGGTGCGTAATGTAATCGACAGCTACATCCTTAGACATAGAATCAATGTTTTATCCCTAGTATAACAACACATCACAACCTTAGAACTTTATGCTGTCCCGGGTGTCAATGAAGGCATGAGAACCCACTATCAGGCATAAATACTCCCTCTTGGAGTTAAGAGTACAAATTGCCCGAGCCTCTACTAATAACGGAGAGCATGCAAGATCATAAACAACACATAAACAATAGATTTATAATCACCATAACATAGTATTCTCTATCCATCGGATCGACAAACACAACATATAGTATTACATATAGATGATCTTGATCATGTTAGGCAACTCACAAGATCCAACAATGAAGCACAATTAGGAGAAGACGACCATCTAGCCACTGCTAATGGACCCATAGTCCGGGGGTGAACTACTCACTCACCGGAGGCGATCGTGGCGATGAAGAGTCCTCCGGAGATGAATCCCCTCTCCGGCGGGGTGCGGGCTTGATCTCTGAATCCCAAGAGATGGGATTAGCGCAGCGGCGGCGTCTCTGGAAGGTTTTACGTATCGTGGCTCTGGGGGTTTCGCGATGGGGGCTTTAAGTAGGCGAAAGGGCAGGTCAAAGAGGCGGCGCGAGGAGGAAGGCGCACCTGACCGAGGCGCGGCCGGGGGCTGCAGGCAGCGCCGCCACATGGTGTGTACCTCGTATTTACTTCCTTCCTCTTCGGTCTTACGGAAGCTGGAGTGCAAGAAATAGGACCACAGGCGGTGATTTAGTCCAGTCCAGAGAATATTTCCTTACTAGGATTTGTGAAACCAAAAACAACAACAACCGGCTCTTCGGCATCTTGTTAATAGGTTGGTGCTGGAAAATGCGTAAATACGACACTATAATGTGCATAAAACATGTAGGTATCATCAATAAAGTAGCATGGAACATAAGAAATTATCGATACGTTGGACACGTATCAGCATCCCCAAGTTTTGCTCGTCCCGAGCAGGTAAAACGATAACAAAGATAATTTCTGAAGTGACATGCCATCATAATCTTGATCATACTATTTGTAAACATATGTAATGAATGCAGCGATCAAAAAAAAAGTAATGACATGAGTAAACAAGTGAATCATATAGCAAAGACTTTTCATGAATAGTACTTCAGGAGACAAGCATCAATAAGTCTTGCATAAGAGTTGACTCATAAAGCAATAAATCAAAGTAAAGGTATTGAAGTAACACACAAAGGAAGATTAAGTTTCGGCGGTTGCTTTCAACATAACATGTATATCTCATGGACATTGTCAACATAAAGTAATATAACAAGTGCAGTATGCAAGTATGTAGGAATCAGTAGGTTCACACAAGTGTTTGCTTCTTAAGGTGGAGGAGATAGGTATTGACTCAACAATAAAAGTAAAAAGGTCCTTCAAAAGAGGAAAGCATCGATTCTATTGTTGTGCTAGAGCTTTTATTTTGAAAACATGAAACAATTTTGTCAACGGTAGTAATAAAGCATATGAGTTATGTAAATTATATCTTACAAGTTGCAAACCTCATACATAGAATACCAGTGTCCGCACCCCGTCCTACTTAGCTTGGACTACGGGATCTTTGCATGCATGTTTCAACCAAGTGTCACAAAGGGGTACCTCCGTGCCGCCTAAGGTCTAAAGAGAAAGCTCGCATTTTGGATTTCTCGCTTTTGATTATTCTCCACTTAGACATCCATAGGGACAACATGGACAAGAGATAATGGACTCCTCTTAAATGCATAAGCATGTAGCAATGATTATTATTCTCATATGAGATTGAGGATATATATCCAAAACCTGAAACTTCAACCATGATTCATGGCTTTAGTTAGCGGCCCAATGTTCTTCTCTAACAATTTTGCATGCTCCAACCACTAAGGTGATAGATCCTTCAGACAAGACGGACATGCATAGCAACTCACATGATATTAAACAATAGTTGATGGCGTTCCCCAGAAGCATGGTTATCGCACAGCAAGCAACTTAATAAAAGATAAAGTGCATAAGTACATATTCAATACTACGATAGTTTAAGGCTATTTTGTCCCATGAGCTATATATTGCAAAGGGAGAATGATGAAATTTTAAAGGTAGCACTCAAGCAATTTACTTTGGAATGGCGGAGAAATACCATGTAGTAGGTGAGTATGGTGGACACAAATGGCATAGTGGTTGGCTCAAGGATTTGGATGCATGAGAAGTATTCCTCTCGATACAAGGTTTAGGCTAGCAAGGTTTATTTGAAACAAACACAAGGATGAAAGTGCAGCAAAACTCACATAAAAGACATATTGTAAACATTATAAGACTCTCCACCGTCTTCCTTGTTGTTCAAAACTCAATACTAGATATTATCTAGACCTTAGAGAGACCAAATATGCAAATCAAAATTTAGCAAGCTCTATGTATTTCTTCATTAATGGGTGCAAAGCATATGATGCAAGAGCTTAAACATGAGCACAACAATTTCCAAGTATCACATTATCCAAGACATTTTAGAATTACTACATGTAGCATTTTTCCAATTCCAACCATACAACAATTTACGAAGAAGAAACTTAGCCTTGAACATTATGAGTAAACCTAGGACATATTTGTCCATATGCAACAGCGGAGGCGTGTCTCTCTCCACAAAGTGAATGCTAGGATCCATTTATTCAAACAAAAACAAAAACAAAAACAAACCGACGCTCCAAGTAAAGAACACAAGATGTGACCGAATAAAAATATAGTTTCAGGGGAGGAACCTGATGATGTTGTCGATGAAGAAGGGGATGCCTTGGGCATCCCAAGCTTAAACACTTGAGTCTTCTTAAAATATGCAGGGATGAACCACGGGGCATCCCCAAGCTTAGAGCTTTCACTCCTCTTGATCATAGTATATCATACTCCTCTCTTGACCCTTGAAAACTTCCTTCACACCAAACATCAAGCAAACTCATTAGAGGGTTAGTGGACAATTAATAATTCACATGTTCAGAGGTGGCACAAACATTCTTTACACTTCTGGACATTGCATAAAGCTCTTGGACATTAATGGATCAAAAGAAATGAATCCAACATAGCAAAAAGGGCAATGCGAAATAAAAATGAAGATACGCTCAAAAAACAGAACAGTTCGTAAAGACGAATTTAAAGATGTGGCACCAGACTTGCTCAAATGGAAAAACTCAAAACTAATGAGAGTTGCGTACATATCGGAGGATCACGCTCGTAAATTGGCAGATTTTTCGAATTTTCTACAGAGGACTGTGCCCAGATTCGTGACAGACAGCAATGCTGTTTATGCGCAGCGATCCCAAATATAACATCAACTTTGACCTAGAAACTTTACTTGGCACAAAAACATGATAAGGAGAGGTTACTACAGTAGTAAACAACTTCCAAGACTCAAATATAAAATAAAGTGCGTAGTAAAAACATGGGTTGTCTCCCATAAGCGCTTTTCTTTGCGCCTTTCAGCTAGGCGCGAAAGTGCAAATCAAGTATTATCGAGAGTAGAAGCATCAACATTATTATTTTCATGCAAACACAACTTGTTACAGAGGGTATTAGGTGCTTCATTATCTAAATTTTCTATGGTGGTGCTAGGGGTTTTATAAATTTTAGGCCTATAATAATTCTTTTGTTTAGGCACTTTAGAGGCGCATACATGAATTTTTGCTCTTTACCCACATAAGCTTTCTCATTATACTTGAGAGAAGGAAAGGTTGAACCCAAGGTTCCCATAACTTTTTTCAACTTCATCAATCCTATTGGTTTGATTATCATAAGACAACACAAGTTTCTAGGACACTAATTCTTTCATCAATTCCTCTAAGGATTTATCAAGTTCATAAGTTTTATCAGAAACATTTTCAATTTAGTTTCAACACTTGAAAATTTTCTCTATGGTTTTCAATTTTTTCATACATCTCCAAGAGAGATTTCAATTTTAACTTCATTAGCAGGTGGTATTCCAACTAGACTCTCAATGATGCAACTAGCTTCTAAAGCGGGAGTACCTAGGGAAATTGCCTCCCGAAAGAGTATCAAGAACATACCTATTCCAACTAGATAAACCAACATAAAAGTTCCTAAGAAGGATAGTGGTGGAGTGTTTCTTAATGCACCTATGATGAGCATTACTAATTCTATACAAAGCATCTTTAAAACTTTCTCCACCTTGTTGCTTAAAAGAACGAACTTCAACTTCAGGATTACTCATTTTAGTAGCAATAAAGTAAACTAGGCAAAGACAAGTAACTAATTTTTTTGTTTTTTTGATATAGAGAGCAAGACATTAAATAAAGTAAAACTAGCAACTAATTTTGTGTGTTTTGTTTAGGTGCAGCAAACAAAGTAGTAAATAAAATAAAGCAAGACAAAAACAAAGTAAAGAGATTGAGAAGTGGAGACTCCTTGCAGCGTGTCTTGATCTCCCCGGCAACGGCGCCAGAAAACAGGCTTGATGCGCGTAAATGTACACGTCAGTTGGGAACCCCAAGAGGAAGGTATGATGCGCACAGTGGCAAGTTTTCCCTCAGAAAGAAACCAAGGTTTAATCGAACCAGGAGGAGCCAAGAAGCACGTTGAAGGTTGATGGTGGCGAAATGTGATGTGATGCGGCGCAACAACAGGGATTCCGGCGCCGACGTGGAATCTGCACAACAAAACCAAAGTACTTTGCCCCAACTGAAGCAGTGAGGTTGTCAATCTGCTTGAAGCTTAACTGTAACAAAGGATTAAACGTACCGAGTGGAAGATGATTGTTTGCAAAGAAAACGATGGAAATAATTGCAGTAGAGTGTATGCGATGTAAAGAATAGGGCCAGGGGTCCACAGTTCACTAGAGGTGTCTCTCCCTTAAGATAAAAGCATGTTGGGTGAGCAAATTACAGAGTAGGGCAATTGACAAATAGAAAGGGAATAAATGCATATACGTGATATGATAAATATAGTGAGATTTAATCGGGCATTACGACAAAGTACATAGGCCGCTACACAATGCATCTATGCCTAAAAAGTCCACATGAGGTTAATAAATGAACCCCATTCATTATTAAGTTGCTAAGCAACAGGCAATTGCATTAATTATGGTGCGTAATGTAATGGAAACAACTACATCCTTAGACATAGAATCGATGTTTTATCCCTAGTGGCAACGACACATCACAACCTTAGAACTTTATGTCCTGTCCCCGGTGTCAATGAAGGCATGAACCACTAATCAGGCATAAATACTCCCTCTTGGAGTTAAGAGTACAAACTTGGCGAGCCTCTATTAATAACGGAGAGCATGCAAGATCATAAACAACATAAACAATAGATTGATAATCACCATAACATAGTATTCTCTTTCCATCGGATCCCAGCAAACACAACATATAGTATTACATATAGATGATCTTGATCATGTTAGGCAGCCTCACAAGATCCAACAATGAAGCACAATTAGGAGAGGAGGCGACCATCTAGCTACTGCTATGGACCCATAGTCCGGTGAACTACTCGCTCATCACTCCGGAAGCGATCATGGCGATGAAGAGTCCTCGGGAGATGAATCCCCTCTCCCGGCCGGAGGCGATCTCCTGAATATCCCGAGATGGGATTCGCGGCGGCGGCGTCTGTGGAAGGTTTTCTGTCGTGGCTCTCGATGCGGGGTTTCGCGACGGGGGCTTTAAGTAGGCGAAAGGGCAGGTCGAGAGGCGGCGCGAGGGCCCACACCATAGGGCGGCGCGGCAGGGCCACAGGCCGCGCCGCCTATGGTGTGGCCACCTCGTGGCCGCCCCTTCCCTCTTCGGTCTTAAGGCTCGTGCAAAAATAGGACCACAGGCGGTGATTTCGTCCCGATTAGAGAATATTTCCTTACTAGGATTTAGAAACAAAAACAGCGAGAAAACGGCAAGCGGCTCTTCGGCATCTTGTTGTAGGTTAGTTCCAGGAAAATGCGTAAATCGACATATAATGTGCATAAAACATGTAGGTATCATCAATAAAGTAGCATGGAACATAAGAAATTATCGATACGTTGGGGACGTGAGCCAATTGCCTACAATCGAGAACTGCCGAGAGTAAACAGAAGAGGAAGGGAACAAACGAAGTTTCAGTGTTCAAGCGTCTAGGACCTCTCCCACCTCAGAACAAACGAGCTGAGTCATCCCAAGATGAAGACTTTGAAGAGTCGGAAGAAGAAGATAGATATCCGAGGTGGTGCCCTGACGGACTCAGCCACTCCCAAAAGCGCAGAGTGCAGCGGCTGCGAAATTTGGAAGAAGCCGAGGCGCAATGTACCTGCACACGTTGAGGAAAGCACGGCCCTGATGCGCCAGTGGTCAACAAACAACGGAACGAAGCTGTGCAGGAAAGTAGTGGCGACCCAAGCAGCCGATGCAGGGACATCGGTGAAATCCCTACTATGGTATTCGTTCTCCGTCGAGTTTTGTGCTCCAAAAAGACGAGGAAGTATGAGTGGCACGGTTGATTGCGCGGCGCGACAGGTTATCTTTGAAGCACGAGAAAGGAGCTATAGGCATCTGAAGGCCCTGTACCTGAAGGGTTATATCAACGGGCAGCCTATCAGCAAGATGCTGGTTGACACGGGAGAAGCAGTCAACATAATGACGTACTCCATGTTACGACGTTTGGGACGTTATGCGAAGATACGATCAAGACCAACGTCACTAAGCGATTTCAGCGGCCAGCAGTCGGAAGCCAGGGTGTTACGAACGTGGACTTAGCGTAGGCCGAAAGACCATGCGTCCTTCTTCGTAAATCGCTTGACAGAGTACTTATCTTTGATACGCTAGGAAGGAGTTGGATCCATGCTAGCTGGCATTCCATCCACAATCGCCAGTGCATCATACAATGGGATGGAGATGAAGTGGGGGTTGTTCATGCAGAGATGATTCAGTCGATATCTCTTTGGCTGCCATGAACATATGGGAAGCAAATGACCAAGAGCCGCTCTCTGGAATCAATCTGGGCGGCTGTGAGCGCATCGAAGCTACAAAACGGGGTGAGGCTGGTCTTATCCCCTGCCCGACAGAGTAGCAAGATCCAAGTCTACGGACGAACGGGCAAGGCCGATCACTGCGATCGGCCCCAAAAAAAATTAATAAACAAGGATCTCACTTCAAACATGCCACGTCGTCTAGCAGAGAGCCAAGAAGTTGTAAACCCTCGTTCAACATTGCAATGGAGAAGGAGGCGATTCTAGCAATCGGCCACAATTAACCTCAACCTACCTTCTGCCTGTGTTCATCGTCATTGATTTGGCAGGCAATGGAAAGCTAAGATGAGATATGGGTTTGCAGCAGCTGATGGACTAGAAGAGATCGGTGGTCTGGGGATAAGCCATGACCAACATTTATCACAGCAAATAGTCGGATCGACAACTACAAGGGAAGACGATTCCAGCAATTGGCTAAAATTATTCGCACCACCCGTGTTTACTGATGTGCTATTTCGCAAGTGAGTGGTGAGGAAAAGCTCGGGTGGCTGAAAAGCAGATATCTTCAATCACTTGAAGGATTCGGCTGGGCATACACGGAGAAGGTACAAGACACCATGAAGTATGTACCCGGGGAAGCGATTCATGAATCGATCGACCGATAAAAAAATGGAAATAAAAACTTTTAAGCAAAACGATGCATGGTCACCAGGCTCGAGAGGTACAAAGCGTACAAGCGTCAATGGAGAGCGGTACCGATGGAGGGTGCTCTTTGGAGGAATGCCTCAATGGAGTTATTTGGTGGCTCAGATCCTTTCTTCAAGGACCTCTGATGTCTACGGGTGCTTCTATTCTTGTGAGCAGGTGTTGGGCTCCAAGAAGCGGTTTGTGAAACTGACAAGTTTCCACTTGGTGGATTACCCAAAAGGTTTGCCGAACTCGGGGAGGAAGAGGTCAAAGATATCCCCCTCATGCATACAACCCTGCAACCACAAAGCAAGAGGTCTCTTGTGTCCCCAGCACACCAAATACACTTGTCAGTCAGATGTATAGGTGCATAGTTCGGCGAAGAGATATTGAAATACAAGTAATATGGATGTATATGAGTGTAGTAGCAATCTGAATAAAATATGGCAGCGAGTAAACATGCAACAAAATAGTAAACAATGGAGATTAGATGTGGACAAGGCCTAGGGATCCACACTTTCACTGAAGTGGACACTCTCCATGATCACATAATAGGACTACTCTACACTCTTTTGTTGGATGATGAACACCTGGCATTAATAGGGATTACCCGAACCACTGAATGCCGGAGTTAACAAGCTCCACGGTATTCGATATTCATGTTTAAGTAACCTTAGAGTGCAAGATAGATCAACACAATTACACCAAGAACTAACACGTGCACACTGTCACCATCACACCATGAAGGGGGCATAGATCACATCAACACTATCATAGTAATAATTAACTCCATAACCTACAAGAGATTATGATCATAATCTCGCCAAGTACTAACACTGATGCACACACTGTCACCATTACACCGTGAAGGAGGAATAGAGTACTTAATAACATCACTAGAGTAGCACATAGATAATATTCAACTAGATCACATAAAGAGAGAGATGAACCACATAGCTACATGGACCCTCAGCCCGAGGTTGAATTACTCCTCCCTCGGTGTAAGCTTTGTGGAAGATGGATGAAGAGGTGGAATGACTCGGGCATTCCCCGTCCATAGGTGCCGAACAGATTCTTCCCGAATTGAGTTTCGTGATGTGGCGGCGCCCTGAGTCTTTCTGGAGTTTTCACAAGTGGTACCGTTTTTAGGTCGAAAGGGGTTATATAGGCGAAGAGGCGGCGCGGGAGGGCTGGGGGTGGGGACTCACCATGGCCGGCGCGCCGGGTGCGGCCCGCGCGCCATGGTGTGGTGGCCCCACCTCTCCGACTCTTCTTCTGTTAGAGCCTTCCGGGAAAATAGGAGGTTTGGCGTTGATTTATCCCTAGAATATTGCCCGAACAGCCTTCTGGAACCAAAAATGCGGAAAGCAAAAGTGCCTTTCGGCATCTCGCATAGGTTGGTTAAGACACATAATAATGACATAAGTGTGAACAAAACATGTCGGTATTGTCATAAAACAAGCATGGAACATCAGAAATTATAGATACGTTGGAGACGTATCAACCTCCAACTCCTCGTGCAAGTCTTTAGGTTCAACAGTGCTAGCTGAAGCGTCAGTTTTGGCGTCCAAGACTGCCTCTTTCTCATTAAAAGCCATTGAGGTTTGTTTACAATATCGGCTGGGGCAATCTGAAGGATCATAACTCTGACCAACAGCAGGAGCACCATAAGCATGCAGATCAGAGAAAGGGCAGCCAATTGGGGCAATAAATCACAAGAATTGAGCTAGGAGGAATTGGAGAGCTGGTACGTTTGAGACTTCTTAGTTCAAGTAAGCTGCTGATCTTTCCAAGCCCTTTTAGTACATTGGCTCTTTGGGCGTAAGCTGTCCTACCAGTTTCGATGTAAAGATGGAGAGACTCGGGCGGCTTGCCCTAAGGATTTGCTTAAGGAGCCGATTTTGTGGAATCGGTTAGGCTCTGCATACAAATTGGAAGCCGATGATGGCCCGTTCGGCTGTTCCACTTCGTTCTCACTTTGGCTAGGCTCGGGCACTGGCCTTAAAGATCCGTGACCGAGTTTCATGATCCTGTCTGAGGCAGATACCAACTGGGAGGAAGCAGGATGGATCGAGTAAAATTGCCAAGTGTCACATCATCGGCAAGGTGGTCTAACCTGAAGGAGACCATATTTTTAAATTTTCAGGCTCGGTTGGGGAAGTTCAATCATCCCGATACTCCCTTGGGTTCGGTTTGATGCTTGGAATTGCGCATGGTTGCTCTGTGATTTGGAGTGGTTGGAGACTACCGTTTGAGGATCGGAGTTGGGACAAGGGTTGCAGGCGTTGACCACCTCAGGAAAATGGCGAGGGGTGAAATCGGATAAGTAGAGATTGAATTGGAAGAACATCTTCATTAATTAAAAAGGTGATTTCTTACAAAGAGAAACCGATTGCTCAACAAAAGAAAAAAAGGGGAACAGATTACTATTGCTAATCTTATGCTAGCAACTCCCTACTCTAAGGACTGTTGTCGTCTTCGTCATTGCCTGGGTAGCTGCCGTTATCGCTGCTGTCGACGATTTCTTCGTCGCTTACAGAACCTTCAGCGGAGGCTTCTTCTTCGTCATCATCGTCGTCCTCATCCACCAAGCACAGCCACGGATGCGCTTGGGCGGTTTCGCCGGAGGAGGTGTCATCCTCTGTTCTTGCTTCGTGTCGGAGGAGACGTCTTCGTCTTCATCCTCCTCGTCTTCTTCTTTGGTGCAAGAGGTGAATTTGCCCTGGAAGGGGGGATCGTTGCTGTCGCTCTCCGCCTCTAGTTCTCCGTCGATGAAGAACCGAAGATCATCCTCCCGCGCCAGGGGCATGTCGCCGTCGACTGCACGAGGTCTTCGGGTCGGCCCTCGGGCACGAAGTCGAAGTCAAATTCTTGCTCATCCCAATGCTCGGGAGCGCGCCGGTTGTATGCTTCCGTCTGATTGACCTCCGGCTCTACTTCGCTCGAGGAAGAGGATTGGGAGGAGGAGGAGGAAGACATGGCTACAGAGGAAGAGGGTTTTTTGGCTGACGGCTGGTTTGGAGCAAAGGGATGAGGAGGTAAACTGTTCGATGCGGTTGAATAAGAGGAGATATATTGGAGATTCAATGCTCGAACAGTCGAGGATGTGGTGCCAAAACCGTCAAATCGTAGAGAAGAGAAGGCAAGGTGTCATAATGAAGAATACTGCGACGGTTCTGCTCTGCCACGACATGACCCCTCGAAGGAAAAACAGGATGGTTTTGCAATTATCATTACCAAAACCAGGGGGCATGTGTTATCACCAGATTTTGGCCAAATCAGGAGATGGGCCGTAAGTGAAGATGGGCTTGAAGAATATACACGTGGAGCATCTTTGAAGCGGCCTTGAGCAAAGAATTTGGGCTTAATTGCCTATGTATCTGTAATATAGTAGATCGCATCGTAGTTTAGATTAAAAGATAAGTTTAACTCGTGCACGGTTAGGTGCACATTAAATTAGAAAGTCCCTTGGACTATAAATATGTATCTAGGGTTATCGGAAAAGGAGGACAATCACGTTCACAACAAACACAAATCAGGCGCATCGCCACCCCTTCTTCGAGGGTTTCTCCGGTAGCACCATGCTGCCTAGATCGCATCTTGCGATCTAGGCAGCACAACGTTTATTCGTTTACCTTGTGTTGCTCGTACTGAAGCGTTGTTGATGGCGAGTAGCACTATTTATAGTAGATGTTTTGGGGCTTGCATATATGCTTTTCTTATGCATATCTGCTTAGCTATGCCGTCCCTCAATATCTAAGGGCAGCATCTTGCTTGTTCGTTACTTAGTAGATCCGATCTGTTATAGTTGCTCCTTGTTCCTCAAGGATTAGTTTAATATCCGTATGGTTAGGCCTTGCAAACGGGTTGAACGATCCGGTAGTGCGTTAGGTATGGTTTGTTAGTCCTAAGAGGGATGTTACGGGAATTAACTTAATGTTGGTTTTTAGGCCTCTTTTAGGGTTAGTTTTCCATTATCTTTCGTGTCTATTAGGCTCAACTACGTGTAGGATGTTCCGATCATACGGTGAAAACCCTAAACTGTCGTAGATTGGTTTAGCTTTGTTGTGATCAAGCAGGATCCCCATGTCATTGAAAATCCAACGTGAACCATGGGCGATCGGCTCTTTGAGCCGATCCGAGGCAACCTGAGAGCCGATAGGGCTCGTATTTAATGTTTACGTGTGCCATGCAATGAACTAATCGAAGCAATCCACACCTTCCTAGCCGTATAGGTCGGGTGGCACGTCCTTTAACCGCCAGGTCGTGCCGGAGCATTTGCGGGACGACGTCGAGGGACCAGGGCCCACTACCGCCTTGGAAGCCTCCCGGCTCTTCATGTTGCTTAACCACCGCTCGCCGGTGGATTTTGGCAGGCAACAGCTTAACACAAAAAATTACTTTCCGTAGAAAATGCATTCAACTTATAGTAAAGAAGTAATTTTAAACAAGTTAATTGGCTAAATATAATTGGAATGGTAGCAAGAAATATGTGTTTCGTGGTTGTGATGAAACGATCAAACACTTTTTTTTTGTATTCTTTTGTGCTGTTGTCATTATAGGATTCATCATTAAAAGTAATAATAGGCACATATAGTTTTTTGTCATCGTTAATTCTATAACAACGGTATAGTTTGTCGTTGTTAATCCTAAGGAAATAGCGACCATGATTTTGGTATTAATGAACACTTTCGCTATAGCTAAAAGTATTTATGTGGTTGTGAATGTATCATTAATGACCATTTTATGAATTATACTATAATATTTAATGACTAGTTGCTTCGTCATTTTGATGTTTTCAAGGATCAATTTGTATGGCATCAACGTCTGACCACATTGATATTAGGTGCGGTCGTTCATGCATTACCACATTTCATTTCAAACAAAGAACGTATTTTGGTTGAAAACATCCAAAATCTATAGTGTGATCAATAAACTTCTTTTTGTTGCCATAGAAAATTACAAAGACGTGTATTTCCATGCATATGGAAAAGCGTTACAGCCAAATTTTACACTAGATCAGAAAATGTAGAAATACTAAAATGGTACTACTCCTATTGCACTGGCCATCATTCACAAATTTTGACTCGCCACTAGAAGTCTGTCCTTTGGTCCTGCAACAGATAAAAAAATGGTACAACTCTAGTATATATACCTTGCAGTGAAGAAAGAATGGGCTATCGAGACCGATATTAATTAATTCTAGATTTAGCAAAAGATGCTGATGCTATTTGCAGAACAAAATAAGATTTGACTTTTTTCATTTAAATTGAGAAATATTGAACTTGGTGTTTATCTCTCTACACTACTTATGAGTTTTCTTCTGAATCTAATATTCGATACACATAGCAGTTGTAGCATAAAAATAATAACACTTGGTAGAAACATGAAAATATATAATCACAATTATCATTGTCTCTAGGGAATATTTCCTTCACAACCATATATTGTTCAAAGTGAGGCAAAGCCAAACAAAGAAGCCAAACAAAGAAGCTGAACAAAGCCAGAAAAAAAACCCGCCCGGATACCACTAACCTCACGACACTGACTCCATGATACCACTAACCTCACAACACTGACTCCACTCGGATACGACTAACCATAGGGTAAAAGACTGAAACAAACGAAAAGTACACAACTGGTAAGATAAGCCTTCGAGAAAGGATTATCGCACGTGTGCCGATGATGACGTGTCTAACCATAGATCAATCCTAGTATTTTCATCTCCAAAGCTGAGGCTCCACCACAACCTAGAACAAGGGCACGACGCAGGTGCACATCGACATTGCCTGATCAACATTTTTTGTGTGTTCCATGACAGTGCACACAATCGAAGTTGCCTCTACCATAATCACTTCATGGCAAACTGACACCTCACTAGCTATAAATAATAGAAAAAGATCAAAGCCAGAAGTAAAAGAGATGTTGTTAATATGGACGGAAAATAAAAGAATTTAATTATTATATAGAAATATTGCATTTTGTGGAAAAAATGCAGAAAAATGTATTTGAGCATCAATCAATACAAATGACCGGTACTAAGCTTTCTTTTTCGAAGAAAATATCTTCAGCGTGCAAACAAATGTCCACGGATGAACTCTTGAAGTTAACTGCAAAATCATTCCACCCGCTTGTAGCCTCTTCTACCAAAATGTTGCTAACTCGAAAGGTTTTAAGCCTCTATTTATTTTATTATGTTAAAGCAAGAACAGATCTAGGGGGATATGAGATCATGGCACCCTCATGGTTTTTTAAAAACCCATAGATGTCAGGTGGATTTAAACACTAAATTTTATTCTATGGCCTGAGAAGTACCTCACAAGTTGTGATATTTTCTTAGTTTACATCCCTACGAGTAGAATACATCTCATAGATGTGTACATGTGATACTATGTTGTTGACCCTTCTTCATTAGTTTAAGCTTGTGGACATGATGCTCGGTGATAGACATTCTCTGTTCCGATTCAAGCTGAGCAAAACAGATCATAGGCGGAGCTTCTGTAAGTCTGGGGGCACTGCCCCCCCCCCCCCTCCCCACTCACCTACCTTTGGACCAAGTTGTGAATAAAAACATATTCTTAAGGGCTTAGATGTATTTTTTTATTTCACCCCTCAAATACTCACGTTTTGTCTTCCCCTTGCCCCTAGAAACATTTTTCAAGCTCCACTTATTTAGAGAGACCAACTATCAACACTCTCTATCTCTCGAGCGTCGAATTCTCCTGTAATCCATGAATCGGCAACATCTAGAATCGTCTACATGCCCTATGAATCCTAGGCCCACTAAGCTAGGTGGATCATATATTCCCCATTCCGAGCTACCACCATAGGCCGCCTACCGCATGTGATCTCTCGGAAGATGACCGAGGAACTCTAGACATCTGACTCGGTGTTGGTCCTCCCGATGGTCTTGCATTTTAAGTCAAGGTATCCCATTGTGCCAGCTACAACTGACGTCCATGATATTCCTCGGTCGTGCCTAGCTTGGCGAGCCTAAATTCACGGAGCTTGTCGCTAAACGTCATGTCTAGCATGATTTTGTCGGGCTTGATGTCCCAAAGGGAGCACAAAGTTGTTGGCTTGGTGGATATGGATGTCGAGGCTGCGATTGGGCATCGACTTGTAAACGACGGAGCAGATCGCTGCCAACGTGGCACCAGACCATGAGCAGCAAGAGGTTCTTGTGTTGAAGCCTGGTTATGACCCTCCTCTAACGCGCACTCCTTCCTCTCCTTCTTGGATCCCTTGTAAACTCTCTTGATAGCCACCTGAAGGTTCAGCTCGTCGAGAAATCATATATGCACGGAGCGATGAAGGTGTATATACTAGTTTTTTTTTTTGCTGATTTCCGCTAATTAAGCTGTCAACTCTAACCTTCTCGATTAATAAAATTTACTTGTTTTAAAAAAAGACGTGAGATCTCATCGCTACTCACTCTTTGGGTCAAAAAAGTGAACGTCTCTTCATGTCAAATATGTTACCTCAAACAAACGATCTTCATAATTGTGTCATGTGTGGTTCAAGGGTAATAAAAAAAGATATCGTCTATCTATATATGTATGTCTTCTTGCTTCATACTCTCAGAACATCATTGGCACAACCAAGTACAAGTTGGGTCAATCTTGTTTCATAGATATTATGGTCCTCACTTTTGGGCAGTTCGAAAACACCAGCAGTGATTTTGTCATCAATGGGGTTTAACCAAATCTTTGCAGATGTAGTAGACAGTTCAAGTAGAAAATGCCAAGGTTTTCATAGGGCAAAGAGAAAAGGTTGTCCTCTTTCCCAACCATTGGTCATGAATGGGCAGCTTCATGTGATCGGGGCCTCTTTGGGCCTTTTTTTTATTCCCTTCCATGATGTACAGTCCTATTATTATTAAATTAATTATGTGCATTACAAATAATCTTACTATTTCTCGTAAGAGACAAATTGTGTAGCACATGTTCGAAGCTTCATTATGTCAGGACCAAGGCGACTTTTATACAATAAAATTGATACGTGCGGTTGCACATCAAAAAGCTTTCATAGCTCAGTTGGTTAGAGCACCCGTTTAGTAAGCGGGAGGTCTTGAGTTCAACTCTCAATGAAAGCACTTTTTTTATCTCACTGTGTAATTTTTTCAACCAACGCAGAATAGCCACATTTTTCACAAAAACAGATCTTGCCGAACAGAACCGCTAGCACCAGCAATCGCGCTATGCCAGTTGCGACTTGCGAAGCAGGCAGTTCATCTGCACTGCTATCCACTGGAGCTCTGCAATGATGAAGCACTGGAAAGGCACCCCGTCTGTCTAACTGGACGGCGCGGAGCTCACCGGAGCCAGATATGCAGCCACTTCGCACACGCAAGTCACTGAGCGCGAGGCAACGAGCGGGTCACGATTTCTCAAAATAATTGGAGAGATATTGGATCCTGCACTAACTGAACGATGAGAAATGTGAGCCTCTGAACGATGCCCCGACGCTCGACAGCCGTCACCATCATTGCAGACAAGAAACAGGTGTGCGGATCCATGGTAAGACCTGAAGATTGATGGCATCCGTGTGCGCCTACTCGATCGGGCGGTGACATAGGAGCTCAGCCGAAGCCTATCGTACCATCCATTCCACTAACAAATGATGAGTTAGTGAGTTTGTCCTAATGATTTAAACAGTCCACATAACACAAAGAGCAACGACAGAGGTGAAACAGATTACCGCCATAACTGAAAGATAGATTTAGAGAATTTCAACTTTGCCGAACAAGACGACTGCGCTGTAGTGTCTCTCCTATTATAGCATGTATGCTGATACAAAAGGATCAATGATAGGCTGGTAGCTAATTTCGGGGTATGAGACTGCCTCAGCCTTCACGCAATGCCAGATCCAGGTCGCATTATCTTATCCACTACCAAATAAGTTCAGCAACTGCAACAAACAATGCAAGAACAGAAGCACATTTACCTTTCGTTAGCAGGCCTTCTTAATCGACGGACATGAAGGCCCTTGTGCTAGTGCTACAGATCAGAGCGGGGCATGGAGAAGAGGAGGGGCAATCCAAAGAATTTAACCACGTTAGCCAATTAAACATCGCAAGGTAACTTTGGAAGTTCCAAAAAAATAAAACAGAAAATGAATAACTTCTAAACTTCAGAATCAACCACACTGAGGCGATTCAGGAGCCCCTCAAAATTACCTTGAAAATGAAATACACCCATCTTTCAGTTCCTACTTCTCTCGGCTCTCTAATAACCAAAAACTAGAAGAAAAAAGCAGTTTAAACTTGGGAGAATTCCGCAAAGGTATCCTCCAAACATTAAATTACACCGTAGCAAAAATAACCTTAAGTTGCAAAATTCAACAAGAACAGAACAGGCCGAGCGGCCGGCACCGAGAATGCCGTAGATCCGTCCGGCAAGAAGATGCCTCCGACCATCCGTATACGCCTGCTCCCACCCCTAACCTTCTGCTCGTCTCGTTGCCAGTAGTAGGAAACTAGGAATGATGCATGCTTGCCTGGCTCCACCCTGTCTGCCAATGGTGGTGGCGGCGCCGCCGCCCTCCTGCGCCTACATTGGACGAGGCGCCCTCACGAGGCTATGGGAGGGAGAGAGGGGAGGATTTGCTCATCCGAGATGTCGGTCGCCGCGCTCGCCATTGCGAAGAGGCGAGCGGAGGCGAGGACATGGAGGCGGAAACGAAGGAAGCGTTTTGCTTGCTTTATTGTCACAGGGCGAGGGGAACCTGGACTTGGCATGTGACCGTTTGCATGTGTGTATGGGGCTTGCGAGCCGCTGAAGACGTACAGACTTGGTCTATGGACCGATTGTGAACACTGTACAAACAAGTACCTTGTCATTTTTTTAATCCTTCGCCCTTTTCTTTCATCCTATCGTTCCTGCATTCCATTATGGAATTTATAAATTTTTCATAGATCAAGAAGGATCCCAAATCATAACTTGAAATTTGTTTTCCTTGCGTTATGGAAGGCTAAAACGGAACACAAATAGACCTCTATCCGTGATTGAGATGTAGCATGTCCATAAGTTTTGAGGTTTATTCTTGAACATAATTTGGTCAATGGATATGTGCTAAGTTATACAATTAGCATTACACCAATGAAAGCTTCTTTCAAATGTTTATTTCTTTGCAGATAAAAGTAGATCTATTAAGCCGTTGGGGCTACATTCAGCTCAAGTGCAATCTCGTGAAGAAAACAATCAGGACCTGACCCGAACCACATGGGATTATGACGATTTGTCCTTGCATAATTTGCAAGACAGTGATCTGCCGTAACCTACTGATGATCTACTTCGACAAAAGAGCAAACTCTATCTTGCCTTCATTTAACATTATAATCTGTATAGCATATAACCTATATACACAATTTGCAATCTGACGGTCAAAGTACCTTGCATTTTTTTACAGAGGAAGTCATAAAGTAGTGTGATGATCTCTAATTTAGAGCTCATTTGATGCAAAGGAATATCAAATGATTTGTGGAGGATTTGATCCCTTGGGAAAAAATACTCATATATTGATTGTATGATCCACATGATTGGAATCCTTAGGAATTTTCCCAGAGGATTCAATTGCAATCTTTTTTAAAGGAATTTTTCATCCACTTCAACCTCACGTTAGAAGTCATTGTGATTGAAACAAATACTTGACCTAAATTCTTGTAGTTTTTAATCTTTCAAAATTCAAGAGGACATGCCACCCCAATTCTATGCTTTTTTTGCTTTACTTTTTGAGAAACCTGCAACTCAGAGAGGTCCTTGAAGGTTCATGCTTGGGCGGACAGCTTGATGTTGCCTAGCTAGCTTTGTGGAAGTCTCTATAACGAGTAGAATTCGTTGCCACGCTATAAACCAACTTTTTTTTTGAAACGGGATAAAAAGAGTTGGTTTATACCGCAGCAACAAATTCTACTCGTTGTAGGGATACAAGTATAAGCTACGAGTTTGAAACTTGTCATGGTATGTGCATTCCGCGCATGCCTTTACTTTATTTTGAGTTCTTAGCTCTCCCACATACGCGAAGAGATTTTAGTTGTAAAATCTCGCATCGGCAATATAAATATATAGAGACGGATGAGTTTCCGATTGAGAGTCACTCGACGAGAAGACTTTGTGCTATGAAAAAAAAAGGCATAATCAACATAAAAGAAATAGTGCCTTCTGCATCCAAATAAGAAAGAAATATTGGCTTTTGTGAACCATGTGCATAGGTTCTACTTATGCCGGTGCAGTGCCGTTTTGTGGCCCTAGTTGAGGAGAGACGGGCGAATGGTGTGTGCCAGTGGCCGAGTGGCTTGCAGAGGGACCATATGAGGTTTGGCTCTTGTTTGCGGGGGCTGCACAAAGGATATTCCCCATTCCATTTGTTTGTCTTGGTGCTCTTTTTCTTCTCACGCGCGCGAGATTTAACCCGGAGCTGCCAGCTCCTTGTCCTGGTGCGTTTTTTCGTCTCTCACAAAAGATATCAGGAGAATTACACAAATGCACAGCTTATCACACAAGATTCAAAACTTGGCACGTCCTTTTGTAAGAAAAAACCTTGCCAATGGAGTGTTTGATCGATTGGGGCCGAGCCGCAAAGTGGACCAACGGCCATGATACATGACAGTCGGGTGAGCAATCAAGTGACGAATCTGGAACACGAGCTCCAACGACAACACAGGCCCTGAAGCCTGAAGCATCATGAATGCACCTGGCTACCTCGACGTACGTAGCGTGCGACTGGGAAATGGGAATCGGCCGGGCCAGATGAGATGATATCCAGGAAGGAACCGATTCAATTCAGCCTAGGAGAAGGCCAGAGCGTGCACGCGACGCGATCCCCATCTCACGCAAAACCAGGCCGGCATGGCAGAGAGCATCATCGGGCAGACCACACGGCCGGCCTTGAATCTGAATGAATGGCCTGGGCATACCACGATGGGTGCTTGGCTTGACCACAGCGATGGTCGATGGACACGCGGCCTGGCGTTTCCAGGATTGGCCACACCCACACACCACACCGCACGGCAGATTGAGTGGATCCACGCTCTGCCGCTGCCGCTGCGATGGCGACCCGTCCATGACATGAGTAATGCCTCGAGTTTTGCCTCGGCGCGCGCGCGGGGTACCAGTACGTACGTGCTCCAGCCTATGGTGAGGCAGTGTGCCCGCCGCGCCGTGCGTCGTCTCATCAGTCATCACAAGCTGAGCACCTGCACCCGTCGTGTATCGCTCTGCTTCCCGCGGTCCCTCTGCAATGTTTGGCAACACCAATGAATGCTGCAAATGCGTCCTTCCGCGCGCGCTGTCTATGCTCGGCGGCAGGTGTGGTATCGCTTCCGCGTGCAATGCGTGCTTGCACCTCTTCGGCCATGGAAGACATGGATGGTTGGGAATCGGAAGGAAGATCCTGGTTCATACGGTGCCTAAGCGAAAGCATGTTTCGTGATTCTGGGCGCTGGACAGCCAAGCAAATTGCACAGACAGTTGCCATTGAGTTGTTTGCTGCCGATCATATCTCTTTTCCCTCCGCTCTGGACGATTTTTCTATCTAAACTTACCATCTCACCTTACAGTGGAAAACACTACTTACTTACTGCAAGCTGGTCTAGACTAAGCTCGCAATTAAGTCTAAAGGTTTAACTTCATACTCTACAATGAGGATCTCAAGTACTAAAGGTATCCCTGGTGGAAACTCAAAATGACGAGCTTCATGTACGCAGCTCTTTATTTTGAGAAACTCAACATCATACTTCAAAGTCGTAACAGAAATCTGAAAAAAATCTGTATATAGTCAATGATATACTATAAGCATGCAAATTACTGCTCTATGTATTTTAGGCTACGAAAACAGAACAAAAGTGTGGATATGAGAAAAGTGAAAAGTACACATTTCCAAAAGTCCAAAACTTGTCGAATTTTGAACTGAGATTTCTCACGCCACAAGTATACAAGATTGACTACCTATGAACTTTTTTGAAACTTTGAACTAGCTGCACCACCAAGAACTATTGCTCACTTAGCAAGAACACAAAAAATGACTACTACTTGAAGCAGCTGGGAGGTGCAGGCAGGCGACGGGATGCAAGAATTAATCAAAAAACCTGAAGAACAAGCTCCAAGATATCACACATAGGAAAAAAGAAATAGGAGATGATGTACATCAGCATTTGTTATCTTCATATTCATGGAATAGATGAAGAGAGCGTGAAAAGGATATATTAGCTCAAGAACATCAACACTTGAGCTGATGATCAATGCCGATATCCAGGAGTTGTAGATCAATTAAAATTACATCCAAAAAAATATGTGTACTATCTATTCTTATTAAATGATGTACTCGCACACATCACAGACACAAGAAACAAACCAGAGAGAATCTGGATGATCAGCGGATCACTTGAAGTTCACACCAACTAGTAGAATAAATCATACCCAAGAATCTTATGCATGAGTATCATCCAGATACTGCATTTACGTGACCACCAAGTCCATAGCTAGCTAGCATACCTAGGAAATTATCAAGAATTCATCGAGGCATGCAAGAATAATCTAAATTATGCATAGTAACCCAATACATGAACCATTGGTTTCAGTGTTGCACGTCTCGCCTCCCACCCCCAACCCTAGCAGACCGCACCCCGCCTCCCAACCCTCCCGCCGCTGCCGCCGCCGGGGCAAAGATCTCGGGGCGTGGCGGCGGCGGGGGCCTTCCCTCGTGACGCGTCGGGAACAGCGGCCATGGAGTCTCTCACGCGCGGCGGCGGCCCTTCCGCCTCCCGGGGCGGCGGCGGTCGGACGAGGATGGAGGGGCGGCGGCGGCCCTCCCGGGGACGATCCAGCTAAGGGCTGCGGCCTCCCCGCCTCCCATCGGCGGCATGCCGGCGGTGGTGGCTAGTGGTGGCGGACATCGCCTTTCCCTCCGCCTCCAGCCGGTGAGGGGCGATGATCTTGGGCTTCTCCCGTGGTACGAGGACGCCCGGGGCAGCAGCCTTGGGTTCGACGGTGGAGATGACCCTCTTCTTCGCCGGAGAGGATCAGCCTGCGGTTGGTGGTGGTGGATCTATTGATCTATCACCGCGTTCCGGTGGTGAGATGGAGGAGCTTGGAAGCCGGCGATGGTGTCGCCGGTGGAGGGTTGGAGTTGCCAGCCCAGGGTGGTCACCGACGTGGGGTCCGACCTGAATAAAGGTGGCGGTCCTACGGCCTCTCTTGCAGGAAGAGGAGGACCTACCGGAGGCCTGGACTCATGATATGGCCAGAGTGTTGAGTTCCGGAAGGCTCCGCCGGCGAATGTAACTGTGCTTTTGCCTAGAGTTTGCTGGATCGGTGGTATTCGGTCGTGCGCACCCATGCTTTTATTCTGACCGTTTGGCTCTGGAGGGAGCGCGAAGCTCTTTTTCGTGTTGACATCAAGTGACTATGGATCCATGATGAAAGTCGGAAGAGAATTTCATGAAGGCCGGAGGGAGGACTAGCTAAGGGAGGTTCAAGTCGCCGCGCTGTTGAGGGGCTTGCTTGGTGTTCGGGCTTCACAGCGGTATGAGAAGTGGGGGCAACAACACGGTGAAGTTCGAGTCCTACCTTTCGGTGAAAACCCAGGTATGGCCTTAGCTGGTTGTGCGGAAATGACCTTGTTGGAGGCATTGTTTTGAGAGCGGGGACTATCTTCGGTGAAAACCTAAGATCTTTGATGGAACGATGGTGTTAGAGCACATTTCCTTCTTGGAGGCGTTTTGGAGAGTATATTTCAGTGTTGTCTTGGCGGTGGATGTATTGCTGTTGTTACGCCCGAGATACGTAGCGGGACTTTTGTTTCTTAGTGTTCGTTTTCCTTTTTTTTTGGTTGTGTGCATCCGTAGTGCCATTAGGGTGGTGCGTTGTTGCAGAGGCTGGGTGTAATTCGTATCTTTTGATATTAATATATTCCCTTTATCGAAAAACATGAACCATTGGATCCATATAACACATTTGCACGTTGCCAGCATGCCAAATATGTGCAAGCCATTGAATAATCTGGAATATGAATAAATTGAACCATACTAACTAAGTAAATATGCCCTACACTTTATTCAAGCTTCAGCCGAATCAAATTAAGTGAAATCAGCAAAACAAAAACATTTGGAACCTAAACATAGTAAAGGAGACATAATATTTTCATGTTTAACATTGTGGTAAGGCATTTGGTTTCGCCACAATTAGGAAAAAGCCAAACCATCACATTTAAGAGAATTTCATTTGCAAGCACTTCTTCCAGCCTTTTCTTATGTTAATGCTTGAAGCAACCCTAGAAACCTAGGCCTAAGAGAATCTCCATAGGCGCCCCAAAAAGATTGTTCGTCATCCCAAAACAAAGGCTATTTTGGGGGCGCCCAAACGCATATCTGGCACTCTGGGGCTGGCTTCCCCTAGCGGTGCTACCCAACGAGAGAGGGTCTAGGCGTGATTGAGGTTGACACCTACACCTTGGGTACCATGCCAGACAGGGACGACACCAATCAGGGGGGACATGGCATTGGGTTATGACTAGCTTGTTCTCGCCGATCTCGGAGTTGGAAAAATGTGGTCATGACATAGCGGACCCCTCTTCCTAGAAGTAGCTCGCGAAAGACGATGAGAGCGGAAATGAGCTCCTTGAATGGCCACCGGTGGTGCTCCCTTGGCTGAAACTGACCACCGTGTTGTTGCTGCAATTGTTGGATTCCGTCACTAAGCGGCGCTTGGGCCCCTTCGACTCTAGCGACTCCATCGGCTTGTTCTTCTTAGCTAATATCCATAGCCACAAATTTAGTTCGTTGGGCACACCTTCTTTCAGAGCCTCTTTGACTCCTCCGAGGTCATCTTCACTGCCAACGGCCACATAGGCCTAGACGAGCCCCAGGGAAGCAGCACGGGAGCGATGACATTATCGATGTCACATAAATGCGTCAACATCGGTTGGAAAAAGATAAGATCGTTGGGCGGTAGTGTGAAAAGTGAGGATGGAAAGTAAGGTTGGATATAGTCATTTCACTGCCGGGTCGGCCAAGTTAGGCCAGCGTTGTACGTGACAGTAGAGCTGAGCCGAAAAGATCCAGGTCTTGTGCAAAATTCTAAAATGGACCCTATCAATCAAAAAACAATAACTAAGGAACAATTATTGTATATATTCCTTAGACACTCATTTAAACTAAAGATCTACTCTTTGCACCTTAGATTCTGAACTTTTGGTAGACTCGTCTTAAAAAATTTAAGAGATGAAATATAGTTTAAGAAACTGGTTAGACCGGAGAAAATTCTACATCTAATGGTTTTGATCCATTTAAAAACTAGAAAAATACGTTTAAAATTTTAAAGGTTTACAACATGTAAAGTTATCACAACAAGCACATGTGCATAGATAAGCATATTAGAACAACCGCTGCCAGGAGAGAGATTCGATAGCATAATGTCAAACTTACCTCACAAACTCTAAATTAAAATCACAATGATTAATTATTTAACTTGAATTTGAGAAGCCTTGATATCTTGGTGCAAATTTTCTGAAATGTTTAAGACTTACATCTTGAAATTTATTTCAAAAGTAGGTGTAGTGTGTTTCATACATGCAGAACATTTTTGTGCTAGCTTGCCTGAGTTTATCCAGTGCTAATTAAATGCATAATCAATTATTTGCATATCATAGCCATCAAACGGAATAGCAAAAAATAGGAGAGAAAATAAGCGTGCTTATTTAATTTAAATTTATAAAGGCATGCTATCTTAGTGCAAATTTTATGTCATCTTTAAGACTACATCTAGAATTTATTTCAAGAGTGTGGATATAGCGTCTTTTGTACCTGATAACTTCGATACAGAATACCGAATGTAGTATAGTTACTTTTTCCCTATAAAATCTAGATTTATATTGATCGTTGGGAAATGATTGTTGTTGTGATTTACTCAAGTAAGACCCTATTAACTTGTGCAATCTTCGTCTCATCGGGCCATCGAGTTTACTTGGAGTTTGTGAATCAAAAGATGGAGATAGGTCGGAGCTAAGGTTTTACCTCCAACTGTGCATAAATGAAATAGGATAAAAGATAATAATAAACGTAATGGTGCATAATCAATTTAGATTAGATTTTTGTGGGCTATTGATGGTGCTCCGATGATGGCGCTAGACAATCTTGGTAAGCGTTGTTGTGGAAGCGGTTGGGAAACCCCAAGAGGAGGTGTCATGAGCACAACAGCAAGTTTTACCTCAGTACGAAACCAAGATTTAATCGACCAGTAGGAGAAAGACGTGACTTCTGAAGGTGTTGCTGACTGACTAGTGGCAGGGTGCACTACCGGTGTCAGCAACAACGTGGAACCTGCACACAACACAACCAAAGTAATTTGCCCCAACTTGCAATGAGGTTGTTAATCTCACCGGTTTGCTGAACACAAAGGATTAGACGTATCGAACGGAAGGAGATGGTTGCAGAAAGTAAACAAAACATGATTGCAGTTGAATTTATCAGTAAAGGAAATAGGACCGGGGTCCACAGTTCACTAGAGGTGTCTCTCCATAAAGAAATAGCATGTTTCTCCATAAATAAATAGCATGTTGGATGAACAAATTACAGCTGGGCAATTGATAGAATATCGACCAATACATGACAAGATGATTACTATGAGATTTGATATGGGCATTGCAACATAATACATAGACCGTAATCCAACTGCGTCTATGACTAATAATCCACCTTCAGGTTAGCGTCCGCACCCCTTTCAGTATTAAGTTGCAAGCAAAAGACTATCGCATTAAGCAATGTGTGTAAAGTAAAAAATAGAATTATCCTCGGATAAAACATTGTTGTTTTCTCCCTAGTAGCAACAGCATATCTACAATCTTAGAAGTTATAAAGTCACTCTCCCAGAAAACTAGAGGCGTGAACCTACTATCGAGCATAAATACCCCCTCTTGGAGTCGCAAGTGTCCACTTGGCCAGAGTTCTTGCTAGCAACGGAGAGCATGCAAGATAACAAATAACATATGACATGAATATATAATCAATCTCAACATAATATACAATATTCATCGGATCCCAACAAACCAAACATATAGGATTACATAAAGATGATCTTGATCATGTAGGCAGCTCACAAGATCGATACATGAAGCATAAAGTGGAGAAGACAAACATCTAGCTACTGCTATGGACTCATAGTCCAGGGCTGAACTACTCACACATCACTTCGGAGGAGGGCATGACGATGTAGATGCCCCCGGCGATGATTTCCCCCTCCGGCAGGGTGCCGGGAAGAGCTTCAGAACCTCCCAAGATGGGTTCTGCGATGGCGGCCGCGACGGAACTTTTCGTGGATGGAGGCTCGGATATCCAGGATTTTCCTAAGAAGATGTGTAAGTAGGCGGAGGATTTAGGTCGGTGGGGCGCCTGGTGGGCCCAGACCTACCCTAGGCGCGGGCCAGGTCCAGGCCGCGCCTAGGGGTGGTCTGGCCACCCTGCTGCGCCTCTTCGCCCCCTCTGGACTTCGTCTTTGTTTCGGTAAAATATTGACTTCGGCTTTTGTTTCGTCCAATTCCGAGAAAACAGAGAACTGACACTGTGACATCTTGTTAATAGGTTAGTGCCGGAAATCATGTAAAAGTGCAACGAAGTGTAAGCAAAACATATATGATTTGGTGTAAAACAAGCATGGAGCACTAAAAATTATAGATACGTTTGAGACGTATCAAACATCCCCAAGCTTAACTCATGCTCGTTCTCGAGTAGGTAAGTGATAACAAAATAATTGTTGAGGTGACATGCAGCCAACATAATCTTGATCAAGCATGTAAAGCATTGTGAGCTGGGATCTAAGTACTCTAACATAGGCATGATAGATATAATTCAATTGAACTTAGCAACTATGTTATAACATGAAGAGTAACTCAAACAAAGGAGCATGAATAATAGTGCATTGAAAGCAACTGTGTGTTTATGATCATAGAGTAAACATAACAAAGTGGTGCTCAACATGTCATTGTGGAATAGCAAAACATAAATGCAAGGACACCTTCAAAGTTCAGAGGGTGACTAGATACAAGTAATTTAAGAACAAGCAATAGCACAATCATGAATCAATTAATAATAATTTTGCAACTATGCACATTGCACTAAAAATGAGAACTATGCTCTCTTAATTGGTGCATAAAGTAAAAGATGAAGACTCTACATAAAAGTAAAAGAGAGACTCTTTGCAGAGTAATCAAGATAAACAAGTTTTATAAATCTTCCAAAAAGTATGGTACTTATTAGCTTTGAGATCTCATTGCCCCTATCATAAGCATCTTGAATGGTTAAAGTTAATGTGAGTCAAAAATGAGCTATATGCTTGCAAATAACAAGTTGAAAATCTCATGCCGCTTGAATGCGAGTACCTAAACCTCATGCTACTCAATTTAGGTCCCAAATAAGTTCTTGTTATTGTAAGTATACATGTATCATTGAGAACTGCCAACGGGGTACCTCTTGCCCGATGATATGGAGGTACTCTTGTGGAGCAATTCCATGCCAAATTGACAAGACAAACAGACAGTGAGCATCTCAGCAATTATTTATTTACTATGGGTATAGCTTTTTATTGCAAATGCTTCATAGAATGCTCACTATGGCTGATGACCCACAAGTAGTAGTAGATTTCCCAAATAGAAATTCAAGAGAAGATCTCTCCATAATGACTTATAGCAGCAGGCAGAAACAAAATCAGCACGTACAGTAAAATTTTCCTTACCAATAGCGCTTCACTCCCCGGCAACGGTGCCAGAAAATAGTCTTGATGACCCACAAGTATAGGGGGTGTATCGTAGTACTTTCGATAAATAAGAGTGTCGAACCCAACGAGGAGCAGAAGGTGTTGACAAGCGGTTTCGATGAAGGATTCACCGTAAATGCTCACAGACAAGTTTTCGGGGGGTTTTGATATAGCAGATAAATAAAGTACAAGTAAATAAAATGCGAGAGTAATAATTGCAGCGAGTGGCCCAATCCTTTTTAGCACAAAGGACAAGCCGGTTTGTTTACTTATAATGACCAAACGTTCTTGAGGACACACGGGAATTTTAGTCTAGTGCTTTCGCTTCATATAGTTGATTAATCTTCATTGTTTTGATAAGTGTTGTGTGGGTGAACCTATGCTAATGCACCGCCCTTCCTAGGACTAATACATACTTGTGATTATACCCCTTGCAAGCATCCGCAAATACAATAAATTAATTAAGATAAATCTAACCACAGTCTTAAACTCTAAGATCCTGCTATCCCTCCTGCATCGATATACTAACGGGGGTTCAGGTTGCTGTCACTCCGGCAACCCCAAAATTAGCAAACAAATACAAGATGCACTCCCCTAGGCCCATAAAGGTGAAGTGTCATGTAGTCGACATTCACATGACACCACTAGAAGAATAACACCACAACTTAAATATCAAACCATTAAATATTACTCAACATAGTTCACTACTAACATTTAGACTTCACCCATGTCCTCAAGAACTAAACGAACTACCCACGAGACATCATATGGAACATAATCAGAGGTGATATGATGATGAATAACAATCTGAACATAAACCTTGGTTCAATGGTTTCACTCAATAGCATCAATAACAAGTAGTAATCAACACCGGGAAGTTTCCCCTATCAAACAATCAAGATTCAACCCTAGATGTTACGGCGGTGACGAGGTGCAGCGGTGGAGATGGTGTAGATGGTGGAGATGATGATGATGATCCCAATGATGTCCAACTCGATGACGGTGGCGATGTCGATTTCCCCTCCGGGAGGGAATTTCCCCGGCGGATTCCTGCCCGCCGAAGAGCCCTTTTCTCTGTGTCTCTCGCCCCTTGAGGCGGCTATGTCTATTTTCCGTATCCCCCGGTGCCTTAGGTTTTCGGGACGAAGAAGTACGCGAAGGAGAGGCGGCCGAAGGGGGCTGTGGGCACCCCACAAGGCGGCGCGGCCGGCCTGGGCCGCGCCGGCTATGGGGGCCCATGGCGGCCCTCCTCGGTCCCTCCTTTTAGTGGCATCGTCTTGGAAAAATAGGATGTTCTGTATAATTTTCGTCAATGGTTGATCTTCGAAATATGGTGTCTGACATTGCTTTTTCCGGCAGAATCCTGACTCCGGTGAATTCTCCAATAATCATGAAACATGCAAAATAGGTGAAATAACGTAAGTATCATCTCTAAATATGAAATATATCAATGAATAACAGCAATTTATGATATAAAATAGTGATGCAAAATGGAAGTATCAACTCCCCCCAAGCTTAGACTTCGCTTGTCCCCAAGCGAAACTGAGCTCAATGAACAAGACCACATGTTTATGGAGTGAAGAGTCGATAAATAAAATACGGACAAGAAGCATCATATTGATTCACACAAGACATTCTAGTAAACATTCTCCTCATATAACTCAACTTGAAATAAGTAAAGAGAAATCACAAATAAAGGTGCATAGGAAATCATAAACGGTTATGGCAAACTTTGTTCTTGGTCAGAGAACTACTAACGGATTGTACTTATCTTCTAAGCAAAGCCTTTATATTAGAATTCATATAGCAGGGCTTTCATCCTCAAACATAACAATCTCCTCATAATCATTGATAACTTTCAAAGTCATATTCATTCAGATAAAATTTGTACTAAACAAGAAAGCATAAAAGGCATGATTAACTAAATCATGGCATAAATGGTTGGATCACAACAACTCAATTGCTTGCTTAAGATAGAGGGAAATAGGTTTACTAACTCAATCATAGAAGTAAAAGATAGGCCCTTCGCAGAGGGAAGCAGGGATTAAATCATGTGCTAGAGCTTTTCAAGTTTTGAAGTCATATAAAGAGCATAAAAGTTAGATTTTGAGCGGTGTTTGTTGTTGTCAACGAATGGTAGTGGGCACTCTAACCCGCTTGCCAAACGGACCTTCCAAGAGCGGCTCCCATGAAGGACGTCATCTCTACCAGCAAGGTAGATCATCCCCTTCTCTTTTGTTTACACATGTATTTTAGTTTTATTATGGATGACACTCCCCCCAACCTTTGCTTTCACAAGCCATGGCTAACCGAATCCTTGGGTGCCTTCCAACATTTCTCATACCATGGAGGAGTGTCTATTGCAAAATTAAGTTGCTTACGGATTAATCAGGGCAAAACATGTGAAGAGAACTATTAATGAAAGTTATTAATTGGGGCTGGGAACCCCGTTGCCAGCTCTTTCTGCAAAATTATTGGATAAGCGGATGTGCCACTAGTCCATTGGTGAAAATCCGCCCAACAAGATTGAAAGATAAAACACCACATACTTCCTCATGAGCTATAAAACATTGACACAAATAAAGAGTAATATAGTTTGAATTATTTAAAGGTAGCACATGAAGTATTTACTTGAGTGGCGCAAAATACCACATAGTAGGTAGTTATGGTGGACACAAATGGCATGGGTTTAGTCTAAGGTTATGGATGTATGAGAAGCATTCCCTCTCAATACAGGTTTTTGGCTAGCAAGGTTGGGTAGCAAGCATAAAGGTTGAGGGAAACAAACAAATATACATGTGATAGAAACAATCATGCATCTTTCTCGTAAGCACAAGCAATTTTAACTGAATACTAAACTCATTAAAAAGATAATAAAGTAATATATCTACATGTATTTCCCTTTTCTATTTAAACATCAAGGTATTGTTGCTATTGACCAATGCTAAGTTTGCCAAAACCAAATAGATTTACTTGATGCTCCCAAAGTGATATCAATACTAATGTCAAGAGTAATCATATAACAAAATTGCAAACTAAAATAAGGTGTGCAAAAAGTAAATGATAAGACTTCTCATTAATATTCCATAACGATAACTCACACCAACGGATACATAAGTAACTAACTAAGAGAGAGATACTTCCACACTGCAAACCATCTTAATTATATGATAACTTCCCTACTCATGATATGACACTACTTGATAGTAAAAGATAAAGATAGTGATGATGTGATACTGCGGCACTCACCCAAGCTTGGAACAAACCAAGGGATGCCAATACCGATGATGAATTACTCCTTCGGTGGTGATGGTGGTGGATTCTTCTCGTCATCAGACTTCCAAGGAAGAGGCTCTCCATCAACAAACGATATCTTGGTCTCGGGAATCCTGAAACTAGCAGCATCGCTAATGCGTTTAAACCTGTTTTCATACTCACAGTTTTGATTCCAAACATCATAAAGTTGCGCCTGAAGTTGGTTGGTAGTGTTGTGAAGCGAGAGGATATCGCTCCACAGCTTTGCAGTCTCCTTCTCGTGTTCACCAATGAGTTCGGACACAATTCTGTGGAAGATGTCCACTTCACGCTCAGCCATCTTCTTGTAGGTGAAGACCTCTTGTTCTAGTTTCTCCATCCTGTCCTCCAAGCTTCCTTCTTCCTTAGGTCCCCGAACATCTTCTATCTGCAACTCTCCATCTACGAGCAGCAATTCCTTGGGATGCATCTTCAACTCGTTCATTTACGGGTTGACGACGTTCTCAAAGTTGTCCTTCGGGTTGGTGGCTCTAGATCGAAAACAATGCCTGGAGAAACAACTCGAAACAAAACACGACGAAAAACGATATACGGATCGGGTCCGGGGATTATATAGCAAATATTTTTACGACAAAGGAAGGTTCCATGCCGAAAACGAGTGGAAACGGGACTCGAGGGCTGTCCCCATAGGGCGGCGCGGCCGGGTGGGGCCCGCGCGGCCTATGGGGGCACGCCCTCGTGCGTCTCCCCACTCCGTTTCGATCTCGTAATTTTTCATATTTTCCATAAACAGCAGAAATATAGTTCGGAAAGTTAAACGCGGACTTTTTATTACTAAAACTGTTACCTATTCAAAGTCGACTGCAGAATCTCAATTTGGTCTTTGATGAAAGCTTCGGAGTCATTACTTGAATAACATCAATATCTTCATTATAAGAATCTCCAGAAATATAATGCTTGAGTCTTTGTCCATTCACTACTTGTGTGGCATTACCTTGCAGAGAACTAATTTTAATTGCCCCTGAACGATACACCTCCTCAATAACATATGGTCCTTCCCATTTTGAGAGTAATTTCCCTGCAAAAAATCTGAGACGAGACCGATACAATAGGACTTTATCTCCAACATTAAATTCTCTTTTAATAATTCTTCTATCATGCCCTTAAAAAGCTTAGCATTTTCATAAGCTTCACTTCTCCATTCATCTAAAGAACTCAATTGTAGCAACCTCTTCTTACCGGCAAGTTTAAAATCTTTATTAAGTTCTCTTACAGCCCAATAAGCTTTGTGCTCTAATTCTAAAGGTAAATGACAAGCTTTTCCATAAACCATTTTATAAGGAGACATTCCCATAGGATTTTTATAAGCAGTTCTATAACCCCACAATGCTTCCTTTAACTTACTAGCCCAATTCTTTCTAGATTTATTAACAGTCTTTCCCAAGATAGATTTAATTTCTCTATTTGATAATTCTACTTGCCCACTAGTTTGAGGATGATAAGCTGAAGCAATTCTATGATTAATACCATATTTAGCAAGAGTTTTTCTAAAACCACCATGAATAAAATGAGAACCTCCATCAGTCATAATATATCTAGGTACTCCAAATCTAGGAAAAATAACATCTAAAAGCATTTTTAAAGAGGTCTCACCATCAACTAGGTATAGCGTCTACCCATTTAGTAACATAATCAACAACGACAAGTATATGAGTGTTACCTTCTGAAGAAGGGAAAGGACCCATGAAGTCAAATCCCCAACAATCAAATGGTTCAATAACAAGAGTATAATTCATAGGCATTTCATTGCGTCTAGAGATATTACCAACTCTTTGACATTCATCGCAAGATAAGATAAACTTCCTTGCATCTTTAAAAAGTGTTGGCCAATAAAAACCTGATTGTAGAACCTTTTGCGCGGTTCTATCTCCGGCGTGATGTCCTCCATAAACACTACCATGACACTTACTCAATATCTCTTGTTGTTCATATTCAGGGACACATCTTCGCATAATACCATCCACTCCTTCTTTATATAAGTGTGGGTCATCCCAAAAATAATGTCTCAAGTCATAAAAGAATTTCCTCCTTTGCTGAGCTGAAAAGGTCGGAGGCAAGTACTTCGAAACAATAAAGTTAGCATAATCAGCATACCAAGGACTATCTCGCGAGCTCACCTTTACTACAGCCAATTGTTCATTTGGAAAACTATCATTAACAGGAACAGGATCATAAGCAATATTTTCAAATCTAGATAAATTATCAGCAAAAAGATTATCAGCACCTTTCCTATCAACAATATGTAAATCAAATTCTTGCAAAAGAAGCACCCATCTAATAAGCCTTGGCTTAGCATCTTTCTTTTCCATAAGGTACCTAATCGCAGCATGATCAGTATGAACTTAACTTTTGAATCAACAATATAGGATCTAAACTTATCACATGCAAAAACTACGGCTAATAACTCTTTCTCAGTTGTAGCATAATTTCTTTTAGCAGCATCTAGAGTTTTACTAGCATAATGAATAACATTCAATTTTTTTATCTACTCGCTGTCCAAGGACAGCACCTACAACAAAATCACTAGCATCACACATAATTTCAAAAGGTAGATTCCAATCAGGAGGTTCAACTACAGGAGCAGTTGTTAAGGCTTTCTTTAGAGTTTCAAAGGCTTCCTTACAATCATCATAAAAAACGAAAGGTACATCTTTTTGAAGAAGATTAGTAAGAGGCTTTGAAATTTTAGAAAATCTTTAATAAATCTCCTATAAAACCAGCATGACCAAGAATACTACGAATACCTTTAACATCCCTAGGATAGGGCATCTTCTCAATTGCTTCAACTTTAGCTCTATCAACTTCAATACCTCTCTCAGAAATTTTATGTCCCAATACAATTCCTTCATTAACCATAAAGTGGCATTTCTCCCAATTAAGAACAAGGTTAGTTTCTTCACATCTCTGCAAAACTTTATCAAAGTTTCGCAAGCAATTATCAAAAGAATTCCCATAGACAGAAAAATCATCCATGAATACCTCAACAATCTTTTCACAAAAGCCATGAAAAATAGCAGACATGCATCTTTGAAAAGTAGGAGCATTACATAAACCAAAAGGCATACACCTATAAGCATAAGTTCCATAGGGGCAAGTGAAAGTGGTTTTCTCTTGATCTTTAGCTCTAACAACAATTTGTGAAAACCCAGAATAACCATTAAGAAAGCAGAAATGAGTATTTTTAGACAACCTTTCTAACATTTGATCAATAAAAGGTAAAGGGTAACGATCTTTCTTAGTAACTTTGTTAACTTTTAGAAAATCAATGCACATTCTATACCCTACAACTACTCTTTGAGGAATGAGCTCATCATTATCATTAGGTACAACAGTTATTCCTCCTTTCTTAGGAACACAATGCACAGGACTAACCCATCTACTATCGGCAATAGGATATATAATACCAGCTAGAAGTTTTAATACCTCATTTCTTACCACATCCTTCATCTTGGGAATTAGACGGCTGATGTTCAACAACAGGTTTTGCATCATCTTCTATATTAACGGCATGTTGGCAAATAGCGGGAGCGAAATCCCCTTCAAGTCATCAAGAGTGTAGCCAATAGCTCCCCGGTGTTTCTTCAATATTTCCAATAGCCTTTCTTCCTCAATATCTGAAAGCTTAGCACTAATAATAACAGGGATATGTTTCTTATCATCAATATAAGCATACTTAAGATTATCGGGTAATGGTTTCAAATCAAATACGGGATCTTCCTTTGGTGGTGGTGTTACACCTAAATCTTCAACCTTAAGTCATGTTTAAGAATAGGTTGAAAGGAAAATTTCATCAAGCTCATCCCTTTCTTCCCTAAAAACTTCACTCTCACTATCCTCCAAATGTTGCTGCAAAGGATTATTAGGAACAAGACAATAGATGCACATTGTTCAACTCTAAAATCATCATTAGGAAAATCAGCTTTATAAGGAGTTTTGGCAAATTTATAGAAGTTAAACTCATAAGATTCACCAACAAATTTAGTAACAATTTTCTCTTTCTTGCAATCTATAATAGCTCCACAAGTATTTAAAAGGTCTACCAAAAATAATAGGACAAGACTTACTAGCAGCAGAACCAAGTACCAAAAAGTCAGCAGGATATTTAATCTTACCACATAGAACTTCAACATCTCGAACAATACCAATGGGAGAGATAGTTTCTCTATTAGCTAGCCGAATAACCACATCAATATCTTCAAGTTCACAAGAACCAATTTCATGCATGATTTCCGTGTAGAGCTCATAAGGAATGGCACTAATACTTGCACCAATATTGCATAAACCATAATAGAAATGATCACCAATTCGAACAGAGAGCACAGGGACACTGGCTTTCCTAGACTTATTAGGATGCGAAACAAAATAATATGACCATCTTCTACATTTTCAGTCACAAGATCTTTAACTATTGCAACAGCAGGTTCAACCTTTATTTGCTCTTCAGGTTCTATAGGTTTCTTTGCATTTTTATTAACTACACTAGTTATAACGAATACTCCTTCATTTTAGCAGGGAAAGGAGTTTTTTCAATATAAGCTTCGGGAAGAACATGATCAACAGTTTTAATTTCAATACATTTACCTTTAGGTGATCAGTTTTATCTTTATAAGGTTCATGATACTTATCAAAATTCTTCCTAGGCAATTCAAAATGAGAGGCAAAGGCTTTATAAATATTTGCAACAACTTGAGAGTCAAGACCATATGTAGCACTTATATTCGATTCATCGGTATCCATAAAAGTTTCAATGCATTCATAATCATAATTTATACCTGACACTCTACCTTTGTCATTCTCCCATGCTTTAGTATTTTCTTGGATTCGATCAAGAAGGTCCCATTTAAACTCTTCTTTATTGCGTGTGAATGATCGAGAACAAGCAGTATCCAGCAAGGTATTATCTTGAAAAGAAAGTCTTGCATAGAAATTATCAATGATAATATTACCAGGAAGCTCATGAATGGGGCATTTGAGCATTAAAGACTTCAATCTCCCCCACGCTTGGGCAATACTCTCTCCATCATGAGGCCAGAAATTATATATACGGTTTCGGTCTTTGGGAATTTCACTTGGAGGATAGAATTTAGAATAAAATAGAGGCACAATATCCTTCCAATCAAGAGAACGCCCATCCTTCACAGTTTATACCAATGCGCCGCTTTACCAGACAACGACATAACAAATAATTTCTTCCTAACTTCATCCATTGAAATACCTGCACACTTGAATAACCCGCATAATTCATGTAAAAACAGTAAATGATCTCCAGGATGAACAGTTCCATCCCCTTCATAGCGGTTATCGACAACACGTTCAATAATTTTCATAGGTCTTTTATATGGTATTACTTCCTCACCTGGCGCCTCATCCACTACCGTTGCGGTAGTAGTAGATTTCCCAAATAGAAATTCAGAGAAGATCTCTCCATAATGACTTATAGCGGCAGGCAGAAACAAATCAGCACGTACAGTAAAAATTTCCTTACCAATTCCACTTACCAATAGCGCTTCCCTCCCCGGGCGCCAGAAAATAGTCTTGATGACCCACAAGTATAGGGGGTGTATCGTAGTACTTTCGATAAATAAGAGTGTCGAACCCAACAAGTAGCAGAAGGTGTTGACAAGCAGTTTCGATGAAGGATTCACTGTAAATGCTCACAGACAAGTTTTCAGGGGTTTTTGATATAGCAGATAAATAAAGTACAAGTAAATAAAATGCGAGAGTAATAATTGCAGCGAGTGGCCCAATCCTTTTTAGCACAAAGGACAAGCCGGTTTGTTTACTTATAATGACCAAACGTTCTTGAGGACACACGGGGATTTTAGTCTAGTGCTTTCGCTTCATATAGTTGATTAATCTTCATTGTTTTGATAAGTGTTGTGTGGGTGAACCTATGCTAATGCACCGTCCTTCCTCGGACTAATACATACTTGTGATTATACCCCTTGCAAGCATCCGCAAATACAAGAAAGTAATTAAGATAAATCTAACCACATCCTTAAACTCTAAGATCCTGATATCCCTCCTGCATCGATATACTAACGGGGTTCATTGCTGTCACTCCGGCAACCCCACAATTAGCAAACGAATACAAGATGCACTCCCCTAGGCCCATAAAGGTGAAGTGTCATGTAGTCGACGTTCCCATGACACCACTAGAAGAATAACACCACAACTTAAATATCAAACCATTAAATATTACTCAACATAGTTCACTACTAACATTTAGAGTTCACCCATGTCTCAAGAACTAAACGAACTACTCTCGAGACATCATATGGAACATAATCAGAGGTGATATGATGATGAATAACAATCTGAACATAAACCTTGGTTCAATGGTTTCACTCAATAGCATCAATAACAAGTAGTAATCAACACGGGAGAGTTTCCCCTATCAAACAATCAAGATTCAACCCTAGATGTTACAGCGGTGACGAGGTGCAGCGGTGGAGATGGCGGTGTAGATGGTGGAGATGATGATGATGATGATCCCAATGATGTCCAGCTCGATGACGGTGGCGATGGCGTCGATTTCCCCCTCCGGGAGGGAATTTCCCGCCCGCCGGAGAGCTCTTTCTCTCTGGTGTCTCTCCGCCGCAGAGGCGGCTATGTCTATTCTTCGTATCCCCTAGTGCCTTAGGTTTTCGGGACGAATAAGTACGCGAAGAGGCGGCCGAAGGGGCTGTGGGCCCTCCCCACAAGGTGGCGCGGCCAGGGCAGGGCCGCGCCGGCCTATGGGGGCCCATGGCGGCCTCTCGGTCCCTCCTTTTGGCTGGCTTCATCTTCGGAAAAATAGGATGTTCTGTATAATTTTCGTCAATGGTTGATCTTCAGAACTATGGTGTCCTGACGCTTTTTCCAGCAGAATCCTGACTTCGGTGAATAATTCTCCAATAATCATGAAACATGCAAAATAGGTGAAATAACATAAGTATCATCTCTAAATATGAAATATATCAATGAATAACAGCAATTTATGATATAAAATAGTGATGCAAAATGGACGTATCAATGGCTTAGCTGTAAATTTCCACCATGAATGACACATGGCTTAGATTAGTGGCACGGGCATTTCCATAACTCATATACAAACTCCATGGACTTATAAGTTTCCATTTAATTTCGCACCGCTAGGCATCCATAAACAAAAGAACATGACATCAACTAAATATAAGTGCAATGTCGAAAGTGTTCCCCATGAAAGCATGGTTCTACTAACTCGCAATTTGCATTCATATAAACTTCATAAGATAGACACAATGATCAAATTTATTAAATACAAGAAAGTAAATGTGCCATCAAGTTCGTGAGAGCTTTACTGTTAATTTTCTCATGCCAAGATTTAATTTGGAAGATAAATAAAAACATGATGAATTACTTGGAATAGAAATAATGCTACTAGGTAGATATGTGGACACAATTGGCAAACTTAATTTCATGGTGGTTGGATGCACGAGTAGAGTTCATACTCAGCACAGGCGAAGGCTAGCAAAAGACTGGGAGCGACCAACTAAGAGAGCAATAATAGCCATAATCATGCATATCGACAAAACATTATCAATCAAAGCATAAAGTGATATTACAAGTCAAAAACTAGATGATCATACAGGATTAAGTTGACTGGTTATAGTCATAACATGGTGTAAGCATGCGCAAAATCAACCCAATAAAGCATCAAAGGAGAATAGCACAATATTATGTTTTTATGATAGAAACAACACATGATGCTTTCAATGACACATTATGAACTCTCACCTATTTGAAACAAGTAACGCTATAACAATAAATACTAAGCATATGTCAAGAATAACATCCAACATGACATGACACAGTCTATGCCACAGTCTAGACAAGCTTCCTTTTGCATCACTATAGTCATGAAATATTTTACTCGTATCCAACACCAATCAACTTATTTGAAATAACTCTCAGAGATGAAATACAATATGGACCAGAAAACTAATCATACATAAATAAATAATACTAACGTGCTCTAAACAAAATTTAAGTGAAAGAACAAGAGCTAAACGCCGTACCAGAAAACTAGAACACTCACAGAACAATAACAACGAAAACTAGAGCGTTCTATGCAATTAAAAAGGAGCGGGTCTTTCTCCAAAACAAATGTGCCAGGATCCAACATATGCTACAGCAAACAAAACAAAAAAACAAAAATAAAGACGCTCCAAGAACAAAACATAGCGTATGAAGCAATAAAAATATAGCGCATAGACAGATGACATGTTGCTTTGTTGATAAAGAGGGGATGCCCAAGGCATCCCCAAGCTTTGACGCTTGTACCACTTGAATATGTCTTGGGGTGCAGGGGCATCCCCAAGCTTGAGCTTTTGTCCATTCTTCATCTAATCACATCATTCTTCTCTTCCTACACTTTAAAACTTCCTTCATACAAAAACTTCACACAATTCTTCATTAGCAGCATTAGTACAATCAAAATAAAAAAAATCCACTTGGGTTCAGTACTAACATAGATCAAAAATCTGTTAAATCATAAGCTACTTTAGCAACCTTTCAAAAATCTCTTTCATCAAAAGAACTCAAAAAGAAAGAGAATTAAAGGCGAATGCAAATAGTGCAGAAATCTATCAACACAGAACAACAGGTAAAGATCGATTTTTTTGAAAATCCTATATTGATTATCTTGAAAAGTGGTCAACTAACTAAAGTTAGATAATAACCTGGGGCATATTCGTAAAAAATGACAGATCAAAATTCTTCTCTGGATATTTTTACGAATTTTTATGGTAATAGCACAGAATCTGTTTTCTAGACAGCAACTTCCCCAAATCTTACTTTCTTCCTATTAGAGGCTTTTCTTGGCACAAAAACGAAATAAAAATAATAAGAAGAGGTCATTATAGAGGTAATAACTTCCAAGACTTAATAAAATAAAAATTACAGAAAATAAAACATGAGTTCTCTCCCATAAGCGCTTTTCTTTAATGCATTTTAGCTAGGCGCAGTAGTTTGAGAAGATCCTCACATAAGAAAATATGAATTGAAGTAAAAGGAAGCATCAAGAAGCAAATATGAAACACATTTAAGTCTAACCCACTTCCTATGCATAGAAATCTTGTACACGAATAGATTCACAAAGAACAAAGTGACAAGCATAGGAAGATAAAACAAGAGCAACTTCAAAACTTTCAGCATAGAGAGAGATGTATTTTAGTAACATGAAAACTTCTACAACCATATTTTCCTCTCTCATAATAACTTTCAGTAGCATCATGAATAAACTCAACAATATAACTATCACATAAAATATTCTTGTCATGAGCCACATGAATAAAATAATTATTACTCCCCACATAAGCATAGTCATTCTTATTAATTGTAGTGGGAGCAAAATCAACAAAATAGCTAACATTATTATTCGCATCACCAAAATCATCAGATATAGAAATATTGTAATAATTAATTTTCTCCTCAATAGTAGGTGGACTGAAAATATCATATTCATCATTGTAATCATCATAGCAAATTTTCTCCTCTAAAGAGGGGGAGGTAAAAATATCATTTTCACAAAAATAGCTTCCCCAAGCTTAGAATTTTTCTTAGAAATAATGGTGTTCAAAGAGTTCGTACTAATAACATTGCTATTAGCATGCAAATAAAGTTCCATAGGTTTTTTAATTTTCTCTTCAAACACTGCATGTCCTAACTCAAGATAAATACTATAAAGTTCTCTATTTTTTTGTTGTTTTCCATTAAGCCTAACTAGTGAAAAATAAAAATAAGGAACATCAACATGGAAAGTGAGCATGGAATAAACTAAGCAACAAAAATAACAGCTATAATAGAAACAAATTTATTGTGTTTTTGATATAAAGACAACTATAAAAGAAACTATTTTTTGTGTTTTCGATATAATGAAGCAAACAAAATAAAATAATGTGAACTAAGCAAACTATAACAAAGTAAAGAGATTGGAGATGAGAGACTCCCTTTGCAGAAATCCTCTTTCTCCCCGGCAACGGCACGAGAAAATCTTGATGGTGCTCCGGTGATGGCGCGGACTTTGTTGAGCGTTGTTGTGGAAGCGGTTGAGAAACCCCAAGAGGAAGGTGTGATGAGCACAACAACAAGTTTTCCTCGGTACGAAACCAAGGTTTAATCGACCGTAGGAGAAATGCGTGAATCTGAAGGTGTTCTTTGGTGACTAGTGGCAGGGCGCACTACCGGCGTCAGGAACAACGTGGAACATGCACACAACACAACTAAAGTACTTTGCCCCAACTTGCAGTGAGGTTGTCAATCTCACCGGTTTGCTGAACAAAAAGGATTAGACGTATCGAATGGAAGGAGATGGTTGAAGAAAGTAAACAAAACAGGATTGCAGTTGAATTTATCAGTAAAGGAAATAGGACCGGGGTCTACAGTTCACTAGAGGTGTCTCTCCATAAAAAAATAGCATGTTGGGTGAACAAATTACAGCTGGGCAATTGATAGAATATCGAACAATACATGACAATATGATTACTATGGATTTGACATGGGCATTACAATATACTCCCTCCGGTCCTAAATATAAGCCATATAGTTTTTGGCACAAAAATTAAGAAACGCACATTTAGAAAAAATTACATCATGTTTGGCTGAGATTAACCCTAGACAATTAACGTGAGCTAATAGAGGATTTTGCATAAGCTAAGGAAACAAAATCAAATCACTAAAAATATTTTCCATACAAGTGGGGCAACGTCGTAAACCTTATATTCTGATTTTTTTCTCAAAACACTATATAGCTTATATTTAGGAACGGAGGGAGTAATACATAGACCGTAATCCAACTGCGTCTATGACTAATAAACCACCTTCAGGTTAGCGTACACACCCCTTTCAGTATTAAGTTACAAGCAACACACTATCGCATTAAGCAATGTGTGTAAAGTAAACAATAGAATTACCCTTAGATAAAACATTGTTGCTTTCTCCCTAGTAGCAATAGCACATCTACAATCTTAGAAGTTATAAAGTCACTCTCCCAGAAAACTAGAGGCATGAGCCTACTATCGAGCATAAATACCCCCTCTTGGAGTCACAAGTGTCCACTTGGCCAGAGTTTCTACTAGCAACGGAGAGCATGCAAGATCACAAATAACATATGACATGAACAGATAATCAATCTCAACATAGTATACAATATTCATCGGATCCCAGCAAACCAAACATATAGGATTACATAAAGATGATTGTGATCATGTAGGGCAGCTCACAAGATCGATACATGAAGCACAAAGTGGAGAAGACAACCATCTAGCTACTGTTGTGGACCCATAGTCTAGGGATGAACTACTCAGACATCACTTCGGAGGCGGGCATGGCGATGTAGATGCCTCCGGCGATGATTTCCTCCTCCGGTGGGTGCGGGAAGAGCTTTTGCGATGGCGGACGCAACGGAACTTTTCGTGGATGGAGGCTCGGGTATCCAGGGTTTTCCCGAGAAGATGTATAAGTAGACAGAGGATTTAGGTCGGTGGGGCACCTAGTGGGCCCAGACCTACCCTAGGAACGGGCCAGGTCCAGACCGCGCCTAGGGGTGGTCTGGCCGCCCTGCTGCGCCTCTTCGTCCCCCCTCTGGACTTCGTGTTCATTTCGGTAAAATATTGACTCCGGCTTTTGTTTCGTCCAATTTCGAGAATATTTCCTGTATAACTTTTTTGAAATACAAAAACAGCAGAAAACAGGGAAATGTCACTGTGGCATCTTGTTAATAGGTTAGTGTCGAAAACCATGTAAAAGTGCAACGAAGTGTAAGCAAAACATATATGATTTGGTATAAAACAAGCATGGAGCATCAAAAAATATAGGTACGTTTGAGACATATCAGCTATGCGTCCTTATGTACTATAGACTCCAGTCGCTGGTTATCTACAAGACTATTGTCGAACCAAATCACTCCATCACGATGGTTATGAAGGATTATTAAGTGCTGAAAAGAGACCAAAGCATTATCAATGATCACCGTTATTCCCTAATGAGTCTCAAGCTACCCCCGTATTCCCCTACTGTCACTGGGTTTCTGTTGTCGTGGTGATACAACAGATGCAATGGGTAGGCTTATCTTGGGGCCCATGTGTACCGAGGGGACCGGAGGAGGGGAGGATTAAGGAAGGGGCGGTATGAACAAGAAGATCTACTCCAACATGCTCATTGTATTCAATTCTCACTGGGAGCTACAGGGTTTTAACTTAGCCAAGAGCCAGAGGTTGAAGATGATTCGTACGGCAAACTAACCCACAGAGGTCTCTCTCTATTCGATCGTCCCGCACAGGGGTGCCCCTCCTCTCCTTATATAGGGGAGAGGATGCTTACAAGGGAAGGAACCCTAGGGAATCTAAGCGTAGCTAAGCATACTTTATAAAGCTTCTTTGGCTCAGGTCATGACATTTCCCACTGTGGCCCTTGTCTGGTGACTCCTCTTGGTCGGCCTATGGATGATTAATCGTCAGCTTCTTGCTTTGGCTTCAGAGCTTCGTTTAAAGCTGTCCCGCTTACATCATCTTGGTCTTCTACCGGACGACCGGATCTTTGACCTGCTTTAGACCGTTCGTCCTATGCCGGCATACCTTTGGTATCCCGGTTTGGACTGATCCGTACCCCGGATTACTTATGCCGGATTTCCTTCTTGGTCCCTTATGTCGGGAACTTCTGTCTCCTATTGTTATCCCGGATGGGTGAACCTTGGGCTACCCGATACCACTGAGTTCGTTATGCCGTACTCCAGCTTAATCTTCTTAATCCAACATAAACCTCTTATGCTAGCTTAACCATAAGCCAGGTTAGCCTACCGGGGTTTATCCCCCCAACATTAGTCCCTGAAGCTGGTGTGGTCTAGCGGTTTCAGCCGTTGAGCTACGGCAGGTTCCCACCAGATTAATCGACCCGTTGTATCTCACTTGCCGGCATAAGCCTTGTCCGGATTAACCGAGCATCACCTTAGTAAAAATCGCCGATGGCGTTCGGCATTGCCTGCGCCACTTATCATGGAATAACTTGGAACTTACCACTGTCAGCGGCAGCGGTCACTGTGCACTACGCGATAGACCCTTGTGTTGTCAAATCAGCGTTGTCGTTGTAATCATATGGTTTTATTAGATAAACGTGTGCATTAAATGCGGCACAGGGGATCCGTGCGACCTTCGGTGTGGCCGTGTACACGATTGAAATACGCATGACTGATGCGGTTACCTCTCCCTTGGCCACAATGGATCCCCGATGCACGATCTCCCCGGGGAGTATAAATAGCCCCGGTGGTCAGTTTTCTTTACATTGACCGCACTTCTCCCCCTTTTCACCTTCGTCTTCCTCGAGCGTTCCACCTTCATCGCCGGTGCGGACCGTGAGGAGGAGCATCGCCGCGAGCACTGCCACCACCTTCTCTGTAGCGGAAACGACGGAGGGTGCGCCGCCGTTGCTGATTCCTTCCTCGGCAACTCCTTTGAACCACGGTATTTCCGATTTGGATCTTCCCCCTTTTCATATTGCTAGGACTCGCCATTGTTTCTCTTTAGAGCTTTTTGCACACTGGGTCACCTCTATTTTCATAGCTCTTATGATTTCCTTTTGCTTTCTTGTGTTTTTGTAGATCTCTCGCCCTAGTCTGTGAAAGATAGGTCTGGTACCATCTACCCCATTGTCAGAGTTCATCGACCCGATGGCCTCGGAAGAACATATCGTCGCAGTGGTTGATACGCGTAGATGCACACGTCCGTTGGGAACCCCAAGTGGAAGGTATGATGCGTATAGAAGCAAGTTTCCCTCAGTATGAAACCAAGGTTTATCGAACCAGTAGGAGCCAAGAAGCACGTTGAAGGTTGATGGTGGCGAAATGTAGTGCGCGCAACACCAGGGGCGCCAGCGTGGAACCTGCACAACACAACCAAAGTACTTTGCCCCAACGAAGCAGTGAGGTTGTCAATCTCACCGGCTTGCTGTAACAAAGGATTAACCGTATTGTGTGGAAGATGATTGTTTGCAAAAAAGATAAAACAAGTATTGTAGATTGTATGCGATGTAAAGAATAGGACCGGGGTCCACAGTTCACTAGAGGTGTCTCTCCCATAAGATAAAAGCATGTTGGGTGAACAAATTACAGTCGGGCAATTGACAAATAGAGAAGGGCATAACAATGCATATACATGATATGATAAATATAGTGAGATTTAATTGGGCATTACGACAAAGTACATAGACCGCCATCCAACGCATCTATGCCTAAAAAGTCCACCTTCAGGTTATCATCCGAACCCCATTCAGTATTAAGTTGCAAAGCAACAGACAATTGCATTAAGTATGGTGCGTAATGTAATCGACAACTACATCCTTAGACATAGAATCAATGTTTTATCCCTAGTGGCAACACATCACAACCTTAGAACTTTCTGTCACTGTCCCGGTGTCAATGAAGGCATGAACCCACTATCGAGCATAAATACTCCCTCTTGGAGTTAAGAGTAAAACTTGGCGAGCCTCTACTAATAACGGAGAGCATGCAAGATCATAAACAACACATAAGTAATAGATTGATAATCACCATAACATAGTATTCTCTATCCATCGGATCCCGACAAACACAACATATAGAATTACAGATAGATGATCTTGATCATGTTAGGCAGCTCACAAGATCCAAAAATGAAGCACAATTAGGAGAAGACGACCATCTAGCTACTGCTATGGACCCATAGTCCGGGGTGAACTACTCACTCATCACTCCGGAGGCGATCATGGCGATGAAGAGTCCTCAGGAGATGAATCCCCTCTCCAGGGAGTGCGGGAGCGATCTCCTGAATCCCGAGATGGGATTCGCGGCGGCGGCGTCTCCGGAAGGTTTTCCGTATCGTGGCTCTCGATGCGGGAGTTTCGCGACGGAGGCTTTAAGTAGGCGAAAGGGCAGCCTCGGAGGGTGCGGTGGGGCCGGACACTAGGGCGGCGCGGCCGGGGGCCTGGGCGCGCCGCCACCATGTGGGCCCCACGTGGCCCCTCTCACGGCGGCTCTCGGGTGTTGGATGCTTCGGGCAAAATAGGAACCTGGCGTTGATTTCGTCCAATTCCGAGAATATTTCCTTACTAGGATTTACGAAAAAAAAACATACAACGGCTCTTCGGCATCTTGTTAATAGGTTAGTTCAGAAAATGCGTAAATACGAAATATAATGTGCATAAAACATGTAGATATCATCAATAATGTAGCATGGAACATAAGAAATTATCGATACGTTGGAGACGTATCAGTGGTTCCTCCGCCCGAGGAACCTGAAGGGGCCGATGGAGCGTAAGGGCACGAGGACCCTACGCCAGGACACGACGCACGGCCCAAACATGTTGGTTGGGAAGGTTCCAACGTCGTCAGATAGAAATCTATTGGTTATATAAGACCAAACGTGTTCCTGCCCAAGTTAGCTGTAGGCTCCCTAAGGGCGAGTTAGAGCCAAACCCGAAGGAGGGAGAGATCGTAGTATTCCTCGCCCACTTCGCCTGCGGGTTTGGGCTCTCGGCTAGCGGTTTCTTCCGGGCTTTCCTTGACAAGTTCCGGCTTCACCCTCACCACCTTCCAACCAATGCTTTTATGGTCTTGTCTTCCTTCGTTGCTTTCACTGAGGGCTATCTCAGGTTGTGGCCCAACATTGAGTTGTGGGCGCGGCTTCACAATCTTAGGACTCAGTCCGTCCAGGACCCATCTATCCCGGCTCCCAATAAGCCGATGGTGACCTATGGCGCGGCTATGGTCACGCCACGCCGGAGCACCAAATTCATCCGGGTTACCGGACTTGACTCATGTCTTAAATGGAAGAAAACCTTTTTCTATGTTAAGAACACCGGCGCTGAGGATTTCATCAACCTTCCTCCGTTTGTAACCGGAACACCATCAAAGCACAATTGGACCTACAACCCGGGTAACACCCATGTTGAAACCAACCAGATATACCAGCTCATCTGCGAGATGAGCGGGGCCAAACTTCCCATACCGGATGACCTCGTTCGCACGTTCATCACCCGGAGGGTTTCGCCCCTCCAGCGGCGTAGCCATAAGATATGCCAGATGAGCGGTCGTATGGATCCCATCCGGATGACCACCTTCGAGTTGGAGAAGCCGGAGGTGCTGGCGCAAGTCAAGGCCATAGCTCAGACAGACATGGAGCCGGGCTGGGAGTGGGATCAAGTGCCGCATAGCCGCGCAAACCCGCCGCCTCAGGTAACTCGTTCGAGATATTTAAAGTTGATCCGGCAATCTTTTTTCCTTTGATGTTTATCTCATGAAGTAATCATTTCCACTTGTCAACTTCTTTATTCCAACAGAGATTTGAATGCCAGCTGACCAAAAATGCCACGATCGTCTTCCCGGCTGACCAGACTGATGTGGACAACGAGGATCCCGACACCGCTGCCACTTCACCTCACCTCAACGTGGACAACGCCATTGTTACTTAACTCTTTTACCCTCTAAACCGTTTGGATCCTGGATTCAACAAATCCCAATGCTCAGGTATTGGAGAACGCTGCTCCCCTTGCGATTGGTCGTCGTAAAGTAAAAAAGACAACAACTCGGAAGCGCGCTGGCACAGCCATTGGTTCCACCGCGGTTCCTTCGGCTAAGCGCCCAAAGGCCAGTGGCAACAAGCCTCCTCGCCGAGATAAGAACGTCTCCCCCAAGGAACCTCCCATGTACTTCGGGTAAGCTTATCTGTGACTTCGTTATTTATACCTCCGTGCCAAAATGCTTTTGGTTGTATTGAGACTATTTCCAGTTTTCTTTTTCAGCCTGGTGATACGTCTCCAACGTATCTATAATTCTTATGTTCCATGCTAGTTTTATGACAATACCTACATGTTTTGTTCACACTTTGTATCATTTTTATGCATTTTCCGGAACTAACCTATTAACAAGATGTCGAAGTGCCAGTTCCTTTTCTGCTGTTTTGGTTTCGAAATCTTACAAAATATTCGGAATTGGACGAAACAAAAGCCATACCTCTTATTTTGCCGAGACGGACACAGGGAGCCGGAGAGGGGCCAGAGGCCCACCCCACATGGCGGCGCGACCAAGGGCGCCCCTCTATGGTGTGGGCCCTCGGGACCTCGAGGCCGCCCTTCCGCCTATATATCCTCTCGTCGTGAAAACCCTAAATCATCCCCACGAGAAGAGAAAAGTTCTGCCCCCGCCGCCATGGCCAAGTTCGGGAGACAGTCTGTTCGGCACGCCGCGGACGGGGAATGCCGGAATCCATCTTCATCGACACCGCTACCATCTTCATCGCCGTTCTGTCTCCCATGATGAGGAGGGAGTAGTTCTCCCAGGCTGAGGCTCTACCGGTAGCTATGTGGTTCATCTCTCTCTCCCATGGTGTGATCTTTATGTGATCATGAGCTTTGTATCACTATTAATCTATGTGCTACTCTAGTGATGTTATTAAAGTAGTCCATTCCTCCTCCATGATGTAAAGGTGACAGTGTGTGCATCATGTAGTACTTGGCGTAGGTTATGATTGTAATCTCTTGTAGATTATGAAGTTAACTATTACTATGATAGTATTGATGTGATCTATTCCCCCTTTCATAGCTATTGGTGACAGTGTGTATGCTATGTTAGTACTCGGTCTAAATTGCAACGGTCTATTATGCACTCTAGAGGTTACTTTAATATGAACTCCGGATGTTGTGGAGCTTGTTTACTCCGGCTTGAGGTGTGCTCTTGTAGCCCTACACAATGAATGGTGTTTGTTATCCAACAATAGAGTGTTTGAAAGTAGCACAAGTGAGGAGAAGTTATTTATTTATTATGTGATCATTGTTGAGAGTGTCCACTAGTGAAAGTATGATCCCTAGGCCTTGTTTCTAAGCATTGAAACACCGTTTCCAACAAGTTCTGCTACATGTTTGCTTGCTGCCATTTTTATTTCAGATTGCAATTGCTACTTATAATCATCCATATTACTTGTATTTCACTATCTCTTCGCCGAACTAGTGCACCTATACATCGACAAGTGTATTAGGTGTGTTGGGGACACAAGAGACTTCTTGTATCTTAATTGCAGGGTTGCTTGAGAGGAATATCTTTGACCTCTACCTCCCTGAGTTCGATAAACCTTGGTGATTCACTTAACGGAAACTTGCTGCTGTTCTACAAACCTCTGCTCTTGGAGGCCCAACACTGTCTACAGGAATAGAAGCGTGCGTAGACATCAGCTATTTTCTGGCGCTCCGGGGGAGGTAAGGTAAAGGTATTCACATCCTCCGACTACTAAGCTATTTCCTAGCACTGTTGCCGGTGTGTGAGTGCTCGAAGCTATGTCCTTTAGATTCTGCAATTTTATCTTTCTGTCTCTTGTTTTTATTTCACTAGTTAGGCTTAATGGAAAACAACAAAAATATTAGAGATCTTTATAATATTTATCTTGAGTTAGGACATGAGGTGTTTGAAGAGAAAATTAAAAAACCTATGGAGCTTTATATGCATGCTAATGGCAATGTTATTAGTATGAATGCTTTGAACACCATTGTTGCTAATGCTATGGAAAATTCTAAGCTTGGGGAAGCTGGTTTTGAGGAGCATGATATTTTAGTCCTCCAAGCATGGAGGAGAAAATTTACTTTGATGATACTTTACCTCCTATATATGATGATTACAATGATGAATACGATATTTTCAGTCCACCTACTATTGAGGAGGAAATTAATTATGATTACAATATGCCTCCTATATATGATGATTATGGTGATGAGAATAATAATGATAGCTATCTTATTGAATTTTCTCCCACTACAATTAATAGTAATGACTATGCTTATGTGGATAGTAATAATTTTATGCATGTGGACCATGACAAGAATGCTGTATGTGATAGTTATATTGTTGAGTTTGTTCATGATGCTACTGAAAGTTATTATGAGAGAGGGAAACATGGTTATATGCATCTTAATAATATTAAGTTTCCCCTCTTTATGTTGAGAATCTTGAAGTTACTCGTGTTTTATCTTCTTATGCTTGTCACTTTGTTCTTCATGAATTTATTTGTGTACAAGATTCCTATGCATAGGAAGCGGGTTAGGCTTAAATGTGTTCTGAATTTGCTTCTTGATGCTCTCTTTTGCTTCAAATCTTATTTCTTGCGAGAGCATCATTAAAACTCTGAGCCCATCTTAATGGCTATAAAGAAAGCACTTCTTGGGAGATAACCCATGTTTTTATTTTGCTACTGTTTTGTTGTGTCTTAGAAGTTGTTACTACTGTAGCAACCTCTCCTTATCTTTATTTTCATGTATTGTTGTGCCAAGTAAAGTCTCTAATAGAAGATTGATACTAGATTTGGATTTCTGCGCAGAAACAGATTTGTTAGCTGTCACGAATTCGCGTTTTTCTCTGTAGAAGAATCAAAAAAATAAGAGAAAATTCATGCGTGATCCTCAGATATGTACGCAACTTTCATTAGTTTTGAGTTTTCCATCTGAGCAAGTTAAGTGCCTCAGAAAAATTCGTCTTTACGGACTGTTCTGTTTTGACAGATTCTACCTTTTATTTCGCATTGCCTCTTTTACTGTGTTTGATTGGATTTCTTTGCTCCATTAAATTTCAGTAGCCTTGGGTAATGTCCAGAAGTGTTGGGAATGATTGTGTCCTTGCTGAACATGTGAATTTTTGATTATGCACTAACCCCTCTAATGAAGTTTATGAGAAGTTTGGTGTGGCGAGAAGTTTTCAAGGGTCAAGAGAGAAGGGTGATATAATGTGATCAAGAAGAGTGAAGAGCCTAAGCTTGGGGATTCCCCGTGGTTCATCCTGCATATTTCAAGAAGACTCAGCGTCTAAGCTTGGGGATGCCAAGGCATCCCCTTCTTCATCAACAACTTATCGGGTCACCTCTAGTGAAACTATATTTTAATTAGTCACATCTTATGTTCTTTACTTGGAGCGTCTGTGTGCTTTTATTTTCGTTTTGTTATTTTCATTCTCTGAATAAATCAGATCCTACCATGCTTGTGTGGGAGAGAGACACGCCCCGCTTTTTCATTTGAACACTTGTGTTCTTCGTTTTACTTTAGTATTCATGGCGAAAGCTGAAAGCCTCAGCATTTATTGCTATTTGGTTGGAAACAGAAAATGCTTCATATGTAATTGGTATATTATCTTAAATAATTTGATACTTGGCAATTGTTTTGAGCTCTCATAGATCATGTTTAAGCTCTTGCATCATGTAGTTTAAATCTATTAGTGGAGAACTACCGTAGAGCTTGTTGGAATTTGGTTTGCATGATTGGTCTCTCTAAGGTCTAGATATTTTGGTAAAAGTGTTTGAACAACAAGGAAGACAGTGTAGAGTCTTATAATGCTTGCAATATGTTCTTGTGTAAGTTTTTGATGTACCAGTTCATACTTGTGTTTGCTTCAAACAACCATGCTAGCCAAAGCCTTGTACTGAGAGGAAATGCTTCTCGTGCATCCAAAAACCTTGAGCCAAAACCTATGCCATTTGTGTCCACCATAACTACCTATATGTGGTATTTTTTTGCCATTCCATAGTAAATTGCTTGCGTGCTACCTTTAAAATTTCATTCCTTGTCTTTGCAATACATAGCTCATGGGAAAGTAGCCTCAAAACTATTGTGGTGATGAATATGTTGCTATGTATCTTAGTTCTTATAAGTTGCTTGTTGAGCGGTAACCATGTTTCTGGGGACGCCATCAACTTTTTACACCTTTGTTGAATATCATGTGAGTTGCTATGCATGTTCGTCTTGTCTGAAGTAAGGGTGATTTATCATGATTAAATGGTTTGAGTATGCATATTGTTAGAGAAGAACATTGGGCCAACCAAAGCCATGTATCGTGGTGGAAGTTTCAGCTTGGACATTAATCCTCGGAATCTCTTATGAGAATATTATTTGTTGTTGAATGCTTTAAGCATTAAAAGAGGAGTCCATTATCTGTTTTCTATGTTGTCCCGGTATGGATGTCCTCAAGTTGAGATCTATCAAAATCGAGAAATCAAATGCGATTTATCTCCTTGGATATTTCTACAGGTGGCATAGAGGTACCCCTTTGTGACACTTGGTTGAAACATATGTAATGCAATGATAATCCATGGAAATCCGAGATAATTAGGACAAGGTGCGGGCACTATTGGTATTCGATGCATGAGGCTTGCAACTTATAGGAAGTTTTATGCATAACACATATGAATTATTACTACCGTTGACACAATTGTTTCCATGTTTTCAAAATAAAAAGCTCTAACACATGAGTAATCCCTGCTTCCCTCTGCGAGGGCCTTTCTTTTACTTTATGTTGAGTCAGTTTACCTACTTCTTTCTATCTTAGAAGCAAACACTTGTGTCAACTGTGTTCATTGATTCTTACATGTTTACTTATTGCACTTGTTATATTACTTTATGTTGACAATTATCCATGAGATATACATGTTACAAGTTGAAGGCAATTGCTGAAACTTAATCATCCTTTGTGTTGCTTCAAAACCTCTTACTTTGAATCTATTGCTTTATGAGTTAGCTCTTATGGAAGTCTTTTTGATGCTTGTCTTGAAAGTACTATTCATGAAAAGTTTTCGCTATATAATTCAGTTGTTTAGTCATTATCTTTTTTTAGCAATCTATATACCATTGCTTTGAATCACTTCATTCATCTCATATGCTTTACAATATTGTTGATCAAGATTATGTTGGTAGCATGTCACTTGAAATTATTGTTTTTATCGTTTACCTATCGAGGGCGAGTAGGAACTAAGCTTGGGGATGCTTGATACGTCTCCAACGTATCTATAATTTCTTATGTTCCATGCTAGTTTTATGAAAATACCTACATGTTTTGTTTACACTTTATATCATTTTTATGCATTTTCCGGAACTAACCTATTAACAAGATGTCGAAGTGCCAGTTCCTGTTTTTTGCTGTTTTTGGTTCCAAAAATCTTACACGGAAATATTCTCGGAATTGGACGAAACAAAAGTATACCTCTTATTTTGCAGGAACGGACACGGGGGAGCGGAGAGGGGCGGAGGAGGCGGGGGCCCAAAATAGCGGCGCGGCCAAGGGGGCGCCCCCTATGGTGTGGGCCCCTTGGGACCCTCCGAGGCTGCCCTTCATATCCCTCTCGTCGCGAAAACCCTAAATCATCCAGCCACGAGACGAGAAAAGTTACGTAGCCACCGCCATCGAAGCCAAGTTCGGGGGACAGTCTCTCTTCCTTAGCAGGACGAGTGCCCCGGAATCCATCTCCATCAACACGCCGCCATCTTCATCGCCGTTCTTGTCTCCCATGATGAGGAGGAGTAGTTCTCCCCGAGCTGAGGGCTCTACCGGTAGCTATGTGGTTCATCTCTCTCTCCCATGGTGTGATCTTTATGTGATCATGAGCTTTGTATCACTATTAATCTATGTGCTACTCTAGTGATGTTATTAAAGTAGTCCATTCCTCCTCCATGATGTAAAGGTGACAGTGTGCATCATGTAGTACTTGGCGTAGGTTATGATTGTAATCTCTTGTAGATTATGAAGTTAACTATTACTATGATAGTATTGATGTGATCTATTCCCCCTTTCATAGCTATTGGTGACAGTGTGTATGTTATGTTAGTACTCGGTCTAAATTGCAACGGTCTATTATGCACTCTAGAGGTTACTTTAATATGAACTCCGGATGTTGTGGAGCTTGTTTACTCCGGCTTGAGGTGTGCTCTTGTAGCCCTACACAATGAATGGTGTTTGTTATCCAACAAGAGAGTGTTTGAAAGTAGCACAAGTGAGGAGAAGTTATTTATTTATTATGTGATCATTGTTGAGAGTGTCCACTAGTGAAAGTATTGATCCCTAGGCCTTGTTTCTAAGCATTGAAACACCATTACCAACAAGTTCTGCTACATGTTTGCTTGCTGCCATTTTTATTTCAGATTGCAATTGCTACTTATAATCATCCATATTACTTGTATTTCACTATCTCTTCGCGAACTACTGCACCTATACATCGACAAGTGTATTAGGTGTGTTGGGGACACAAGAGACTTCTTGTATCTTAATTGCAGGGTTGCTTTAGAGGAATATCTTTGACCTCTACCTCCTTGAGTTCGATAAACCTTGGGTGATTCACTTAAGGGAAACTTGCTGCTGGTCTACAAACCTCTGCTCTTGGAGGCCCAACACTGTCTATAGGAATAGAAGCGTGCGTAGACATCACCTGGCTTTGAACATCTGCCGCTCAGCCCACAGGAGGACCGGAGAAGGTGCTTCCGAGACTCCCCTGTGACAACCGTTATCCCGCCACCGCCATTGCGGCCGACAGAAGATGTATCTTGCAGTCCCTCTTCCAAGTGTGGAGATACCGGTTCCTTCATTCCGACCTGTTATTCCGGAAACCCATGAAGAAAGAACAAGTGACCCATCTGCGGGGCCCCAAACCACTGAGGGCCCAACCGCTGGACCTAATAAACCGTCCTCCTCAAAGCCGAAGACTCTTGTGCGTTATACTGGGAAGGGCCCAACTCCTAATGCACCAAAGACATTTACTGCAACTGAAGCACCAAGACCCAAGAGAAAGAAGTTCACAACACGTTCCAAAGCTGGTTCTGAGCCAGGCTTGGGGAGCGGTGACCAGCACCTGACCCTGCACGCCAGCCGTGCCACAGTCGTTGCTGCATGCCAAATGGCTCCAAGGTTTGGCAATGTGGTAGCTCAAACCCGCAGTGGAGATAGCTTGGGCTCGCTTGAGCACTATGCACAAGATTGGAACAATGCTGACATGAGCGATGTGACTTCCGGCATAAATGAAGCCCGGGAGCCAATCATAGACCCCAGTGGCCCCATCTCAGTGGTTAACCACCTTCTGAGAATGAAGAAAGCTGTGAAGTTCATGGACAACATCTGGTTCGACACCAACAACGCCATTTTGGTAAGCACTTTGCCATTTCTGCATCTTGATGTCCACGTGTGCTTCTATTCTTGTAGACAGTGTTGGGCCTCCAAGAGCAGAGGTTTGTAGAACAACAGCAAGTTTCCCTTAAGTGAATCACCCAAGGTTTATCGAACTCAGGGAGGTAGAGGTCAAAGATAGTCCTCTCAAGCAACTCTGCAATTAAGATACAAGAAGTCTCTTGTGTCCCCAACACACCTAATACACTTATCGAGATGTATAGGTGCACTAGTTGACGAAGAGATAGTAAAACACGAGGTGGTATAGACGGTGGTAATATGTGCGGGAAGTAAAGATGCGGTAAAACATTAAAAAGCGATGTTTGGTATTTGGAAACAAGGCCTAGGGATCATACTTTCACTAGTGGACACTCTCAACAATGCAATCATAATTGAATATAAATATAAGCACTTCACTATGCTATTCTGATTACTCTCGGCTGGATAACGAACACTAATTCACCATGTAGGGATGCAAAAGCAAACCTTAAAGATGTATTCCCAAGTACTAATAAACATTCCACGCTGTCACTTTGAGCATTCATAGGAGGTACTAACACACCACAATTTCATAGAGACATCCAACTCAAAGCATAACCCAGTGAACAAGTATTCTGTGAAATATAGCCTAAGAGACCCACATGGTGCACACACTGTCACCTTTACACACGTGGGACAAGGAGTCTCCGGAGATCACGTAAGTAAAATCCACTTGAATAGCATAACTACATCTAGATTACAAAGCTCATCATATGGATCTCAATCATGTAAGGCGGCTCATGAGATCATTGTATTGAAGTACATGAGAGAGATTAACCACATAGCTACAGAGCCCTCAGCTCGGGGAGAACTTCCCTCCTCATCATGGGAGACGACAACGGCGATGAAGATGGCGGTGGTGTCGATGGAGATGGATTCGGGGGCAATTTCCCGTCCGCGGCGTGCGAACGAGAGACTTGTCCCCGAACTTGACTTCGCGATGGCGGCGGCTGCGTAACTTTTCTCGTCCCGTGGCTTATTTTCTTAGGGTTTTTACCCCTGGAAGATTATATAGGCGGAAGGGCAACCTCGGAGGAGCCAGGGGGTGGCCCCCCCATAGGCTGGCGTGCCCAGGGGCCTGGCCGCGCCGCCCTGTGGTGTGGGGCCCCCTGGGCTCCCCTCTGGTCCCTCTACGGCTTTGGAAGCTCGTGGAAAATAAGACCGTGGGCTTTTGTTTCGTCAATTCAGAGAATATTTCTGTGTAGGATTTACGAAACCAAAAACAGCAGAAAACAGGCGCGCTTCGGCATCTTGTTAATAGGTTAGTGCCGTAAAATGCATCAAAACATCATAAAGTGTGAACAAAACATGTAGGTATTGTCATAAAACTAGCATGGAACATAAGAAATTATAGATACGTTGGAGACGTATCACATCTCAAGTTTTTCTTCCCAAAGCTATGCATATAAGTTTATACTTAGTTAGGTCAGCCTTTAGCGTGTAACAAACAAACTTGAATCATGTTTGGATATGACACAATCTATAATCATACTCATAGTCCCCGAGTTTCGGGTTAACTGTGCAATAGTTAGCGCGAGGAGTGATGTTTTGGCACATGGGAGCGTATGCTCCCTTTATTTTGAAATACATGTTAGACACATTTTAAAATGTCAAAAAAATTGAAACAAAAATTTCGCACGTACATCTTCATGTGCTACACGCTCACAAAATCGTTTCATGGAAAATTGACATGTCATGTGGCGTGTGTAAAAAGACAAAATTCGGTGCTGAAACAAAGACTTGTCACAAGATAAATTTTCTCTTTTTGCTTAGACTACAAAATATATCATTTTTTCGTGAAACTTGACGAACACACATATATTATGGAGATGTACATGTAAATTTTTTTTTCAAATTTTTTTAACACTTAAAATATGTTTTTATGATAGAGGGATCATACGCACCCGGGAGCCGAATTGAGTTTCCCGCGCGAAACTCTCTTATAAAACGCAATGCCCATAGTCCCTGAGTTCCGGGTTAGGCGCGTATGACTTAGCGCGGAACTTGCGTCGAAAATCCAGCGTACATAATCCCCGAGTTCCAGGTAAGCGCGTAGCACTTAGCGTGGAACTTGCACCGAAAATCCGGCATACATAGTCCCCGAGTTTCGGGTTAAGCGCATAGCACTTAGCGCAGAACTTGCACCGAAAATCCAACATACATAGTCCCCGAGTTTCAGGTTAAGCGCGTAGGATTGCCCATTTTGTGATCCTACCGCTTGCATCTTTGTTGCTGATGATCTCCGAGATAGGAGCCTCGCATACCACCGGCATCGGGTGTTCCTCGAAATAATGCTTGAGTTTTGTGGCGGCCATGAACACGCCATAAGTCATTTTCTAATAGTGCGGGTAATTTTGCTTCGAGAGGGAGAGCACCTCGCTCTGGTAGTATACCGGCCTCTGCACGGTTTTTCCTTCCTCTTCTCTTTCACCACCACATCACTTACGACCTGGTTGGTTGCTGCTATGTAAAGCATCATGGGTTCTTTTTCCAACGGCGATGCCAATATCGGTGCTGTGGCCAACATCTTTTTTAGTTCCTTGAATGCAGCATCGGCTTGCGAAGTCCAGACGAAAGTGTCCGACTTTTTCATCAACGCATATAAGGGCAAGGCTTTTTCCCCCAACCGCCTTAAGGATGCCAAACACCCGGTAAATTTAGCACATCGTTCAGACATTGGGGTAACTCCATTCTTTCGATGGCTTGGATTTTAACCGGATTAGCCTCTATTCTGCGGCTTGAATCCAAGAAACTGAGTAACTTTCCGGCGGGCACTCCGAAGGTGCATTTTGCCGGGTTAAGTTTCATCCGGAATCTCCTCAGGTTATCAAATGTTTCTCGTAGATCATCGATCAGAGTGTCCTTTACTTTTGTTTTTATTACGACATCATCGACATACACCTGCATGTTTTTACCGATTTGGTTGTGGAGGCATTTTTGCATACAACGTTGGTATGTCGCACCAGCATTTCTCAAACCAAAAGGCATATTGACATAGCAGTAAGCCCCGTGCGGGGTATTGAAAGCAGTTTTTATTTGATCTTCCTTTTTCAGGGAATCTGGTGGAAACTAGAGTAAGCATCCAGAAACGACAACAGTTCACATCCGACAGTGTAATCGATCACTTGATCAATCCGGGGTAATGGGAATGGGTCTTTGGGACAGGCCTTGTTCAGGTGTGTGTAGTCAATGCACATGCGCCAAGCCTTCGGTGCCTTCGGTGCCTTCGGGTCTTCTTCCTTCTTCTTCTCGACCAACACGGGATTTTCTAGCCATTTGGTATGTAGGACTTCGACAATGAAGTCGGATACCAGCAGCTTGGTGACTTCTTCACCGATGATCTTCCTCCTTTCTTCAGCAAAGCGGCACAAGGGCTGCTTTACCGGCTTAGCGTCTTTCCGGACATTCAGAGAGTGCTCAGCCAACTCCCTCGGCACACCCACCTAGTCATTAGTAGACCAGGCGAAGATGTTCTGATTCTCACGGAGGAAGTTTACAAGCGCGCTTTCCTATGCCTCACTTAGCCTGGCCCTGATGCGAACGGTGCGCTCCGGGTAAGCCGGGTCCAGCACGATGTCCTTCGTCTCCTTTGATGGCTTGGATGCCGTTCCTCCAAGCGGGCTGCTCAGTGCCGCTAAGTTCAGATGGGATGATTGTGCTAGCGCGACAGCAGTTTGGATCCTCCTTTTCTCTTCTCCTATGACCAGTGATTCAGCCAAATTTGATCTGGCTGAAGCAGTTTCCAGCAAGACCTTGTAGTTGCCCACCACAGTTATTGGACCGTTGGGTGCCGGTATCTTCGTCTTCACGTAAGCCATATGGGTTGAGGCCATGAACTTTGCCAATGACGGCCTTCCCATCAGGGCATGGTAAGGGCTGTCCAGATCAATCACTTCAAACAGAATGTTCTCCACACGGTAGTTATCCCGGCCGCCAAACAACACATCAACTCGGACTTTGCCCATCGACGAGCAGGACAATCCTGGAACTATGCCGTGGAATGTCGTGTGGCTCGGCTCCAGCATGTTTTGAGTTATGCCGAGCGTGTGCATGGTATGCCGGTACATGATGTTGATGCTGCTGCCATTGTCCACAGACACTTTGTTGAACCGAACTCGCGATGATGGTCTGTGCATGATGGGATCCACCACCAGAGCGTATCCACCCGGATTAGGCATCACATTCAGATGATCTTTGAAGGACAAAGTGATCTCTTGTTCCGACCACAACATGTATCTCGGCACCGCCGGAATGACGACATTTACTTCCATGGAACGGCGGTGCACACTTTGCCGATCCATTGGTTCGGTCACGAAGACCACACAACACATGTCCGGATCATGGTACACATTCCGGCCTTGGGGTGCTTGAGGTGCGGCATTGTTGTTATTTCCTTGCGCCACCTGATGAACTCCTTCCTGCTGATGTGGCCGGTTTGGCTGCGCTTGAACCGGTTGCGCATTTTCCCCAGTAAGCGGAGGTGGTGGTGGCAGCACATCTAAACCTTCCTTAATCAATCTCCGGGTCCAGGTGCAATCTTTTGTTAGATGATTTGCTGGCTTTGTTGGGTTAGGAGTATGCCAGCGACACGACTGATCCATTGCGGATTCCATGGTGTACTTGGGCTGATCATGCCAAGGTTTCTTCTCTCCCCATTGCTTCTTCTGGCCGCCCCACGGCTGACCTCCAGTTTTTTGCCTTTGGCTTCCACCGGCTTCCAAATTATCTTAGACTGCTGCCACCTGCTGCATCCCATACCTTCTTGATGGGTTCGTTGCATAGAAAACAAAAATTTTCCTACCGCAAAGACGAATAAATCCAAGATCTAATCTATGGAAAAGCCAAGATCTAATCTATGAGATCGGAGCAACGAGATATATATGAGACTAACCCTCGAATATTCCAAAGCCTACGAGATTAATCTCATTGTTGGTGTGGACGATCATTCCGGTGCTGCAATCCGGCAGCACTTCCTTACTCGGTCGCGCGTACGGTGTCGATGAAGCCCGTCCTCTTCCCGTTCCAGCGGGCAGCGGAGTGTGGTAGATCTCCACGGAATCCCGCAGCACGACGGCGTGGTGGTGGTGGTGGAGAAAAATTCTGCAGGGCTTCGCCTGCCAGCGTATGGAGGAGGAAGAGAGGGGGCGGCCGGGGTTTGGTGGAAGGGTGTGGTGGCCGGCCACCCCCTCCCTCTTTATATAGGGGAGGGGTCGGCCTAGGGTTCCCCCCGGCCCAACCTCTTCCTTGGCCGGCGCATGGGGGGAGTTTTCTTCCCCCTCAAGCCTTCCCCTTATCTCTTCATTTAAACCCTTTAATTTAGGAGATAGATCTTATCTCTAGATTTTAAACCATTTAAATTAGAGATAGATCTTATCTCTAGGGGTGGCTGGCCTAGGCCCACATGGCATGGTGGGCAGGACCCACCATGCCATGTGGCGCCTATGTGGCCTCTCTCGAGGTGGTGGGCCCACTGGTGACCCTCTAGAACCTTCTAGAAGCTCCGGTCAAAACACCGGAACTTTTCCTGAACCCCGGAAAATGACTTCCCATATGAATCTTATTATCCGGACCATTCCGGACCTCCTCGTGATGTCCTGGATCCCATCCGAGACTCAGAACAAAAACTTCGGACTCCATCTCATATTCCGAATCTACTTATGCGACATCGAACCTTAAGCGCGTCACCCTACGGTTCGCGAACTATGCAGACATGGTCGAGACTCCTCTCCGAGCAATAACCAATAGCGGGATCTGGAGATCCATAATGGCTCCCACATATTCAACGAGAACTTAGTGATCGATTGAACCATTTGCATACGATGCCGATTCCCTTTGTCACGCGATATTTTACTTGTCCGAGGTTCGATCATCGGTATCTCATACCTTGTTCAACCTCGTTACCGACAAGTACTCTTTACGTCGTGGTATGTCATATCTTGTGATCCAATCACATGCTTGTAAGCTAATCAGACGACATTCCACCGAGAGGGCCCAGAGTATATCTATCCGTCATCAGGATGGACAAATCCCACTATTGATCCATATGCCTCAACTCACACTTTCCGAATACTTAATCCCATCTTTATAACCACCCATTTACGCAATGGCGTTTGATGTAATCAAAGTACCCTTCCGGTGTAAGTGATTTACATGATCTCATGGTGAAGGACTAGGCAACTATATAAGCTTATAGCAAATTGAACTTAATGACTTGATCTTATGCTACGCTTATTTGGGTGTGTGTCCATTATATCATTCAATTAATGACATAACCTTGTTATTAATAACATCCAATGTTCATGATCACGAAACCATGACCATCCATTAATCAACATGCTAGTTATACAAGAGGCTTACTAGGGACTCCTTATTGTTTACATAACACACATGTATCAAAGTTTCGGTTAATACAATTATAGCATGGCATGCAAACATTTATCATAAACACAAAGATATTATAATAACCACTTTATTATTGCCTCTTGGGCATATCTCCAACACTTCTATCCGGAAAATCTTCCCTGCTTTTGTTGTGGTTGTTGTTATTCCGGTAGTGGTCTTGGTGCGGCGGGTAGCTCGGCAGCGGATTAGCCGTGATTGCCGGCTGCATTGGGTCTCCCAACGCATAGATATCTGCCACCCGGATCATTTCAGTCAAAGTAGTTGGCATGTTTATCTGCAGCCTCTGCCATAGTGGTGCGCCTCTTCTGCACCCGTTGTAGAACCAACTGATGGCTTGAGTCTCTATCACATCTTAACAAGAGTTTCTTGTTGAACTCCACCGGGTTAGATATTCCCGGTCGGTTTCGTTTTTGCGCTGCTGGCACATGGCGAGCTGTTGTGGACGGTTTGGCCTCCTGTAGGTGCTGTTGAAGTTACTGACGAAGGTCTCTTCAAAGTCAATCCATCCATTATGCTTCCTTTTGGCAAGTTATTCAGCCAAATGCATGCCAGTCCAACTAGCACCGATGATATGAATCTTACCGCCCAACGCCGGTTTCCTCCTACAGAGACTGTTCCACCTCCTCCAGCGACATATACTGTTGTGATGTAGTATGCGAGCCAATCTTTCGGCTTAGTGTTGCCGTCATAAGTTTTTGTGTCCCGGGATAACTGAAAGTTACGAATCAGAGGCTCTTCCCTCATGATCCGGAGGCCGAAACATGGTGGACCCGGTGGGCCCTCAACTTCAATCATCTCGGACAAGTATACTCTGTCCAGCCTATGCCGCACATCTTGTTCCGGTAGACATATGTCTCCCACACGTTCTCCCAGAGGAATTCTGTGATACCCGGTTCTTTCTAACCCGGAATCACCCTCGTCATACCGGCTTGGCACTGCGGCATTGCCACTTGGATATCTCGGCGGCGGCATGTCAGCGCCGGCATAAGCAACTCTGGCCGGTCGATAGTTTTGCCTAGTTTCGCCGTTTCCGGTATGAACGTTTCCGGCATAACCTTTTCCGGCATAGCCGTGGCCTGCCCCTTGGCTTTTCCCGTCGGCATAGTATTGCCCGGCTAAAACCGGGTCATACACCGTCATCTGTTGAGCGTTCACATCTTTTTCTTTCCTTCTATCCGGATTGGGGGACGAGGCCTGCCCATGCGACTTACTTCCGGCATTTCTAGCCGAATGAACGACCTCAGATGCGCCGACAGCTTTTTTGCTCCGGGACACCTCTGCATTTTGCTCAGCAGCCATATCAAGCAATTAATTAACCCGGGCCCGCTGTTTTGAAAGAGCGTCATCCGAACAGAGAATCACATGCATCTACTGCAGCTCTAGCAGCCTTGGGAGTTTTATCCGGACTACTATACTTCGGCTTCTCTACCGGCCCAAGTGACACCGACATAGATTTTCCGGAAAGAACTTCCCAGCGCAAGTCCTTGTCTAGGTTACGACCTCTAAGCCGGGTAGCAGCTACTCTAGCAGGATTTGCGCTAACAAAAGCAAAGCCACACACCTGTGAGCCCGCCTGCGTGATAAGCGTCTATAGCTTGTCGGGCACCCCTAGCAGCGGAATCTTATATGCCACTCGTTGCGACGCCGGCTAGTCGTGCCATGCATCTCACAGTTATTCTGCACCGGTCAACTTCTTCGTTCCCACCTCTTTAAACCTTGTATTTTTCTGCTTCTGGTTTTTTTCTCTTGTTTTCTCAGTTTATGGTTTTTCCTCTTGTTTCTTACTCTGTTTTTCTGTTCGTTTTTTGTTTTTTGTTTTTATTTTAATAACTTACGAGCATTCTAAATATTTGCAACCGGTTTTTAAATTCATGAATAATTTTTAAATGCACAAACATTTTAAAAATTTGCGAACATCTTTTCAAGTTCATGCTTTTTTTAATACGTGAACATTTTTTTTCAAATTCATGATTTTTTTAAATTCAGAAACATTTTTTAGTTTCATGAACTTTTTTCAAATTAGCGAATTTGTGAAGTCGTGAACATTTTTAAAACTGGAACATTTTATTGATTTCATGAATTTTTTTATCCATTTTTTTTTCAAATTCATGAACAGTTTTTAAAATCAACGAACATGTAAAGGTGCGATAAATTTTTAATTTGGAATGATTTTGAATTTTCATGAACATTTTTCGAATCAGTAAACTTATACATTCATGATTTTTTTCTTCAAAATCTTGAAAATTTTGAAATCCACAAAAAAAATTATGAAGATATTTTCAAATTTGTGAACATAATTTGATTTAAGGAGTTTTAAAAAATCGGTGTACATTTTGAAAGGAAATAAATAAAATATTTTGATGAAAAACGGACATGGGCTTATCAGCAAAATTAGTTTTTCAGAGAAACAAATGCTTAAGCGTTCCAGTTGATTGGGCCAGCCCGTCGGGAGTTCGCTTCACCGGCGTGAGGCCCACGCGGCCCGAATGCTTTCCGGCTTTTGTGCCGACGATAAATGGAAGAAAAACCAAAAATCAGCTTTCCTCTCCGCTGTTTCCTGGTGTCTGGGAGTTCAACAATGGCCGCCTCTTCGGCTCTCAGAGTAAGCAAAGCACGCACCGACGCCGCCGCCCCACGCCCCGCCCCTCCCCCTATTCCTCCCTAACCGGGCTTCCTTGGTTTTGGTTAACGATGCAGCTGATCCTCGGCTCCTCGTCGGCTTCGCGTCGTCTGATTCTTTCCGAGATGGGATACCAGTTCACACTACTTGTAGGTGATTTCCCCCCTCGTTTTCTGGAGTAGGTTCACTCCAGCTGTTTTCTTGTGATTTACCTCTTCTACTTTCTTGTTTTCCCTCTGTTGGGATTTAGAGCGCGGACATTGACGAGAAGGAGATCAGAATGGAGAGGCCAGAGGAACTGGTGGTCGCCTTGGCTCACGCGAAAGTAATTTCCCCTTTTCTCTCCCCCGAGAACTTGGTTCTGCTATCTCTGTAAATTTGTTCTAGTTTTTTCGTTTTGGAAAGACAAGTTCTAAAGAGAGCGAATACCTAATTTCTCGGGCAGGAGTGAAGTTTGCTTCGGAGCTGTGGTTTTTAGGTTTTTCATTAACTAGTTATGGTGATAAAACGAATTTATAGCAGGTTGGAACTTGGAAAGGTTTGTCCTTTGCATCAAGAACAAGGGTCTTTAGCATGTGTTACTAATTTATATATTTTTTTAACAAAAAAACATGAAATGGTTTGATTGTGCCAGTTGAAGTTCTTGTTATGCTTCAGTTATTTAGTGTTCACACGATGCTACATCAATGCTGTAGGCAGATGCAATATTGGAGAAGATGACAAAGAATGGGATGATGCAAGAGATTGCTGACTCTCAAGAGACTACCTTGTTGATCACTGCTGATCAAGTATGTAGTTTAATTCCCCTTTCACTAGCCCTTTTAATTGCAGTCTTTGTCATAATTGTGATGCTCTACATGCTAGTTTCATGTGGATATAGCAGAATAGTAGTAGTCACTTTACACTGAATTTCTTGAATCTGGAGGGAGTAATGCTGGAAACAGCCATCATTGCCTGAGTGTGCTTACATGATTATGTTACCACTGCACTTCAAGATTTAGTGCATTGCCAGTTTTGGTTCTGGTGTTTCTGCATATATGGTCCAGTCTATGTTGTAGTAGACATTTTCCTGACCATTATTTGGTTTAGGAGTTAGGCACATATGGTGCTAGAAGGCCAATAGCACTAATCATCCAATATGAATATTCAGAGAATGCTCAGATAATAATCCATGTCAAGAGGCATAAATTGGTGTTTGCATATACTTTCCCATATATAATCCAGATATTATGCAGACAAGGATAGCAGTTAGGCTGAAAGAGTCTGCATAATATTTGGATCCAAGCAAAGAGGCATAAAAGTGGTATTTTCCTGGACCGTATTGATATGTCACTTAGACTTAGTCATTTTCATCCATGGTTTAATTATATTTTGGTTTCTGGGTATGATATTTTTGAGGGAAATCGGATATGAAATTTAGATAATTATAAACAGAGAGGGCATGTTTGGTTTTTCTTGCTCATTATTAGTTGCTTTTGTTAAAATGGAGAGAGAAACTAGTGTTTCTTGGCATGTTATGATATCAGTGATTAAAATCGATATAGCTGAATAGTTATACTCTCAGAAAATAGTGGAATATTGATACGAAAACTGCAAACGGTGGCCGAGCTACATGTAGCCCTTTATTTTCAAAATTTCGAAAATCATGGTTTAAAGTTTCAAAAAAATCTGCAAAAATATCCTGGATGTAGCCAATGATGAAATCTACAAAGGTGTAAAATCTCAATGTGAAATACTTTGTATTGTAGGCTACACAAAAATGACAAAATCTGACAAAGTTTTATAGTTTTCAAATGTGCACTATTCACTATACTGAGATCCACACATTTGTCATTTTTGTGTAGCCTAAAATGCTAGGAATTTCACATTGAGATTTTGCACGTTTGTAGATTTCATCATTGGCTACATCCAGGATTTTTTTCATAATTTTTTGAAACTTAAAAATATGATTTTCGAATTTTTGGAAATAAAGAGCTACATGTAGCTCGGCCTCCATTTGTCCACTCTCGATATTGATACCCTTTTGCCCGTACAATGTGTATGCATACATGTTAGTCTTATTTACCCAACCCCCTCTCCACACCACCACTGCACCTTGCCTTAATATTTTTTTTCATTATGAAGGTTGTGGTCCATGATGGAGTTATCCGTGAAAAACCAACCACTCCAGAAGAGGCACGCAAATTCATCCAAGGTTTGTCTTATCAACTTTTCGTCTCTGAGCTCAAATTACTTAGATGGTTTGTTAGACTTGTCCGTTTAACCACATACCGCTTACAGGATACTCCCAAAGCCATGCTGCAACAATTGGATCTGTGCTTGTTACAGATGTGAAGAATGGTAGTAGAAGGGGAGGATGGGATAAATCTGAAGTAATAACCAGATTCCTCTGATGTTTTCTTTTCCAAATGTTATTCCTCTGATGTTTCATTCCTGAATGAGTACCAAAGTCATTCTTTGGCACAAGTATCAGTTTTCATTTAAATCGCCATCTTTTCCTGAAGGAGCAACCTAACCCATGAATTCTGGATTTTAATTCAGATTAGCTTTTCAGTAACATGATTTGGTGTAATGCTAGCTTCCTTTTAAATCTGCTCCAACTTTCAGCCCCCATAAGTTGATAAAATAAAAGTGACCTAACATGAGCTGATGAGTGCAACCTGTCTGAGGTCAATTGATGAGCCAATTCATTCTTAATGTTCAGATGCTCTTGTGCTCTTTCAGAAAGTTGAGATCCATCTTGATGTTTTGAGACCAATTTGATATTTACCATTTAGATTCATTGTATCATGGTTTAGTTCAGAAGTTGTATATTAACTTTTTAGGTCCCCATTATAAATTAGGTGCACGTTCTGATAACTCTTTGGGCGCTTAAAGTAAGTATAAGGTGCCATTGGCACAAAATATCAAATCAATCCTAACGAATATGCAGAATCCAGTTATGATCCCATGTTCCCATCATCTTGAGTTCTGCGTCGCGGAGTTTTTGGCCTCACACTTTTCACTATAATTTTCCTGAGCAGGTTTATTTCCACAGGATACCCGATGAAGTTATTGATAGCCTGGTAAGTCAGAAAAAACACACCCACCAGTTTAATTTTGGCATGTTCTGTAGTGCCCCCTTCCTGGTTTCTCAAGAAACGAAGTGTACGTTTTGGAATATGTGTGCACTACTCCCATGATCTGATTCCTCATTGAAGCTTTTCACTTGTGTATGTTTCAGATTGAGGAGGGGGATGTCTTCTACGTAGCTGGTGGCCTCCTAGTGGAGCATCCACTGACTTCACCTCTTGTGGAATCCATTGTGAGTCGCATCCTTACATGTTCTGGTTCTAGGTTGAACTATGTATTTCTATGTCTGTGAAACTGCATCTCAATATGGCAACCTTGTGCAGGTCGGTACAATGGATAGCGTAATGGGGCTTCCTAAAGTGCTCACAGAGAAGCTCATCAAGGATTCTCTTCAGGAGTCCTAGCTGCAAATATCCGGACTAAGCTGGCTGGTTATGCAGAAATCTCATGTTGGAAAATCTCCATTCTTGGCTTCTCGCGATGAACATATTAAGCAGCCATCCTGTCTGGCAAATGAGGCGAAAAAGCTAACTACCGTCGTCAGCTTTGTTATACCAACTTTGATAAACTGAACCATTGTAGCGATGGAATTCTTCTTGGTAGTTAAGTGTGCTGGGTAGTAATAACATCCCTTTTGGAGCCTTCTCCTGTAACCGACTCGTCATTACTGAACTTCATTCTTGGAGGTCATGCTGATTTGATGTTAAGGTATGATGGACCAAGTGATATGCCTATCACGTTTTCAGAAGAACATAGTGCATGGTTATCTTAAAACGTGCGTGTTGCTTTATTTGCTCCTTCTCTTTATGAGAGCTGCTATACGGTGATGAACTATGGCGGATTGCTCATTTTATGTCGTAGTTTTATTCATGTCATTTTTGGTCATTGTCCTAGGGAAGCCAATAGGGCAGCTCATGTTTTCCCTAGTAGAGCAGGTGGGTTTCAGTTCACTGTGTGGCAGGAGGACCGTCCAAATTTTGTTTTCCTGTACTTGGTAATAATGTGACCCTAGTTTTGTCAAAGTCAGTATTTGTAAAGTACTCGCTCGGTCCCTCCTATCCTAGCCACGCTTTTTTTTTCGCACGGTTTTTATGCACACCTTTAACCACTAATAAATACAAAATTATGTGCTTTCAGAATGTATAAATGGTATTGTTGCATTTGTCGTACAAATCTATTTCAGTTCATATATATTTATAGAAATTCTATGGACATACTATAAGCAAATCATAAACAAAGTTATAGGTTGTTCATCAACAGAATTTAAGAGATCTTTATAATACTCCCTCCGTTTCTAAATATAAGCCATATAGTTTCTGGCACGGAAATTAAGGAACACACATTTAGAAAAAAAATACACCATATGGCTGGGATTAACCCTAGGCAATTTACGTGAGCTAATAGAGGACTTTGCATAAGCTAAGGAAACCTAATCAAATCTCTAAAAATATTGTCCATACAATTGAAGCAACGCGGTAAACCTTATATTCTGGATTTTTTCTCAAAAACCTATATGGCTTATATCTAATAACGGAGGGAGTAAGTTGTTAGCATCTACAACCTCAAACAAAGATTATCATCGACCCATAATTGATGCGGTCTGAGACCCCGATTGTGGCCCGATCTCGCGAATGACCCGAGGAATCAAGGGGGAAAGAGGGGAGAGGCGGAAGAACACTAAGAACACGAAAAACACACGAAGATCCACGCACACCAACCCGATACAATCGATGCTTACCCTCACGGCTCGATGGACCGTGCCAATAGAATCCGCCGGAAGAGACTCGAGGTAGAATTCCGAGAGGAGAGACCGGTGGGAAGGACGAATCAAGGAGTGGGAGAGAGAGTGTTAAAACACTAGAATCTCACACTACCAAATCCATACATCCACAAGGGTTGCCTTGATTACAGAGGATGATACCCAAGGGAGACTAAGCTCAAAGTTAGGTTTGAGTTCTAAACAAGTCTGAAAAGTAAAGGAGGGGTCCCAGCTACTTAAATAGGCAAGCACAGCCAGCAAGGGCGAACAGGTACGCGAATGGATAAGTCAAGGTAGTTTGGTGGGGTATTCCCGTCGGATCCGGTTGGGCGTCCGGTCAGACCGGAGTGCCGGGCTGTCCGGTCGGGGTCCGGTCTGACCGGGCCTGTGACCGGCTGTCCGGTCATGGGTCCGGTCGACCGGCCAACCGGGATTCTGCGAAGAGTCCGGTCCGGCCCGTCGTCGTCGTACGAGGGAGTTGGCCCGGTTTGCGCCCGGTTGACCGGGCTGTGGCGAGCGTCCGGTCGTGGGTCCGGTCCCGGGTCTGGACCGGCCAGCGTCCTTCTCTTCCTTGGCGCTCTTCGGGCGACGTCGGCTTCGGCTTCATGTTCATCTCCAGGTTCCTCTGCTCCTCCCCTTCCCTTGACCATGGCGTCTCATACCCTCCGGGGTCTTGATGCTCATGAGGTAGCATTCCATCCAATGGTGTATCGAGGTCGAGGGTAGTGAGGAGCGAGTTCACCTTGTCATGTATGGCTTTGGCTCGAGCCCGTGTCATTGGTCCACTTGGGGGACTTGTTGGCCTTGATGTAGTGTCGTTGGCGAGCGGGGCTACATCATCTCCCCCCCTTGGGAGAGAGTCGTCCTCGACTCTTGTTCCTCCTCATCTCCATGATGTGGGGAGAGATCCGAGATGTTGAAAGTGTTGCTCACCAAGTACTTGGATGTCGGTATGTCGATGACGTAGGCGTTGTTGTTGATGCGCTTGAGTACCTTGAAAGGTCCATCTCCTCTTGGCTTGAGCTTGGAGTTGCGTTTTTGAGGGAACCTTTCTTTCCTTAGGTGCACCCAAACGAGGTCTCCTTCTTCAAACACTCGTTCTTTCTTCTTGGCGTTGAGGCGGTTAGCTTGGCGAAGGACATGGTCTTGTATGGTTGCTCTTGTTTCTTCATGTAGTTTCTTCATGGCGGTGGTGCGCTCGTCGAAGTCCATGTTGGTTCTTTGATGAAGAGGGAGTGGGAGGATGTCGAGTGCCGTTGGAGGTTCGAATCCATAGACGATCATGAAGGGACTCCGTAATGTTGTGGAGTGTTTGGCTCTATTGTAGGCGAACTCCGCGTGGGGGAGGCAATCTTCCCATGACTTCAAGTTTTTCTTCACAAGTGTGCGAAGGAGTGTGGAGAGGCTTGATTGACCACTTCGGTTTGTCCATCGGTTTGAGGGTGCGAGGACGATGAGAACAAGAGCTTGACTCCAAACTTTGCCATAAGCGACTTCCATAGATAACTCATGAACTTGACGTCTCGATCCGACACAATGCTTGCCGGTATCCCATGTAGGCGAACCACTTCCCTGAAAAACAATGAAGCAATGTGTGAAGCATCATCGCTCTTATGACATGGTATGAAATGAGTCATTTTGAGAACCTATCCACTACCACAAAGATTGAATCATGCCCATGCTTTGTTCTTGGTAAGCCTAACACAAAGTCCATGCTTATATCCGACCAAGGTGCATATGGAATGGGTAAAGGTATGTAAAGACCATGGGGATTGGATGTTGACTTAGCTTGTAAGCACGTTGTGCAACGGTTGCAAAGGCGCTCCACGTCTCGCTTCATGCGTGGCCAATAGTAGTGTGTGGATAGCATCGAAAGAGTCTTGTCGCGTCCAAAATGACCCATGAGGCCACCTCCATGTGACTCTTGCAAAAGCAACTTACGAAGAGAAGACTCGGGTATGCAAACTTTGTTAGCTTTAAACAAGTAGCCATCATGCAAGTAGAAATCATCAAAGCCTCGGTCAATGGAACACTTTTCAAAGATTGGTCCAAAGAAAGAATCGGAAGGGTAAAGTTCTTTTATCTCCTCAAGACCCAAAATGTGAAACTCCAAGCGGGTGAGTAGGAGAGTAACCTTGCGGGAAAGTGCATCCGCAACCACATTTTCCTTGCCCTTTTTGTATTTGATTACATAAGGGAAGGACTCTATGAACTCAACCCACTTAGCATGTCTTTTGTTCAAATTGTGTTGACTTTTCAAATACTTCAAGGACTCATGATCCGAATGGATAACAAACTCTTTTGGCCAAAGGTAGTGTTGCCAAACTTCAAGAACACGAACTAAAGCATAAAGCTCCTTGTCATATATAGGATAGTTGAGGCGTGCGCCATCCAACTTCTCGCTATAGTATGCCACGGGTTTTCCATTTTGCATGAGAACACCACCGATTCCAAGGCCACTTGCGTCGCATTCTATCTCAAATGTTTTGGCAAAATTGGGAAGAGCAAGTAGTGGTGCCTCGACGAGTCTCTTTTTCAATTCATCAAAAGCTTTTTGTTGTGCTTTGCCCCAAACAAACGGAACATTCTCTTTTGTAAGCTCGTTTAAAGGGCAAGCAATGGTGCTGAAATCTTTCACAAAACGGCGGTAAAATCCGGCAAGACCATGGAAGCTTCTAACTTGACCAACATTTGTGGGAGTGGGCCAATTGTGGATGGCCTCAACTTTGGAAGAATCAACTTCAATCCCGTTGGCGGAAACCACAAAACCAAGAAAAACCAATTTGTTTTGAGCGAAATGGCATTTTGGAAGGTTGGCAAAGAGCTTCTCGTGGCGCAAGATGCATAAGACTTCTCTCACATGTTGAACATGGTCCTCGAGATTTTGCTATAGATGAGAATATCATCAAAGTAGACAACCACACTCTTGCCAATGAGAGGTCGCAAGATGTGATTCATAAGACGCATGAAAGTCGAAGGAGCATTTGAAAGACCAAATGGCATGACGAGCCATTCATAGAGACCAAGCTTGGTCTTGAATGCCGTCTTCCATTCATCACCAATTGCCATGCGAATTTGGTGGTAGCCACTACGCAAATCAATTTTAGAGAAAATCGTGGCACCACTCAATTCATCCAACATATCGTCTAAACGCGGAATGGGATGGCGATAACGGACGGTAATGGCATTGATGGGTCGACAATCCATACACATCCGTTGCATCTCATCCGGTTTAGGCACAAGAATGACGGGAACGGCACAAGGGCTAAGGCTTTCTCGGACGTACCCTTTAGCGAGGAGGTCTTGTATTTGGCGTTGGATCTCCTTGGTATCTTCGGGGTTGGTGCGGTAAGCGGCGCGGTTTGGTAGGGGAGCGCCGGGTATGAGGTCGATGCGGTGCTCGATGCCCCGAAGCGGTGGTAGTCCATGAGGTAGCTCGTCGGGGAAGACGTCTTGGAACTCCTTCAAAAGAGACAACAAAGACGAAGGAATGTTGGTTAAGTCATTAGTCTCCGACGAGAGGCCCTTGCAAATGAGCACGTAGTGTATGGTGGTGGATGGGTTGTCTTTCACTTCTCTCCACTCGCTTTTGGTGGCTAGGAGGACACTCTTTCTCTCACTCATATGTGGGTGGTGGCGCTCACTCTCTTTTTGGTGGGTAGCTCCCTCTCCTCTCATCTCACTATGGTGGGTGTGGTGTTGTGCCCTCGCTAAAGCCTTCGCATTGTCGGCGATGATTTGGCTAGGAGTCATTGGGCGAAGCTCGAACTTCTTTCCTTGACCTTGAAGGTGTATGCATTGGAGTAACCATCATGTATGGCCTTCTTGTCAAATTGCCATGGGCGGCCAAGCAACATGTGGCACACGGTCATAGGCACCACGTCACACTCGACGGTGTCTTCATAGGGTCCTATCTTGAAGTTGACGGTGACGGTGTGTTGAATCTTGACATTGCCCTTGTCGCTCAACCATTGAACATGGTATGGATGAGGATGCTTGCGAAGCGTGAGGTTGAGCTTCTCACATAGCTCGGTGCTTGCCAAGTTGTGGCAACTCCCACCATCGATGATGACCTTGATTGACTTGCCACCAATGCGGCACGCGTTTGGAAGATGTTGCATCTTTGGTCTTCCATAGCTTGGGGTTGAGTGGTGAGCACTCGAGTGACCACAAGAGAAGGGCTTGGATCATGTGTGCATAAGAGAGGGTCTTCTCCACTTTCTTCATCATAGTCTTCCTCATTAGCAACGGCTTGCACTAGGGCTTCATATTCACCTTCACTTAGAGTCTCTATGTCACCATTCTCCATAGTGATCATGACCTTGGTGTTCTTGCACTCAAAGGACTTGTGGCCTTGGGTGCCACACTTGAAGCAAGTGACATTGGAGGGTCCCGTAGAGGCCTTTGAGGAGGCGGTGGAGGATACCGTTTGCTTCATGCGACTTTGTATTAAAGGTTGCTTGGAAGGTGTAGAGGATGCGGTTGGCTTGACACTTGTTGTAGGAGTTGATGTGGCAAGCTTGGAGGCGAAGTATTGCTTGGACTTCGAGTACCTCATTCACTTGACGCTCGGCCTTAGAAGCTTGGTGAACCAACTCAACCATGTTGGAGTATTGTTGGAACTCCACAATCCTCTTGATGGGGTAGTTGAGGCCATTGAAGAACCTAGCGATGGTTTGGTTCTCGGACTGTTGGATGTTTGCTCTCATCATGGTTAACTCCATCTCCTTGAAGAATTCCTCAACGGTCTTGGTGCCTTGCTTCAACTTTTGTAGCTTGTTGAAGAGATCGGTCTTGTAGTGTGTAGGGACAAAGCGGGCTTGCATCTCCTCCTTCATGTCTTCCCAAGTATCAATTGGAGGATCACCCTTTTCTTCCCTAAGAGTGACAACTTGTTCCCACCAAGTGTTGGCATAATCTTCAAACTCGAGGGAGGCCATGGCTACTTTCTTGGCACCGGAGTAGTTATGGATGCGGAAGATCTTGTCAACCTTGAGTGCCCATGAGAGGTAGGCCTCGGCATCGTCTTCACCCTTGAACTTGGGCATGTTGAACTTGAGCTTTCCATACATATTCTCTTCATCTTCCATGTTGCGGCGGCGAGGACGGATGCCTTCATCTCTTGCGACTTGAGGTGGTAGAGGAGGTCTTCCACGACCAACCATAGCATTGGGTTGGCGTTGGAGGTGAACACTAGCTTCACTTGGCTCATGTTGAGGATGTTGTTGCGGGTCTTGGCGAGGTTGTTGGCGTTGCCCAATTATGGCCCTCTCATCTTGATCATGTTGTGGTTGCCCTCGGCCCCTTTGGTCATGGCGAGGATGATTCCGGAGATCACGCCTTGGTGGATCTTGATGACCTTGGTCTTGATCATCCACATGTGCTTGACGATGAGGTGCCGGGTCCATGTTGTGGAGGACGTTGTCTTGGGGTTGGTCGTCATGCCCATGGTGGGCATGGCGAGCCGCTTGATGACGATCTTGGTGAAGAGCTTGTTCTTGTTGCGGACGTTCATGAGGACGAGCATGGCGATGGAACTCTCCGCGCCTTGAGTTGGAGCGAGAGTCATCATGACGAGCGTGCGGTCGACGAGAGCGATGATGATCTCCATGCCTTGAGTCGGAGCTTGAGGACGAATGGTGATCATGGGAGTGGTCATCATGTGAGGTAGTCGATGACGATGAGGAAGTAGAGCGATGTCGATGTCGGCGTCCCAAGTTGTTGATGGCGCGCTCGAGGCTATCCATGCGCCGCTCCATGTTTGCATCATTGGCCGTCACTTGGTCATGCAAGTTGTCCGTGGCTTCACGAAGAAGATTCATATCTTGGTTCACTTGGCCGAAGTTGTGAGCCACTTCTTCATATTGTTGGTCGATGCGTGTCTCGAACAAATTGAGTTGGTCCTTGAACTCTTGGCGTTGCACCCATAGGTTGTGTTGGGTGGCCAACCTCTCGGAGGGGTGTAGGACCTCCTCCTTTCTTGGTCTCCGTGCCTATCCATGATCACAAGACAAGAACTATGTTGTGGATGTTAGTGGAAGGAGACTACCTCTCACTCTTACCGTGGCAAGATAGTATTGAGGCAATCAACCAAGCCGAAAGTAAGACCAATTGTATCGGGACACACACAAAGGCACATGCAAAAGCTAGCAAATATGGTGTTAGGAGTGGATGGTGGAAAGCCAAAAGACGAAATCCAAAATCGAGTATGTTGTTAAGAGTGGGTAAGGTCCAAAAATCCAAGTGTCAAAGTGGCGATCACTATAAACACGGAAAAATGTGGAACTCACACATGGGATGAGCGGGGTTAGTGCAACCAAGGAACGAGCGGAAAAATGAAAAACCCTTAAGCAAGGGTGCTCAATGTCACACTAACGCAAGAAGAGATCGAAGCTAGGTTGCATAGATTAGAAACACCAAGATTCGCACGAGGTCTCTCTTCTCTATCTCTCTTGCTTGCTTAAAAGCTTTTCACTCTTTTTGTATCGGTGGCACTTTGCACTTTGCTTTTTTTTTTTTTTCACTAGCACACTATGCTCTTACTCTCTGGCCACTCACGAGCTCCGCTTATGAGCTTTACTCACACAACGCACACCCTCACGGTCGGGACCTCGTGCGATGTTTCGCAACACTCGGAAGCTTCGCTCGTGGGATAGATCGCAAAAAGAAAAGGGCTACAAGGGTTACTGCAAGTTATACCTGGTGGTGGATGATGGTGGTGGTGGTGGTCGGCGGTGGTGTTAGTCGATGTCGAAGAGGAGAGTCCGGTGGTCGGTCCGGGTGTGGCGGCTCCGGTCGTGGGCTTGGGCTTGGCCGGCACTCGGTTGCGGCCGTTGCCAGGTTCGCCGGACGGTCCGTGCTGGGGCGGTTGACGGGTTCGCTGGTTCGTCGATTTGGAGCTTTCTCTCTGTTCTTCCCAAACCAAAACCAAATCGACCAAAACGAAGGGAAACGATGGAATTGGAGGCTAAAAGTTGGGAAATAGTAGATCAAGCACAACAACACCAGATCCACGGAGCAAAACCACTCAAAACTCAACCAAATCACAGATCCGTCCAAAGGCAATTTAGGGCTATTTTTTGGAAAATTTTCTAGAAACGAAATTGGGTGGGTGGAGGGTCAAATCCGCGGAAACCAAAGGCTCTGATACCATATGATGCGGTCGAGACCCCGATTGTGGCCCGATCTCGCGAATGAGAGGAATCAAGGGGGAAAGAGGGGAGAGGCGGAAGAACACTAAGAACACGAAAAACACACGAAGATCCACGCACACCAACCCGATACAATCGATGCTTACCCTCACGGCTCGATGGACCGTGCCAATAGAATCCGCCCGGAAGAGACTCGAGGTAGAATTCCGAGAGGAGAGACCGGTGGGAAGGACGAATCAAGGAGTGGGAGAGAGAGTGTTAAAACACTAGAATCTCACACTACCAAATCCATACATCCACAAGGGTTGCCTTGATTACGGAGGGATGATACCCAAGGGAGACTAAGCTCAAAGTTAGGTTTGAGTTCTAAACAAGTCGAAAAGTAAAGGAGGGGTCCCAGCTACTTAAATAGGCAAGCACAGCCACAGGGCGAACAGGTACGCGAATGGATAAGTCAAGGTAGTTTGGTGGGGTATTCCCGTCGGATCCGGTTGGGCGTCCGGTCGGGGACTGTGAGGGCTGTCCGTCGGGGTCCCCGGGCTGTGGAGGCTGTCCGGTCATGGGTCCGGTCGACCGGCTGGGATTCTGCGAAGAGTCCGTCTGGCCCGGTCGTCGTCCGTGAGGAGTTAGCCGGTTGCGCGCCGGTTGACCGGCTGTGGCGGGCGTCCGGTCGTGGTCCGGTCGACCGGGTCCTGGACCGGCCAGCGTCCTTCTTGGCGCTCTTCGGGCGACGTCGGCTGGCTTCATGTTCATCTCCAGGTTCCTCTGCTCCTCCCTTCCCTTGACCATGGCGTCTCATACCCTCCGGGTCTTGATGCTCCACGTACCTAATCACACAAAGTGTTTCGGCATGAGGTAGCATTCCATCCAATGGTGTATCGAGGTCGAGGGTAGTGAGGAGCGAGTTCACCTTGTCATGTATGGCTTTGGCTCGAGCCCGTGTCATTGGTCCACTTGGGGGACTTGTTGGCCTTGATGTAGTGTCGTTGGCGAGCGGGGCTACATCAATAATTGACCAACAATAAATTATACTGTTATAGTATTAATATTTGATGTCATAATTGACCCAAACTATCTTTATGTAATAAGTACTTGACGTTTACGTTTTTATTAATAAATGCTGTGTGCATCGATTGATGCAGAGGCCGGGGCTATGCTCCCATATCTAATTTTTTTTTAATATTTGATGTCATAGATGTTATATTCTTAGATAAATTTGGTCAAATTTTACTAAGTTCGACTTTGACAAAAATAATAATTATCGGGACGTAACATTCAGGGAATTTTTTAGTTAAACCGTCATGATGTCTTTGGTAAGAAAAAAGATGGACCGAAGTGTTAATCAGAGGACCTCTCAATCCTCCAATCTTTTTTTCTGTCAAATCCTCCAATGTTGACATCTCCCTTCCTCTCCCTTGTTTCCTCCGTCTCAGTGAGTTCAAGAATGGCCATCTCTTCGCCTCAGGGTACGCACCCCCGACCTCACCGCCGCCTGTTGGGTCAATCTCATTCCCTAACCGGGCTTGTATGTTTACCTTGGGTTTAGTGAATGATGCAGCTGATCCTCGGCTCCTCGTCGGCGTCGCGCCGTCAGATTCTTTCCGAGATGGGCTACCAGTTCACAGTGCTTGTATGTGATTTCCCCCCTGTTTTCGGCGAAAGGTTTACTCTGTCTGTTTTCTTGCGATTTATCTATTTTTTTCTTGTTTCCCTCGGCTGGGATTTAGAGCGCGGACATTGACGAGGATTTCAGAATAGAGAAGCCAGAGGAACTGGTGGCCGCCTTGGCTCACGAGAAAGCAATTTCCATTTTTCCTCTTACTCAAGAACTAGGTTCTGCTATATATCTTTGTAAATCTACTAGTTTTTTGGTTTGGAAAATTCACAAAATTTCATAGGAACGAATACATAATTTCTTGGGTAAGTTTGCTTCGCAGCAGGGTTTCTTATTAACTATTTATGTTGACAAAACGATTTATAGCAGGTTGTCACTTGGAAATGTTTGTCCCCTTTATCAGGAACAAGGGTCTTTAGCATGTGTTACTACCTGTTTAATGGGATTTGTGTTATTTTTTGGCACCTCATTTATATATCTTCTTTTAACAAAAAAACAAGAAATGGTCAAATTGTGCCAGTTGAAGTTCTGGCTATGCTTTGGTTAGTAGTGTTCACAATGCTATATCCATGCTGTAGGCAGATGCAATATTGACGAAGATGGTGAAAAATGGGATGATGCAAGATATTGTTGAATCTCAAGAAACTACCTTGTTGATCACTGCTGACAAAGTATGTAGCTGAAATTCCTTTTCACAAGCCCTTTCAAAAGCACTCTTTAGTCACAACTGTGATGTTAGTTTCATGTGGATATAGCAGAATGGTAGTCACTTTACAATAAATTTCTAGAATCTGCAGGGAGTGAACCTGGAAAGAGCCATTATTGCCTGATTGTACTTACATGCCTATGCTACCACTGCATTTCAAGATTTAGTGCTACTGCCACGTCAGTTTTGTTCTGGTGTTTCTTTTTTTTTTCTCGAAAAGGAGTTTAACCCCCTGCCTGTACATCGATTGATGCACACAATCATTCTTCTGGTGTTTCAAGATATATGGTCCAGTTGCTCTTGATATTGTGTCGCTGGCGTTGCGGTGGCACAACTCTCCTGGAGGGTTGGCATGTTCATCTTCGTTGGAGCGTCCCATGCCTGCTCCTCCCATAGCAGTTCTGGCGTCTTCTATTAGGCTTTCTGAGTTCGGCCCTTTGTTCTCGGGTCTTGAGTGGGTTTGGCCATGCGTTGGGGTTGTATGGTTTTTGCCCGGTTTTCCGCTAATTATCTCGGCATTTTCTTCTAATTAATGGATAAAGCAAAGCTTTTCCCTTCGTTTTAAAAAAAGATATATGGCCCAGAGACTTTAGTGATCCCCATTTGGTTTAGGAGTTGGACACATATGGTGCTAGAAGGACAATATCACCAATCCAACATGTCTGTTGTATTTCGGCATGGGATATTAAATGTTCTGGGAGTGATCAGATAATAATCCATGTCAAGAGGCACAAAATTTGGCATTTGCATATATTTCCCACAGATAATCCAGATATTACACAGACAAAAATAGCAGTTAGGTCAAAGGAATCCACATAATATTTGGATCCATGCAAAGATGCATTAATTAGTATTTTCGTGGACCATATTGATAAGTCACTGAGTCATTTTTCATATGTGATTTCATTATGTTCGGGTCTTTGGTTATGGAATTTAGATAATTATAATCCAGGACACATCTAGGTCTTTTGTTTAGTATCCAATTTTTTTCTTGCTAATGACTAATTACTTTGGTTAAAATTGGAGAGGCAAACTAGTTTTTGTAGACACGTTATGGCATCAGTGATTAAAATGGTAGCATTCATAGTTGAATATTAATTTATTTTCTCAAAACAGTGGAATATATATATACCCTTTGTGTTGCATGCCGCTGCACCTACCGTGTGTATGCACACATGTCAGTGCTTATTTACCCCCTTACGCCTTGTTTTTTTTTTTGATGTAGGTTGTGATCCATGATGGAGTTATTCGCAAAAAACCTACCACTCCAGAAGGGGCACGTAAATTCATCCAAGGTTTGTCTTATCAAGTATTCGTGTGTGAGCTCAAATTACTTAGATGGCCTGTTATACTTGTCCGTTTAACCATGTACTGCTTACAGGTTACTCCCAAAGCCATGCTTCAACAATTGGATCTGTTGTTGTTACAAATGTGAAAAGCTGTGTTAGAATGGAAGGATGGGATAAATCTGAAGTAATAGCCAGATCCACCTGATGTTTTATTTTTCAAATGTTATTCCTCTGATGTTTCATGAATGAACGAGTACCTAACCCATGAATTCTGGATTTTTAATTCACATCAGTTTTTCAGTAACATGATTTGGTGTAATTCTAGCCTACTGTTAAAATATGGTCCCGCTTTCAGTCCCCTTAAATAGATGAAATGACAGTGACGGAGTGACCTAACATGCAGTGCTAACATTACCAGCTGACCACAACCTGTATGAGGATAGCTTTACACTTTCAAAAATTGATGGGCCAATTCTCCTAATGATCAGGTGCTCTTGTGCTCTTCTATAAAGTTGAAATCCATCTTGAAGCTTCGAGACTAATTTGATATTTAGCATTTAGATTTACTGTATCATGGCTGAGCACAGAAGTAGTATATTACCTTTGTAGATTCCAATCAGAAATTAGGTGCTTGCTCAGATAACCCTGTTTACACTGGCACAGAACATCTAATGGATCCTAATGAATATGCAGAATCCAGTTATAAATATAATCCCATGTTCCCATCATCTTGAGTCCTCAGTTCCTCACACTTTCCACTATAATTGTTCCTGAGCAGGTTTATTTCCACAAGATACCCGATGAAGTAATTGACAGCCTGGTAAGTCAACAAAACACACCCACCAGTTCAAATTTGGCATGTTGTGCAGTGCTCCTTCCCGGTTTCTCAAGAAACGAAGTGTACGGTTATGGAACATGCTGCACTCTTCCAATCATCTGATTTCTCAATGAAACTTTGCACTCGTGTATGTCTCAGATTGAGGAGGGCAGTGTCTTCTACGTAGCTGGTGGCCTTCTAGTGGAGCATCCGCTGACTTCGCCCCTCGTGGAATCCATTGTGAGTCGCATCCTTTACATGATCTGGCTCTAGGTTGGACCATGTATTTCTATGTCTGCGAAAGTTGTCAACTGCATCTCAACATTGCAACCTGTGTAGGTCGGTACAATGGATAGTGTAATGGGGCTTCCTAAAGAACTCACGGAGAAGCTCATCAAGGCTTCCCTTCAGGAGCCCTAGCTGCAAATTTCCGGACTAAGCTGGCTGGTGCCTGGTGACCCGAAAAAAATCTCATATCAGGACGGAGGGGGTGTAGCTAGCAGCATCTTTGGAGTCTTGTTCTGCTACCAAACTCCCAGTTAGGGCTTGTTCGGTTAATCACCACATCAAGTGGTTTGGAGATTATTGGAGTGTATTGAGGGAATTTTTGACTTACAAGGAATTTATGGTGTTCACCATTCTGTTCTGTGACCATGGTCTGTCATGCATAATGTGACTCACCATTCTGTTGTTTTGAACTGCCACCCCATCATACTGTTCATATTGAAATTTCTCAATGAACAAATGGTAGCATGATGTTATTTACTTTCCCTACCGCTACTTACAACAGCGTTTACATAGAGAAAGATATCACAAATACTCCCTGGCAGCAAGTACATTATGAATTTGATCTTTCTTTCTCTCACAACTCACATACTAACTCCGAACTTAAAACCTAGCTAATAGCCTAACGACATCATGCCCCTCATTAACCATGATGAAATCTGATACTGGGAAAAGCTTTTGAAAGATTTAGACGCAGATGCAACCTTTTCTTTCTTCACCTTAGTTTGATGTTCAGTAACTTCCTCTTGCATACTTGAGAACCACGAAAAGCTGCCCTGTCTAACATAGAATTGAATGTAATATATGCTTCCTGTCCTAGTGCACTTGTCTCACTAATTGAACCAACTTGCAACACAAACGTGACTATTAAAAGGTGAAATATCCGTGGCATGGAAAGAAAGTCCAAATGACTTCTAACACTTACAAGTGAGTCATTCATCAAGTATTAGCTAGTTGGTGAAGAACGAATGGTGCACATATAATGGCCAAAGTTAGGTAAGACAGTGAACAACGCTGTAAAGATCATATTTTTGGTCCCGATGCATGTGAAAATACAAGAAAAACATCAAAATATGCTTAATGGATAAATCTAGAAGCAGAGAAGAGCAGAAAAACACACCACTTTCTCTGGATTACCGTGAAACAACTTCAAATCAAGTTCTGATGGGTATCCCACATGTTTGTCAATCTTTTTAATTGAATTATCAAGTGTGGTGAAGCGCTTGAGATGAAATGGAACAACATCAAGTGTTTTTTCAATCACTTTTCAATCACAAACCGCTTGTCCTTACACACTTGAGCATTACAACTATCACATGTTATGTTTGCTTGTTCTCTGCATCACCTATTTGCTCCACCTTGGTAAAAGATTCCAGCGCAACAACAAGGTTATAACCCATGAGCATTTTTGAAGTCGTGTTCTCAGTAAGAGACACATGAAGTAGGAGTACATGGGAATAGCTTTTGGAAAAAATTGAAAAAAAACCATAGATGTAAAATTTCAATCCACCAAATTCAGAACACACCTCTAGAAATAGGAAAAACAGACCTCCGTGAAAAGAGTACAGCGAATTGGGCTTGGAATTCGGCCCTGCAGCACCTGCCGCCATCGACGGCTACGGCCCTACGGGCTGAACTAGCCTTCTTACACAGATGCTGCAGTCCGTCGCCTCCGTGGATACCTTTGGGCTTGGTTCAGCCCATGATAGAACACGCCCGAGCGGAACGAGCGCCGCTCACTGGTCGCCGGCGAGCCGAGAAGTTCCAGTTGCCGCATCCTACTTTCCTTCGCGTCTGCAGCGCGGTGGGACGCGCTCCTGGTTGCTGGAGGTCCAGTACCCCAAGTCGCTGCACTCGCTGGGTATCCCAAAATAGGCACAGGTGAGGGAGCAAAACTGGAATCCAGGAACTGAAATTGTGGGGTGTATTGGTCAATTAGCGTTGAAATTGGGATGTTTATAGGTCGATAATATGGTTTTGCAGCTTTAGTAATAGGGCTGGATTCCTTCCCATTTAGGCCATTTATCATTGAATATTTCTTTTATGAGGAAACTGGAACTTTTGTATGATTTTCCGGAAAATCTTACAAGCAAAGAGTCACCTGATAGGTTTAGGTTCGATCGGGGAAACCAATTTGATAATGGAAAACATGAAGCCACTTAGTAAGTTAGTTACAATAATAATAACCAGATTACTAACCATGGATTTGTGTGTGCAACTAGAACACTTTCAAAATGCATAGTAACTATGTACTAGTTGTGTAGAACACTATCGCTATTGTGTATTCTGGATCCACAGGCAGTATGCAAATCAAATGTTAATTACTACTAGGTTCAGTCACTTCCTGTTCTTTTATGTTGGTGGGTTGCTGAGGAGGTGCAACCATATTTGGCTTTAGTGGGTACTAATTGGGAAATCTCCCTCCTCAGTTGTTGTCTTAGGCTCTTAGCAATGGTTTTCCCATGGGACAAATCTGTTTATATGGTGAGAATTAGAAACTGATGCATCAGGAAATGCATACAATCTAGGGCGAAGCTGTTAATGTGCTAGGATTTACTTGCGTGATAATTTTCATACTCCATTACATGATTATATGTTATGTTAGTACTGTCTATATTTTTAGTTTGTCTATTTAATCCAGAGTTGTTGGCTTGTTTGGTCTAATTTTGTTCTGTTTCTAGGCAGCATTCAATGAGCTCACTCTGTGTATGTTTTCAGCTATGAACTGCATCTCGAATATGAAACCATAGAAGAACACACGTGTTATAATCTCCAAAGAACCTTCATCTATCAAAACCAGTTTCATATAACCACAAAATAAATGCCTGCTGTAAGAATTTTTATACATCATAAATTATAACATTGGTTCTTTATTTGCATTTCCTGGTTATGTCCATTTTATGTGCTATTACTCGGAAATGAAAGAAATGAAATGATTTTCCTACCAGCTTCATGATGTTTTTTCATTCTTCCACCACTTGCATACCTCTACCAATATACCTTCCTATTGTATGAGTCAGTTGTGGCGTTGAGATGGTTGATTAGGATTTAGGATTCTACACATAACACTGAGGGGATAATTGTGGTTACCCACCAAAAAAACATCTTAAAGGTGTGACGGCAACTTTCTAAGAAGAATTGCCACAAGTGGAACAGATATGTATAGGCATCAGGGTTAATGATTATTTACAGCAGCACGATGATAATATATAGTTATAAAACAGAATTTGGATAGTGAAAAAACAACTGAAGTTCAGTTTCTAAAGGCGGGCATCAGTTCAATATCTCTTTAGTTGAAACTAGGAAAAGGATGCTGAACCACAAATCAACTACCTCAAGTGATGTAAAGGCAATTTAAGAGTGCAGCGCATGGATTTACGATGAAGGATGATTTGACCAAACACAAACGGACCAAAAGGAAACAATTTTTCCTGGAAATTACAAAAAAAAGCATTGCTGAAGATGCTGTGTTCGTGGACAGAAGTTCCCTGAATTTTGTTCACATACCTAGAGTAGTCATTAAACGTGGGCCATGGGTTTAAAAATGGAGGCATATGTGGCATCACTGTATACTAGATTAATACATCAAAGGACCAGGTTGGTAAGGATTTAAGTTCATAAGACCAGAAATTTTGTGAACCCAGAAGGATCTCTCCTAGCTATATATGATTATGAAATATTCAGATAGTATGGAATATTATTTGAAGAGGCAGGAGAGTTATTTGAATAGGAAATATATAAGACTAGAGTTACATATCGGATCTGTATCCTTGGATTATTAATTTGGGGTTAAGTAGGTCCTCCTATATAAGGGACAACATATGTATCAGTTATCAATCAAGCAATGAGAAATTAATCAGTCTAGTTTCTCATTGTTCATCCTGCCCTAAGCTGTGTTCCTACTCCCCAATCCCCTACACCATGCCGTTTGGCCATCCTCGTGGCGTTAGTTACACAGTTTGTCCCAGTTAGGTTCTCTCATTGTAATGCCTTCTTGTTCTTACATATTTCTATTGTCTAATGCCGGTCTTAGTAGAGTCACCGAGAGATGAAAAGGAAATCATCATGAATTGCTACCTTTCCACAGTAATAAATACCTCATTGATATCATCGACTTTATTTTGTTATCTCTGTATCTAAAATTTAACTGGACGTGATCGTGAGTCTCAAAGTGTGAACTAGCTTTATATTTGATACAGTAGTGGTCTTTGAGTTAGATTATTCTGAACAATTTAGACGTTAAGTCAGTGAAGAACAGTGCTATTACCATTTTGTTATCTCTATTTTGTTGATGCTTTGTACATGATGCCTGAAGATCCAGAATGCCATGTGAGAACAAGCTGGGTTGTATGGATCTTGTACCATGTTACCAAATTGATTCTGCCTGCAAAGAACAAACTCATTGTTCCCAAAATAAAATGCTATTGAATGTTCATTAAATGTTTAATTTTCTTTTCACAGAAATAAACTTTTACATCTTATGCACGAAGAATCCATTGCCCACTTCAGTGGTATGATTTGAGGTTACATAGTGTTATATTACTTTTTTCCACTAGTGCACAAACTGCATGGATTGAGAACCAGCAAAACTTAACTCAGGAGTTTCATTAAAAAAATCCTCACCTTTGCACCTTTGCAATGTGACTATTATTCTACCACAAAACTGTGCTGTCTGCTTGGCCTAACTTGAGCTTTGATCTCTATGAGCCTATAGCCAGCTTACATGGGTAACCTGCAGCTATCCAGATTCTACTTTTTCTATAATATAGAAAATTCTTCATGTGTTAGACTTTTTGAAGTGATAAGTTTTTCTTTGAATATTTTTTATTTGGTTTATTGGTTGTTAAGGTAGTTTTTTTTTTCTGGTTTTCTGCCATGTTCCACTAAAAAACATGTGCCTATCTGTGCACATATAATCTTCTTTTTTGTTCTTAATGAATAGGCAGCACTCATGTCGGTTGCTTGATTTTTTCTTGTCGATGGCCTATTTTTTATTTACATTATTGGTCTTCTAGGCCTGAAGCTATGCGGAGTGTATTATATAGAATAAGCATAAGCTGGGTAGAAGTCCCAACTACCAAGCATGCCATTAATCATAGACATTGTTTTCTTTCTTGGAGCAATTGAAGTCTACTATCTACCATGGTTATGACTAAACCATCCATTGGCGTTGGTGCTAGAACTTCTAGCCGAGCTAAAATATGGAGTTTTGGGGCATCAGATTTTGATATGGAACTTGGATGTATCAGTTTCTGCTGGTTGTAAGTACTCTAAAGCTCATTTAAAATGCTGGAAACTTTTATTTTCTTCTTTGTGCCTGCCTTTTCACCTATTCATTTTGACACCAGAAATATGAGTCGTTATCTTGCTGTCCCTCTTGGGATCTTCTGATCAGAGAAGGTTTAATTTTTTTCAAATCAAATCAACCTGGTTTCCAGATCATGAATGATGTATACTCTGTTTCATCTTTCTAGCTTGTATACTCAACCATTGCGCAAATTTCCATAACAATCTGTAACACAATTTATCCTATGTTCTGTGGAAAATTGGTGGCAACAAATTTACTGAAGTACTAATGTTATGCTGGTGGCTTCTTTTAGTAGCCAACTTTTACTTATCGGGCCACCCTGTTGTTTTCTAATCTTACGAAAAAGGAGATTGAGATCGACTACTTTTATATCATAATAATATTGGAAAGCATCCATTCCTTGTCTTGCTAAATACATTTCAATATTTTAACATAAATCTGTAGAATTTCAATCAGCGCAGTTTATTGGGGGGTGTAAGGGTGGATGTGGACGTAAGGGAATCCGTGCAAGTTTGTCGTATCATAGTTAATTAATTAAATTCTTACCACATTGTTACTTTGGCCTGACGTAAGAATCGTACAAAATCAGGTGTTTTTCTTCTGGGTGAGGTACTGTGATCAATTATATGAATGTGCCAATTTTGCCAGCCTTTTCCGCAGCAGTAGATTCACAGCTTTTGGTGTGTTTGGTGGCAATTATCAGGGTCACTAACTCCTATGGTGCTAGGACGGGGCCAAAAGTACTGAAAGATCATACTGTTAGTTTTACGGCTACTGCTTCTTGTTGGCATACTGCTGTTCAAAGCTGCTATGTTGTGAAGGTTTTTTATATGTTCAGTAATTTGGTGGCTGCTGATTTCTCTGTGGTCCATCTCTGGCTCTCTACTGCATTTTCTTAGTTATCTTCTAGTTGGCTAGAGGTTTTCCTGCATCCTTTGTAAATACATTGCATAAAGAGTTCCGTGTTATTATTGTTTTATGCTTTCTATGCTGCCGGAGGATATATTCATTGGTCATACAGTTCTTGCTGAGTTGTTTGTGGGTCTTCTTTATAAATGTGTCAGGACTTGTTAGTGCTTGGTTGTGTGTGCGATATCTACTGCAAGATGAGAATCTGAGATTTGGGGAGTGGATGTACAAACCCACCACCCAGGTTCTATTTATGGTTTCTATTTATTATTTATACTTTCGGGGCTTTCCTTACATTTCTGTTTCAGAAAAGAAGAAAAGAGCACCTAAGACTTCAATGCATGCCATATTAAAATCACCATTTCAACTGCTTCCAAGATTCTGTTCGATGTGATATGCTAAGTTTTGGTGATTGTGCCTGCTGTTGATACATGAACCAATTACCCAAGTGGCTGAGAACCGAGATGAGGATATGGTGATATGCTGGCTGTCACCGCTGACGGAGACAGGTGGTGCTTCTGTTTCTGTGGACTTCAAATTTTGGCCTTTTCCTTTTAAATGTTCATCCATCATTATCCAGAATAAATCCCTGCTTTACAGCACTAGGAGCCAGAATGAGGTTCTGAATACACCTGATTGCTTTCAATTCTGTACCACAGTGAATTAAATGTTCTGAAAATGCTAGGAAGCCAAGACCCTTATGCTGTTACTATTTACTCTTAGAGTAGATCTTCACTGGATGTGTGATAATTTCTGGTATTATACTAACTGGCAGAATCAGAATAAATATGTGGATAACTACTTGCAAAAAAAATGCATTCTTTTCTACCATGGTGCACACCTTTGTTCTTCTTCTTCCATTGTTTGATTATGCCGAGATAGGTTTCTAAGACATTTTTACAGAAGTCGAAAAGTAATGTGCACCAACATGAAGTGATGGTGTTCACCAAATACTTTGTAGTCACGGTTTCTTTACAAATCATTGATCAAAATTATGTAGCCTTGACAGAAAGTATGGGAAATGAGGCGAGTCTCTGTGTGGCCATGGCAGGAAGCGCCAGCTGCAGGATCAAATGATAGGGGAAACGGTGGTCACGCATAGCAGGTTTTAGGAGTAGCAAGTCCAGCTGGAGTGGGAGCGGTGGCGAGACAAGCATTACACACATATAGCCACACCAGGCAGAATTGCCATATAAGTACCAGCAGATGCGTTCACCGTCGGATAATATCCTGTTCATGCTGATCCTGCAAGATATTTGGGAGTTGATTTTGGTGTGCCCCCACCAACTTGTTTCTGATATTCAGGTCTTGTGGAGGTTATTACACTGCATGTCCCCTTTTTTTTCGATCCATGGCTGTGAACTATTTGTAGAAATACACACATACTTATATGTGGGATGTCACTTAATCGGCATGCTGTTGTATCAGGTACAGCCAGATGAATCGAGGATCATGTTTGAGATCACTGGTTACAATGGTAAGCCATTGCAAGTGGGGGTAGAGCATGGAGGTCCAGGAAGAGGGTAGAAGAAGTCTTCTCTGGTGATGGGGATGAAGCGGGCTTATCAGTAAGCTGCATCTGATACTTTTTTTTTCTCAGGTTTGCATTAACTTGATTCAAAGGATGATGCTTCTCGTATAATGTTCCCATTTTGTCACTTTATCCACGGGAAAGCATGCTACCCAAGAACCAAAGCTTGTCGAGAGAAAAATTTCAATATGGAGGAGGGCCGGGTCCCGTGGGGTCTGGTAAATAAGTTGGCGTGGCTTGCAGTCCGTTTGCGGCTAGACATGCGGACGTCACAGTAGATTTGCGACATGAAGACTGCATCTGTTTGATCTGAATCAAGTCCCGAGTTCAGCTCGTGGCCCTGGGAAATGCTTGTTGTTTCTTACCTGACAGGTGCATGAATCCTGTCTGTAAAAGTATCCTTGTCGCTACTCGTGACTGTTGCTATGTTTATATTGGAAGAAAGAAAATGACTCTACATGTTGTGTCATGAGGCTGGAAACCATGTTTTTGTCCGCAGAAAATGGACCAATGCACGCTGTTGGTGGACCATGGCGATGGTCCTGAGATTTGGAGGTTTAAGCCGCGTAATTGCGATGGCCCGGCTGCATTCCGGCGATCAATTGCAACCTAACAAAATCGTGGAATTGGGTACAGGAAGAGGGCTAGATAGACAGTGGCTGTTTTCTGCAGCAGCTGCACAGTGCCTAGCTGCTGCTCAGGACCGATCGGTCCGTCGATCAAGGTGCCCACTAGCTGGACAACATCCTCTTTACGTTTGTGATTGGTTATCTTCGAAATATTAGCATTTGTGAAATATTACCCTTCGTGCTTGTCGCTTAATGGTACTAGGGGATAGCTATGTGAAATTGGGATTCATATCCATTTTCCTTGATACTCCTCCGTTACATATTGTTTGTGCAAACTTAAATATATCTATACATAAAACATGACTTGACTATATACATTTGAGTTAGCGAGAAATAATATGGAACGGAGGTAACTTAACAGGCTGTCTAAAGTGTTTCACGAGATGCCAGTCAGTGTACTTGATGACCTATGCATGGCGATCGACGACTGTAGTCGTACGTACCACAGCGTGGCCGTACGTACGTACGTACGTACGTAGCATGTCTCTTGTTGCTGAGAGGCGAGAGCAGCGGAGAGTCACTTTCCATCAGATTGCTGTAGCCGTGCGCGTGGCTGTCGCGTCCCAGCATGGCTTAGCGTGTCGCCCAACGAAACAATGTAAAATTAAGTTTTGGCAAATGTGTCGGCATGGAACCAACAAGGCTGCCCCCCTCCCGTCCCCCTCCATCGTGTCAGAGAGCAGGAGACGGTCGATAGGCCAAGCGACACACATGCACGTCGCTTCCACCTATTATCTCTCAACACATCACGTCCCCTCCTGGCTGGAATAATCGGGGGTAACATGCACATACGCATCGATCTGACACCACCCTAATCTAGTTATGACGTGGAAATGAACCATTTTGACCTTTTTAAGGACTTCCTCATAAAATGATTCGGTATTAAAAGAAATTTACAGACTGATCCCTTATTGGTCCCCCATCTTTATAGGCGTTATCTTAGTTCAGCTACTTGTCAAGAGCCTTACGTTTTCTTATTGTAACAAGTGAATTAGAAAATCTGTGTGCATCTCAAACACGCAGAGACCAGACGTAATGCTTACACTTTTAAGTAATAGAGCATTAGAGCGGTCTTATAGGATGTGTCATGGTTCTCCATGACGCTGTGCCGTAGTCTAAATGGATCTAAATTTGACATCATAGCGCCCATGCAATATAACCATGACGCCCTAGGACGAGCTTAGTGTGAGATTGTGATTTCGTTTCGAAGCTCGTGGTTGAGATTGTGATGTCATAGCGTCCAACCCTATGGCGTTTATTTTATGTTGAGGTTTCATAGAAGTTTTAGGCTTGTTTGATTCAACGGATTTCTAAAGGAATCTTGTAGGATTTTTATTCATAGGATTTTTTTTTCTATAAAGCTTGTTTGATTTAAAGGATTGAACCCTCAAAATTCTTATGAGTTGTTTTCTCATAATATAATTCTATAGGATTTCTTTTAAGAGGTTAGATCTCTTGAAAAAGTTTCTATGTGTCTATGACAACTATGCTATGCACTCAATCTCTACAAAAAATTTCTATAGCTTTCCTATACTAACATCAAATAACTAATTGTACCAATTTTCATAGGTTTTCTTTCCCATAGTTCAAGGAGGCTTGTCATAGCAATCCTCAATTTTTCTTAATTCTCTATTTTTTCTGTCTATGAATCAAACAAGACCTTAAAATTGTCTTTGTTTTCACTGGTGTGCGTGGGCTGATGGATGGATAAATTCCGACCCGCTGATCAGCGATCGCCAATCAATTAAGCTAGGCGCCACCATGGATGCATAGATCATACTACTCCAGTAGCGCGCGCGTGGTAGTCCGTGCAGCAGCAGCAGCCATCATCGATCCCGGCGATGGATCGACGGATCGGGGCCGGTGGACGCCGACGTGACACGGGGCGGGCACGGTGATGGCGGTACCGCGCGCTGCCTGGCGCGGGAGAGACAGGGCCCGGCGATGTTGGTGGTGGGTACGCGACGCGCGACGCTACTGGGTAACAAGCGACATGATCCCCCGATACCTGCCTGTCCGTGTAGGTACCGGCTACCACATGGGCGCGATCGTTCGTGCCCCTTTCGCGCTGCCACCCACTGTGCCTGCGTATATGCGTCCATGCTAGAGTACCCACTGTGCCCGCCCTTGTGCACACTACTGATAGGTAGGAGTACCGGAGTATTTTTTGTTTAAGAAACACAGTATAAACGCAAATGTTCACATACACGTGCATACATTCATCCCTATGAACGCACACACGCATATCTTATCCTTACGAGCACCTTCAGAAGACTAAGCCGATGGATTGGATCTTGAAATCACCACAGGCGTCTCGTTGTCGACGGAAACATCGTCTCCCACTAAATAAATATTGCGCCTTTATGAGACACACAAATGTCAAACCCAGGGTACTTCCTCAGTTATCTTTTACTGCTTCCTCCGATTCATATTCTAGGGGCGAAGGCCAGCGCGTGTGTCCTAGTTAACTACGTACTCCCGTCATTTTCTATATTTTTTCCCGACCTTCTTCTTTCTAGGACACACGCGCTGGCCTCCGCCCCTGCATGCCTCGCCGCGTGGTGGCCCTCCTGGCAGCGCATGGCCCGCCGCCTGCTCCCGCATCTGGTCGGTGGCCTCCTAACCCGCCTCACTAGAGCTCGCTGAAATGGTTCGTGTCGAGGCAACTCGCCGGATATTGGCTAGATGCTCTAAGCTCCCTCTGTTCCATGAAACAATGTTTAGATACACCTAAATTTGGCAAAGTTTAAACACATTTCATAGGACGAAAGGTGTATATACTAGGCTTTATAGGCTACTGCCTCCGTTCCAAATTATTTGACGTAACTTTGATCAAACCTATTTTAAATATGCATGTATTTAGACGTATTTTAGATTGTAGGTTCGTTTATTTTAAACAAAAGTTTTGGGTCACCTCATTTGAAACATGGGAGTAGCTAAGTGTAGCTTGCTAGCTCACGGTCTCGATCGCATCGCATCCCGTGCACTGTAGCGAGAGACGATACGATTTGACTGGAGTCGAGCGGATCGAGCGGTTCAATCAGCTAGCACGGACGGACGGTGCGTGATATCTTTCTGGATCGGAACCCACATGCGTGTCCGTATATGTGCCCGCTGAAAAGGCCAGTACGACGACGTTTCTGATGGACCGTACCGTACTATGATACGTACGTATACGCGCTCCACGCCGGACGTGCCTGTCTCCTGATTAACGCGCGCGCGGCTCCTCCTACCTCGGTCCGACACGCACGTTGCTATAGTAGCTACCACCGTACGTGCCAACCTGTAGTACGTGTGTATCAGTATCACTGATGTGATTCTGCTGATTTTAGTGTAGATGGTCGTTTTGCTTTGCAGCTGGAGAGAAGGGGACGCGTTCAACCTTGACGGCGAGCGCCGGACACCTTCGATGTGTGTGTGCTCAACCTGTTCCTATACGACGCTCAATGGGGTCGTCGTCGTGGTTGGGACTTGTCAGTAGACTAGTTGGCTGCATGGGAGTGGTGCCCCCCTACAGCAAACTGCTCCCTCCCAGCTAAGCAGCAACCACTTAATTCCCACCCTATTAAAACTGCTGGAAAATTAGACATAATTTTCATGATTAATTTTAGAATATTGAACATGACTATAGCAGCTATTAACACATGAAACTCAAATATACTAGATGCACTAATCAGCCTGAAGACATACGGTATAACAGCCATTGCTAAACAGATCTGAATATGGCGAACATACCGACGGTTGCAGATGAAGCAGTTGTCGATGCAGCAGTAACGTTGTTGACGACAACGTTGGTGAAGATGGGGCGATGAAGACGACGGTACGCAACACTGCACGACTTGTTCGGTAGATGACCCGTGATGAAAAACTTGAGCAGCCGTGCAGAGCGCTTCCAAAAAAACCTAATTCGCCCTTTCGCGTAGAGGATCGCATATGCGAGTGGTTCCGGAGACCTGCTCTCCTATTTGACGGTGCACGCTGGCGGGCGGGATGGAATAAGCTACAGATTAGCGCAAGAACAGAGAGGTGGCAAAACCCTAACTCGTGTATCAGATGTGTTTTGACGGCAGTTGGGCAGGAGATTATATAGGCTCAAGAAACCCTAGGAAACGCGGGCCATACCCACGTCGCACGTTTCGAGTCGGTTACAGATAGCCCACGATCTGGGAGCAACCCGACCCGACTATCTGCGACGCGTCCGTCTATGACTCTATTTGTTTTCCTAAACAACAAAAAGAAAGCAAGTCTTGGCTTGAGGTTCAATCCACTCAACACGAGTGCGGCGCACACGTCCTGACATGTCGAGTCGAGACAAGACAAGTGAGCGAGGAGGAGGAGGAGCGAGCATGTAACACTCCTCTTCTCAGTCACTTACTAATGGTAGAACAACCCACGCTTTTCTAATTTCTCCCCAACTTTCCATGTGGAACAAAACTTTGCTCCCACTCGTCTTCCCACTCCCTTGTGAGTTGCCACTTGCCACCAACTTGGGATCGAATTCACAGGGGCTGCCAATATGTAGGCTTTGAGATTTATAGCAAAATCTAAAATACTACACGGGCTAAAGAGATTAGCCCATTTATTTCAATAGTCCTCCCACCAGATCTTAAATGTCCATTTAGAGATTTACCTATACGCGTTGCTGATGGCTCCCAAGTGTAAGGAGTTTAATTATAGTACTTTTCAATAAAAAAAGGTTGTCGAACCCACGAGAAGCTGAAGGTATTGGTTAACAGAATCGACAAGAAAGCAGTAATAATAAAGTAGCAGTTTTGGTATTTTTGGGTGTATAGTTTGCAATAAAAATAAAGTGCAGAAAGTAAATGGCAAATAAGTAAAAGCTCTCGATGAGAGAAAATCCCAATCCACTATGCAGCAAGAGGACATGCTCAAGTGTGTGTGTGCTTATATGAGACTAAATTTCATGAGGGCGACATGGATTTACTAGCATCTGAATTCTACACAACATGGTAAATATTTTGTCAAGCTTTATTCAATTAGGGGCGGAGACAAAATTAGGTGCAGCCATGGATACGTGCAAACACACCCCTTATGATGGGTCCTAGAGCCATTTTCATGTGCAAGTATAGTAATCATTAAGACATAAATATCCCATCATATCAATAAGATCATTGGTCCCCGACATACACCCCTCTAATGGAACACATAGTACTGGAAAACGGTTTCTGTCAGTCTATCCCTTCCAACACTAATGCATTACATTAAAGTGCAGCCCTATGAACCCATATAGGTGAAGTAGTATGCAGTCGGCGTTCGCATAAAACCATCATAGAACAACATAAAAGATAGAAAACTTGATCAAATACTCATTGCAAATCATATAGAATCATAGTCAGATCATCATATGCCCTCAGGAGCGTGGGGAACTACTCACAAGTGTCAAACATGAAATGGACCAGAGCCAAATAATGACAAAGTCCCAATCACAAAGATGCAACAACACTAGAAAACAATATCCGGGTTCAATTCAACATAAACTATGAGGTGGATGACGTCGATCTTGTAGATGGAGATGGTGGTGATGATGGTGCTGATAGAGATGTTGATGGAGATGCCTCCTCCCAAGCCAAGGAGGAGTGGGGATTCGATGGCGTAAATTTCCCCTTCACCTGAGGCGCCGGTGAAACAGTATCTGCCCTCTCCCGGAGTAGGAGAGGACTTTCGCCTCCACCATCGTCTCAATAAATTTCGGGAAAAATATGGCTTAGATTTTTGGGAGAAATGAGGGTTTTGGTATAAAGGGGGATCGAGGCGACACTCGAGGCGCAAATGAGTGTGGGTGGCGCGCTCAGCCAGGTAGGGCGCGCCACCTGTACTCGTTTTGCCCTCGTGGCCCCTCTCGGGTGGTTCTTTCGCTCACGGTCCTTCTACGGGTGAAAAACTGATAAGGTATTTTTGCCTCGATTTTTAGCGATCGAGAAACTCCTGAATAAAATACGAAAAATGAGGTTTTCTGCCTCCCAAGAATTAAATATCAATGAAGGGGACTTTGTAGGAAAGTCCCAAAAATCGACAAAAAATGCATAAATAAAGGTGCATGATGGCAAATAACAATGAAAACTAATCATATATGTAGCAATAATGATGATGCAAAATGCACGTATCAGTTGCTTGTTTATATAACAGTGTTTCAACAGAGATTATTAAGTTGAACGTCTTTCTAGAGTTTTAAGCTACATCCATTCACACTTAAACAATGAACTACGCCTTGAATTGCAAGTATTGCGTGAATAGGTTTCACTCAAAGCCATATAACCAACACATGGCTACCAATAGCCCCACGGGTGAAGCGTATACGTCATGCCGATGCATGTAAAATGCATGCATGAACTTTGCAGTTTGTTGACACATATTTCCATATATTTGAAAAATATATGATGGTATATCCATGTTTTATATTGATTTTTGGGGATTTACCGATGATCCTCTTTATTTTGATTATAGCTCTGCAGGATAGGAAAACCTTGTTTTGTGTATATTTAACTTTCAGGGACCTAAAAGCAAAGTCAAGTGAGCTATGATTCCGGGGATGTATATATTTCATCAAGAGAAGCATCTGGAGCACTTGGATCTCACGAGATGGGCCAGGAGGGCCAAAATAGACCAGGTGGCGCGGCCAGTCAGGAGGGGCGCGCCACCCACGCTCTTTGCCTCCTCGACCATCCGATTCGCTTGATTCTTTCGCCCGCAGACTCTGTCTGACCTAAAAACCCCTTTTTAGACTTCCCGAGGCTTCATCGTGGAAAGCATCGAAGAACCACCGAGAGCCAGAACAAATGAAGATTAATTGGAGGGGGGAACTCCGCTGGAGCCGCCGCCGGAGGGATTTCCACCTTCTCCAACATCTCCACTATCATCACCATGATGAAGAGGGAGTAGTCCACCTCTGGACTATGGGTTTGTGGCAGTAGCTTGATCTATTTCTCTCTTGTTTTTCATAGATGTAGTACCAAGAGCTGCCCAACATGATTATGGTCATATATGTAATTCCTATGTGGTGGATCTTTTTTCTATGATGTTGATATATGAGATTAGAACCTATTATGTGTAAGATGTATTGATAGATGCATATCATGTACTCCGTTCTTAAGTACTTGTCCAGATCCAACTTGTGTGAAAGAACATGTGTGGGGAGAAGTGTGTATTAAATGGAGTAACATGGTGGTAGTAATTGAATTGTGACAACAAATTCAAGATCTACTATGGTATTTACCTTTCTTTTGCAGCCTCACTAGGGATAAACTGAATACATGTGCTATAATTATCATGTGACAATGTGATAATCTTGTTTGTTCAAGGTAACATATTTGAGATTCAAAAAGTATTTCAAATTACTTAAAGCTATACTCTGTTGATTGTTAATTCAAGATTTCTTAGAGTTTTCCCTTTCTTGAGAAGTACAATAGAGATGTGTTGTATTATCTCTATGTTAGAATGTAATGCCCATAATAATGCTTATCAAACACATGTTGAAGTTCAACCAATATTATGTCATTGATGAATTGTTTGTATCTACTACAACTTAAAAAGAGAATAGAAAAGTGAACCCATGAAGCCCGGTCCATTTTAAATCATTAGAAACACCTTTACAACACAATTACCACACTTTACATTTACCACTATATATTAATCGAAAATACCAAAATTACTTTTTCCACATACACACACAAAACCCAAAAACCATTAGCCTTTTAACGCTTTTATTTAGTTTGCTTAGGTTGTTTACTTTACTTTACTTTAAGTTATATTTGTATTTACTATTACTAATACAAAACCTTGTGCTTGACAATCACATGGCGGAGTTGGAGACACAAGGCAAGAACTTTATTTTGTAGGTTGCTAGAAGGGGAGAGAAAGAATTCAGCTTCTAAGCCAATTCCCGGAGAGTTCGATATAAACACTCGAGTCACCCTTTTGGGGAAAAGACTCTTGCTACAACACTCTGAACTTGGAGTCCCAATGAGTTGGTACACACAAAGTTGTTTCCATCAAGAACATTTTCTAGCGCCGTTGTCGAGGAGTGGCAAGAAGCTACATCTTTGTGGTTGTTGCGTGGTGAAACATAAGTCAATTACCAAGGAAACTGCTAGAGCATTCTCTGTGTCGTGGAGTAGCAAGAGGGACATCACATCTACATCTTCATCAAGTTGGAGTGAGTACATCTACATCACCACCACCAACTTTGTGCAAACACCTAAGATTGGAGGGGTTGCACCACTGTGACCTCTTCTTTCTCCTTTATATTTTCAAAATAAGTTTCTTTGTATTGTTTTTAGTCTTGTTAGTTTCTCTTAAAACACAAAAACACATAAAAAATAGTATCATCTTTATTTGCAAACTTAAGAACATGAACCAACCTGGAAAAATTCTACCTATGAATACTACTAATTCTTTTAAACAACGCTTTGAAGAAACCTAAGGGATACTTGGGAAAGAATAAACAAAATGCATAATGAGGATCCTATTCCCTATGGTGAGAACAATATGAACCTTTTCTTTTACAATGGACTATATGGATGGTACAAAAATGCTTTAGATAGAGCCATAGGGGAAAGTTACATTTTATCCTCACCTGTAGGGAGTACCCTTACTCTTATCTTTGGCACTTACCGAGGAAATGATAGGGAAGTAGATGGTATAATCACAATACGTAACTCTTCAAAAGCAAGAATTAAAAATTATATCAAAGAACTTCCTAACAAGGAAGATTTTGAACAGTTAGAACACCTTTCTAAAGGCACTCTCCTAGAAATGGAAGATAAAATGGTTACTATCCTCCAAAGGTTAAATATTTGTGAAAAAGTAATTTACAAAAGATGACAATCAACTTTTAAGTCCAGAAAAAGGGTAGCATACTTGGGTGATATATTTACGGGAGTTGCCTCAAGCAAATCTATTATATACTAAAAGCAAAATAAGGATGTCTAATAGAGCCACCACATTAAACCACATCATCTAATTTATTTTAACAGTTAGATACAAATTAAGTGGCTATGATTTAATGAGAGGTTATTATTTACGTAACAGCTTATGGTCACATTTGACACGTTTAATATATGGAAGAGACCCGTGTCCAGACTTTTTTGGCAGGTCCATATATATTTGTTTAAACAAGGTGGACCCTCCTAATAGATAAAACATACTAATCCTTCTTCTTACCGACCATAAAGGATAGCAAACTCCAATCAGAAAAAAAACGCTGCGCTCCTTAGCTAGGCAAGTCCGTTCACGCAGAAAAAACTACCTACCAAGCTCCAGACCATGCAAAAGAAAGACATACCCGTACTAGCTTAGCTTGCTTGAAGTGGAATGCATGGTTTTTTACAGTTTTCTTCTGTAGCTTAAACTTATAATATAATGAAGTATAAATGTACTGAGTGTATATATAGATCTATGCATGTGCATGGTCACGTGTATTACTCCCTCCGTCCAATAAAGAATATCACAATTTTGTCTAAATTAGGTATATCTGGTAGATCTAAATTTAGACAAAGTTGAGACATCATTTGTTAAACGGAGAGAGTATTAACTATTCCGTGTATTACTTCCTCCGTCCAATAAAGGATGTCACAATTTTGTCTAAATTAGATATATCTAGACGTCACTGAGTGTATAGGTAGATCTAAATTTAGACAAAGTTAAGACATCATTTGTTGAACGGAAAGAGTATTAATTATTAGAAACAATATATAAATTTTTTGAGGCACCAGGTTAATTAATCTAGATATGCTAAAAATATATAAACCAATAATTTAAATCGTAACGTCTAAGATTGTACACATACAAAGCGAACCGCTATGACCGACATCGCGCGTCGGTAGAATCGAGTGAAGCAATCCTGGTGGCTCATCGATTATTTCTTAGGTGAAGAGTATAGGAATTAAGATGTCCATATGTTACATGCACGTGGAATTAGGATAACACATTTAAATTTTTTTTTTGCTACATGCCGTGTCAGGCTCGACGCCACAAAAAGAGAAGCACGTCCACTTAAAGAACTTCATGAAGAATATGCTAATGGCACATCATCCTGGCTGAGTTCCATCTATATAGAATTTACTTTCTGTAACAATTAATAGATCTTTGATTCTCAAGATTATAAATTATATAACATTTAGTGTCATGCATACTCGATTCATCCCAAACTTAATTTGTACCAGCAAAACATTATTTCGATAGATTTAAGTGTGATGAAAACTTACTTTTTAAAACTACAACGAAGATGAATCGGTAGATAAAAACCTACTCCAAACCTCAAAAAAAAAATGCGATGAAAGATATAGGCCCTATGAAATACAAGCATACTACCTATGCCACAAAAATATGAGCAAACCAAATGATTATACATTTGAACGTTAAAATTTAAAAAACACAAACTTCCATAAGAATAATATATCACATATGCATAAACTACTTTTCACCATAATCGATACTATGCATCCTAGCGACTTCTAAAAGCTTCGGTGAATTATTGCCTCAAGGTAGCACCACACCTCGATATTATAGAACTATATATGTTTTAGGTGATTATTTTGTTAAGTCAAGATAGCAGCATCGACAGGTTAAATCTAGAAGACAGCAACACTAAATATAACATATTTCTCGACATGTATTGTTAAAATGGCTTCAAGGGTCTCGGAAGTGACATAGCTAAGGGAAAAAATCAAAGATTATGTATCCACAATAAGTTAATATATTTCCTGCGACACAATAAATGTAATGCTCAACATTCTAAAAAAAGGATGATGCCCTCGCATTTGCGAGGGCCACCTTGCTAGTTTTTACTAAAAACCCAAGCCAAAAAACCAACATTACGTATAACTAAAAAAGAATTTACAAAGGAAGAAAACAGAGTTTGGGTAGTTAAATATAAAAAAGGGACAATGAGATAAAGAACCATTGAAAGAAGAAGAAACTACTATGCTTATTGATAAGAAAAAGGCACATCACAAATGATACACAAGTAGAAGAAGTTAAAATGCTAAGTGAAACAAAAGAACTTCTACTTGACCTTGATAAATGGAGCTTGCATGAACTTATTATTATCCTGCGAAAGTTTTCTAATGACCCATCCATTAATGCTCATCAAACAGAATTTGGCTCATACATAATAAACCATCTAATCAAACAAAAGATAAATCAAACAAAAGATAGAAAGATACAGTAATGAAGCCATGGTACTACCAAAGCCTGGGGATGTTTGGATACCCAAAAATATTAATCACTATTGGCAAAGAGACCCATGATGCTATATTAGATCTTGGATCTAGTATCTTTGTGCTATCAAAAGAATTATATGATCTACTAGAACTCAAAACTATGGAAAATGCTCAATAGATCTTTTGATTGCTAATGAATCAACCACACATGCCTTAGGAAAAGTAAATGATATAATGGTTGAGTTACATATGACTTTTATGCTTGTTGATTTTGTTACCATGGACATGGGGACTAAAGCCTCTAGTCCTATAATCCTTGGAAGACCTTTTTGAGAACTACATGTGGAATCATTGACTTCAAGGAAAGGAACGTGAAGTTTCAATTCCCACATAAGAAGTAAATGGAACAATTTCCAAGGAAGAAGGAGGTAGCACCAAGATACAAGCTACCACATGATCTCCATGCCACTTGAAACAAGTAAGTAAAGCCTAGCCATATGGCTATAACAAAAGAGCTTTGCGGGAGGCAACCCGAGTTGTTTTTGTTTTTGTTTTTCTCCTATGCACTCTTGATGTTGTAAAAATAGTTTATTGTTGGTTTTCTCTCTAGGTTTTCAAATAAAGTACCAATTTTTACCCATTTGGATGTTTTAAAGTTGAGATACAAAAGAGGAGTTGTTGATTTCTGCATGCTATGTTCGTGATTTCAATTGTTTCTTCGCAACTCCTAAAATCACGAAAAAATCACTGAAGCTGCAACTTTTCATTCTCTATATGCACACAAATTGGAAAAAAATCCTGAGAAGTTTAAGTGGTCTAATTAAATCCGTTTTGCTGCAGCTGAAAATCTGGACAAATTCTGCCTACTTGCGTTCGAGCAATTTCTTTAGGTTTAAATATAATGATTTTCCTTGAGTCTTTTGATTTTCTAGGAATGTGTAGGAAACAATATGCTTGATGTACTATCAAGTAAAGTTTTGTATTTGATATATATTGCAGCAATTATCATATTATTGTAACATTAATGTCACCCCATAGAAAATAAATGGGAGAAAGGTTTTTGTTCAAGTTTTTTGACAGGGAATGGAGGAACACCACACCAAGAGACATCCAAGGATGGTGAAGGCCACAAGCTTGGGGATTACCAAGGCACCCCAATGGACCTACTAAAACTCTTAGTTTAAAAACCTCTCAACTTTGTTTTTTGAGCAACATAGAATGATCGTAGAAACTTGGAACTTCCTTGTCTAGTGTTATGTCTAGTTTTGCTTGGAAACAAAATGAGACCACCATGATAGATATCTTACATGCTTATGAAAGATCTACTGAAACAAACTATCCCATGATTGAAAGCCTTGACTAGAATAGGTTGTATGCCATGAAAAGAAAAGGGAATGAAAGAAAAAAAGTTGAAATTCAAAGTTCTGCTTAGTGTTGCTAGTTTCAAATACTTTGATGAATGATAATTTTCTAATGCCTTATATAGTGATACCTTTTGCTCATATACTGATATACATGGATGCTTAATAATAAGGAGCCTTGTTGAGAATAAATGATTGGCACTATGGACAATATGGCATGCTTCTAGATCTTTTTGCTAGCCCAAAACTCTCAAAACAAGCTAAGACTTGTCTCCAAACACCTCAAACCAAACACCCACCATACCTATACCTAGCTATGTGGCACTTGCTACTCCAAGTATAATAGGTGTGCTATGCCTCAAAATACTTTGAAATATTTCTTTTGTGTATTTTTAATCTCATGAGAAAGTAAGGCGTGGGGTAATACCACTATAGAAAGTTATGTATTTGACAAATTATGAGTCGGTTGTTAAGTAGCTAGGAACCATATGATGACATGGGGAACACTTTGAACATTGCACTAAAGTTGTTGTCATGTTTAAGCTCTTAGTTATGGGTGATAATCTTGTGTCAAATAAAGGGGGTTATCATGCAAAAGACTGGAGTATGCATATATATATGTTAGAGAAAAGCATTGGGCCGCTATAGGAAGCCATGCAAAACAATCATGGTGAAATTTTGTAGCATGGGCATCCTCAATCTCCTTTCATAAAACAAAAGGAAAAGAAAAAAGCGGCGTACTTTATAAGTGGATGTCCATTTGTATGTTGTCCTGTATTCCTGATGTGAATGGCCCCCAAAAGTCGAGATTATAATTTCCTTGGGCACTTTGTACAATAGTGATGCATGTAAAATGCATGCATGAACTTTGTAGTTTGTTGACACATATCCCCACCTATTTGCAACATATATGATGTTATATCAATGTTTTATATTGACTTTTGGGGATTTACCAAAGATCCTCTTTATGTGGGTTATAACTCTGGAGGACATGAAAAACTTGTTTTATGTATTTTTGACTTCTAGGGACCTAAACGGAGTCAAACTGAGTTAGGATTTCGGGGACGTCAATATTTCATCAAGAGAAGCATCTGGAGCGCTTGGACCTCACGGGAGGGGCCTGGAGGCCCAAAAGAGGTGTGGTGGTGCGCCTAGGCAAGGAGGGCGCGCTACCCATGCTCTTTTGGCCCTCAGCCGTCCGCTTCACCCGATTCTTTTTCCCACGAACTTCGTTTGACCTAAAACCCCTATATATACGCCCCTAGGGTTTCCTTGAAGAGAGCGCAGAAACAGAGAAATGCAGAAACACAGCCAGAACCAGCGAAGATTATTGGAGGGGGAAACTCCGCCGGAGCCGCTGCCGGAGGGATCTCCACTTTCTCCAACATCTCCACCGTCATCACCATGATGAAGAGGGAGTAGTCTACCTCTGGACTATGGGTTTATGGCAGTGGCTTGATCTCTCTCTCTCTCTCTCTCTCTCTCTCTCTCTCTCTCTCTCTCTTGTTCTTTATAGATTGTAGTACCATATGAGGTGCCCAACATGATTAGGGTCATATATATAATTCCTATGTGGTGGATATTTATTCTATGATATTGATATATGAGATTGGAACCTATTATTGATGTATTGATAGATGCATATCATGTACCCCGTTTGATGTGGGCATTACCCTTCGGGTAACTAGTATTGCGCTACCTCCCGTGGCCCAACCAGGGGCCCGTGAAGAACATCCATCAACCAAGGTGGGCCGCTGTGTCGGTTCCAAAGAAGGATTCTTGAAGGACAAGGCAAGAAGACGAAGAAAGCAAGGAAAGTTTAGACATTGGACTCTTTGTAGCCTAGTCGTACCCGGACAGACCTCTCGAGACCTGGCTCACAATATAAGGGACAGGAGAGGGTCTGTCAAGGGACACAATCATAATAGCCATAACCACCGCAATTCTAGAGCTAGGTCATCGTAGAACTTAGCCTCTCGACGAGATCATAGCCGAAACCTTCGGCACCCTATTGTAACCCGATATTTTCAGCAATCAAGATCAGACAGGCAGGACGTAAGGGTTTTACCTCATCGAGGGCCCCGAACCTGGGTAAATCGCTTTCCCCGCTTGTTTGATAACCAATGTCTCGTGTTAGCCTACATGATTCCATCTACCCTAAGCCCCATATGGAGGGCATTGTCGAGGAGTACCCTTGACAATTGGCGCCGTCTGTGGGAACCCTGTCGGCACAAGGCATGTCATAGGCAGTCCCGGTCACGTCTGCGGCGTTCGTGCTGGAATCGCCAATGCCGCCAAGTCCAATAAACTCGGTTCGTTGCGGATCCTTCGAGTTCACACCACGCACTGAGGCATCGCATCCGATCTCTTCGGAGCCGCACGGCAACATGGATACAACCTTTGGTGGTGTTCATCATCGACTCCAAAGGATTTCTTCGACTTCCCAGTTCAAATGCGCCAAGCCCAAGAACTTCGGTTCCAGATAATATCCCACCCCCAACAGCTTTGGCAGTCTTGCCTGGGAATAATGGCGAGAGCAGTCGAAGCAGTTTCGGTAGCAGAGAGGAGCAACGGAAGAGACGAAGGGATTGGCGCCGTGAAGAAGAGGAGCGAGCTGCGATCTGCCCTCGACAGTATGAACGAGGATGTTACAATGTGCAATCAAGCAAGAACCGCCTCCGCACACCTTATTTATCGGCCACAGAGCAGCTTGAAGCACCGTGTTACTTGCACTCCTACATCGACCCAAAGGACAACCTCGAAAGGGCCACCTATCTGCTTAGAAATTGTCGGCAGTTCCTCGAAGTCCAGAAGTTTTGCGATGGTCTCAGGACTGAGGCAGCAGCAAAAGCTCATTCGGTAGAAAAAGGGGGGCAACTTATAGTCACCCACCGCAGCAGTACCTGCCGGAAGAAGCAGATGTGTACATACCAACCAAAGTATATCCAGCATCCCGAGGACAGGTCAATATGATCCATAAAACTAACTTTTCAAAGAGGGAAGCCAAGAAGTTCTCACGGGAAGTAAAGTACGCAGAGGTTGCTATGGCTGAGGTACCTAAGTATATTGACTGGTCAGATCAAAGCATATTATTTAGCAAGGCGGATCACCCGACGACCGTTTCGAGACCTGGTCACGCTGCTTTAGTTCTCGAGGCGCAGATTGAAGGATACAATATGAGCAAGGTGTTCATGGATGGAGGAAGCGGTCTGAACCTTCTATTCGCAAGCACAATGAAGGCAATGAGTTTAACGGTCGATATGCTAAAAGAATATGATACAGGCTTCCATGGCATCATCCCGACCCGACCCGCTTATCCCCTTGGCAAAATATCGATGGATGTAGTCTTCGGTACACCTAGCAATTTTAGGGAGGAGAAACTCGAATTTGAAGTAGTCGATTGGGAATCACAGTATCACGCCATCCTCGGCAGGCCAGCGTTTGCCAAGTTCATGGCAGTACCTCACTATGCATACTTGAAGCTGAAGATGCCAGGAAATAACGGGACAGCAATAACCGTTCACGGAAGTTTTTCTTGTTCTGATAACTGCGACAGGGAGTTCTAGAAGATCGCCTCAAAGTTTGGTGTTGAGGAAGAGCTCAATGCACTCTACATTGTTACAGATCACACGCAGCCTCCAGACGATAATTGGAACATAAAATCCGATGAATTCGACGTTGCAAAAGAGGCGAAGAAACAACAAGTGTATCCCTCTGACCCGGAGAAAACAGTCAACACGTCGAAAGATCTTGCTGTCGCATAGGAAGACACGCTCATCGAGTTCCTCCGTGAGCGCTGGGAAATATTTGCATGGGAACCATCCGACATGCCAGGTATTCCCAGGGAACTCGCTGAGCATGCCCTCAATGTTGACCCCAAAGCTAAACCTGGACAACAGACGTTACGTCGCTTCTCAAAAATAAAAAGAAAAGCTATTGGCCAAGAATTTAATCGGCTCCGCAAGGCTGGTTTTATTCGGGAGATCAAGGAAGCCGAGTGGGTAGCTAAACCAGTCTTGGTGCCGAAGAAGGATAAGACAGTTCTTCGCATGTGTATCGATTACACAAGCCTCAACAAACATTGTCCAAAGGATCATTTTCCGCTGCATCGCATCGATCAAATAGTCGACTCCACAACAGGTTGTGATAGTCTCTCCTTCCTCGATGCATATTCAGGATATAATCAGATCAAGCTCAAAAAAGAAGATCAAGAGTTAACCGCGTTCATAACTCCGCATGGTGTTTATTGTTACAACGTTATGACTTTCGGACTAAAAAATGCAGGCGCAACATATCAGTGGTGCATGCAAGCCTGCCTTGGAGAGCTAATTGGTCGGAATATCAAAGTCTACATCGATTATATCGTGGTTAAAACCAAAAATGCAGCTACCCCCATCGACGATCTGAGAGAAACTTTCGACAATCTCAACAGGTATAAAATAAAACTGAATCCGAAGAAGTGCTTCTTTGGGGTACCGGGAGGCCAAGTACTCGGGTACTTTATTTCAGCTAGAGGAATAGAGGCCAACCCTTTAAAAATCAAAGCTATCCTCGACATGGAACCGCCAAATAATTTGCATTAGGTGCAACAGTTGGCAGGTCGGTTGGCAGCGCTTAGCAGATTTATTGCAAAATTGGGAGAAAAGGCCTTGCCCTTTTATCAATTGATGAAGAAGTCAGAAAAGTTCGAGTGGACAGCCGAGGCATAGAAATATTTTGATAATCTAAAGAAGATTTTGTCGACATCTCCAGTACTCGTAACTGTAACTCCACAGGAAAAAGAGCCAATGCTTATGTACATAGCTGCAACGGTGCAGGTTTTTAGCACAGTATTAGTTGTCGAGCGAGCAGAGGCAGGGAAAGTTCATGGTGTACAACGACCTGTTTACTATCTCAACGAGGTACTTACACCAGCAAAGCAGCAGTATCCTCATCACCAGAAGCTGGCATACACCGTGTGGAGGACAGCGCGCATGCTACGACATTACTTCGCAGAGCATCCGATCATCGTGGTAACCGAAGCACCATTGAAGAACATACTCACCAACCCAGAGGCTACGATAGAGTATCTCAATGGGCTATCGAGATAGCGCCACATGATATAACTTATGTCAATCGTACAAAAATTAAATCTCAGGTTCTTCCCGATTTTTTGGCTGATTGGATCCAGTCACAAATCCCGGCAGCACCCGACATGTCTGGATCCGGGATGATGTAATTTGATGGATCAAAGCGGAGTACAGGTGCAGGAGCAGGAGTAGTGTTGATCTCACCACAAGGAGACAAAATGAGGTATATTCTAAGGATGAACTTTCCACTGCCAACAAATAATGAAGCGGAGTATGAAGCACTGTTACACGTGATGCGTATGGCCAAAGCATGCGGAGCAACTCGTTTGGAAATCTATGGAGATTCAAATCTTGTGGTACAACAATCGATGAATTTATGTGACACGGTCAGTGACAACATGATTGCTTACCGTCAAATATACCAGTCCATGGAAGCCAAATTTGAAGGATGCGAGCTAAAACATATCGGCAGGTCTAGTAACGAGGAAGCCGATGCTTTAGCCAACATAGGGTCCACGTGTTCCCCTATCCCAGATGGAGTTTTTTATGAAGTAATTTCTCAAAGATCCATTAAAGAAAAGGCTTCGGTACCTCCAGAAGTGTCGACTACTGGCTCGGAAACTGTGCTCCAGGAAGATGTCGAAGGTTCCACACTGCAATCTAAAAAGCAAGTCCTTCTCCTCGAACCTCTTTGGACTGAGCCTTTTCTAGCATATTTGATGGAGCAAAGATTACCAGATGATCCGACGGAAGCCAAGCATATCGTGCGTCAGTCTAAGGCCTTTACTATAGTGGATGGTGAACTTTATAAGCGTAGCATCTCTGGTATCTTTCAAAGGTGTATCGCCATTGCCGATGGAAAGGCTCTATTGCGAGAAATACACGAAGGAACTTGTGGTCATCATGCAAGTAGTAGGGATCTTGTAGCTAAAGCTTTCAGAGCAGGGTTCTATTGGCCAACAACAGCATCTAACGCTCGAGATCTGGTGCGGAAGTGCGACCCTTGTCAACGTTTTGCACCAAAGCCGCACGCACCTGCAACGGATCTAATGACAATACCTTTGGCCTGGCCCTTTGCGCAATGGGGGCTCGATCAAGTTGGTCCACTGCCGAGATCATCACCTAGAGGGCACACACATCTATTGGTTGCAGTCGATAAGTTCACTAAATGGATTGAAGCCGTACCAGTCAGAGATCAAACAGCTAAAACCACTGTTAAATTCTTTAAAGGGATAACTTGTCGCTTCGGTATGCCTCATAGCATCATTACAGACAATGGAACTAATTTTGATTCCAAGGAATTCCATAAATTCTGTGATGACAGTGGTATCAAACTCAAATTTACTTCAGTTGCACATCCTCAAACCAATGGTCAAGTAGAAAGGATCAATGGCTTAATATGTGACGGCATTAAAAAACGCCTCACAGGTGCAGCTGGAGCTTGGGTCGAAGAATTACCATCCGTGCTTTGGAGCCTGCGGACCACGCCAAATAGATCAACCCAGTACACTCCATTTTTCCTTGTTTACGGAGCCGAAGTTGTTTTACCAGCCGATGTTCGTTTTGAAGCTCCTCGGGTGACCGCATACAGAGAGACAACTTCCATCCATGCACTGCAAGATGCTGTGGATATCCTTGATGAAGCTCGATACATTGCCTTAGCCAGAACGGCAGTATATCAACAGGCGATACGAAACTACCACAGTCAACGAGTTCGCAACCGAAGCTTCAACGTTGGTGACATGGTATTACGACTGAAGCAAGAACGAACTTTGAAACTTTAATCTCCATGGGAAGGACCGTTTATCATCACTTAAGCAATACCAGGAGGAGATTATCGTCTCAAGAACCCTGCTTCGGGCAAAGATGTTGGAAATCCATGGAATGTTGCACAATTGCGACGATTCTATGCATAGAATTCGACCTTTCCTTATTCGATACATGAAGGCTTCTCAGCCCGTCGCATATTATGAATAAAAGTTACTGGTTCATCATCATTATTATTATTATTTCTCTACTCGAATGAATGTTCAGGTCCCCTTTTATTTGTTACTACTCCCATCAGGACCTTCGGCTAAAGCTGCATATTGCACAGCTAACTCGATAATACTCGAGGGCTGCAAGAAATTACTATGGCATCGATAATTAATTAATACTCCCATCGAGAGCTATGATTATCGATACATTACAAACCATCCAAGCCTCAAGAAAATTCGCGAGTGCTGCAGTCGATGGAAATGATATTACTTACAAAAAGGCTCATACCGGTGTACCGTGTTACGAGATCAAATAAATAAAGCACCTAAATCCCTCGTTCACTCGAAGGGTGTCACTCTTACGAATACGAATCGACTCTGCAAATAATGCAATTACAACAGAATCGTCGAGTGAGCAAACTTACCTGATCACTCAGTTGCCATCGACAAAGCTTTTCAAATCGAACTAACAAGTTCAAAAACAAATGATGTTTAAAAAACACATCAAGTACATACCCTTGCGACGCAAGGACTTTATCTATACAAAACTTCATGGCAAGGCTTCTTGGTCTTCTCGAGCCTTCAAATCTCTTTCGACTCCTGTTTCCATTAGGGAAATAATAACATATGCATGATGCCTGGCTATGGAATAATATTGGTCTAATCTTATGTTGGCATTTGCTATGGCCTCCAAATCTATGCTCGGGTGGCATGCTAAGACTGAAGCAAGCGCAAGTTCGGCTCCAGCAAGAAGTTCCTTCTGCACCAGTAATCGAACTCTCTCCAGAGTCTTGAACCGATTGAATAAAGCAGATAAAGTCACGGGTGCTTGATCCAATGGAAACATAGTTTTCCATACCATGGAGAGATGAGAATGATATTTGTCAAAGTAATAATGTACCCTTCTCCGCTCGATGCTCAAACTTAGCCATGGCTACAGCTTTTGGCCGATTAGACCATAGCTAATGCTTTGGGTGAGTAACATCGTTCATTGCTGCAATCTTTTCATGGATTTGCTTGTTCTCTTCTGATTCATCAAAAGCTACGACCGTTGAAGACAAAAAATTAAAAAGCAGAAGATTATTTAACGAATAAGTCAACAGAAGACAAAGGTGGTCAATTGCTTACAGCTTAAACTCTTAGTAGCAACACGGAGGCGATCCAGAGCATGATGTTCAACTGCAGTGGCAATTTCACTTTTTCTTTTCACCAAGGCTGCCATAGCATGGAGGTTGGGTATGTCTTTGTTCAACCGAGATATTTGATCACGTAAGCGACGAACAAGATCAGATTCATCACCAGCGAAGGATTCAAAGAAGTTTCGGCATGGGAAGAAGTTGAAGGAATCTGCAGCACAATTTTCAATTCAGGAAAGTGCCGATAAAAGGCGAAAAAACCCCCATCGGGAGCATATATTACATCCAAAAGATTGTTGATACTAGCAACTGAGATAGTACAAAACAAGGCTAGACTAAATTGTATCTGAAATTACAACAACGGAGCAAGGTTTATTTCAAGGTCGAGCTGATGATGAATCAGGAGCAGCTTCAGGTGTAGCTTTGTTCTTATCATCGTCAACCAATTTGAGGAGTCGATTGGCGCACAACATTGCCGATTGCTTGAAAGGCTCAAGGTTGATTAGGCATTTATTGGCATCTACTGGCAACGACTTGGACAGCTTTTCCAACTCAGAACCTAGTCCATGCACCATTAAAAGCTGAAAATTAAGAACCGCCCCGTAAAGACGGGAGCGCCGCTTCAGTACCTCTACAGCTTCAGAAGAATCGATGAAGAAGGCATCCGCCATTTCGCCAAGGGTCTTGTTTTGATCCAACTTTGGGAACATCATCGAAAACAGCTTCGATAAAGCTCCCTTGGTTTTCTGCAAAAGACCCTGGACTTGGTTGATAGAATCGGTAGCAAACACGAGGGCATCCGACATTGAATCCTCTCGAAGCTTACTTTTACGGTCAATAGGCATATCGGCAGTGCCTGGAGAAATTGCGAATAATCGATTAACATGACATTATTGAAAAGAATACCATGTAAAGTGCGAAGGGGAACTTACTTAGCAAGTTTGTGATGGACTCTCGAAGAGCACCTTCTTTTTCATCGGCTGTCTGTTTGGCTTCTTGCTAATCTTTCATCTTCTTCTTCAACTTCTTCAGCTCATCCTTCAGTAGTGTGTTCTCGTTCTGAGCTTCGGCTGAGAGCCAATTGGCTTCCAGCACCTGATCAGCCGAAGTCTTGATGACCTTACGAAGCTAGACGTTTTCGGATTCCAGGCAGATGAATTGATTGGCAAAATCTGCCACATCGTAAACTGTGGCAAAAATCGGCTGCAAGCAAGAAGATAAAAGGTTATGTCAAATTACATGGCAGACGAAGCTCAGCTTATACTGGACTTAAAGGTCAACCATTGACTTGGAGGTTGAAAAGATATTGTGCCAAATGTTATACTTACATGATCACGAGCAATCGAAGGGCAGAGGCGCCGGCAGAAGGGTTAACCTTCGATAGAGGAACCTTGGCCACGCTTGTTCTTGGAGGTGGAGTAAGCTCAGCAGTCGAAGGATTCGACTCCTTTGCTGACTCAGTTTTTTCAGAAAATAATTTTGCCCTCTTCGCGAGAGGGACTTCATCATCATCATCAGAGCTGCTTGAAAACAAGAACACGCTTCAGATGAGTTGAAGGAAGTTAGACGCAAAGAAAAAGGAAAAACTTACAAACTCAACTCCAAATGATCTTCGTCGGCGAAGAGGCCGGTTGATCTTGCTGCAGGAGGAGGCGACATTCTTCGAAAAGAAGCGGGGGAAGCAGTTGCTTTAGCGTCATCATCTTGTCCGCTAGGACTCGATTCGGCAGTCGTCATTAGGTCTTCATTGATCCTCCTACTTCGCATAGACTTAGTGCGAGCATCATCCTCGGGGGATTCATCGCCCTGGACGTCGCTGTCCTCGAGAATGTGCTGCTCATTTATAGTCTCTTATGAAGCATCATCATCTTCTGGTGCTAGTCCACTTTCGGGTGTAGGAGGGTAGCACTGAGCAACGGTGGAGGCCTGTTGATGAAAGAAGAAATTATCGAGTTCAGATTCAGAAGTAGAAGCGACATTTGATGCAGTTACAAGAAAAATTACTTTTGGGGGAAGATGCTTGAGGTCGAGAGGGGGGCGATCCGAAGTTAGAACAATATTGTCCCTTTGGCTGAGGCGAGTCAGGCGTCGCACCTCGTCTTGAAGTTCTTCTTCGGATATATCAGCTAAGCTGACCCTTGATTTATCGGTTACACCGGTATACATCCACAATTGGTGGGGCCGTGACATTAGTGGTTGCACCCGACGCTTTAGAAACACTGAAACCACCTCAGTTCCGCACATCGTCAGGCCCTCTGCATTCTTCAGGTCCATGACCTTTTCATACAGTTGGGCAGCTATGGCACTTTCTTCGGCAGTCAAAGTATTTCGCCAGGATTTATTCGGCACAGCCGAGGGTACATCTTCAAACGAAGGCAGGTTGGAGCGTCGTCCTGGTGCTGGGATATCCCGCAGGTAGAACCACTTCTGTCGCCAGCCCTGGACTGACTCTTTCATCGGATAGTCAAAGTAGTTGACCTCCTTCCTAACAACAAAGCCAACGCCGCCAACAACGGGAGGACCGTCATTGCCATTGTGGCGTTTGACGTAGAAGATCTTCCTCCACAAGCCCCAGTGGGGGTCAATGCCGAGGAAGGCCTCGCACAGAGTGATAAAGATGGAAAGGTGGAGAATGGAATTGGGAGTCAGCTGCCAGAGCTAGATCCCGTAGAAGAAAAGAAGAGAGCGAAGAAATTCATGGGCAGGGAGAGAGAGCCCACGAAGCAGAAAGGCAGTGAACATAACAGTGAAGCCTTTTGGAAGCTTTGGGCAAGAGGAAGAACCTGGGTGGCGGAAGTCAGACTCGGCAGATGAGATGAGGCCGAGCGACCGCAACTTGTTCACCTCGCGATTGGAGATGGTGGAGGCGCACCAATCAAGGCCAATCTTGGTCGCGCCCGCGAAAGCACTTGAACCAGCGGTTCCATTCTTCTTGCCCATGGTGGTTGAGTTCTTGGAAGCAGGTACAATGGCGAGAAGGAACTGAGGAGGAAGATGAGTAGTATGGAGGCATAAAAAGTGAAAACAAAAAAGGCTCTTTTTTTATAGCAAGGACTGCTGGAAAATTGTGGCCGTAACTCTAGTGATCGTGGGAAGGTGGACGAGGATCCAATCGTACATGTGTCCAAGTAGGAGAGATGAAACCGGTGGCCCATTACTCCCACTATGCACGGAAATCGAGGAGGTGCCTCGGTCAATACACAAGCACTAGTCATTTCCTAACTGACCGCGCAGAAGTAGGGTGGGTCCATTAGGTCATGTCCTGTCAATCAGACCATAGCAGTGGTTACATCATCAATGATGTCATAAGAAGTATTGACTCCACATGAAGCATCCGAAGAAAATTGAAACACTCGAGTGGTTTGGTCTGAGTCTACACACGATTGCAAGCATCCGTGCCTAGACTCGGGGGCTACTCCCATCGGGAGCGCTGAACGCGCACCCGATAAAATGTGGACTCGAAGACTTTTGCAAATCCAGGATCATGCTCGGGGACTTGATTCTGAGTAGGGTAACATTGTTTTTCTATCGATAGTTAACCAGCATCGATTTATCGAGTAAAGCTGGGAACGTTACTCAATATCCTTTACGTACTACCAACGAGCACAACCTTACTTGGAAGTATTGAAGACCCGATACTGGAAGGTATATCGGATGACCATGACAGTTTGTAGAAAACATCGGCAGAAGAAAAACATTCGAGTAGTACAACTTGAGTCTACACACGGTTGCAAGCATCCGTGCCTAGACTCGGGGGCTACTCCCATCGGGAGCGCTCAACGCGCACCCGATAAAAAGGAATAAAAAGGAAGGGGCATTGCTATTACAAGGGAGTTAACATTCAACGGAAGACCATTTTAGTCCCTGCCCGAAGCTTCTTCGGCCAGACACTCAGGGGCTACTAATGTGGGCATTACCGTTCGGGTAACTAGTATTGCGCTACCTCCCGTGGCCCAACCAGTGGCCCATGAAGAACATCCATCCACCAAGGTGGGCCGCTGTGTCGGTTCCAAAGAAGGATTCTTGAAGGACAAGGCAAGAAGACGAAGAAAGCAAGGAAAGTTTAGACATAGGACTCTTTGTAGCCTAGTCGTACCCGGACATACCTCTCGAGACCTGGCTCACAATATAAGGGCCAGGAGAGGGTCTGTCGAGGGACACAATCATAATAGCCATAACCACCGCAAGTCTAGAGCTAGGTCATCGTAGAACTTAGCCTCTCGACAAGATCATAGCCGAAACCTTCGGCACCCTATCGCAACCCGATATTTTCAGCAATCAAGATCGGACATGCATGACGTAAGGGTTTTGACCTCATCGAGGGCCCCGAAACTGGGTAAATCGCTTTCCCCACTTGTTTGATAACCGATGTCCCTTGCTGGTGTGAAGTTGCCAAAGGAGAATTTATGCGCAACGTTGAGTGGACCCCAAGAGGAAGGTATGATGAGCACAACAGGAAGTTTTCCCTCAGTAAGAAACCAAGGTTTATCGACCAGTAGGAGAAAAACGTTCTCTCCCGAGGTGTTGCGAAACAACTCGTGGCAGGGCGCACTGCCGGCATCAGCAGCAACGTGGAGACCTGCGCACAAACAACGAAGTACTTTGTCCCCAACTTTCAGCGAGGTTGTTAGGCTCACTAGTTTTGCTGAAAACAAAGGATTAAATGAACCGTGTGGAAGAAAAATTGTTTGCAGAGAACAGAACATTAAAATGTTGTAGAAGATTGCAATTAAAAGAAGAAGGACCAGGGTCCACAGTTCACTAGAGGCGCCTCCCCAATAAAATAAATATGATGGGTAAACAAATTACACATGGGCAATTGACAAACATAGATTCTACGCTAATGGTTGGTGCAGAATACATGCTATGAAAGTATGCGGGCATTACAACAATATACATAGACCGTAATCCAACTGCATCTATGACTAATAATCCACCTTCAGGATTGCATCCGCGACACCCTTCAGTATTTTGTTACAAGCAGCGGACTATCGCTTTAAGCAATGTGTGTAAAGTAAACGATGAAACTACCCTTGAATAGAACACCTCTGTTTTCTCCCTAGTAGCAACAACACCTATGACTAATAATCCACCTTCAGGATTGCATCCGCGACACCCTCCAGTATTTTGTTCCAAGCAGCGGACTATCGCTTTAAGCAATGTGTGAAAAGTAAACGATGAAACTACCCTTGAATAGAACACCGCTATTTTCTCCCTAGTAGCAATAGCACATCTACAACCGTAGAGAACAAGGTGACTTCCCATGGTTAAATAGAGGCATGAAGCCACTATCGAGCATAAATACTCCATCTTGGAGTCGCTAGCATCTACTTGGCCAGAGCATCTACTACAAACGGAGAGCATGCAAGATCATAATAACATAATACATAATCTCAACCAAAGCAATCTCTCTATAAATCGGATCCACATCAAACCAACATGTAGCAATTACAAATAGATGATCTTGATCATGTTAGGCAGCTCACAAGATCTATACATGAAGCACACCATGGAGAGGACAGCCATCTAGCTACTTCTATGGACCCATGGTCCCGTGGAGGACTAGCATCACCTCGGATGAAGACTTGGCGATGTAGAGGCCTTCGGCGGTGATTTCCCTCTCCTGCAGGGTGCCGGGATGGACTACAGAACCCTCCCGAACTAGGGTTTCGGTTGATGGCAGCGTCGGAACTTTTCGTGGATGGAGGCTCTCTTCCCTGGGGTTTTCTCGATACAAGGAATAAATAGGCCAAGGGCGGAGCAAACGAGGCGACGAGGCGCCAGTACATGGGCCAGGCGCGACCAAGGGTGGGGCCACACCTGCCCTATGTATTGCCACGTGGCAGCTCTCCTGCGCGTGTCCTTCTGGCTCCGTCTTCGTCCCGAAAAAATAAGACCCTGGCCTTTTGTTTCGTCCAATTTCGAGAAACTTTCATGTATAACTTTTCTGAAACACAAAAATAGCAGAAAACAGGAACTGGCACTGCAGCACTGCGTTAATAGGTTAGTCCCAGAAAATGCTAAAAAGTGTGGAAAAGTACACATAAAACATATAAGAATTGTAACAAAACAAGCATGGAGCATCAAAAATTATAGATATGTTTGGGACGTATCAATGTCTCGTGTCAGCCTACAGGATTCCATCTACCCTAAGCCCCGTATGGAGGGCATTGCCGAGGAGTACCCTCGACACCATTCTTAAGTGCTTGTTCTGATCCAACTTGTTTGCAAGAACATGTATGGGGAGAAGTCGGTATTAGATGGAGTAGCATCTGGTGGTGATTGAATAGTGACAACAAATTCATGATCTACTATGGTATTTACATTTCTTTTGCTGCCTCACTAGGGATAAAGTGAATAATATGTTCTATGTTTATCATGTGACATTGTGATAATCTTGTTAGTTCAAGGTAGCATATTTGATATTCAAACATTATGTCATATTTCTTAAGGCTATACTCTATTGATTCTTAATTAAAGATTGCTAGGAGTTTTCCTTTTTTGAGGAGTATAAGAGAGATGTGTTGTATCATATCTATGTTAGGGTGTAATGCCCATATCAATGCTTATCAAACACATATTGAAGTTCCACCAATATTATGCCATTGATGAATTTTTAGTGTCCACTACAACTTAAAAAGAGAGCAAACAAGTGAACCCATGAACCCCGATCCATTTTAAATCACTAGAAACACCTTTCCAACACTTTTACCTTGATTTAAATTTTCCACTACTATTTTATCAGAAAATACCAAATATATTATCTTCACATACACACACAAAACCCAAATACCCTTCGCCTTTACTTGCTTTTATTTAGTTTACTTAATTAAGTTATTTAATTTATGTTATTTTACTTCTTACTTGTATTTCCTATTAATAATATGAAACCTTGTGCTTGACAACCACATGGTGGAGTTGGGGACACAAGGAAAAAACTTTATTTTGTAGGTTGCTAGAAGAGGAGAGAAATAAGACAGCTTCTAAGCCAATTGTTCGACAGTTCGATATAAACCATCAAGTCACCCTTGTGGCAAAAATACGCTTGCTACAACACTCTGCACTTGGAATCCCAATGAAATGGTACACACAAATTGTTGCCATCCAGGAGGCATGGAGGTACCCCTTTGTGATACTTGGTTAAAAAAGTATGCATATGACGAAGGTCCATGGTAATCTAAAGTTGAGTAGAATGAGGTGTGGTTAACTGTGCCAAGGGGCATGAGACATCCAACCTGTAATATGTGAAGCACATAAACCATAGAATTTCTGAAAGAAAAGATAATTACCGTTGACATGAACTACATATCTCAAAACTTTATTTTATGCTCCCAACTATCTTTTATTTTATTGGAGGACTAGAACATGTGTTTCCTACTTGCTTTATCTTATCCAAGAGTCAAAATACTCAAATATCCAAGAAAAGAAACAAAAGAGTCTTCCCAAAATTCTATAGGTTCATCCAAGTATGCTTTACGGTCTATAATACTTTTCATTTGTTTGAACACAAGAACACTAATTGTTGAGCATATTTTTTAGATTGTAAGAGATATCAGCTTATTGCTCACTTGTTTATTGTTATTCTTTAAGGATTGAACCTTGTGAACTTAGTGTGACAATGGAAAGAAGCAAAGCAACAAACTCCACAGTCCATGTTAGTTTTATGAACTTTATGCTCGATGACGAGCATATGTTAAGCTTGGGGATGTTGATGCATGTAAAATGCATGCATGAATTTTGTAGTTTGTTGACACATATTCCCACATATTTGCAACATATATGATGTTATATCCATGTTTTTTTGTATTTACCAATGATTCATTTTATTTTGGTTATAACTCTGTAGGATAGGAAAACCCTGTTTTGTGTATATTTAACTTTCAGGGACCTAAGCGAAGTCAAATTGAGCTATGATTCCGGGGATGTCTATATTTCATCAAGAGAAGCATCTAGAGCACTTAGACCTCACGAGATGAGTCAGTAGGGCCAAAAGAGACCAGGTGGCGCGCCCCGTCAGGGGGGCGCCACCTAGGATCTTTCCCTCCTCGATCGTCCGATTCGCTTGATTCTTTCGCCCACAGACTCCTTCTGACCTAAAAACCCCTATATAAAGGGTTTACTGAGGCTTCCTCGTGGAGAGCACCGCAGAACCACCGAAACACCAAAACAGTGCCATAACCAGCAAACCTTGGAGGGGGAAACTCTGACGGAGCCGCCGCCGTAGGGATCTCCACCTTCTCCACCATCATCACCATGATGAAGAGGGAGTAGTCCACCTCTGGACTATGGGTTTGTGGCAGTAGATTGATCTATTTCTCTCTTGTTATTGATAGATGTAGTACCATATGAGCTTCCCAACATGATTATGGTCATATATGTAATTGCTATGTGGTGGATCTTTATTCTATGATATTGATATATAAGATTGGAACCTATTATATGTAAGATGTATTGATAGATGCATATCATGTACCTATCTTAAGTACTTCTCCTGGTCCAACTTGTATGCAAGAACATGTGTGGGAAGAAGTGTGTATTAGATGGAGTAGCATGGTGGTAGTAATTGAATAGTGACAACAAATTCAATATCTACTATAGTATTTACCTTTCTTTTGCTGCCTCACTAGGAATAAAGTGAATACATGAGCTATAATTATCATGTGATAGTCTGATAATTTTGTTTGGTCAAGGTAGCATATTGGAGATTCAAACATTATGTCAAATTACTTAAGGCTATACTTTGTTGATTCTTAATTCAAGATTGTTTGTAGTTTTCCTTTTCTTGAGAAGTATAATAGAGATGTGTTGCATCATCTCTATGTTAGGACATAATGCCCATCTGAATGCTTATCAATCACATGTTGAAGTTCCACCAATATTATGTCATTGATTAATTGTTTGTCCACCACAACTTAAAAAGAGAGCAGACAAGTGAACCCATGAACCTTGGTACATTTTAAATTATTAGGAACACCTTTACAACACTATTATCACACTTTACATTTACCACTAGTTATTAATCCAAAAATAACAAAAATACTTTATCCACATACACATACAAAACCCAAAAACCATTTGCCTTTTACCGCTTTTATTTAGTTTGCTTAGGTTTTTTACTTTACTTTACTTTAAGTTATATTTGTATTTCCTATTACTAATACGAAAACTTGTCCTTGACAACCACACGACAGAGTTGGGGACACAATGCAAGAAAATTATTTTGCAGGGCTGCTAGAAAACGAGAGGAAGAATTCACCTTCTAAGGGTGTGTTTGGTTTAGCTGTAGATTCCAAAAAAACTGCTGTCGGCTGTGAGATGTGGAAAGTTAGTTGTGAGGTGAGAATGTGACAAAGTTGAAAACTGTTTGGTTGAAACAACTTTGAAACTGTGGATTTTGGATTTGTCTATTATGCCCTTGAGATTCCGAGAAACTATTTATATATGTTTGATTGGCCGTCAAATATCGATCTCCACACTTATTTGACATATAAATTACCATTTTTAGAAAAATAAATTAATATTGCTATTCTTGGGGAAAAAATCCACCCAATTCTTCAATAACCATATTTCATTTCGGTTTACTTCAAATATTCAAATTCTACGTTTTATAATCAACTAGTGAACTGTTCAAATCGAATTACTGTACATCTCCATTTTTTTTGAGAAACAAGGGCTTTATTAAATTTCAAGTAGGATTACATTCTAGCTGTATCACCGATTTTACAGATGTTGGCTCTCGGCCGATCCACATACATTCTGGATTACACGGTGATGCTTCCTTGGCACAATAATGCGCTGCCAAATTAGCATTCTTAGGAACGTAGGAGATTTCAAAAGAGCTAAAAACTTTACTAATCTCCTCTATCTCGTGGAGAATCGGTATTATCTCTGCCCTGTGATTTTTCCTTTTTTTCCACAAGTTCACTAGCATTTGAGAGTCTGTCTCCACCCTTAAGTTGCAATTACGCCAGCGAGCGCAGAAAGCAACACCGTCTCTTACCGCTAAAGCCTCTGCATGTAATGCATCTGCCAGTGCCCTGTACCACCGAGCTCTTGCTCCAAGTGCCCTTCCATTTGAATCTCTAATAATGCAGCCCGTTGATCCTGTATGTTTCTTTGCATTGAATGCTCCATCACAATTTAATTTGAACACACCAGCTTCTGGCTTAGTCCATCCTGTAGTAACATGTACCCCCGTATTCACTTCTGCCTTTGGCTTTGCCTCTTGTGCCAGATCAAGAGCAGTATCAATCGCCCATCTACAGGCAGCTCTCCAGGTTCTAGGTTCCTCGCCATGCCGTCGTTTATTTCTCTCACACCAAATAGCCCACATCCCACACAAGATTACATTAGTATGATCAGAAGGGCATATTGCAGCATCAAGAATATCTCTTGCCCATGTTACAGGGTGTAGAGGGGGCAGTTTAATATGTGTCAATTTTTTTATCTCTTCCCAAAAGCAACGAGCAAAAGGACACTCCAACAAAGCATGATAAGTTGTTTCCTTTTCAGCTCCACAGTCAGTGCATTGACTCCACTTTTCAACATGACGTTTTTTCAAATTGTTCCTAACCGGTATAAAATCATGGACTACACGCCACCAAAATGATTGAATCTTCGGTGGAACATGTAATTTCCATATTGATTTCCATGGATCACCTTGGACTGCATTGGATGATTCAGTCTTATCTTTCTTATTTTGTGCCTCCCGAGATAGCAAATTATAAGCTGATTTAACAGTATAGACCCCATTACGCTCTGGCGCCCAGGCCCATTGATCATCCTCAAGTTTCCCCAATGGGATTCGAGTAACTGCTTCAGCATCAAGTGGCAGCAGATTTTCCCGCAAGGCATTTTGATTCCAGCCATCATTTGTCATGAGGTCAGAGACTATCCTTGCCGTAGCATTTTGTCCTTTGCATAATGGTTTAAATCCTGGAACACCGGGTATCCATTTATCCTTCCAGACATCTGTAGAATTACCATTACCAATTCTTTTGATCATGCCCAGCTCAAGAGCTTGTCTCCCCACAAGAATAGCTCTCCAAGTGTGAGACATGTTCTTTTTCTTTGTTGCCTTCATGAACTCTTTGTCGTGATAATACTTACCCCTTAGTACACGAGCACAAAGAGAGTCTGGATTGGTAAGAAGCCGCCATCCTTGCTTGCCTAGCATTGCAATGTTAAAAAGTCGCATATCCCGAAAACCCATTCCTCCTTCACTCTTTGGTACTGCAATGTCCTCCCATTTTTTCCAATGCATTTTGCGTTTTTCACCATCACCACCCCACCAATATTTAGCCATGGCCGATGTAATTTTCTTGCAGGTGTTCTTAGAAAGAAGAAAAGCACTCATCGAGTAAGTGGGAATTGCTTGAGCATTTGATTTCACTAGAACTTCCCTGCCAGCCATACTGAGATTCTTTTCACAAACACCTCCAACAAAGTTTTTCACCTGTGTAGTAATCTTTTCAAACGCGGCTGTAGTATTCCGACCCAGAGCTGTAGGGAGCCCCAAGTACCTTTCTTCCAAAGCCTCTTTATCAATCCCCAATATTTTCCTAACAGATGATTTAACTTCATCTACACAATTTGAACTAAAAAATATTGCCGATTTGTTTTTGTTGACCAACTGTCCTGAACCTTTATGATATTTCTCCATAATTATTTGTAAATGTTCTGCTCCTTGTTGGGAAGCTTGCGTGAAAACAAGGCAGTCGTCAGCAAACAGCAAGTGTGAGATCCACGGTGTGTGAATGCCTACCCGAACACCTTTGCATAGGAATTGAGGGCCTGAATGCTTGAGTAAACTTGATAACCCTTCCGTACAAAGTAGAAAGAGATATGGTGATATGGGATCACCTTGTCGAAGACCTCTTGAAGGTTTAAATCTTTCTGACAGTTGTCCATTCACCCTAACCGAGAATGACACTGATTCCACACATCTCATGACGACATTAATCCATCGAGCATCAAAACCCATCTTGTTCATTATGGATCGTAGGTAAGACCATTCTACCCGGTCATACGCCTTGGCCATATCCAGTTTAATGGCACAAGCTCCTGACTTTCCTCTCTTTTTCCTCAGGTAGTGTATGCATTCATATGCGATAAGCACATTGTCCGTAATAAGTCGCCCTGGTATGAAAGCACTTTGCTCAACAGATATGATCTCATTCAAAATATTCCGAAGGCGATTTGCAAGTACTTTGGAACAAAGTTTATATATCACATTGCATAATGAAATAGGTCTGTATTCTGAAATTAACTGAGGGTGTTTCACCTTTGGAATCAGCACAAGGATAGTTGAATTCATTTCCTCAGGAAAAATTCCTCCATTCAAGAAGTTTATCACAGCTGCACATATATCCTTCTTCAAAATACTCCAGTGAGTTTGAAAAAATCCAGCTGTAAAACCATCGGGGCCTGGAGATTTGTTGGGTTTCATCATGAAGAGGGCTTGCTCTACTTCATTCTCCATAAATGGGCTGCACAATGTTTTATTCATTTCATCTGAAATTTTGCGAGGTACGTGTTGGACCACCTCGTCTGGCTGAAGGTCTTCTTGGGCAGTGAATAGGGTAGAAAAATAGTTCATAGCCATTAACTGTATCTCCTTTTGTTCATGGAAAATAACACCATCCTCTCTCCTTAAAGACTGAATAAAATTTTGCCTTTTGCGTTGCTTACATTTAGCTTGAAAGAAAGACGTGTTTCGATCGCCTTCTTTCAGCCACTGCACTCTTGACCGCTGTCTCATCATGACCTCCTCTCTAGCTAGCAATTCTGACATGCGTTTCAATAAATCTCTTTCTTCCCTCGTTGGTCCTGAGTATAGGCTTCTACCCCGTATCTTCTCAAGTCTAGCCCTCAACCACTTCAGTTCACCGCGCACTGAACCAAATGAGTTATAACTCCAGTTGCGCAGTGCCATCTGCATATTCTCTAAAGCATTTCCAATATCCTGCATATTCTGTCCCGTGGAGACCCAAGATGAGTTAACCAGCTGAAAATATGATGGGTCTCGACGCCACATGTTTTCATACTTGAATTGATACCGCCCCTCTCCAGCTCCAGGAGGGACATAGCCTCCGATTTTAATTAACAATGCGCAATGGTCAGATTCAGCAAGCTGAATATGAGTGACCGAACTTGCCCCAAAATGATCCAAGAACTTTTCATCCGCCAGGGCCCTATCCAGCCTTACCTTCACATTATTGCCGCCCTCTTGTCGATTATCCCAAGTATATGGCAAACCCGAATACCCGAGATCAGTAAAATTGCAATATTCTATTGCTTCTCTGAATCCAGCAATCTGCCACTCCTCACGCTCATTTTTTCCAAAATATTCTTCTGCTGTGAGCACTTCATTGAAATCTCCTGCACATATCCAAGGCAGGTTGGATGAGTGTCGAAGAAACTTTAGTAACTTCCATGACTCATTTCTTAGTTGTCGCTTCGGTTCACCATAAAAACCTGTAAATCTCCAATCATCGCCTCCTGATTCATCGCTAATCCACACATCAATGCATGACTTGCTGTAACCTTTTAATCGTACGTTGATCTTATTTGTCCAGTACATCACTAGACCACCACCTCTAGTATTAGAACAATCCACACCAAAGGCATTCTCAAACCCGAGCTTCCATCGCAATCTCTCAGCACGTCTGGCACACATCTTTGTTTCAGAGAGAAAAACCAGCTTCGGTTTGTACATATCCACGAGCTGGCGCATTTCCTGAATTGTTGCATAGCCCCCACAACCACGACTGTACATCTCCATTCGGCTCCATCTCATGTCTCTATGCTAGCTGCCATCTACTATCGATGTACACGAAGTAGTGCGGACGGTGGTCACGACATCACCTGCACAGCTCCAAGCAGAAATCACGAAAGCCATGGAATCCATTCCATCACCGTGCTACGCACGCATGTACGCCTGAGAGGCGGCGACCACTCCATCCCAGCGCAACGCGGCCACCACCTCCGCCCCCCGAGCCGTGAAGAGCCAGCGTCCTTCGGAGAGCCGCGGGTGGGGCGTACGGAGGAGCACAATTTGTCAATCGTCTGCTGCTCGTGGCGAACTACGTCGGCTGATCGTTGTTGACGCAGACGCAACTGATTCAGGAGAGAAGGTCGGGTTAGACAGTAGTGGATCAGGAGGCAGGTCCGGGGGTGTTCAGCGCGACGTCGGATAATACCAGAGTTACCAGCGGGGTTCGGCCGGAGTTGGTCGTCACCGGATCCGTAGGTGGTTGTCGCCAAGAAGAGAATGGAAGAGTAGAAAAGGACTTCGTGCGCTGCCTGAGAAAAACAATCGAATCGGTATCCACTTACCAGGGGTAGTGGTGGGTAATTTCCACCACAACTTGGAATCCACGGCGGTAGAAGCTGGGTCTAACCAGCTGTGTGAAATACACTACAAGAAGTTGCTGCTTTTCTAGAATCTGCGGTAGAAAATATTCGTTTGGTTGGCTTTCAACTTTTTTAGAGTAGAAGTAGGTTAGAGCAGGTCTAACAGACCCCGTAAAAGGGGCAAACCCGTATAATAATCGCCGATTTGAGGGTTTCGTGTCTACCCGGCCGTCTAGCACGCCCGTAATGCCCCGCATCGATTTTCTTTTTCGACTACGGGACGGGTCGTCGCCCCTACTTGTGCGGGGTGGGAGCGGGGATAGTGGGTGAAACCAGCATCGCCCACTCGCGGCGCGCGAAGCATTTCGCTGAAGCCAACCGCCGCCGCCGATCTCCTCCCCCCGCCCTTGGGATCCCGCTTCCATGGACCGTGCGCAAGAGCCGCCTGCCGCCGATGCATCTCCTCCGCCCGTGGTGGTCGATGTCGCCGTCGGAGCTGCGCCGAACGCCGGCGGTGTCGGCCATGATCTCCGCCACCATCCCGTCGAAGAGGAAGAGGATTCCGAAGGTATTCTTCGAATCACCGCCGCCGCAGGCGGCGCCGTGACTTCTCCGACCCAAGCCCGCCTGCCAAGAAGGGGGGGGATGAAGACCAAGGCGGCCGGGCAGTCGCGCCGGCCAAGGTGCGGACAAAGGCCATCAACCGCATCGGCCTCGCGCCTCCACCGCCCTCCAAGGCCACGCCCTCTCCTCCTCCGTTCCGTCCGATGCGCCGCTCGCGCCGCCGCCATCCACCATTGACGTAGACAAGGTGTTCGATGTTGAGTCCACAACATCCTACATGGACATGCTCAACGAATCCGCGGTGAATTTGGACGCCGGTATGGATGCATTCGATGCCGAGTGCAACGTCGAAGAGATTGATGAGGAGGAGGAGGATGAGGGTGACGAGGAGGAGGTGGTTGAGGTTGATCCGGCTGCCGCCGGTTCTTCGTCGACGCCGAAGCCACGCACGGCGAACTACGGCGAGATCGAAGACACCATCTTGGTCCGAGCTTGGAGCAAGGTGGGGATGGATGCGTGCACCGGAGTGGACCAAGGCGGCAAGCGCTACTGGCAGCGCATTGAGGATCTGTACCACCAGCTGAAGCCTCGCACGAAGAGAGGAGAGGGAAATCATGATGATGCGCACCGACGGCATGGACGAGGATCAGCTGGCGTGGTGGAAGGAGACCAAGGCGGACATCATTGCGAGGAAGAAGGCTGCGCGTCAAGCTCGTGATCAAGGTGAGTCTCCGGCGAGCGGTGGCGCCGGTGGTGATGGATCCGTTGATGGTTGATCACATTTGGGAATTCCGTGGCTTGAACATTGCCTATGATCGTGTTGTGATGTTAAAACTATGAATTATGCATCACATATTTTGGATGTGCTATGTTTGATGTGAAATTGTTGTGCAAATTGCTGTCTAAAACCCTTTTTTGAGGGGCGAAACTCGGACGAGCTAGAGCCCGTATCCCACCCCGTAAAGAATATTCTGTTTCGGGGTGGGGATACGGGCTCTGCTAGCTCGTCCGAGTTTTTGGCCGGCGAAAACTGGATACAGGGCCCTTTACTCGTGTTATACGGGGCGAAAATATACGGGGCCTGTTAGACTTGCTCTTACAAAGCTGAACCAAACACACGCTAAGTCAATTCCTGAAAGTTCAATATAAACTCTTGAGTCACCTTTGTGGGAAAAAGACGCTTGCTACAACACTCTACACTTGGAGTCCCAACGAGTTGGTACATATAGAATTGTTGCCATCACATGCTTCCTAGGCTCTTCATGAGTTTACTAGAGATCATCCAAATCTCATAGATTGCGAAGTTTAACAATCAGACTCATATAGGTGTGTTCTTTCAAAAATGGTTCCTAATCTCTGTAGAACATCATCTTTGCTAAAATAGCCAACAGAAACACATTAAGGCATGTTGCCAACCTGCCTTATAGCCTTTGTGAGTTGTGCATCTTCACATAGAGAGGGTTATAAAATACTCTGCCCAGTTCAACCAATAGCTTGTTCTTCCCAGGTTTATTTCACGGGATATCCAATCACAAAGGTTGGGTTACTACTATGGTGTAATATCTATGGGTGTCAAACCCATCTCCCTCGATGCATTTTCTATCACATTACATGATAGTCCCTTCGTAAAGGGATCTGCCAGGTTTTTGTCTGTTTGAATACATGTAACAATTATGACTCTGGAGTTTCGCAATTTCCTGACGGGCTTCAAAGGTATCTTTACGTGTCTTGATGACTTCGCGTTATCCTTAAAAAAATTCACTTTGAAGATTACTGTTTGATTGTCACAGTTCAAAAGGATTGTCGAAACATGTTTTTCAACCACATGCAAGTCCATCAAGAGCTCACACAATCATTTTAATTCAACAATGGATGTGTCTAAAGCAGCAAGTTCTGCTTTCTTAGTTGACCTCGTCAATATGGTTTTCTTGCAAGATCTTCATGACACTAAGCCACCTCCAAAGGTAAATACATACCAACTAGTGGCATAGAGATCATCTACATCAGATATCCAGTTCGAATCACTATATCCTTCAAGCACAGATGGGTGCCCTGAATAGTGAATCCCATAACTCAGTGTACCACATAGATAGCGCATGACCCTATCAAGTGCATGCCAATGATCGATCAGTACCTAGGTTTGACATTAACCTACCCAATTTTATTACATCAAAAGAGATGTCGGGTCTAGTTGCGCTCACTAAGTACGTGATTGGTCCAATGATCTCAGTATATCTCAATTGATCTATGGCAATCCTCCAGTTTTTGCGTAGTGTCACACTAGAATCATAAGGTGTTGAAGAATACTTGCTATCAATATAGTTGTCAAGATCTTCTCAACATAATAGGATTGTGTTAAAGTAATCCCACTCTCATTCTTATTAATGTTTATAATCACACCAGTTTCTCCCAAATATTTCATATCAAAGCTCTTTGATAAAAAAGACTTGACCTCGTTTATTACTTCCATGTTTGTACCAAAGATGATGATATCATCCACATACAAACATACCATAACACCTTCATCCCCACCATGGCGATAGTGAACACACTTATCAACCTCATTAACAGCAAAACCTACATATTTTAAAGTTCTGTCAAAGTTCTCATGCCATTGCTTAGGTGCTTGCTTCGGGCCCTATAAAGATGTACACCTTTCTTTCTTCACCTTTTACTACAAACCCATCGGGTTGATCCATATATATATTTCCTTTTCCAACTCTCCATTAAGGAAAGATGTCTTTACATCCATTTGATGAACGATAAGAACAAAATAATCAGCCATGGACGATAGTACTCGAATTGTGGTAAGTCTAGCGACCTGTAAATAGGTACCAAAGTAATATTCGCCTTCTCTCTATGTGTAGCCTTTCGCTACAAGACACACCTTGTACTTTTCAATGGTACCATTATGACTTAGCTTATTCTTGAACAACCACTTACAACCCACATGCTTACAACCATGGGTTCATTCTGATAGATCACATGTTCCATTAGAAAGAATCGAGTGCATCTCATTATGAACAATTTTTTCCAGTCATCTTCATCTAGAGATGCATATGCCTCAACAAAGGTCGTGGGAGTATCATCCACAAGGCACACAATGAACTCATTTCCAAAGGATTTTGCAACCCTTTGTCTCTTGCTCTGTTTAGGAGCTTCATTGTCATCCTTCTCAGTAACATCCTTATGTGATTATTCAAAATACTCATTAGTTGTACTAGATTCAGGAATTATTTCAGTAGAAATTATAGCAGTGTCATGCATATCTTTAATAAGAAACATATTCTAAAAAAATATTGCATTACGAGATTCCATAATAATATCAACATGCATATTAGGTACCGCAAATTTAACTACTAAAAATCCAAACCTACACTCCGATGAGCATAACCTAGAAAGATAGAATCAATTGTCTTTGGTCCGAGTTAGCTCTTCTTTTGAATTGGAATATTAACTTTTGCAAAACATCCCCATGTACGCAAATACAAAAGTGATGGTTTTCTCCCAATCCACTCCTCGTAAGGTGTTTCTCTTTATTATTGTTAGGAACTTAGTTCAGGACATGCAGTCAATAAAGCCCCCACCCCCGCCCACCATGCCTATGATAAACAAGCAGTCGATAAAATGGAATTGACCAAGTAAGTCAGTGTGCGATTTTTCCTCTCGGTAACCCCATTTGATTGGGGTGCGTAGGGAGGCGCCCTCTCATGAATAATACCTAAGATGTTTGATCTTTCTCTTTAGTTTATTTTCAAATTTGGCTTTATATATTTTAAAGTAGTCTAAAGTTTCATATTTAGTTTAAAATAAATAAACATAGCAGAATCTAGTCGCGTCATCAATCAATATCATGAAATATCAATTTCCACCTTTTGTCAACACATAATACATCTCTCATGGATTAGAATCTATGAGTTCTAGAGATGCCAACTTTCTCTCCTCAGCCGCCTTGTGAGGCTTCCAAGATTGCTTTGATTGCACACAACTATGTCACTTAATTTTTTTGGCAATGGTTAAATTCAGAACTAAACTCATACTGGATAGTCGAGACATTAAACCAAAATTAATATGACATAAATGAGAGTGCCAAACACTGGTATCATCACTAACATCACCACAAGTATGGTTCGCAGACCTTTTGTTGAAATCAGAAAGGAAAAACAGAACAAGCCTTTGCACTCATAGCCTTTACCAATAAATTTTCTAACTTTGAAATAACTACCCTATTTGACTCTAACATAATTTTAAACCCATCATGCATAGAAGAGATCCAGTAATGAGATTCTTGATGGTAGGCAGGGGTTTTTTTTCTCGGCCGAAATTTCCGAGATTTCGGCGAAAACCGGTTTTACCGGTTACCACCGAGAAAATGAAATTCCGAACGAAACTTCTCGGTATTTAAATAATTTGGTCAAATATAAATTTTTTATATAAAATTTGAACAAAATAGAGTGTTGGTTTGACAAATCTCGGCCGGTATTTGGCCGGTATTTCCGAAATTTCCGAAATACCGGAATACCGGTACCCACCGAGATTTTTTGCCTACCGAGAAAAAAAACCTTGATGGTAGGGACATGTTGCATGTTCCTATGTATGATCTTCACCGAAGTGAACTTCAAATCTACCGTGTCAACACCACAAATAGAAGCACGTGACCCATTCCCCATCAAGACGGAGGAATCCCGGATGACCTGATAAGAAGTAAACATAGATATGTCAGCACATACATGAATATTAGCACCCGTATCAATCCACCAACATGGATATTGAAATAACAAAAGAGATTACCGTATCCATCAACATTGCTAGCGGTCATAACATTGACATTCTTCGACTTTTTCCCTCTACGGTCTGCACGCTCTGGGCAGTTGTTGCCTGCCAAAACCCACCGGCGAGCAGTGGTTAAGCAACACGAAGAGCCGGGAGGCTTCCAAGGCTGCAGTGGGCCCTGGTCCCTCGACGTCGTCCCGCAAATGCTCAGGCACACGTCCTAGCGGTTGCAAGGGCGTGCTACCTGACCTATACCTTCGGGAAGGTGTAGGATTGCTTCGATTAGTTTCTGCATGGCAAACATGTAAACATTAAATACGAGCCCGATCGGCTCTCAGGTTGCCCCGTGGATCGGCTCACAAAGCCGATCGCCCCATGGTTTACGTAGGGTTAACGCTGACATGGGGCTCCTGCTTGATCGATAAAACCAACTACGATTTAGGGTTTTCACCGTATGATCGGAACATCCTACGCGTAGTTGAGCCTAATAGACACGAAAGATAATGGAAAACTAACCCTAAAAGAGGCCTAAAAACCAGCATTAAGTTAATTCCCGGAACATCCCTCTTAGGACTAACAAATCATACCTAACGCACTACCGGATCGTTCAACCCGTTTGCAAGGCCTAACCATACGGATATTAAACCAATCCTTGAAGAATCAAGGAGCAACTATAACGGATCGGATCTACTAAACAACGAACAAGCAAGATGCTGCCCTTACACCTGGATGGGTGTAAGGGCAGCTAGATATCGAGGGACGGCACAGCTAAGCGGATATGCGTAAGAAAAGCATCTATGCAAGCCCCAAAACATCTACGATAAGTAGTGCTACTCGCCATCAACAACGCTTCAGCACGAGCAACACAAGGTAAACGAATAAACGTGTGCTGATGCGATCTAGGCAGCATGATGCTTACCCGGGAGAAACCCTCGAAAGAAGGGGTGGCGATGCGCCTGATTTGTGTTTGTTGTGAACGTGATTGTCCTCCTTTCGATAACCCTAGATACATATTTATAGTCCAAGGGACTTTCTAATTCGGGCGTGCACCTAACCGTGCACGAGTTAAACTCTATCTTTTAATTCTAAACTAAGATGCGATCTACTATATTACGGATACACGGGCAATTAAGCCCAAACTCTTCGTGCAAGGCCGCTTCAAAGAAGCTCCACGCGTGTATCTTTCAAGCCCATCTTCACTTACGGCCCATCTCCTGATTTGGCCAAAATCCGGTGATAACACATGCCCCCGGTTTTGGTAATGATAATTTCAAAACCACTTTTTTTCCTTCGAGGGGTCATGTCGTGGCAGCAGAACCGTCGCAATATTCTTCATCATGACGCCTTGCCTTCTCAACTTCTGCACGATTTGACAGTTTTGGCACCACAACTGCTTAAGCATTAAATCTCGTTATATCCCCTTTTATTTAGCCACTTCTTGCAGTTCCCTTCTTCATCCCTTTCGCACTAGCACTCCAAAAGCCCTCCTACCATGTCTTCTTCTTCTTCCTCTTCTTTATCAAGCCTTTCCGTCCAATCCTCCCCGCTCCGGAGCCGACGGAGTGGGACCCGATGGAGGCCCACGCGGCCCACATTCGCCGCGCCATCGAGGACGGGGACGAGTCCAGCCACGACTTCTGTCTGGTCCGAGGATGACAAGTCCTCGATCGACGGGGAGAGCGATCTCCGCTTTCTCGCCGACGGGGAATCGGAGGAGGAGAGCGACGACGATCGCTTCTCCGGGGATTTCACCTCCTCCGAGGTGAAGGAGGAAGAAGAGGAGGAGGAAAGCACCTCCTCCGACGAGCCGCCAGCGCTTCGCCCTTGGCCGGGCAACCTCAGCGATTTCGGCAGACGATGACGACGGCGACGAAGACGAGGACAACGAGGGTCCTCCCCCGCCCAGGCGGCACGAGGCCGCCGAGAGTAGCACGGCGGCGGCGGCGATGACGAGGGCAGCCGGCCGTAGATAGGATCCTTAGAATAGGATGAGTAGTAATAGATGGGGCAATGTACCCCCTAGTTCTTCCTTTTGAGAGCAATCAGCTCCTTTTATGTAAGAAATCTGATTATCAATGAAGAAATTCCCCCAATTTGACTTTGTCAATTTCTTTCATATTGATTTAGCCGATTCTCCCTTATCTTGACTTTGCCGATTGTCACCTTGGTCGATGCTCAATGAGCCGATGGCAATGCATCAGTTTTTCCCAATAAATTGCAAGACAGGTCAATCATCCCCTCAGATGGTAACTTGCAATCCTTGCTCAAATTCAGATCCCAAATTTCCAATCGAACAGGTCCAGCCCACAGCCTTGGGACCCTTTAGATTTTGGACTCCAAATCATCCGATCATGATGTTCGACCTGACGGCAAAACTCCTGAATTAACGCCTCCAGGAAAGCTTCTAGGACCGTAGCTGAAACAACTTGACGTTGAAGCTGATACATCTGCATAACAGGTACCATTTGCTCACAACTTTCCTTGTGATGCTCTGTTTCCTTAACAAACTGGCCCAGAGCCTATCAATGGTGATGGCTCCCTCTTCAAACTCCTCCCATCAATTCTGGTGGTTTCCTGCAAGAACTCACCACCTTTCAATACGGTTGTGATGCAGAGGCAGCCGATTTCAACACAATCGGCTCCCGAAAGCAAAGAATTTTCAGGGCTGCCCCCCGAGCCTTAGTTAAGGCGAGAATAGTAGTGAAAAAGGTGGCCGCCAAGAAAACTTTGAAGGGCAACAACCCTGTGCCGGCTCGAAAAGGGATACGAAGATAATATCAGCGAGAACATGCAATCCAGCCGACGAAGCTCCAGCTTGGGCACCTCTGGGGATGCCACAACATAAAACTAGCCAGAGGTGTCACCATCGGCTTCCAAGAACAGGTCAGCCCTCAACTCCCACCAAAACAAGATAGGGCAGCTTACGCACAAGGAGTCGATGCACCACGAGGGCTCGGCAGGACCAGCAAATCCCTTCTTTGAACCAAGAAGCTTCACATGCAATGGCTGTCTAACTCCTCCTGGCTCAATTCTTGTGCCTTGCTGCTTAGATCGGCTCACCATCCTTGACGAAATCCAGCCCCACGTCCTAATGACGTGCAGTTGAAGCCCGACCAATCGTGACGTTGCCTGTCTTCAGGTCATTTTCCTTCAATGAGGCCTCATCAAGTGGCAGCTTAAACTCTGTAATTCTAAAGTCGATGTCCGAGCATCGGCTGTGCTTAAATTTTTTGTATTTTCAATTTTTTATTAGCCGATCGATCTCATGAATCGGCTTCTCCTGGGTACATACTTCGTGGCCTTGTACCTTCTCTGTGTGTATGCCCCCCGGGCCGAATCCTTCAAGTGATTGAAGATATCGGCTTTTCAGCCAATTCAAGCTTGTCTTCGCAACTCACCATGCCAAATAGCACATCAATGAACACGCGTGGTGCGAATAAATTTAGCCGATTCTTTGGAATCGGCTTCCCTTATTGTCGATCCGACTATTTGCCGATAAATGTTGGCCATGGCTTATCCCCAAGATCAATTTTGATCTCTTCTAGTCCATCAGCTGTAAAAACCCCAACTTTCCATCGCCTGCTAAATCAATGATGAACACATGCAGAAGGCATGTTGAAACTATTTTTGGCCGATTGTGGATCGGCCTCCTTTTCCATTGCAATGCTTAACGAGGGTTTACAACTTCTTGGTTCTCTGCTATAACGACGTGGCATGCTTGAAGCGAGATCCTTGTTTCTTATTTTTGGGGCCGATCGCAGATCGGCCTCGCCACGTACGTCCATAGACTTGGATCTTGCTACTCGTCAGGCCGGTGGATAAGACCAGCCTCACCCCATTTTTTGTAGCTTCGATGCGCTCCACAGCCGTCCAGATTGATTCCGAGAGCGGCTCTTGGTCATTTGTTTCCCAGATGTTCATGGCAGCCAAAGAAATGTCGATCGAATCGTCTGCATGAACAACCTCCACTTCATCTCCATCCCATTGTATGATGCACTGATGCATTGTGGATGGAATGCAACAGTTAGCATGGATCCAATCCCTTCCTAGCAGGACAGCGTAAATGCTCTTCTGTCGACGATGAAGAACGTAGGGATGGTCTTTCGGCCGACAGTTAAGTCCACGTTCAGCACACCCTTGGCTTCGACGGTTGGCCGTTGAAATCGCTTAGCGTGACGTTGGTCTTGATCGATCTTCGTAGAACGTCCCAAACGTCGTAACATGGAGTACGGCATTATGTTGATTGCTGCTCCCGTGTCAACCAGCATCTTGTTGATAGGCTGCCCATTGATATAACCCTTCGGGTATAGGGCTTTCAGATGCTGTAGCTCTTCTCTCATGGCTTTTCAAAGATAACTAGTCGTGGCCCGCAATCAAATGTGCCACTGATACTTCCTCATCTCTTGGAGCACAAAACTCGACGGGAGAACGAACACCATGTTTGTATCAGCCGATGTCCCTGCATCGGCTTTTGTCCTGGGTCGCCACACTTTCTTTGGTGGGCGAGCTCTCTCCAGTGTTTGCTGAATTTTCACGGCCAGATCGGGCCGTGCTTTCCTCAAAGTGTACAGGTCTGCGCCTCGGCTTCCTCCAAGTTTCGTATTCGTTGCACTCTGCGGTTTTGGGAGTGGCTGAGTCCATCGGACACCACCTTGGTCGGTGATATCTATCTTCTTCCTCGGACTCCTCGAAGTCTTCATCTTGGGATGACTCAGCTCGTTTGTTCCGAGGTGGGAGAGGTCCTAGACGTTTGAACACCGAAACTTCATTCGTTCCCTTCCTCTTCTTTACATTCGGCAGTTCTCGATTGTAGGCAATCGGCTCATTCTGAGTCCCATCGGTGTTTGAAGAAAGGACAATTCCAATGCTGTCCATGTCCTCTTGCTCTCTTGACCTCCCTCGGCGTGACGCTCATACCCTTCATATCGACGGTATTTCTGTTGTCGCGCATCAGACCGACGATATCTATCATCATCTACGTCGTAGCGTCGACGTCGGTCGTCTGCTGTTCATATTTGTTAAGGAGGTGCGGAAAGTGGTCGTTGATACCGCACGCTTATCACCTCTTCCTCAGTCAACCGTCTGTCATCATGGGCCGGTCGCGTGGATCGGCCTCCTCTTTATCTTTGCCACGGGAGACTGCTCTCGGGCTTATCCTTACCATGGCGATCTGCGAAGCCCCGCCATGTTGATATCAAAAGAGAAACCTGGCTCGCGTCTTATGCAATGGCTGAGATCCACCATGTTGACGTAGGAAACGGCTGCGTGTCAACTCTCATGGCAAACCGACCGAAGAGTAATCGGCCTTGTTCTATCGCCATCGAATCTGTCCGCGCAAGACTTTGCAGTCGTTGGTGGCATGGGTGAACGTGTGATGCCATTTGCGTTGGCCTGCCGTTCATCTCTTGTAGCGTGGGGATTGTGTGGCCTTCGGGTAACTTCAGCTGTTTCTCCTTTAGCAGCAAATCAAAAATTTGCTCCGTTTTGCTCAAATCAAAGTCAAACCCTTTCGCAGGCCCTGGTTGTTTCACCCACTTGCAGGACACGGGCTTTGCCCCCGAGTCCATCAGCTCGGCGACCTCCTGATCTCCTACAGAATCATCGTCTTCTTCCATCTCGATCAAGGCGACGCGCTTGAACTTGTCCTGTACACTGGTGGCGCTGTTCATACGGTGTCAATCTCTGAACCATATGCGCCAGTTGTAGTCAGCTTGGAAGGTCACATCTTTGAGCGGCGCTGATAATCCCGCTATCGCCGGCTCGGCTTCCTTCTCGGATAGGCGAAGATAACATCGGTTCCCGACGGTCCGAACCTCGGATGTACTCAGATACCGTCTCCCTCGTCTCGCCGAACCGGTCGGGTCGGCAATGCCAGCTTCAGCTTCGAATGATATTGTACATGGAATTGCTCTTCCAGCTGCTTCCACGTCCGAACCGTCTGGTAGCAACGAGGTGTACCACCCAAAGGCTGGACACAGTGAGAGATTGTGAGAAGAACCTCACACGTAGCTCGTCTGAAGCTGAGACCATGCCCAACTGTGCCAAATATCGGCTCACGTGCTCGATTGAGCTGGTTCCTTCGATCCACTGAATTTTGTGAAGTCAGGGAGCCGATACTTAGGCGGTAGTGGGATTAGGTCATAGTCGTTGGGATACGGCTTGGAATAGCCGATCATTCTCTTCTTTGGCAAGATGCCGAACTGGTCTCTCATGATTGCGGTGATCTTATCCACCGTAGGAGCTGCAGAAGTCGAGCATTCATAACTTGTACCGGTGGTATATTTGGCTAAACACGCCTGTTTCTCAGCATCTGCTCAATCGCTTCTGCTCCGGCAACTACTCCCGTTCCAGCATCCTCTTGCCGTGGCAGTCCTTCCTCGTAACTGGTCATCCAGTTGTTGCATCGCACGTATGTGCACACGTATCCATGCGGAATCTCCTTGGCGGCTCATACAGGAATTGGTAATCGCCGGATCACCTCCAACCTTGTAGACAACGTACGCGGTGAACCTGGTTGTTGTGGAGCTGCCGTCGTGTATGGCAGTGGCGGCCTGGTATAGAGCGGTATCTCTCCTTGATGAGTTCCTAGAGCAGGTCCCGACGGAGAGTACTTGTGCTTCATGACTTCTTGCACCACATTGAGCGCGACACGCTCCAGAGTATTCACCCTCAGAATGCCGATGAAGAGAGTGAGCAACGGCATAGTTAACCTCCTGTCGCGGGGCTGGTACGTTCGTCCGAAGGAGAGATAGATCTAGTCCCTCTAGCGCGCCTTCGGGTTGGAACCCTTTGAACTTGATCCCGTGCGAACGGGTTTTCTCAAACGCCGATTAGATCGGCTTCCAAGATGGCCTTGAGATCATCGTATTTCTTCTTATGCTCGGGAGGCAGATCTTCGTACTTGACCGGTTCTTCCGCCATCTCAGATGCGGATGTTGACGTGGTTGCTGCGGAAGATTGTCCCGATGTCCCATCGGGCGTGCCGAATGTGTTGCTGCCAAAACCCACCGGCGAGCAGTGGTTAAGCAACACGAAGAGCCGGAGGCTTCCAAGGCTGCGATGGGACCTGGTCCCTCGACGTCGTCCCGCAAATGCTCCGACACACGTCCTAGCGGTTGCAGGCGTGCCACGACCTATACCTCGGAAGGTGTTGGATTGCTTCGATTAGTTTCTGCATGGCAAACATGTAAACATTAAATACGAGCCCGATCGGCTCTCAGGTTGCCCGTGGATCGGCTCACAAAGCCGATCGCCCCATGGTTTACGTAGGGTTAACGCGACATGGGGCTTTGATCAGTATAAAGCTGAACCAATCTACGACAGTTTAGGGTTTTCACCGTATGATCGGAACATCCTACGCGTAGTTGAGCCTAATAGACACGAAAGATAATGGAAAACTAACCCTAAAAGAGGCCTAAAAACCAACATTAAGTTAATTCCCGGAACATCCCTCTTAGGACTAACAAACCATACCTAACGCACTACCGGATCGTTCAACCCGTTTGCAAGGCCTAACCATACGGATATTAAACCAATCCTTGAAGAATCAAGGAGCAACTATAACGGATCGGATCTACTAAACAACGAACAAGCAAGATGCTGCCCTTACACCTGGATGGGTGTAAGGGCAGCTAGATATCGAGGGACGGCACAGCTAAGTGGATATGCGTAAGAAAAGCATCTATGCAAGCCCCAAAACATCTACGATAAGTAGTGCTACTCGTCATCAACAACGCTTCAGCACGAGCAACACAAGGTAAACGAATAAACGTGTGCTGCCTAGATCGCAAGATGCGATCTAGGCAGCATGATGCCGGAGAAACCCTCGAAAGAAGGGGTGGCGATGCGCCTGATTTGTGTTTGTTGTGAACGTGATTGTCCTCCTTTCGATAACCCTAGATACATATTTATAGTCCAAGGGACTTTCTAATTCGAGCGTGCACCTAACCGTGCACGAGTTAAACTCTATCTTTTAATTCTAAACTAAGATGCGATCTACTATATTACGATACACGGGCAATTAAGCCCAAACTCTTCGTGCAAGGCCGCTTCAAAGATGCTCCACGCGTGTATCTTTCAAGCCCATCTTCACTTACGGCCCATCTTCTGATTTGGCCAAAATCCGGTGATAACAGCAGTACTTTGAAAAATGGCCAACCTCTTCACAGGTGAAACATCTTAGATCAGCTCTATTCATCTTCTTCTTGAAGGTTGTAGTATTCACAGGTTTGTTGAAAGAGGATGTGTTGTTCACTTTGCTCTTCTCATAGGGTTTCTTCTACACCATCTTGGCGCTAGACTGTCTCTCTCCTTTCTCAGTAGCGTCCTTAGCACGAGCTTTCTCCTCAACATCAAGAGATACTATCAGGTTTTCGACCGATATCTCTTGTCTCTTGTGTTTGAGAGCCGTGGCAAAGTTCCTCCATAAAAGGGGCACCTTTGCAATAATACATCCCGCCACAAATCTGTCGGGTAAAGCACACTTTAGGAATTCGATGAACCGTCTGAGATATGTGGATTTTTGTAGTTGTGTCTTCTGGTGTTTTTTTGTTTTGTTTTTGTGAGTATTGTAAATTTGCATAGAACTTCATTTGCCCACGTTATAGTGAACTGAAGTTCAGATAAAAGGCAGAGACAAAGGGGAGCCCGAAGTACCAGTACAAACTAAGCTGGCGGGGCTAAAGCGTAGCCAGGCACCGGAACGTTACACTGTTACAGGTTAGACATCAAAAAATCGAGCGTCAGTAAGAGGATTCTTCTTGAACGTACGCCCGCAATGGAGGCCACCTGGTCGAAGGGGATCCTGTCAAGTTGTCCAAAGCACAGATTCAGTATGTATTGCCAGTATCGGGCCATCTTGCAGCGAAGGAAGCAAAGGCAAAGTGCACCCCCAAATTAAGTGTTTGCTCTGGGTAATTGGAGTGGAACTAAAGGAACAGGCTGCAGGGACAAGCTAACCGCTTTGGCTAGAATGTAGAAAGCCCATCGCCCCAACTTAGGTCTAGAAAGATGGCGCGAAAAGGTTACTCCTTCGTACTTTCAAGGACTGAAGAAAAATGAACCAACCACCTCAGCTGTACTATTGCCATCTTCAGATTCAAATGGCAGTGATCTTATCAGTAACCAACCAACGCAGCCTTCCTACAGGCGAGGAGCCAAGGACAGAGCAAATTAAGGGAGTAGTAGTAAAAATCTGAGCACATGCGTGCATTGTGCTGTAGAGATACCGGGCGGGAGCTAGCTGGTGAGGCCCTGAGTGTGGTGTTTAATTGGGAACGAATCGTCTCGCTAGATTGCAAGATCTTGCACTGCTGCATACCCCAGAACAAATTAAAGGATCAATGCGAGCTGCTGCCACTCTGAAAAGAGAAGAATTATTCTTTCATCTGATTAGCAGGGACCACGAGAACAAAGGATCGCTGTGCCCAAGTAGCAGCGAACAACGCAGAGAGACAGACAGACAAGGTAAGTGCAGATGGCGCAGATATATGCATGCATGGCATGAGTTTTGGTTAATGTACTACGCTCCGCTAGCAGCCGGATCGCGGGCAGATCGAGACCTGATCGATGGATCGATCGGTGCTTATCCTAAGCTTATCTCTCATCTTGTCATTCTGCGCGGTGAACTCATCAGTGCAGTGCAGTGTAGTTCACAGTGCAGCCATCATTTCTGAACGCCCAGGCCCGGCTCCTGCTACCGGTGTTTCTTAGCTATGGCTATATAGCTAGCTCGAAATAATCCAAACTTCGACAGCGTAGCTGATGGCTCATCTAGCAAAAGCAGGAGAGTGAAAGTGAAAGTTAAAAACTGAAAAAGAAGTAACCCGTCGAGAATAACCGCGCGCCGCAGTCTAACAATGTAGGTCATCGGGTTCAGAGACTTGTGACCGACCCATCCCAAACCCTACTACGTACCTCTCAGATACAGTTCGGCAGTGAAGCACTGAATCACTCGACACCAGGGCCACTTGCTGATAGTTACCAAGGCCAGGAAAACTAAAGCTAAAGCTAAAGCAGCGGGGTAATTAATCTGCGTCGATGACTTCGCTGTCAGAGGAGCTGAGGCTGCGGACGGACGACGAAGATGGGTTGGAGCTGTTTTTTCCGACAGATCATAGGTGCTAACTTATGCCATTCCCCGCCAAGGGAAGAGATAGGGAATTTTCAGACAAGGGCATATATGCGGATGCAACTTCAAGTAATTCCGACCCGGCCCGGCGATATATTCCTTCCATGACAGCATCTCCACTAGACGGACGGAAAACGGCTTTCAATTCCTAAAAACGTTGCTCCAGCAGAGTTATAAATCAGCAAATTATTCGGGAGGGAGAAAAAAGACCCCCTTCCTCGGTTGAAATTGTCCTCCATTTTCTCCCTCCCGAAAGAACCCACGTGGGAAACATTAATTGTCGAGGTGACCCCCCCGCTGTGCCGACGGCCATGCTATGCCGACGGTATTTGTGTTCTGGTAACGAGGGCCTATCCCAATGACGCTATGCCGACGGCCGCCGATGGCATCGGTCTGTCCCGACGGTTACGGGGCCTATCCAATGCTGACGGCAATTGCCTTCGGCATAGAGCTGCAATCTTGTAGTGCCCCCTGGTACGTGTCCAGCCACCATCTGCCACCATCCCATACTTCCGTCAGCCCTCGGCCAACACTATTCGGCTGGAGAGGGGTCGTCGTGCTAGCTGTGTCGTTGTTGCCATTAGAGGCAAGTGGAGCTTCTTTAGACCTCTCCGGCGGCCATGCGGCCCCTTGGGAGCATCTAGGCAACATTCCTAGTCCCTCGGTGGCCCCAGTCTATGGCCCGTAATCGTCCTTTCCGTGTTGTGGCCGACGTCGCCCAATGCCGCCGTCGTTCCCCTCGGTGCCCCCGCCGGACTTTACCATGCACAAATCGCCGCCATGGTGTCATGGTCCATGAGCGGGGACATGGCCGCCAATGTATTCATCATTGGTGTTGCATATGGTTCCAACGTGGTTAGATTATTTCTAGGTTTTCCCATTTTGAATTTGATTTGATTTTTTGAAATTATAGGATTGTAGGTGTGGTGCTCGTGGTTGGAAAACCTTGTTGAAGCATTTCCAAGATGACAAGATGCTTATCTTAGAAGATTTGAACTTCAGAATCGACCAACAAAAGAAGGTGGAAGATGAGCTTGAGGTAGTTCACGAGAAGACGCGAAAGATGGAGGATGCGATGAAGAACATAGAAGAACATGACAAGAGAATATAAGATGAAAGTATGCAACTAGAGTTGCGAACAGCCGAGACTATTGATGACTACAAGAACAAGACGAATGGAAAAAAGTTGGAGATGAGGAGAATAAAAAAACATTCCATCGAAAAAGAAATTTGATGTGCAATTGCGATATTAATTTTGAGTGTAATCGCAACAATATGTTTCTGTCATGTTTTGAAGTAATTGTGTTATAGTTATATGTTTGTATCCAAATCGAATTTAGGGAAATGTTTTGCTCCTTCTGGTGGAGATGAGCATAGTGAACTCAAAATGAATTTATCTCTCCTCTCCCAAACACTCCTTTTGAAAGTGAATTTTTCTCCTACTGCTCAAGATGCTCTGAAAAAAATGTCCGGCCCCGCGAATTTGGAGTTTTGGACACGTACTTACGCTGGGCGTCCTGCTGCTCCTCTCTCCCCCCGCCCCCGCGCAAGAGTGTGTATATAAGGCAGGGCAAGCTCCCCCAAGCCGACCCAAACCAACAAACAACGCCTCCTCCACTCGCCTCAACTCACCTCACCTCACTCCGGGAGACCAAAAGGCCAAACAAGCAAGCACCAATCCGAACAAAAGCCAGCCTTCCATCTCACGGAGAGAGAAAGAGAAAGATAGAGAGAGAAAGGTTTGCAAGGCAAGGAGTCAAAATGTACTTGTAGCTCGCACCGCCCACCAATCAGCACTGGACAGCAGCCGCCGGCTAATATCTTCTTCAACAGTGGGAGATCGGTCGATAGAGAGAGCATCACGCGCGCAAGCACCGCCAGCAACCAAGCACTTTTGAAGCCGGCGACCGTCCTCGGGAGGAGCCATCATGTGCAACACCGGCGCCAGTCCTCTCCCCTCGCCGCCGCAGCTTCCGCCGCCGCTCACCTCCTTCAAGAATTCCTCCTCCCACCTGCTCCACCCCATGGACGGCGATGAGGACGACAGCCACCACGGCGGCCGCGCACTGGCGCTCTCCAAGGTACGTACACGCCCAGTGCTGTCCATGTAGATGTGCACATTCTCTACCTAGAATAGATAGAGCTAGCTATGCATCTGCGCCTGCCCGGCCGGTAAATTTCATACTGGCCGGCATGCACACGTAGGTAGACATTCATCAGCTAGCTACAGTACGTGAAAGGTCACCAGCCTAGCTACTGCTTGTTATTTTACTGCCTACCCAGTAACAGCAACCGGAAAGCTCGTGCTGTTGGAAAATACTGTAGTGTTCTTTTCTGAGCTGATCAACACCTGATAATCTTACGTGCGTACTGATGTCACCAGATGGCCGGCGAGGCGCGGGCGATCGGGCGCTTGTCGGTGCCCATGGCGGTGACGGGGCTCGTCATGTACTCGCGCTCCTTCATCTCCATGCTCTTCCTCGGTCAGCTGGGCCAGCTGGCGCTCGCCGGCGGCTCCCTCGCGCTGGGCTTCGCCAACATCACGGGCTACTCCGTGCTCTCCGGCCTGGCCCTCGGCATGGAGCCCATCTGCGGCCAGGCCTTCGGCGCACGCCGGGGCAAGCTCCTGGCCCTCGCGCTCCACCGCACCGTGCTCCTGCTCCTAGCCGTGGCGCTGCCAATCTCGGTCCTCTGGATCACCTCCACGGGCCACATCCTCAGGCTGCTCGGCCAGGACGAGGGCGTCGCCGGCGCCGCGCAGACGTTCGCGGCCTACGCGTCCGCCGACCTGGCCGTGCTGGCCGTCCTGCACCCGCTGCGCGTGTACCTCCGCTCGCAGAACCTGACGCTGCCCATCACCGCCTGCTCCCTCTTCTCCGTGCTGCTGCACGGGCCCATCAACTACCTCCTCGTCGTGCGCCTCCGCATGGGCGTCGCTGGCGTCGCGCTCGCCGTCGCGCTCACCGACCTCAACCTGCTCCTCGCGCTCGTCTGCTTCCTCGCCATCTCGGGGGCCCACAGGGACTCCTGGGTGGGCCCGACCACCGACTGCCTCCGTGGCTGGGGAGCCATGCTTCGACTCGCCGTCCCAACCGCCACCGCGGTCTGCCTCGAGTGGTGGTGGTACGAGCTCATGATCGTGCTGTCGGGCCTCCTCGCCAACCCGCGGGCCGCCGTGGCATCCATGGGCATCCTCATCCAGGCCACCTCGCTCGTCTACGTCTTCCCCTCTTCGCTCGGCCAGGGTGCGTCCACGCGCGTCAGCCACCAGCTCGGCGCGGGTCGACCGGCTGGGGCACGCCGCGCCGGAAGCGCTGCCCTCTCCATCGGCCTCGTCATCGGCGCCGTCGCTTGCACCTTCATGGTGTCCGTCCGCAACCACTGGGGCCGCATGTTCACGTCGGACTCCGACATCCTGCGGCTCACCGCGGTGGCGCTCCCCATCGCCGGGCTGTGCGAGCTCGGCAACTTCCCGCAGACCGCCGGGTGCGGGGTGCTCCGCGGGAGCGCGCGCCCTGCCAGCGGCGCTCGCATTAACCTCGCCTCCTTCTACCTCGTTGGCATGCCGGTGGGGTTGGCACTAGCGTTCGGTGCTGGCCTAGGCTTCGCCGGCCTGTGGCTCGGCCTCCTGGCGGCGCAGGCGGCCTGCGCGGTGTGGATGGCGCGCGCCGTGGCCGCCACAGACTGGGACGTGGAGGTGGCCCGCGCCAAGGAGCTAACAAAACCCACTGCCACCACCAAACACGCCGAATGCAACGCCAACACCTCAAACAGCAGTGCCACCACTAGCACAAAGACAGCAATGAGTAGTACTAGCAGCAATGCCGGTGGTAGCGGCAACAACGGCTACGTGCCGATCAGCGAGGGCGGCAGCGAGGACGATGCGCTGCAGAAGCTGGAGGAAGGGCTCATGACCATGGCCAGCAGCTCCGGTGGTGCTAGCGGCGTCAGCGGCAGCAATGGCGACACGAATGCCGTTGACAGAGACAGCAAGCGCAGCAGCAGCAGCAGCAGCGGTGCTGGTTGTACGACGGTGGAGGAAAATGATCAGAGGCAGGACGACGATGCCTCGGAGAGGGCCCCGCTGATCAGAGTGGGAGACGAGCAGGAGGAAGAGAAGGCGCACGATGGCGATAGCCATGGGGGTGGCTACGTCTAAAGTGGTCGCTCCATCAGATTGATTCTGGGTTTTGATAACTCTAGGCTGTTGCTATTGACTTGTTTGATCCATGCATCTCCACTCCATCTTCTTTTTCGGTGGTGAGGTTTTGTTAACGAGAGAGAGAGAGTATTGAGGAGGAAATGATTATATGTCGGCCTTCTTATTTTTCATCTTGTTATTTTCTCCCTTAGTTACTACTACCTCATATTAATTGGTACTGCTATGTACAACTCTTGGGGGCCTTATGTAAATACTATTCCAAAAGAGGCCAAATATATTATTACCATTATTATGAAGTCAAGTCTAAAATCAAAGGATCTTCGCGATTTATGCATCTATGTTTAGTTGCGAGTCGTGTCGCAACCGAGAATTTTGAGTTGCACTTGTAACTGAGATTTTTTCAGTTGCAAATCGGATTCAACCGAGATGTTTAAATCGCAAATGAGTTATAACTAAATACGAAAAATGTTCACATAATAATATTATAAAGTACTAGGATGGCATCCATTGACTGGAAATTGAACTAATTCTTAGTCGACCGAGAATTAGTCCCACTTTGTCATTATTATTATGTGATGATCATGAAATTCGAAAAGTGCTTCACACGTGTATACGCACGAATCAATCCATGGATGGTTGTACGTATGGTACTGTACGTTGCTTCATGATTTGAGGGGTGGCTTTGAGCTCTGTAGGGCTGTTCCCCGAGTGGATGCAAAGCGTGCGGGCCAATGGAGAATGGTGGTGCCCCGTTCATTCCTGCCATTTCCACGCACAACCCCTCCATTGTCCAACTCATTTGCGACCCCTTTTTGTGCGTTTCCTTTTCATAAAGCAGCCGGGGGCGTACAATCTCTTAATATCTACAAAGCACTCGGTGAGAAAAAAAAAAAGCTGCAGTTGGTGTCTAGCTTGTGATTTTCCGAAGAATATAAACTTTATGGCGCTGCAAAGGAACGATGATGAATGCCTCTGTTTCCCCCTGGGTTGCTACTCTGAGATTATCTTTTTCATAAAAGGATCTTACCCCCAAATATTTGGCACTGTTCACCGTACAAACGTCGAATAAAGCTTGCAGTTTATAGCAGCACCAAGTGATACTACTCAGATATGGAAAATGTGGGGAGCTTAAAGGACCTTTATGTATGAGTGTGCATTTTTCACGGCCACCTCACAGCCAATTTTTTTTTTGTCATTTTCGGTTTCCTGTTTTATACTCATGTGGTTTTGTTTCGTCTCTAGATTCATTTCATTGGTTTCACGTCACCTTCAAGATGCTTGTGCATGTATTCTTTGAAAACAAGTTCAATGCCCTTTTGATTCGAAGGAGTCTCATGTGATTTTGAATTGAATGGGTTTATTCCTATAAAGATCGTTTGATTCATAGATTCAAATCTTCAGAATTTCCCAAGGAATCAGTAGTACACTATTCTAAACGAAATGTCAGAGTTTTAAATAGCACCCTATCTCCCAAAAAGTGTCTTCCGTTACTCTTGGGCACCAATGCTTCTGCAATTTTAAAAAAATCAAAAATCATACATATTTGTTTCAAAAAAATCTAAAAAGAAATTTGGATATAGTAAATTACGTAAACTACAAGCGTGTAAAATTTTAATATGAATATTTTATACTGTAAGCTACATAAAAAGACAAAATCTATTGAAATTTGGAGATTTGAAATATGCATACCCGATCCACACGTTGTCATTTGGTGTAGCACATAATATTTTGTATGTAAAATTGAAATTTGGTACGTTTATTGGATAATTCATTGGCTACACCATGATTTTTTCTATTTTTTTAAACATAGAAATGGGATTTTTATTTTTTTTAAATAGCAGGAGCACTAGTATCCAGGAGCCAAAAATCTATGTCCCCTATCTCTTCGCAATAGCATCGCTATAGCGAAATCACAATACACCCGCTAAAGAAAATCCCTTTTAGCACTCAATAGAATCTCCTGCTAAAACGCTAAATAGGGCTAAAAATAGCGCCATTTCTCCCGATAAGCCCAAATATTGCCATATGTGGATTTGAAAGTTAGACCCAGGTATGTAATACACATTTATACTTTTATTAATGATTTCATCATTATTATTTGGTACAATTTTGTATCATTGAATTTTTTTTATATTTATAGATGACATGAATATTTGATGCATAATATTTCTAGGAGTTTTTCTTGTTTTGTAGAAAATGTTAAGTGGCTTAGTTTCGCTATAGCTTTCTTAGTGCTCGAAAATAGTCGAAACTAAGATGCATAACCCGCTATTTTAAACCTTGGGTTTTACCTACTCGAAACTATTCGAACTAGTCTAGCATGTCAAGCACTAATTGAGACTAGTTCATGTAGTTTTTTTTATGCCTGTAGGATCAAAGAGGGTATGCTAGTCTAATCCTCTTTTGTTTGTATATTTTTTAGAACCATGTGAATCTGAATGGTCCTTATTGCTGTTTCAAGGTGCTCAACACCAAAGATGCCTAAAAATCAACGTGGTTTGCCAGAAATTTTTTTACGGAATCAAAGAGGCTAAAGGGAAAAAAATTATAACCAAGACTGGGATTACATAGTCCCTTGGAGGTTGACTTAGAGCATCTCCAACAGGCGCTGTAAAAGTCCCGCGCGGCAAAAAACCCGCCGTTTTGGCGCGCGCGGACGCTGCCGCGCTGCTCCAGCGGACGCGGGAAAAAGGCGCGCGCGCTAAAAGTTTTGCCGCCCGCGCGCTTTCGCGCTATCCCGCGCGGGAAATCTGCCGCGTGCGCGCGCGCTATATAGATGACACGCGCGAAGCGGCCAACTGCCACTCCGCCCACGCGTCTTCCTCCCGCGCCCTCTCTTTCCCCGCCGCTCTCCCTCCCGCGCCGCTTCCCGGAGGACGTCGCCACCACGGCGGCCTTCTACGCGGAGAAAGAGAAGAAGGAGGAGGAGAAGGCGGCGGCGAGCGGCAAAGCGCGAAAGCGCCGCGCCGAGATCGCGGAGGAGGCGGCGAGGGCCGCGAAGGCGGCGAGGAAGGCGGAGGAGAAGAAGAACGGCGCAGGGCCGTCGACGGTGGTCGTCTCCTCCTCCTCCTCCTTCGAGTGGACGACAACGCCGGTGTCGTCCACGACTCCGAGCAGCTCGGACTTCAACTGGGACTCCTCCGAGTAGTCTCCTAGAACTTTTATAATATATGTCGCATTGTATCGTCGAACTTTTATAATATATTCGTATTTTCGCTCAAATTTTCGTTGTTTGTTCGATTTAAATTTTCAAAAAAACGGTCGGATTTAGCACTTATACCGCGCGCGCGCTGCAAAATAGCGCCTCTGCCGGAGGTGCGTTTTTCGCGCAGCAACGCGCGCTGGAAAATAGCGCCTCTGCCGCAGGCAAATTCGCTAACACGCGCGCTAACAATATACAGCGCGCCGAATCGCGCGTTTGCAGCGCCAGATTTTACAGCGCCTGTTGGAGATGCTCTTAGGCATGGATGGCCTGAACTAAAAGTGCCACCGCCGAGCAGGACATGGGCTCCACTTTTACACCTGAAGCCCGGAAGAGGTAAAATGTTACATATTATTAAAAATATGTGCAGTTTATACTTAAAAAATAAATGTGTTTATTTATGACACTCATTTGGTGACGATTTAGTAAAAAAGTTAAGAAGATCGTCATAAATAGAAGGCTAACAAATAAAAACATTTATTGTAGCAAAGAAGTAGGACAGGCCTTGACATTTTCTGGTCAAGCTTTTAAGAGACATCCCCGAAACCAGGCCATGGCTTAGGATGCCCAAGCATACTTGTAGGTACCCCAGCGTACATGGAATGGTGAATCGAGGGTTTTATAACCACGGTGTCATATCTCACAATGAAAATACATAATGACGGTCGCAATCTATCATATGCACCGACGGAGCTTCAGGTGGGCCATACTGGGTCGTGGCCCACCCTTCTCTCCAAGACCACTCTTAGGATTTGACAAAAAATTGCACATAAACATAAAATAGCCCATTCATAACCTACTCTCTAGTGACTAACCCACCCTTGTTTCTGGCCATGATTTGCCACTAGTCATATGGGTTTAAAATTTGGTTAATTAGATATACTCCACTGCAATTTTTGGTTATTTGAGAGATGCCACAACAACTTTTAACTTTTGAAAAATGCCACTTCAATTCTATATACATTTGGTAGATGCCATTACTACGACTTACACATCAATATCCATTAATATACCGCGTATTTACCATGTGCGTACTTACACGTGTTACTTCCACCCAGTTAGTTAAAATAAAAGCTAAATACATGCATTGGGTCAAGCCAAACATAAGAAGCAACAAATTCCTCTTCTTTCATTATTCCCCCTCTTCCACCGCTCGAACACAACCACAGCCAGGCATTGCCATCTCCCACTTCATGGCCAGCATGCGGCATCGCCCCCTCCTCCTTATCTTGTCCAGTGCAGGGCACCGATGCCTCCTTCCCGTTCTGGCCAGCTCAGGGCCCTGCCGCCGTCTCCCTGTCCTGGTCAGCGCAATGCCTTGCCGCTTCTTCCCCGTCCCGGAAAGTGAGGAGTGCATTGCCCCGGTGGCTGGACTATTGCCAGCAGGGCCAGCATCTCCAGAACTCGTGATCGCGGCGGACTCCTGCTTGCTCCTACGCGCGGCGATGGTGACGATGAAAGGAATATGCCTGAGAGGCAATAATAAAGTGGTCATTATATTATTCCATGTTTATGACAAATTTTTATTACTCATGCTACAATTGCATTAACCGGGAATGTTAATTCATGTGTATCTAATAAACAAACAAGAGTTCCTAGTAAAGCCTCCCGTTTAACTAGCTTGTTGATTAACTGATGATTAAGATCAGGAACATTGGATGTTATTAATAACGGGGTCACATCATTAGGAGAATTATGCGATCAACAAACCCAAGTAAGTATAGCAATATGATCAAGTCATTAAGTTTACATTCCTGTATCAAACGCATATGATGTGTCCTTAATCCTTAGACCATGAGATCATGTTAATCTCGGACAAGTAAAATATCACGAGACAAAAGGAATTGGTTACAACGTTTATGGTTCACATGGTCACAAGATTCATCGTTGAATGTGTGAGAGTTATTACGGATCTCCAAATCCTGCTGTTGACTATTGATCAGAGAGGTGTCTCGGTCATGTCCACATTATTCATAAACCATCTCCTCTTGACACATTCAAGGTTCGTCGATGCTTTTGAGATGATACGGAATATCGAAGAATATTTTGGAAAGCACCTCGAAGAGGGGGGAGCACCCATGGAACTTCCGCACCCCTCATATATATTGAGGGGTGGGGGTCCCATCTCCACACACCACTACCTCTCTCTCTCTTCCTGCTGTTCCACCCTTTGGGCTCCACCATCACCACGGTGTCGTGCTGCTTGAATTTCCCGGTGGATCATCTACTTTCGTTGCCCTGTTGGGTCGAGGGAATGGAGGTGGTCTTCGAGCCGTACGTGTGACCGAGTGCGGAAGCGCTACCAGATTGCAGCGCTCATCTTCACGATCTTGATATCGGCGAGTATTCGTCTACATCATCCGTGAGATTTAATCTCGTTAACAATTTTGTTCCTCGAGGGTGAGTCCTTCTAGAACTTGGTTTATGTGTTGCATGCATCTTCAAGATTATATCTTGGCCTCTTTGTTGTTCTTATCATAGGATTTTTTGTTTGTTTTCTATGCCTCGAACCCATCAGACGGGAAAATATCGACCTCGGCAAGAATGACAGGGACGCAAGCTTCCGATTACACCTTTCTCATTTCCTGATGCAGCACCCGTGAAGGTAGGAGTTCACCACGGAAAACCTGCAGCTCCAAGGACCATCGAAGGATACGTGCGCGGAACTATGTTCCTTCATGTCCGCTTTGTGCTCCATAGCCATGTTCCTCTGTGCTCAGGCACTTTTATTCGCGAGGGTGAGCGAGTGCTGGAACCAGGTGCTCGCCGCCGCCTGGATTGCCAGCGTCTACTGCTTTCAAGCCCATGGTCGGCGTCTGATGCATGTAAAATGCATACATGAACTTTGTAGTTCATTGCCACATATTCCCACATATTTTCATATTATATAATGTTATATCCATGTTTTATATTGATTTCAGGTATTTTCTAACCAATCACCTCTCCTCTGGTTCTAACTCTAGTGCATAATCAACTAAAACTTGCGACTCTTTAGTTGTAGAGAATAACTAGCTTATCCTTCTTTCTCATGGGGATCGATACCCTACTTCCGCATTGAGAGGTGTGCTACAGTGATCCCCTGCTCTTGGGGATTGTCAACGCCTTCCGCTACCACGGTCTTGTGTTGGGTCAGGGATAGGGAGAGAGGAGGAAGAACTCAGTCGTGAGTGACTAGAAACCAGAGTGGATTGGATAGTTCGAGCATTTCGGGAGCGAGCAGTTTGTCTAAGCCTGATTCTAGTGGGGCCTAACATGCATGTATACGTATATACGATGGAAATACAAATGTATATTGGCCAATATATGGGGCTAAGTTGCTGCAAGGGCATCTATCAAATGTAGAGAGAATTGCAGTGGTGTTTTTCGAAAGTTGAAAGTTATTTGCAACGTCATCTATCTAATTAACCCTTTAGAATTTGTCAAACGCATACATATTAAACAGCTCCAAGTTCCAACAATGAATATGTTCAAAATAGACATTAGACAAGTAGACATTTGTACTAAAATTTAAAAGCTATATGCTCCGGTAAAATATCTAAATGGTACAATCTTCTTTACATGTTCGGAGGTGGTGGCATGGCCACTTTACCAGATCAACTTTACCAGACGCATATATACACATATCGATTTTTGAATGGTTGTAAAGACACTATCCTTGTCACCGAACTTCCCACATTCCTTTCCCGATTGTACAATTGCCCTTTTTCTTAAGCAGCTAATCCATGCACCATCATTCCTGGCTAGAAATCTTTCCAAAAAGAAAACAAAAACTGACGGGTCACTGCCAGTACTCATCAAGTGCATGTGTGGCATAGATTTCAGTGCCCGCAGTCCTAGCCATAGACAGGGAGACATGCAGAGCAGAATGAGCAGTACACGATATATAGATTCCTTGACGGGGCGTCGCCAAAAGCTCAATCAGCCTCGCTAATCACCGGGGTCCGGCCGGTTTCGCGATTCGTCGTGCCCGATTGACGAGACACTGGCTCAGGGCAGGAGGCACCATACATTATACCCTATATAAAAGTTGATCAAAGTAATGACCTCCACATCATTTTGACCACTGTAGATATGGTATTTATCCTGATCCTGTTTCAATTGTTACGTGACACGTTTTCCTCTTCATTGATTTGTGATTAAGTCGGTGGGCTGGTTTTATTTTTATTTTATTTTTCTGCCTTAGAAGGGCTACCGGTTACCGGCTGGATTCTGTAACACCATCGTGGCAAATTCTCATGATCTCATCGTATCACCGCTTAAAAAAATTCTGGGCTTTTCTAGATGGAGATCGTGTCCCCTCTTTTTATCCACGCCTTGATCAGTTCTTCTACCCTGGTTCCGCCGCCAAGCAGAGACAGCGCCCATTCCCCTCCTCCCATCCCCCCCCCCCACCCCCACCCCACGCTGATCTCTACAGCGAGGTCCGGGGCCCTCGACATGCCATAGCCGATGGCAGGCCGTGCTCGCCACCGTGGACCGTCTCCCATTTGGTGGTGAGAGCCGGAGATGGATACGGAGGAGGAGCTGGACGAAGATGGAGAGAAGAGGAGGGGAAATTGGAGGAATATGGGGTGAAGAGGAGGATATGGAGGAGGTCAGGAGGACAACGCCACAGATGAGGACGAGAGCACAAGGTGCACGACGACGGGATCTCAGCGGGAGTAGCCCCACTAGCGTCGGGATGGGGAGTAGCGCTTGGATAGAGGTGTTTCTACGCCTCCAGCAGCCTACCTCTTCTCCTCCCAGCCCTTCTTCTGCTCCCGCACGGCCGTGAGACAGGGCGAACGCCGCCTGCTGTTTATTTGGCAAGGGAGATACAACAGGGCCTGTGCTGTAGCTGTTTATTTGGCAAGGGTCTGTGCTGCTTCTGCCCTTGGATGGCGGTGACTTGTGAGGGCTGTTTGAATGAGGGTGACTTAGGCGGGGGGGTTGTACTCTGCTCCCTCGCATCTGCCGGCGCAGCCGTTTTCTCCCGACAAGACAACCACCACCGAAGCAAATCCATATTCAGGTGATTCCACAGTCAAGGTAGTTATTTATTAGATTTTACCCTGCCTATATTGATTTAGTTGGGATCATTCCTTGCAAGGTTTTAGTTTTTTTAGACTATTTCAGTTTGTATGCCAAGCTAGAAATTTGATTATAAAAAGGTGTGTCTTAAGCGTCATGCTAAGAGAAAGAACCTTTTGGTTTTCCAATCAGATTGACCTTACACAGGCTGTCTATTCACTGGATTACTATCTTCCTTATTCTTTTGTTTATCACGATCTGCATCATATCAACAAAGTTAGCAGGTGGAGTGTACTTTGCTTTGATGGTGATGTTCTAGGTTTGTATGTACTATTTAAAGTAAAATGATTTTCCTTGGTCTGTACGGAATAAGAACTGATTATTTTAAATCAGTAACGGGAACAAGACTATCCTCAAGCACCAGCGTTTTCTGCAAATGTCAGCTACATCAACCTACAGAGGCTGATACATTTCCAAACACACTGTTATTGTTTGAATGTAATTTGTTTCCTTTCAGGATAGATATTAACCTCTTTATGCCCAACTCCTGAATTATTTGTGTTATGCCAATGCAAGATGGCCACCTCTCACCATATGCATTTGTCGGCAACAACCAGTATTTGGTCAAGCCCAACTCCTCCTGGAGCTTAAACTGCGGGGCACTGCACTCAACATGCAAGGATCGGTCTAGACAATTGTCCTTTTCAGATTAGGTACGGGAGCTTCCGCAAGACTTCTGATTCCTGGGCACCAGAGTAGCAAATATGATTCCTTTATTGTGGACTTCTGCAACATAAAATATTGTTCTGTGGATGAAGAGGCTACAACTAATTGACTCATTTGATTAGATGCTGTTTTCCTTGAAATCTCCATTATTTGACACACGCATTTCAGTTAATTTATCGAGTAATATTTTTTCTGCAGCAAGCTTCTTCAGTAACGGCTTTTTAGGGTCTCGAGTAATCTCTCCACCTGATATCTGAATATGGAAAAAACGAAAATGTCTGCTTCAAGCCTTCAATATTAGCGAGAACTGAAAAAATCGGAAGGGCTTGGAGCTGATGGATTTGTTTGTTCATGAATAAGTATGTAAAAGACCTCCAATGAAGCTCCTAGACAGTGTCATCTTTACTGTTTTACCATCACAACCAACTCCAATAAGAAAACGAAGGAAGCCAGGAATGCGCCAACATATGCTGCCAGGTGATGCCTAAACGTACTCCGAAAAATAAATTCAGGTTTATGCTATAAGATTCCTACCAAGCATCACTTTACTTTTGCAGTGCTGTTCTCTGAGTTGACAAGCTAATCTTATAGAAACTCGAAATCCCCGATGCTTCTGTTATATATTTGTACACTAATACTTACATATATCATGCAAAAAGGAGGTGGCCTGGGCAAAAAAATGTGATTTTTGTTCCCTGCTTCTCCCCTGTTTCATACATACTATGATAATCATCGAGATAGATTGTTCTTAATCAGGTGAATGTTTCCTTCATAGGGTATATTTTTCTAACTACATATTCTGTCCACGCTTATATAAGATTAAAATTTACATTGTTTGCAACTTTTTAGATTATTTATGTTCAATTTACTGCTGATTTGTAGCACTACAGATCGCATATGCATTGATTCATTTTTGAGTTAAAAATGGGCACTATTTTATAAATCAGTAGAGCAAAGTAGAGCTTATAGTTAGGAGTGTCATGAGCTCTATATGATCGAGAAAATGTATTTTCTTGGCTTGCTATTGTGAGTTAGATACCGAGAAATATATATGTTAGAACTCATTAGTAGTCTTGCATCTTCTTTGATGATATTGATGTTAGATCTCAGTAAAGATATTTTCCATTATGAGGCGATCTATTTCTCTTGATTTTAATTACAATTTCATGTGGATTTTAGCATGTTTCAAAATCTAAATCATCATGGCAAGTCCCTATGAAAATGCATTGGTAGGATGGTCTATTTTCTATAATTTGGGGAGTACTATAAATATATTGTATAAACTCATTTGTAGCTTCCATTTAGCTACCACCTGTGATTGGTGTGTCATTCTGTTAAGCAACAAGTAACTAATTTTTGAGTGCCTCTTTGGTTCAAATTCCAGGAGTCCACATTGCACTGTCTCATAGTTTCAAATTGGTGCAATTATATTTAAGTAAGGTACTAATGCCAGGTTAGTGAGTATTCTGTTATATATAGACAAAGATACATATTAGTACACTAGGGACTATCATCTTCCCTTCTATGTTTCATACTGGTGTGCTGGTTTCATTATCATCAAAATATGGAATAGATGCCAGCTACATAGATCCAGATCAAGTTTGTAGATCCAGATTTCACATTCTTCACTTAAAACTACAAGGAATATGACACATATGGCTACAGCAAGGGGGCAAACTGGCTATTATTCGTATGGGATGTCCACTCTCTATTGGTGAGGAGTTGCACAAATTGAGATTACATTTGTACTAATATTGTTGATATATGATAATCATAAGCAATGAAATTTCTAGATCCTCAGTTTTACTTCCATGGAAATTATTTTAAGCTTAGGTACTACTAGAGAATGATCATCACAAATGCTGGTTGAGTGATACTTACATTTTTCTGAATTATCTCAGTACTAGGATAGCTTTAGGTTCAGATGCAGGCAATGATTATCACAAGTACCACTACAGTAATGTTTTCATTCTCCTGAGTCACATGCTGACTAGGTTTCTAACTAATCGCTCTACACAAGGTAACATGCATCCCTTAGTACTAGGCTAAAAAAATAGTTTTCATTGTATACATCTCTTCCTATAAATGATGCACATCTTTTCAGTCCAAGAAGCATTGAAATCTTGCTTCTATCCTATGGGACGCAATGGAATGATGTGTGCCAGCTAATCGTATAGACCAATTCAAGGCAGAGCTAAAAGAAGTTTCAGTTTACACCTTTGGAACATAACATTCATGGTTGCTGGTGCGCGTAAGAAATAGTGAAATACAGTGTACTATTTCATTTGTACAGAATCAAAGTTAGTCAGTGCTCAAAAGTTCAGGAATACAAAATCTCATAACTTTCCTGTGTTTGCATACAGTACAAGACATTTGAGGTCCAGAGACTTACAGGGGACAAGCTATTCACTTTACTTCAGTGCTTATATTATTTGTTCTACTCTTATTTATTATTGTTTCTTCTTATTGTTCCAATATTTATTTGTTTCTAATCTGTTAGGTATCCACTTCAGTGTTGATGTGATTCTGCTAGATTAAATTACACACTACCGTCGCAGTATACTGATCCTACTCGGTTCCCCCAGCAAGCAGTAAGATGCCATCTGCATCACCAGACCAACCTATTCCAGCCACTCAAGACAGAGAAAAAGCACTACCGAGGTAGTAATCTTGGATAAAACGTTTGATTCCCCGACCTCTACCGGCAAAATTAATACCCATAATATGGTGGACCTATGTGCCTTACTTTCAGTATCCTGTAAAATTAAGTATACTTGGCCATGGATGTTGTATGATCGCCTTAATTATCCGTCATTGCCATCTGGTGCAGTCCAGTGTATATATGAACCTTATATTATGTGCCTCATCATATTTCTAATAAATTTCTAGAGACACTGATTTTGAAATTGTACAATTCAACAATCTATGAACCATTGAACATAAACATCTATTATTTGCTAACATTGACCATATATGCCAAAGAGGTTAAGCCACGGGCGCGGCGTGCCGCCGCGCCTTTGCCTCCTAGTACGTGTATTTATGCGCGCATGGCGTAAGTCTATGAGATCAATCTCTGATGTCACGGCATGTCAAGGAGAATTGAGAAAGCTGATGCGGCCATTAAAAGAATCCGTTGGGTATCGATTGATCGAAGTACGTGCTCGTGTTGTTCCCCTGGCCAGTTTGTAAAACGGAAAAGAACTTAACTTATGTCAACAACAAAAGGGAAGAGGGGGTGATCCCGCACCCCATCTCCTCCCGCACCCGTGACTCCCCTCCTCCTCCCCCAGCGACACCCCTCCTCCTCCCCAGCAGCTCCCCTCCTCCCGCCGCCGCTGCCTGAGGCGCCACCGGGCAAAGCCCTGGAGGTGTGGCAGCGGACTTCCTCGGCCACGACATCCGTGGGGGCGCGAGTTCACATCTCCGGCGGCGGCGATCCGCATCGGGCTGTCAACGGCGGTGCCATGGAGCGGCGGCGACCAGAGGAGGGAGAGGATCTCCATCGTTTGGCGGGCGGCAGCGGCGGTTCGGGTCTGATCTGGGTCCTGGCGGGCTTGGGTGGGCTGCGATCTTACTGCTACGGTCACAACGATGCCGGCTTCGTGCAGGTTTCTGGGTTCGTTCCGAGGCACGAGGACGTCATGGACGACTGTTCATGGCATGTTGGTGGCGGTCTCCTCCTTCGCCGGAGGTGGTCGGCTGGTTGCTGGGGTGGCGGATCACGAGATCTGTCTACTCCGGCGATGAAGATCTATTCGGCGACGAGCTAGCGGTGAAGGGGCCACCGGTGAAAACCGCGCCTTGACATCGTTCTTGGCGTATGATGGCGGCGGCTATTGGCGTCGTTCCCTTGCGAAGGCATCATCTTTGCTGGCCTCTATGCTGGCTCTTGCCGAGTTGGGGACTAGCGGTTGTCGGTGAAAACCGTGCCACGATTGGCGGGCGATGGCGGCATTAAGTGTCGCTTCCTTCTTGAAGGCATCGTCGTCGCAGTCTGCGGCTACTCACTCGTGCTGCTCCGGGGGAAACCCTAGATCCGGTCTCCCGGATCGGATGATGAAGGCGCTTCCTGCATCGTTCTACCTCTTGGGGCATCATTTTTGGAGCAGCGGCTGGATGGAGGTGGATCTTTGGTGGAGTGGTGTTCATCTACCACATTGACGTTGATGTTTCTCGGCGGCGTGGAGCTGCAGAGTATCGAAGATGGGCGCGGACTGTAGGACACGTGCAGGATGGTGGAGATGTCTAGCGTCATGGTGACATCAACGGCAGGTCTGGCAAGGTCAATGCGGTGATCCCTCTTGAAGATGGGTGCGAGGAAGACGACGGTAGCGATTTCTGTGGCGTGTGTGTTGGCTTGAGCCGAGAGTCTATTTGACTGGATGTGCTTCTCACCTGCTATTGGGCGGCTTGGAAAGGCACTTGGTTGTTTGGATAATGTGAGTTGGTGTATTGTTACCCCCTTCATCCCTCTGTAGGTTTAGCGAGATGGCTTCGAGTTTGATCTTTTGTATTGCACTTGTAAGATGTTGCGAATAATCTAATAAAAAAAGCCGCGTCCATCCCTTGGATGCAGAAGCTGGGGCGATTTTTCCCCCATTTCGAAAAAAATGTCAACAAAAAATGAAACCTTTTCACTTTGTTTGATTTCTTTTGCAATCTTAAGAGCATCCCAGAGTATCACAGTCGTGCTGCTCAAACAACGTCTGATAAAACACCGTAGGGGTGCGCCGACGCGTGTTGCCGTTTTTGAGGGGCACCTCTGCCCAGCGACAACCCTCAAACGGCCGGTTAGACATATTTTTTAGGTTTTTTTCAACTCCATCTAAATAATCTAGTTAAATTTTAAGAATAGTTAAATAAATAATTTAGCACCTAACAAAATAATTTTACAACAAGTAAAATTGAAATAAAATAACTAATTCAATTCAAATAAATTCAGTTGGCCTCTCTCCTTTGAGCCTCCAGGATGTTCGATAACATCATTTGACTATTGTATATGCGTATCTGTGTCACGGATTTCCATGTGCATCACGAGAAAATTAGCAAAATGGTAGGCACATGATGATCAAGCTGGACAAGAGGATTTTGTTTATCATACGGATGATCATCCATGGCTGGGTTCCTGCGGTCACTATCGATAATCATGTTGTGTAAGATCACACAAGTATGCATCACCTCTCACGTCTTCTCTTGAAACCAAGTAAGAGTAGGATAATAGACAATAGTAAATCGAGCTTGTAGGATACCAAACACCAGCTACACATATTTTCTATAACTCACCTGCTGCGAAGCAAACTGAGATTTCTTTTAACCTAGAGGCTCATTGATTGTTTTCACAAATGTCGACCATCTTAGATAGTACACTTTGGTATATTGGTGGCCATTGATCGCATAGTTTTAAGGTGGAGCATGGCCTTCAGCGAGTCTATGAAACAACGGTGACCGCTGCATCATGTTGATGTCATTGTGAGAACCTGTCATGACAAAAAGTGTGCCAAATCCAGAGGTCATAGTCCTCCATAACTTCAAGTACCACGCTGCAATATCCATAATGCCCCTTTCTGTAAACCTTGTCACGCAAATGGATAATTCATACATGCCCATTTCATGCAATCAATGGTTCCGAGCATCCTGGGGAATCCTCTTGCTTCACTATGTGCCATGATACGAGTTTTCTCCTCTTCATTCGACCCTATCAAATAGTGTGTGACAAACTTCCCAACCATTGTACTGCAGAATCTACATGGATTGCTAAGTTGTGTACTTAGATATGTGTAGGTACTCCTCTTTGGCATCTGCAGGAACTCCATATGCAAGAATCCTCATTGTCGGAGTGCATCTATGAATTGATGAGAAACCATGGATTTCGGTTATGTATTTCTTCATCATGAAGTAGTTATCGAACTCTCTCACGCCATGCACTATCGTCAGGAACTACTCCATGCAAAAACTCTTTGGGTTACATGTAGAATCACCGTCGAAATAGTTGGTGTAGAGTATGGCATGACCCTCCATTCTTTGCCTTGCCTTAACTTTCTTTCTTCAACACGATGAACCTCCATGGTTCAGAGAGGCGTTCTCTTTCACTTGTAATTGTTCAAAAGCGTCGAGAATCATGAAGTTCTCATCTTCATTGGAGTTGGCATTGGCATCCTCCTATCCATACTCTATAAATAAAAAAAATCGAAGGAGATCAATGAACTTAATGGTGGCGAGAGAGGAAAAAGGCATCACATGCATATAACCGAACACCTTGCGAGCAAGTCGAGGGGGCGAGGTCGCCACACCTTCTGCGTGGAGCGGACAAACGGTGAAGCGAGGGAGAGGCGACATGGGGAGTGATACGTCCAAAACGTATCTACTTTCCCGAACACTTTTGCTATTGTTTTGCCTCTAAATTGTGTATTTTGGATACAACTAACACGGACTAACGCTTTTTCTAGAACGCTCGTGTCTCGTTTTTGTGCAGAAATCCAACTTTCGGGAAAATCCTCGGAATTTCTTCAGATGGCCCTATTTTACCAAAATATTGACGGAGCCGAAGGGCGAAGGAGGTGGAGGCCCGAGGGCCCACACCATAAGGCGGCGCGGCCTGGCCGCGCGGCCTATGGTGTGGCCCCCTCGGCCGGCCTCCGCCCCCCCTTGGACTACTTATCGGGTTCGACCTAAAACGCACAGTCGACATCGCCGAAACCCTCCAGAGAGCCGCCACATCGCGAAACTCCGTCGCGGGAGCCAGTCTCCGTTCGGCTCTGGAGACGGGGAATTGGAGGAGATCTTCACCGCCATCACCGCCAACGCCTCTCCATCAACCAGCAATGTTTCCCCCATCCATGTGTGAGTAATCCCCCGCTGTAGGCTGAAGGGGATGGTAGGGATTGGATGAGATTGGTCATGTAATAGTCATAAGATTGTTAGGGCATAGTGCCTAGTATCCGTAGATGTCACTTTTATGATATTGTTGCAACTTGTTATGCTTAATGCTTGTCACTAGGGCCCGAGTGCCATGATCTCAGATCTGAACATGTTATTGATTCATGAAGATATTCGTTGTTTATGATCTTACCTATAAGTTGTATACACATGTCGCTGTCCGGAACCAATGGCCCCGAAGTGACAAGAATCGGGACAACCGGAGGGGATGGTAGTGATGTGAGGATCACATGTGTTCATGGAGTGTTAATGCTTTGCTCGGTACTCTATTAAAAGGAGTACCTTAATATCCGATAGTTTCCCTAGAGGCCGGCTGCCACCGGCTGGTAGGACAGAAGATGTTGTGCAAGTTTCTCATTGCGAGCACGTACGACTAAATATGGAACACATGCCTATTGATTGATTAGTACTTGGATACCGTTTTATTATTATCTGCAAATGCCCATGCTTTGATTGTTACATGAGTTTCTCTCATCCATGCAACGCCCGTTAAATCCGTCCCTGTGCCTACAGTATTTTAATCTGCTGTTTACTATAATCACTCTCTTGTCTTTATTTCACCGTCGTTACTTCGCTATTTCCACTGCCATAAAATTACTACGATAAACTCTTGCGAGCAAGTCTGTTTCCAGTGCATCTGAATTGACAACTCCGCTATTAAGGCTTACAAGTATTCTTTGTCTCCCTTGTGTCGAATCAATAAATTGGGTAATACTTCCTCGAAGACTATTCGATCCCCTATACTTGTGGGTCATCAAGACTATTTTCGCCGTTGCCGGGGAGCATAGCTTTATTTGGAAGTTCACTTGGATTGATATTGTTCGCTGCAAATTCTCCATTATGGGTAAACCTCGCGATACTAAGATCGCCATATTACCATCCACTACAAGAAAAGGTACAACTCTGAGTACCTCTGCTCTTGATTCACCATCTGTGATTGATAAACTTGTTTCACCGCCACATGCTTCGCGTGCTGGTACTTCTGCTGAATCTGAAAATTCTCATAATATTGATAATGTTTCTGTGTGCTTGATGATAGTGGTTCATTGGGATCTTTTCTAGATGCTACAATTGCTAAGTCTAGACAAATTGAAAATACTGAAACTCCTAATGCTGCTACACCTGTTAATTCACCTGAGTCTATTGATTATTCTAGTGATGATCTTGATGAAGATTATGTAGAGCTTGATGATGATTTTATTGAAAAATGCAATGCTACTACTGATGCAAGAAAAATTAAAAAGTTGCTTGCAGAACATGCTGTTAGATATAAACCATCTCCTGATCCTAAATTTGCCACATCTCCTATAAACATTAGGGATAAAGATTATGATTTTTCTCTTGATCTATCTCATATAGCTATTGTTGAGAAAACACCCTTTTGTGGTACTGAAAAAGAAAGTGCTGTTGAACACATGACTGAGTTATCTACTCTTAGTGGCTTGTTTTCGATGATATTAAGATGCGTACTTATTTTGTCGCTAAAATTTTTCCTTTCTCATTAAAGGATGATGCTAAAACTTGGTATAATAATTTGCCTCCTGGTTCTATTAAAAGTCCAAAAGAATTGCTTGATGTTTTCTTCCGCAAATACTTTCCTGCTAGTGCTCAACATCTTGCTTTGCAGAGAATTTATAATTTTGACCAGGGAAGATGGAGAGAAATTGCCTGAGGCTTGGGCTAGATTTTGTTCTCTTATTAGAGCTCAGCCTGACCATGATTTGGAAAAGCATGATTTACTTGATATATTTTATAGTGGACTAACTATTGAGTCTAGGGCATACCTGGATAGTTGTGCTGGTTGTGTTTTCAGGAAAAGAACTCCAGACGACGCTGAAGAATTATTGGCTAAAATAGGCCGGAATCATGATGATTGGTCTACACCTGAACCAACCCCGACACCGATAGTGAAGAAGAGGGGTATGATTAAATTGAATGATGAAGATATGAGGGAAGCCAAGAAATCTCTTAAGGAGAAGGGTATTAAACTGAAGATGTGAAGAATTTACCTCCTATTGAAGATATATGTGAGACAATTCCCCCTTCATCCATGATTGAGGTACACTCGCTTCAACACTTTACTAGGGAAGATATTCCGTATTCAAAATCTCCTGCTCAATGCTTAGATGAATTTGATAATTATATTGTTAAGCAAGAAAACTTTAATATGCGAGTAGAGAATCATTTAATGGAAAATTCCCGAGCTATTAGTGAATTGCATGGTATTGTGGAGAGAACCTCCAATGATGTTAAGATACTTGTTAAACATTTTCAAATGGTTCAAACTCAAATTGATCAACTTACTAAAGTGCAAAATGACTTGTTGGGAAATAATTCTAAAGAAAAACATGCTTGTGAAGTAACAACTAGAGGTGGTGCTTCTACCCAGGATCCTCTATATCCTGAAGGGCATCCCAAAAGAGTTGAACAAGATTCTCAACCAATTAAAACTAGTGCTCCATCTAAGAAAAAGAAAAAGCATAAGAATGTTGTAGAATCTTGAACTGTTAATGATCCTAATAGTATTTCTATTTCTGATGCTGAAACTGAAAGTGGTAATGAACATGAGGAAGATAATGATAAGAATGATACTCGATAAAGAAGAAATTGAAAAAGAACCGAAAAGCATGCTAAAAATAAAAAGTACACTAAAGAAGATTTTATTACCGAGAAACATGGTAATGAAAGAGAACCTTGGGTTCAAAAGCAAATGCCTTTTCCTGCTAAGAAACTAAAATCAAAAGAGGAGGAACATTATAATAAATTTTGTGATTGGATGAAACCTTTATTTCTGCAAATTCCTTTGACTGATGCTATTAAATTGCCTCCTTATTCAAAGTATATGAAAGATATTGTTACTAACAAAAGGAAAGTCCCCAATGAGGAGATTTCTACTATGCTCGCTAATTACTCCTTCAATGGTAAGATTCCAAAGAAGTTGGGCGACCCAGGTATACCGACTATTCCTTGCTCCATCAAGAATAATTATGTTAGAACTGCTCTATGTGATTTGGGAGCAGGTGTTAGTGTGATGCCTTTTCTCTTTATAAGAGACTTGATTTAGATAAATTGATACCTACGATATATCTTTGCAAATGGTGATAAATCTACTGCTATTCCGTTGGTTTATGTGAAAATGTTCCTGTGCAAGTTACTCAGCATTGCTTGATATTAACTGATTTCGTTGTGTTGGAAATGCCTGAAGATGATAATATGTCCATTATTCTTGGAAGACCCTTTCTTAATACTGCAGGGGCTGTTATTGATTGCAATAAAGGCATGGTTACTTTCAATGTTGATGATAAGAAACACACTGTCTATTTTCCCAAGAGGATTGATAAAGTATGTGGAGTCAATACAATTTTTAATGTGAAAACTATCAAAGTGGGATCCATTGATTGTCCTATATATGAGCCCAAAGAAGAATATCAAACTCTTGTGATTGGATCCATATCAATTCAATATAAGGTAACATGATTGATTTGAGGTTTATTTCTTCTTATGTCATATAAAATTTATTTGATAGCAAGACTTGATCAACCTTGTTAACAAGTATATTTTATTGCATAGGAGAGTTAAACAACACTTCTTTCTTTCTCTCTCCCTTCACCTATTTTACTTGCGTAGCACTTTTATTTTGCAATATGCTTTAGTCATTTAAGATTTTAGAAATCATTTTCCTCGCAGTAATCATTAATTTAATACCCAGAAATGTGCATTTTTCAAAGTTCTCTAAAAATTACAAAAATTACACCGTTGGTCCTATTTTTCGACGAGGCACCTTGGAGCACCAGAGGATGACTGTGGGGCACGGGGGTGCCACCCATAGGCGCGCGCCAGCAAGGGGCCACGCCACCATGTGGTGTGGGCCACCCTTGCCCCACTACACCATCTCTTCCTCCCAGCACCTTCTCTCTCCCGAAAAAACTCGTACCAAGTTTCTCTCACTCGTGTTTCTGCTCAAGAACTCGCGATTTTTCGATCTCCTTGCTCAGCTTTTTGTTTGAAATTTGGCACATTTACTCCTTGGTATGTGACTCCTTTGATTGTCCAATTAGAATTTCATTTGGTTGAGTATATCTTGAATATTTTGCTGCTGTAGATAACATGTTTAGTGAGCTTGCATGCTTGTTCTAAGTGGTAGAAATTAGTTTTGATGCATGTTTAGCACTCTAGCAAGTTCCTATAGTAGTTCCCTTCAATTACACACCTTGAAATCAAATTTTATAATGATTGTTGAAAATTTCAGAAGGGGAAGATGAAGAAATTCAAGTTTGGAGAGTTGTTCAAGAAAGCAACAACCAGCACCGGTAGGCCCTCAAGGGCGTCTACTCAAATTAGGCGATCCTACAATGAGGATGTCATCGCGCCTAGCTTCGCGCCCGAGGAGGACCATGGGGCCCCTAATGCTTCATCCTTCCCTTGTTATGAGTTTCTAACCAATGCAGGGTTATTGGATGACTTCTTCACCCTCGTCAACAGGGCAGGCCTAGCCACCTACGTGGGAGACGGGAGGGGACAATATTACAGGCTCACCAAAGTTTTCGTTGAGAGCTTCAAGTTCCACAACACGGAATATGAGCCGACATGCATTCAAGATTTATGATATTCCCACTATGAAATTGGAGGAATTTTGTTTTGCATTGGGTATTGCCCCTAGGGTACAGCAAGGAGGATTGATGACAACCCTCGGGACTTGTTGGAGCTCTACCGAGGGATCACCGGGGATGATTGTCGCACCATCCAGCGAGGGAAGATAAGAAACATTCAACTCCCCGCTATTAAGTATTTCGCATATTACATTGGTACTAGCATTTTGGGTAGAGAAAATACTAGTAATATTTCTAGCTACCATCTTGCTTTCTTGAATGTTGCACGTACTGGAGAGACACCTTATCATCTTGGTTCTCTTATTGCTCGCCGCTTGTCTAGCAGGGGGCCTATTTTTGGAGGAACTATTGCATCACGCATTCTAACACATCTAGATATTCCTCTTGATTCTAATGATGTACCATTAACCCCTAGGAAGCTAGATATTGCTGCTATGAAGAGCCATCATTTTGTTACTACTAACTCCACCATAGATAATATTGTCTATAAAATGTTGTTTGCTGATGGGAATGAGAAAGAAATCCCTCTTCCCCAGCAGGGTTTGTTTAATATTGACAGGCAATCATGGTCGCTAACAAAGGAGGTGGTGGAGGAACATATGAAGATACAAGAATTCCACCAGCAACATGACTCCGAGAACGTCGAGCCCTCCTACGACTACACCGTCACGTACCCCGACGTTTCCTCCAGCACATACGTACATGGAACCGGGTCGTTCTTCGTCATATTACGAAGACACCACTTCATGGGGACCGTGGGAATGAACTCCACTTAGGCCAAAAGCCTAAGCTTGGGGAGGTATACCGGCATCACTCATTCTTTGCATATTATGATTGCTGGATACTTGTACATACTTGTTTAGTCTCTAGAGTGGTTTTCTAATGAGAGGAGATGATATTTGGGGAAGTGCTGTCCAAAAACAGATTCTGTGCTGTTACCAAAAAAATTCGTACGCACAGCCAGAACGTTATTTTGAGTTGCCAATTTTTGAGCATGTTCCCCAGGTTGTTATATAACTTTCATTAGTTGAACACTTTTTGGTCTGAGCAATGGAAGATTTTTGTTAAATTCGATTTCTGTACTGCTGTCAGGATTTGGCAGATTTCTGTCATCCTGCTTTTCTGTGTTTCTGTTAGTTTGCATTCTTTAGTTTTCGCTTTGTTTCTCTCCTAAAACACAAAAAGACCAAAAATATTTCTGTAGTTTCTCTGCACCATTTGTTTATTTGGTTCCTTGTTCTTAGTTTGCTTTATTTGCTATCGTTGGTTTGCTATAAGAAAACCCAAAAAGATTTTGCTTTGTTTGCTTGTTTTCTTTCGTTCTTATTTCTAATTCGAAAACGCCAAAAATATTTGCTGTTCTTCTTTGGTTTGTAAAGTTCATCATGAGTTCAATGGTCTTCGGTGGCTGGAGCGTGGTTTTCATTTCATATTATCCAAGCTACACAAGTGAAAAGGCAATAATGACGATCTACGACAATCTGATTGTGGTGAGAGGCTGGTATGAACTCTATTTGCTTTCATTTTTGTACATATACTCATCCATATGAGCATGCTTAGTTGGTTCATGTGAGGTATATGTTATTTGAGAAAGTCTAGTAGCTCATGATCTCTCATGTTTAGTTTCAATTTATTAATATGAGTAGCATGTCATGGATGTTTGCTTGCATTGTTTTATTCATAAGTAAGTATGGCATTGTGGTATCCTCCTCTGAATAATTCATTTATATCGACTTGGCACATGCTCACGCATGCATATGACTGAACAAAAAGTCAATTAAGCCTCGATGATTTACATTGCTTCAGAGTTATTGTATCACTTTTATGCCTCCGTTAATTTATTTTGCCGCAAGCATAATTATGACATTCTGCTCTCTTGATTTGTCGCTCTCTAGTCTTTTGCTAGCCTTCACTTGTACTGAGCGGTGACGCCGCTCGTGCTTCCAAACACCTGAAAACCAAGTTGCTCCATAAGGGTCCACCATAAATACCTATGGATGGCATTTCAAACCATTCCAAGTAAATTCTCATGCGCTACCTTTAAAACCTTCAAAATGCTTCTCAATTTGTGTTAATGTTCCATAGCTCATGAGGAAGTACGTGGTGTTTAACTTTCGACCTTGTCATTTACTTTTGACGGACTCTCATATGGACTAGTGGCACATCCGCTTATCCAATAATTTTGCAAAAAGAGCTGGCAATGGGATTCCCAGTCCGAATTAATTAACTTAAATAGACACTCCTCCATGGTTTGTGATTGTTGGACGGCACCGAAGGATTCGGTTAGCCATGGCTTGCGTAAGCAAAGGTTGGGGGAGTGTCATCATCATATAAAACTTAAATAAAAAGGCACTCCTTCATGGTATGAGATGTTGGCACACCCGAGGATTCGGTTAGCCATGGTTTGTGTAAGAAAGGTTGGAAGGAGTGCCACCCAAAAATAAATAAAATGGGAGCCGCTCTTGTGAGTCCGGTTGATGAGGTAGTTAGTGTACCCATTACCATTCGTTGACAACAACAAACACCCCTCAAAATAATTTACTCCTGTTTTATAAATGAAAAGCTCTAGCGCATGTTAATCCCTGCTTCCCTCTGCGAAGGTCAATCTTTTACTTTTATGTTGTGTCTCCATTCTTTCTTTGAGCACTATCTTGAGAGCACTACTGTCATTCTTAGTATAATATGCTTGTCTCAAAATATGATTGATTGTGGTATAACTTTGATGCTTTTATCTTTGACAATCACTACTTCTAGTCTTTCTATGAACTCAAGAGGTGCCTCGGCATTTATGTTTTGCCGATCAAATACAGGCAAGCGAGATACCACTTTATCATATTCTCTTATGAACATTGCAATCTTGCTTATATACATGATTCATGGTGCTTGTTATTAATTGTTGGTACTTCTCCATGATTGACATAGCTGTTGGATGATCTTATTTGCATGTATCTCATTATGAACTGCTTAAGTATTAGCCATAGCATGAGAATATATACATCATATGAGCAAATGTGTTCGTGAAAGTTCTTTTATCGCTCAGTTGTTAACTGAATTGCTTGAGGACAAGCAATAAGCTAAGCTTGGGGAGTTGATACGTCCAAAACGTATCTACTTTCCGAACACTTTTGCTATTGTTTTGCCTCTAAATTGTGTATTTTGGATACAACTAACACGACTAACGCTGTTTCAGAACGTCTGTGTCTCGTTTTTCTAGAAATCCAACTTTCGGGAAAATCCTGAATTTCTTCAGATGGCCCTATTTTACCAAAATATTGACGGAGCCGAAGGCGAAGGAGGTGGAGGCCCGAGGGCCCCACACCATAAGGCGGCGCGCCTGGGGGCCCGCGGCCCTATGGTGTGGCCCCTCGGCCGGCCTCCGACGCCCCCTTTGGACTACTTATCGGGACCAAAACGCACGAGAGAAGTCGACATCGCCAAACCCTCCGAGAGCCGCCACATCTCGAAACTCCGTCGCGGGAGCCGAAGTCTCCGTTCACCCGCCGGGACGGGGAATTGGAGGAGATCTTCACCGCCATCACCGCCAACGCCTCTCCATCAACCAGCAATGTTTCCCCATCCATGTGTGAGTAATTCCCCCGCTGTAGGCTGAAGGGGATGGTAGGGATTGGATGAGATTGGTCATGTAATAGTCATAAGATTGTTAGGGCATAGTGCCTAGTATCCGTAGATGTCACTTTTATGATATTGTTGCAACTTGTTATGCTTAATGCTTGTCACTAGGGCCCGAGTGCCATGATCTCAGATCTGAACATGTTATTGATTCATGAAGATATTCGTTGTTTATGATCTTACCTATAAGTTGTATACACATGTCGTTGTCCGGAACCAATGGCCCCGAAGTGACAAGAATCGGGACAACCGGAGGGATGGTAGTGATGTGAGGATCACATGTGTTCACGGAGTGTTAATGCTTTGCTCCGGTACTCTATTAAAAGGAGTACCTTAATATCCAATAGTTTCCCTAGAGGCCTGCCACCGGCTGGTAGGACAAGATGTTGTGCAAGTTTCTCATTGCGAGCACGTACGACTAAATATGGAACACATGCCTATTGATTGATTAGTACTTGGATACCGTTTTATTATTATCTGCAAATGCCCATGCTTTGATTGTTACATGAGTTTCTCTCATCCATGCAACGCCCGTTAAATCCGTCCCCGTGCCTACAGTATTTTAATCCTGCTGTTTACTATAATCACTACTGCTGTCTTTATTTCACCGCTGCTGTTATTTCGCTATTTCCACTGCCATAAAACACATTACCGATAAACTCTTGCGAGCAAGTCTGTTTCAGGCAATTGACAACTCCGCTGTTAAGGCTTACAAGTATTCTTTGTCTCCCCTTGTGTCGAATCAATAAATTGGGTAATACTTCCCTCGAAGACTGTTGCGATCCCCTATACTTGTGGGTCATCGGGGAGCGGTTGGCGTAAAGAGGCGGCTGGATGTCTTTGCATTGATGACACCAGTGCCATGATAGGTTGATCACATCGAGGGTTGATTGTACGTGGTGCGCAATCTGGTGTTGGGGATGGTGTAAGGTTTACCAAGGTTAACATCCCCAGTGTGGAGGATCGCTACGTGCTGCTAGAAATTCACTATATCACCCAAAGTATAGGTTACGATGAGGTATATCTTCTGCGATATAGGTTATGCCTGTAAGCGTTTGCTATGCTAGCTTATAAAGGTGTCAAAACCTATGGTTTCAACAGAGGTGAATGATACGTTGCAAACGTATCTATAAATTTTGATGATCCATTCTTGTTTTACAGCAATTTATATATGGTTTGCATACACTTCTTTGCACTTTTATACATTTTCTGGCACTAACCTATTGACAAGATGCCACAGTGCCAGTTCCCTGTTTTCTGCTGTTTTATATTTCAAAAAAGTTGGACATGAAATATCCTCGGAATTGGATGAAACAAAAACCAAAAATCTTATTTTACCGTAACAAAGACGAAGTCCGGAGGAGAGACGAAGAGGCGCCACAGGGCGGCCACACTAGGCCTTGACGCGGCCTGGCCCCTGGCCACGCCATGGGGTGGTGTGCCCCCCCCAGGCGTCCACCGACCTCGCCTTCCGCCTATTTATTCTCGATCTCGGGAAAAACCTAAATACCCGAGCCTCCGTCCACGAAAAGTTCCATCGTGGCCGCCATCACCGACCCTAGCACGGGACGGTTCTGAAGCTTTTTCCGGCACCCTGCCAGAGAGGAAGATCATCACCGGAGGCCTCTACATCGCCATGCCCGCCTTCGAAGTGATGCATGAGTAGTTCATCCCTGGACTACGGGTCCATAGCAGTATCTAGATGGTTGTCTTCTCCAATTTGTACCTCATGTTTAGATCTATCATGATCAAGATCATCTTTATGTAATGCTACATTTTGTGTTGCTGGGATCCGATGAATATTGAATACTATGTTGAGATCAATTATATACTTGGCATATGTTATTTGTGATCTTGCATGCTCTCCGTTGCTAGTAGATGCTCTGGAAAAGTAAATGCTTGTGACTCCAAGAGGGAGTATTTATGCTCGATAGTGGGTTCATGTCTCTAGTTTTCTAGAAGAGGGACTTCTAAGATTGTAGATGTGATGTTGCTACTGGGAGAAAACAACAATATTTTTTCTAAGGATAATTCTATTGTTTAATTTACACACATTGCTTAATGCGACAATCTGTTGCTTGCAACTTAATACTAGAAGGGGTTCGGACGATAACCGGAAGTTGGATTATTAGTCATAGACAAAGTTAGATTACGGTCTATGTATTATGTTTTAATTCACAAACGAATCTCATAGTAATCATCTTGTGATGTATGGTCTTTATTCTGTCAATTGCCCAGCTGTAATTTGTTTACCCAACATGTTATTTATCTTTATGGAGAGACACCTCTAGTGAACTGTGGACCCCAGTCCTTTCTTTTACACTGATACAATCATCCTGTTATGTTTACTTACTGCAAGCACTGTTCTCTTTAATTTCACTTCAAACAAACATCTCTTTCCACACTACATTTAATCCTTTGTGTTCGGAAAAACCGGTGAGATTGACAACCCACCGTAAGTTGGGCAAAGTATTTTGGTTGTGTTGTGTGGTTCCATGTTGTTGCCGACGCCGTAGTGCGCCCTGCCACAGTCAGCTAGCAACACCTTCAGAAGTCACGCCTTTCTCCTACTGGTCGATTAAACCTTGGTTTCTTACGGAGGGAAAACTTGCTACTGTGCTCATCATACCTGCCTCTTGGGGTTTCCAACGACGTGCAATATGCGCTCATCAAGCTCTTTTTCTGGCGCCGTTGCCAGGGAGAAAGAGGATTTCTGCAAGGGGTGTCTCTTCTCCAATCTCTTTACTTTGTTGTTGTTTTGCTTAGTTTATTTTACTTTGTTTTGTTTGCTTCATTATATCAAAAACACAAAAAAATTATTTTCTATCATAGCTTTTATTTCTATTTGCCCTCGGAGCCATCTCCATCGACACCACCACCATCTCCATCGCCGTTGCTGACTCATACGATGAGGAGTGATTAGTTCTCCTCCGGGGCTGAGGACTCTACTGGTAGCTATGTGGTCTATCTCTCTCTCCCATGGTGTGATACTTATGTGATCACGAGCTTTGTATCTAGATGTTGTTATGCTGTTCAAGTGGATTTTACTTATGTGATCTCCGGAGACTCCTTGTCCCACATGTGTAAAGGTGTGGGTGTGTGCACCGTGTGGGTCTCTTAGGCTATATTTCACAGAATACTTGTTCATTAAATTATGATTTGAGTTGGATGTATCTATGAAATTGTGGTGTGTTAGTACCTCCTATGAATTCTCAAAGTGCAGCGTGGGGTGTTCATTAGTACTTGGGAATATATCTTTAAGGTTTGCTTTTGCAGCGCTATGCAGTAAATTAGTGTTCGTTATCCAACCGAGAGTAGTTCAGAGTAGCATAGTAAAGTTCTTATATTTATATTCCTTTCTAAGAGGGATATCTTTGACCTCTACCTCTCTGAGTTCGATAAACCTTGGGTGATCCACTTAAGGAAAACTTGTTGCCGTTCTACAATCCTCTGCACTTGAAGGCCCAACATTGTCTACAAGAATAGAAGCGTGCGTAGATATCAACCTCTTTTCTGGCGCCGTTGCCGGGGAGGTAAGGTAAAAGGTACTCACATCCTTTGGCTACTAAGTTTTTTAGTTGCTGGTGAGTGCTCGAAGTTATTTCCTTTAGATTCTTCAATTACATATTTTTGTTTCTTGTTTTTATTTTCACTAGTTAGACTTAATGGAAAACAACAACAAAAATTAGAGAGCTTTATAGTATTTATCTTGAGTTAGGACATTAGGTGTTTGAAGATAAAATTAAAAAACCTATATGAAACTTTACTTGCATGCTGGTAGCAATGTTATTAGTATGATTCTTTGAACACCATTATTTCTAATGCTATGGAAAAGTCTAAGCTTGGAGAAGCTAGTTTTATGAAAATGATCTTTTTAGTTCCCCAGCTTTTGAGGAGGAAATTTGCTATGATGATACTATGCCTCCAATATATGATGATTACCATGATGATTATATTATTTTCAGTCCACCTACTATTAAGGAGAAAATTAATTATGATTACAGTATGCCTCCTATATTTGATGATTATGGTGATGAGAATAATAACGGTAGCTATTTTGTTGAATTTGATCCCACTACAATTAATAAGAAAGACTATGCTTATGTTGGGAGTTGTAATTATTTTATGCATGTGGATCATGATAAAAATGTTTTATGTGATAGTTATATTTTTGAGTTTATTCATGATGCTACTGAAAGTTATTATGAGAGAGGAAAATATGGTTGTAGAAGTTTTAATGTTACTAAAACACCTCTCTATATGCTGAAAGTTTTGAAGTTGCTCTTGTTTTATCTTCCTATTCTTGTCACTTTGTTCTTTGTGAATTTATTTGTGTACCAGATTCCTATGCATAGGAAGTGTGTTATACTTAAATTCGTTTCATATTTGCTCGTTGATGCTCTCTTTTACTTCAATTCATATTTGTTATGTGAGTATCTTCTCAAATTACCGAGCCTAGCTGAAAGGCGTTAAAAAAAGCATTCTTGGAAGATAACCCATGTTTATTTTCTTTAATTTTTATTTTTGTTGAGTTTTGGAAGTTATTATCACTGTATAACCTCTCCTTATCATTTTTATTTCATTTTTGTGCCAATAATAGCCTCTAATAGGAAGAAAGTAAGATTTGGGGAAGTTGCTGTCCTGAAAACTGATTCTGTGCTGTCTTCATAAAAATTCGTAGAAATAGCCAAAGTGGAATTTTGAGCTGCCATTTTTTATACATATGCCCCAGGTTATTATCTAACTTTCGTTAGTTGACCACTTTTCGAGATGAGCAACACAAGGTTTTCCAAAAAATTGATCTTTACCTGATGTTCTGTGTTGACAGATTTCTGCACTATTTGTATTTGCCTCATAAATCTCTTTATTTTTGAGTTCTTGTGATCAAATATTTTTTTGAAGAGTTTCTAAAGTAGCTAATGCATTAATATATGTTTATATATGTTTATATATGTTAGTACTGAACCCATGTGGGTTAGTTTATTTTAATTGTACAAATGCTGCTAATAAAGAATTGTGTGAAATTTTGTATGAAGGAAGTTTTCAAGTGTAAGGAAAGAAGAATGATATGATGAGATGAAGAATGGACATAATCTCAAGCTTGGGGATGCCCCTGCACACCAAGAAATATCCAAGAGGTACAAACGTCAAAGCTTCAGATGTCCAAGGCATCCCCTCTTCATCAACAAAGCATCAGGTCATCTTTCCATGCACTATATTTTTTATTGCTTCATACGCTATGTGTTGTTCTTGGAGCGTCTTTATTTTTGTTTTTTGTTTTTTGTTTTGTTTTGTTTGCTGTAGCATATGGTTTGATCCTAGCATTCTTCTGTGGGAGAGAGAGACACTTCGTTTTAATTACATAGAACGCTCTAGTTTTCGCTCTTATTGTTCTGCGAGTGTTCTAGTTTTCTAGTATTGCGTTTAGCTCTTGGTTTTCGATTCTAATTTTGTTTAGAGCTCGTTATCATTCTTTATTTATGTATCGTTAGTTCTCTGGTCCATATTGTTTTTCATCTCTGAGAGCTATTTCAAATAAGTTGATTGGTGTTGGTGACGAGTAAAATGTTTCATGCCTATAGTGATGCAAAATGAAGCTTGTCTAGACTGTGGCATAGACTTTGATTTATCATATTGGATGTTATTTTTGTCATATGCATAGTATTTATTGTTGTAGCATGACTTGTTTCAAATGCCTGAGAGTGCATAATGTGTCATTGAAAGAATCATGTGTTGTTTCTATCATAAAAGCATAATATTATGATATTCTCCTTTGATGCTTTATTGGGTTGAATTGGCACATGCTTATACCATGTTAAGACTATAACCAGTCAACTAAAGCCTCTATGATTATTTAGATTTTGACTTGTAATATCACTTTATGCTTTGATTGATAATATTTGTCGCTATGCATGATTATAGCCATTACTGCTCTCTTAGTTGGTCGCTCCCATTCTTTTGCTAGCTTTCGCCTGTGCTGAGTATGATCTGTACTCGTGCATCCAACCACCATGAAACAAAGTTTGGTAATTGTGTCCACCATATCTACCTAGTAGCATTATTGCTATTCCAAGCAATTCATCATGTTTTTATTTATCTTCCAAATTAAATTTTGGCATGAGAAAATTAGTCAGTAAAGCTCTCACGAACTTGATGGCACATTTACTTTATTGCACTTAATAAATTTGATCATTGTGCCTATCTTATGAAGTTTATATGTTTGCAAATTGCGAGTTGGGAGTTAGTAGAACCATGCTTTCATGGGGAACACTTTCGACATTTCGCTTATATTCCGTTGATGTCATGCTCTTTTGTTTATCGATGCCTAGCGGTGCGAAATAAAATGAAAACTTATAAGTCCATGGAGTTTGTATATGAGTTATAGAAATGCCTGGGCCGCTAATCTAAGCCATGCATCATTCATGGTGAAAATTTACAACTAAACCATAGTGAGCATTCTATGAAGCATTTGCAATAAAAAGCTATACCCCTAGTAAATAAAAAATTGTCGAGATGCTCATTGTCTGTTTGTCTTGTCATTTTGGCATGTGATTGCTCTTACAAGAGGACCTCCATATCATCGGGCAAGAGGTACCCCGTTGGTGGTTCTCAATGATACATGTATACTTACAATGACAAGAACTTATTTGGGACCTATGTTGAGTAGTATTCGCATTCAAGGGGCATGATATTTTCAACTTGTAATTTGCAAATATATAGCTCATTTTTGTCTCACATTAACTTTAACCATTCAAGATGCTTATGACAGGGGCAATGAGAGCTCAAAGCTAATGAGTACCATACTTTTTGGAAGGTTTATAAAACTTGTTAATCTTGCTTACTCTGCAAAGAGTCTTTCTTTTACTTTTATGTTGAGTCTTCATCTTCTTCTTTATGCACCAATTAAGAGAGCATAGTTGTCATTGTTAGTGAAATGTGCATAGTTCCAAATTATTATTGATTGATTCATGATTATGCCATTGTTTATTCTTAAATTACTTGTATCTAGTCACCCTTTGAACTTTAAAGGTGTCCTAGCATTTATGTTTTGCAACTTCATAAAGGACATGTTGAGTACCACTTTGTTATCTTTACTCTATGCCCATAAACAAATAGTTGCTTTCAATGCACTATTATTTATGATCCTTTGTTTGAGTTACTCTTCATGTTATAACATAGTTGCTAAGTTCTATTGAATTATATTTATCATGCCTATGTTTAGAGTACTTTGATCCCAGCTCAGAATGCTTTACATGCTTGATCAAGATTGTGTTGAGTTCATGTCACCCCAAAAATTATTTTGTTATCACTTACCTACTCAAGCACGAGTAGGAGTTAAGCTTGGGGATGCTTGATACATCGCAAACGTATCTATAATTTATGATGTTCCATGCTTGTTTCACACCAATTGGTATATGTTTTGTTTTGGCACTTTTATGCATTTTCCGGCACTAACCTATTGACAAGATGCCACAGTGTCAGTTTCCTGTTTTCTACTGTTTTGTATTTCAGAAAAGTTGTACAGGAAACATTCTCGGAATTTGACGAAACAAAAGATGAAGTTAACGTTTCACCGTAACGAAGAAGGGGTCCAAAGCAGAGATGGAGGGGGCGGCGAGGTGGCCAAACCATCCCTAGGCGTGGGCCCACCTCTGGCCACGCCTAGGCATGGTGTGGGGCCACCTAGCCTCCACCAACCTCGCCCTTCCGTCTATAAATTTCCTTCGACGCGAAAACCCTAAACAAATCAGCCTCCATCCACGAAAAGTTATGTAGCTCCGCTGCTATCGCAGACAAGATTCAGGACAGAAGTCTCTGTTCCGGCACCTTGCCGGGACGGAGAATTGCCCCCGGAGCCATCTCCATGGACTCCACCTCCATCTCCATTGCCGTTGCTGACTCCTACGATGAGGAGTGAGTAGTTCTCCCCCGGGGCTGAGGGCTCTACCGGTAGCTATGTGGTCTATCTCTCTCTCCCATGGTGTGATCTTTATGTGATCATGAGCTTTGTATCTAGATGTCGTTATGCTATTCAAGTGGATTTTGCTTATGTGATCTCCGGAGAATCCTTGTCCCATGTGTGTAAAGGTGTGGGTGTGGGTGTGTGCACCGTGTGGGTCTCTTAGGCTATATTTCACAGAATACTTGTTCACTGAATTATGATTTGAGTTGGATGTCTCTATGAAATTGTGGTGTGTTAATATCTCCTATGAATTCTCAAAGTGCAGCGTGGGCTGTTCATTAGTATTTGGGAATACATCTTTAAGGTTTACTTTTGCAGCCCTACGCGGTGAATTAGTGTTCGTTATCCAACCGGTGAGTAGTTCAGAGTAGCATAGTGAAGTGTTTATATTTATATTCGTTTATGATATCATTGTTGAGAGTGACCACTAGTGAAAGTATGATCCCTATGCCTTGTTTCCAAGCATCGAATCACCATTTGTTCACTATTTTAAACATGTTTACTTGCTGCCATATTATTTCAGATTGTTATTACCACTCATATTCATCCATTTCACTTGCATTTTACTATCTCTTCGCTGAACTAGGCACCTATACATCTGACAAGTGTATTGGGTGTGTTGGGGACACAATAGACTTCTTGTATCGTAATTGCAGGGTTGCTTGAGAGGGATATCTTTGACCTCTACCTACCTGAGTTCGATAAACCTTGGGTGATCCATTTAAGAAAAACTTGCTGCTGTTCTACAAACCTCTGCACTTAGAGGCCCAATACTATCTACAAGAATAGAAGCGTGCGTAGACATCAACGCTCATCAGTGAATCCTAACCAAAGTCTAAGTCGACTAGTATGCCAACTCTTGGAGTACAAATCTAACATCTTCCTAGACTACTTAGAATCCAGCCTGGGCATCTTGTAACCATCTAGACCTCCATATTCTAGCAAATAAGGCGATGGGTAGTCTTGATAGCTTAATTTAAGGAGTTGCCTTGATATATCCTATCTGGTACAACCCCGAGACAGGTTGATGGCTAGCGTTAGATTTTACGGCAGCGGTGGTGGCGACTTCGCAGGGTGGGAGCGTCCGAGCGAGAGGAGAGGCGATGTGGTCGTTGGAATGAGGCAGGATTACTGAAGCATCTGAAATGTATCTATGTTGTTTGTAAATGTTGTGCTCTATTTCATCATTACTACGGGGAAAAGGCTTATAGCACTCATGATGCAAAAGTGAAGGTCCACCGCTGGTAACCCTACCACTGCTGGGCAAAAAAATCCGTCACCCGTACGGTATTTTTTTGTCTCCATGTCGTATACCGTTGACGGGAAATATAAAAATACGTCATTGGTTCTTGCTTCGGAGGTCGACCCTGGCATCTAAAAAAGTGGTGACAACGGAAAATCTACGGGCGTCACGGGTTTAGTCATAAGCATTGTCATAAGCATTGATAGGCAGAAAAATATGTCCATCACCATTTGTACCTGAAAAGTACCCATGAGGAAATTGATGAGATAATTCAGCATATGCCATGTGACAAATCTCCTGGGCCAGACGGATTTAATGGTTTGTTTATGAAAAAATGCTGGAATACTATCAAGGAGGATTTCTATAAATTATGTGAAGCTTTCCACAGTGGGAATCTGGATATTCAGAGCATAAATACTGCTTATATAACTCTCATTCCTAAAATTAATTGCCCAGAGTCTATATCTGATTTCAGGCCAATATCTTTGGTCAGTATGGCTTTAAAAGTGATCACAAAGCTTCTGGCAAATAGGATGCAGAAAGTAATTATCCCTTTGATACACAAAAATCAATATGGATTTATTAAGAGCAGAAACATACAAGACTGTCTTGCCTGGGCATATGAATATTTAGATATCTGTCACAAATCAAAGAAAGAAATTGTTATCTTCAAAGTGGACTTTGAAAAGGCATTTGACAAAGTAGAATATAATGCTATCATACATATGCTCAGATATCTAAGATTTGGAGACAAGTTCATATCATGGATAGAAAGAATTCTGGGTTCAACAACTACATCTATCATTTTAAATGGGGTTCCAGGCAAATCAATCAAATGCATGAGAGGGGTTAGACAAGGGGATCCCCTATCACCCATTCTGTTTGTTCTAGCTGCTGAGCTTCTGCAAATTGTCATCAATAATGCATGGAATAATGAAGAGATTCAGTTACCAATAAATAATTCATATGGCCAAGATTTTCCTATCTTACAGTATGTAGATGACACATTACTCATCCTTCCAGCTGATGAAATGCAACTCGGTAAGATAAAAGAAATACTAGATAAGTTCACTGTCTCAACTGGTCTGAGAGTCAATTACCACAAAAGCTCTCTTGTCCCAATTAACATCACTGCTGCAAGATGTGAGGAACTAGCAGACATTCTGGGTTGTAGGACAGAAAGCTTACCATTTACATATCTAGGGCTCCCTATGGGTACTACAAAGCCTAAGATTGAAAGTATGGTATATATAGCTGAAAGAGTGGATAAGAGACTTGCAGGCATAGCAAGATTGCTATCATATGCCAGCAGATTGGAGGTTATTAGATCAGTTATATCCTCTATGCCCATTTTTGCTATGTGCACTATCAAGCTACATTATACTATTACTGATGTGGAAAAATCATGTAGAACTTTCCTATGGAATGACAAAGACATTCACAAGAGAGGAAAATGCTTAGCAAAATGGGATTTAGTCTGCATGCCAAAGAAAAATGGAGGTCTTGGTATGTTAAATTTAAGAAAACAGAATCAAGCCCTGCTCATAAAATTCTTGTTCAAATTCTTCAACAAAAAGGATATCCCCTGGGTCAAGCTAATGTGGGAAGCATATTATAGTGATGGAAAAATACCACAAGAAAAAAGCAGCAAGGGATCATTCTGGTGGAAGGATTGTTCTGAGCTAATTGGGATGTTCAAATCAATTGCTGTACCCCAAGTTAAATCTGGAAACTCCACTCTTTTATGGAATGATAAGTGGTTAGATGAATATCCCAAGCTGAAATTCCCACAGCTCCACTCCTTTGCTAAATGCACAGATTTGTCTATAAACCAAGCAAAGACGCACAGTGAGTCAAATATCCTTGACATGTTTCACTTGCCCCTATCTACCATTGCTCATGATCAATGTCAAGAATTAGTCTCTGCAATGGAGCCAATAAACATGAATCTGGGAAATGATATTTGGAATCTTCCATGGGGAGGAGGAGGAAAGTACAGCACAAAAAAGGTATATGAAAGTATATCTGATTTCCCTGAGGCTCCTAGCCCTTTCAAATGGATCTGGAAGTCATGTTGCTTATCCAAACAGAAATTCTTTTTTTGGCTACTTCTTCTGGATAGGCTAAACACCAAAGATCTGATGATTCGAAAGCACTTTTATGTTGAGAGCAGCTGCTGTGTGATATGTGATGATGAACCAAATGAATCTCTTCTACACTTATTTTTCTCATGTGACTTCAGTCAAAATTTCTGGTGGAGATTGGGCTATGAATGGAATACTAACCTAGCACTAATTGATATGCTTAAAGATGGAAAGCACAGACATGGTGGTATATGCTTCAAGGAAATTCTTATCATAGGGGCTTGGAGTCTATGGAATCACAGAAACAGAATCATTTTCGACAATGAAGACAGAAATCTGGAGTCATGTTATGATATGTTCAAAGAGTATTTTGCTCTAGTTATGCATAGAGCAAAACCGAGTCTGAAGGAGGGGATGCAGCAATGGATAGATAATTTGTGAAAGACTTGCTTTCTTTCTTCTTTCTTCTTCTTTCTTTTTTTTCTCTTTCTTTCTTCTTCCTTCCTTATTTTCTTCTTGAGAGGATGATTCTATCCTTGTTTGTAAATATCTGCTGGCTTTGATATATAATGAAAAATGAAGCAGTAGGGGTCTTCCCTACTGTATATGCTTCAAAAAAAAAAGCCTTGTTCTTTTCTTTGTTGTTGGCTTTGTGTATATGCGTGACTAACACATTTAAAAACACATATATGGTTAGGCTCGACAAATAGCAACCTTGCTCGACCCCCCGTTTGGCTATGATTTTTATTATAACTTTATTTTAGTGTATTTTTTGTTATAGCTGTGGTGTTTCCCTTATCCAACACGTCGCTGCTTTGTGGAGGTAGACTATAGATGTCATACGCGTACTAATGGAGCCTATCGAGGGATCGTATTAAAGGAGTGTCTTTATTATGTCCCCAACAACGGTGATACGTCGCAAACGTATCTATAATTTTTTATGCTCCGTGCTTGTTTTACACCAATTGCTATATGTTTTGTTTACACTTCGTGGCACTTTTATGCATTTTCTAGCACTAACCTATTGACAAGATGCCATAGTCTCAGTTCCCTGTTTTCTGCTGTTTTTGTATTTCAGAAAAGTTGTATAGGAAATATTCTCGGAATTGGACGAACCAAAAGCCAAAGTTCCTATTTTCCTGGAGCGAAGACGTAGTCCAGAGACGAGACGGAAGATGGCCACAGGGCGCCCAAACCACCCCTAGGTGCGGCCTGGACCTGGTCCACGCGTAGTGTAGTTCTGGGGCCACCAGGCCTCCACCGACCTCGCCCTTCCGCCTATATAAAGCTCCCAACACGAAAACCCTAAATATACAAGCCTCCATGCACGAAAAGTTCAGTAGCTTCGCCGTCGTCGTAGACAAGATCCGGGGGACAGAAGTCTCTATTCCGGCACCCTGCCGGGATGGGGAATTGCCCCCGGAGCCATCTCCATCGACTCCACCGCTATCTAACATCGCCATTGCAGACTCCCATGATGAGGAGGGAGTAGTTCTCCCCCGGGGCTGAGGGCTCTACCGGTAGCTATGTGGTTTATCTCTCTCTCTCTATCTCCCATGGTGTGATCTTTATGTGACCATGAGCTTTGTAATCGAGATTTCGTTATGCTATTCATTTGGATTTTACTTATGTGATCTCCGGAGACTCCTTTTCCCACGTGTGTAAAGGTGGAGTGTGTGCACCGTGTGCGTCTCTTAGGATATATTTCAAAGAATACTTGTTCGCTGAATTATGATTTGAGTTGGATGTCTCTATGAAACTGTGGTGTGTTAGTACCGCCTATGAATGCTCAAAGTGCAGCGCGGGGTGTTCATTAGTACTTGGAAATACAGTTTTAAAGATTTCTTTTGCAGACCTACGCAGTGGATTAGTGTTTGTTGTCCAGCCGGAGAGTATTTCAGATTAGCATAGTGAAGTGCATATATTTATATTGCTTTATGATATCATTGTTGAGAGTGACCACTAGTGAAAGTATGATCCCTAGGCCTTGTTTCCAAATATCAAATCACCGTTTATTTACTGTTTTACTGCATGTTTACTTGCTGCCATATTTATTTCAGATTGTTATTACCACTCATATTCATCCATATCACTTGTATTTTACTATCTCTTCGCCGAACTGGTGCACCTATACATCTGAATATTGTATTGGGCGTGTTGGGGACACAAGAGACTTCTTGTATCGTAATTGCAGGGTTGCTTGAGAGGGATAGCTTTGACCTCTACCTCCCTGAGTTCGATAAGCCTTGGGTGATCCACTTAAGGAAAATTTGTTGCTGTTCTACAAACCTCTGCACTTGGAGGCCCAACACTGTCTACAAGAATAGAAGTGTGCGTAGACATCAACCTCTATTCTGGCGCCGTTGCCAGGGAGGTAAAGTAAAAGGTACTCATATCCTCTGGCTACTAAGTTTTTTAGTTGCTGGTGAGTGCTCGAAGTTATTTCCTTTAGATTCTGCAATTACATCTTTTTGTTTCTTTATTTTATTTTCATTAGATAGGCATAATGGAAACAACAACAAAAATTAGAGAGCTTTATAGTATTTATCTTGAGTTAGGACATGAGGTGTTTGAAGAGAAAATTAAAAAATCTATGGAACTTTACTTGCATGCTATTAGCAATGTTATTAGTATGAATTCTTTGAACACCATTATAGCTAATGCTATGGAAAAGTCTAAGCTTGGGGAAGCTAGTTATGAAAACGATCTTTTTAGTTCCCCAGCTTTTGAGGAGGAAATCTGATATGATGATATTATGCCTCCAATATATGATGATTACAATGATGATTATGTTATTTTCAGTCCACCTACTATTGAGGAGAAAATTAATTGTGATTACAATATGCCTCCTATATTTGATGATTATGATAGCTATTTTGTTGAATTTGCTCCCACTACAATTAATAAGAATAACTATGCTTATGTGGGGAGTAATAATTATTTTGTGCATGTGGCTCTTGATAAGAATGTTTTATGTGATAGTTATATTGTTGATTTTATTCATGATGCTACTGAAATTTATTATGAGAAAGGAAAATATGGCTGTCGAAACTTTCATGGTACTAAAACACCTATCTATATGCTGAAAGTTATGAAGTTACTCTTGTATTATCTTCATATGCTTGTCACTTTGTTCTTTGTGGATTTATTTGTGTATAAGGTTTCTATGCATAGGAAGTGGGTTAGAATTAAATGTATTTCATATTTTCTCCTTGATGCTCTCTTTTGCTTCAATTGATATTTCTTATGTGAGCATCTTTTCAAACTACTGCGCCTAGCTGAAAGGCGTTAAAGAAAAGCGCTTATGGGAGACAACCCATTATTTTATTTCTGTAATTTTTCTTTTATGTTGAGTCTTGGAAGTTATTACCTCTGTAATGACCTCTCCTTATCATTTTTATTTCGTTTTTGTGCCAAGAATAGCCTCTAATAGGAAGAAAGTAAGATTTGGGGAAGTTGCTGTCCTGAAAACAGATTCTATGCTGTTACCATAAAAATTCATAAAAATAGCAAGAGCGGAATTTTGAGCTGCCATTTGTTATGCATATGCCCGAGGTTATTATCTAACTTTCGTTAGTTGACCACTTTTCGAGATAAGCAACAGAGGATTTTCAAAAAAACCATCTTTACCTGCTGTTCTGTCTTGACATATTTCTGCACTATTTTCATTTGCCTCTTAAATATCTTTATTTTGAGTTCTTTTTATCAAAGAGTTTTTTGAAGGTTGCTACATTAGCTTATGCTTTCATAGATGATTGATATATGTTAGTACTGAACCCAAGTGGATTTGTTTATTTTGATTGTACTAATGCTGCTAATGAATAATTGTGTAATGTTTTTCTATGAAGGAAGTTTTCAAGTGTAGGGAAAGAAGAATGATGTGATTAGATTAAGAATGGACAAAAGCTCAAGTTTGGGGATGCCCCTGCACTCCAAGATATAGTCAAGAGGTACAAGCGTCAAAGCTTGGGCCTCCCCTCTTCATCAACAAAGCAACAAGTCATCTCTCTATGCGCTATATTTTTATGGGATTTCTATTTTCGTGCCCCTGCTTCGTTAGTTTTACTCAGTTTTCCCCAGCTCGTTAGTTTTTCCTCAGTTTTCCCCTCCCTCTAGTTTGAAACCCATCGAAGACGCGGGTTGCCGTCAGGTCGAGGCCTTACCGTTACCGTGAGGTCGCTCGCCGACCGTCTCGTGCCGACGGTGGATCCATCTACCGCCGACGCGCGTGGGCCGTTTTATTTATCGATTGTATACGCGGTGCTGCCAATGACAAATGGGGCCGCTCCCGCAGCCAATGACCTGTGGGTCGTCTATTTATTTATAGAAAATTATATAGGGATCCCAATTATATATTGCCGCTCTGTGGGGCCTCCGCAGTCAATGACCGATGTGGTCGTCTATTTTATTTAGAGAATATAATATAGAGCCGCTCTGTAGGGGCCGCCTCAGCCCATGGCAGGTGACTATTTTCGCAGCTTAATCTAAAGTGACTTTTGTGCTAAACATTGTGCATCCCGGCGTTGACCTAGCAGTGGCGGCGAGGATGTGGTGCTCGAATAATAGTGGAAATGCGATATTATTTTTTACATGCATAATATATAGAAAATAGCTAGATCTCTAAATCGATGCATATGAAGCTACATATATATTCTTGGTCATGATCCCCTTAATTATCTAAAGGGGATGGATGCATGGCTTCACGTCGTCATCGCTTTCATCATCAGTATCTTCGTCGTCTGAGTAGTAGTACCTCCTGCACATTGTTCCGTCAAACACCTTCACTTGAGCACATCATCGCCTTCATATTTGAAGTGTACGAACCAGCCGAAATCCACACCGTGCGCGATGGCGAATTTCTCCCAGCCCTTGTCGAGGTACATCCGGCCTTGTCCGTCAAATAGGACCTCCACGGTCCAGAGACGAGGACCGCAGTCAGCTGCTCGCAGATACACCTTAGCTGGCTCCTTGCCGTCAAGATAGTCCGCAAATTTTTTTGGGAGTTCCTGCAAAGAGATCGAGCGCCGATCGTTTGAAATTAGGGAACCCTTGAAATTAAAGGTTTTTTAGAACATGCCCATAATTAATCACATGCATCATATATGTGGGAACGCGTACGTACCTTCTTGACCAAAGGGTCTTCATAGACGACGATGAAGAACTCCTCTATGATCAATGGCAGTGTTGACGGTGGTGGTGGCAATGATGATGATCCACTTCCCATTCCCCTTCCCCTTCCCCTTCCCCTTCCGGTCCGCGTCCGAGATGTGGAAGCCATGGCAATGGATAAAGTGTATGTGAACGAAGAAGAGAGAGGCAGAACCTATTGACACAAGGGATGGCCGTGTGGGTGTTTATAAGGGAGAGATGACCGTTGTAGGGGTTTACACAATAAAATAAGGAGGAGATGACCGTTGTGGGGGTTTATACACAATAAATTAAGGAGGAGACGACCGTTGTGGGGGTATATATCTCAACAAAAAAAGTAATGCGGACTATGTTGACTAGTTTATCATTTTACGGTGAAAAGTAATGCCTAAGACTACTCATAGTGGGAGTAACTTGGGTAGTAACATAGAGCTATGTTACCATAACATCACATTTTCCAAGATTATATGAGTCTACAACCTAATTAATATGGCTTTGCATGACACTACACATATGTTACTTCCCACTATGAAGGTAGTAACATGGAGTAGTAACATGTGCATGTTACTACTCTATGTTACTCTCCACTATGACTAGTCTAAAAGAAAAGTAATGGCTACAAGAAATCGGTGATGGTTTATCGTTTTTTGCGTGAAAAGTAATGGGTACAAGAAATGGGTGATGGTGTATCATTTTTTTGCGTCATAAGTAATGGGTCCAAGAAATGGGTGATGGTGTATCATTTTTTGCGTCATAAGTAATGGGTCCAAGAAATGGGTGATGGTGTATCATATTTTTGCGTGATAAGTAATGGCTACAACAAAATCGGTGATGGTTTATCGTTTTTTGCGTTGAAAGTAATGGCTACAAGAAATGGGTGATGGTGTATCATTTTTTGCGTGAAAAGTAATGGCTACAACAAAATCGGTGATGGTTATCATTTTTTGCGTGAAAAGTAATGGCTACAAGAAATGGGTGATGGTGTACCATTGTTTGCGTGAAAAGTAATGGCTACAACAAATCGGTGATGGTTTATCATTTTTTGCGTGAAAAGTAATGCCTAAAAAGAGTTTATAATTTAGCTCGTGAAAAATAATGCAGAAAACCAAACTTTAGCGTACTAGGTAACCGCCCTTTCGCATACATAGAGTGTGGAAGCTAACCGACGAGAGAGAGAGAGGGTGGTGGCCCCGACCAGAGAGAGAGATAGGGGTTATCCTGCCCGTTAGATCATACGATCAACGGTCGGCGGGCAAGATCCGCGTGACATGGGCTAGACCAATCAGGGCAATGTTGGGCGTCTGTGAGAGTTTGTGAAGGGAGAGGGAAAACTGAGTAGTATCAAGAAACCAAGGGCAAGTGAGTAGTAAACAGACTAAGGGATTCAAATATGAGATTTAAAAAATGGAAAATGCGTGTTTTGTACAATGAAACCCATCTTGGCCTACCTCAAACTATTTGCAATACCAATATACATCAGTGTGAGAATTGTGGCCTCATTTAGACAAAGTATGTTTTGGGGAAAGCTGTTTTGGGTAGGGCTTATTATGGAAAACCATGCACCTTCATAGCTACTAGGTGATTTGAGAAGTGGCAATTTGTGGTGAAACTTGATTTATCTATGATTTATCTATGATTTGAGAAGTGGCAATTTGTGGTAAAGACTCCATGAGTAAGTGCCACTCTTTTTCGGATTTTTTTGCACATTAAATAACTCATTTAACTAGTTAATCCCATTTGTTGACTCTGTTGACCAGCCACTTGAGGGTAAAAGAGTATATTGCACTAGCCAGTATTAGCACTCGAGGAGAAAACGAGCACACAAAAAATGCTAGTATATGACTCGAGGGTATACCTGAGTATATCTAAATTTCCAGGGTTAGACTCGAGGACGCGTGTTGCGGTGCAGAAGTGGAAGACGTGCCATTGTTGACGCGTGTCGCGTGCAGACGTGCAAATAGTGGACGCGTAGGACGCGGGTCGCATTTAGGACGCGTAAGCCCCTCCCTCCCTCCCTCTGCACACAGTCGTCTCATTCTCGCTCACGCACGAAACCACCCCTCTCACGTCCCATCAACTTCTCCAAATCGAAAACCCCAACCGCCGTACGCACGCTACCCCGGCGATGGAGAAGAAGAATGCGCCGGCGGCCGTCGCCTCCGAGCCCGTCGCCTCCGAGCCGCCGCCTCCGCGCCCGTCGCCGCTGCTGCCGCCGCCGAGCCCGTCGCCGCCGAGCCAGTCGCCGCGAGCCTGCGCCGCCGAGCCGCCGCGCCGAGCGCGTCGCCTCCGAGGGCGGCGCATCCAAGCGCGGCTCCTCCGTGAACTGGGCCTCTCTCTCGGCTGATGGACCACTTCACCAGATCGGCGAATGCTTGCTGGCGAACGAGGAGTACGCCGACACGTACTCTGCCATGAGGCAAGTCTGAGAAATTGGCGCTCAGGTTTGCCTGAGCCCGACGTGCACCGGGACGAATGGATGCTACACCACGCCCTTCCACACGTCGCTGAGTTCACCTTCCTCCAACTCGGCACATCACGCTACGTCACCATAGATCTATCCGAAGTTCATACAAGGTTCAACTTCCTCCATATCTACCTCTTTATTTTCAATCTTAAACATCTTAATTAGTGCTGAATGTTATCGTGCTTGCCCAGATACTACTTCGTCGGATTTTGCCGTGGCGTCATCGTGCTTGCCCAGAAGAACCCGCCGCATAAGATACGGCTTCTGAACCCACTCACAAAGAAATACACTATGTTTGAGGCGCAGATGCCATCTATTTTCCTGAAATCAGTCTGTGATCAAATCCCCGACTATGGTCTTCGTTACCGCACATTACCCGTCGGAAATTGGTTGGGTCGATGAGAGCACTCCAACTAAGGATATAGATAAAGATTGGGAAAACAGATTTTCGATCAAGAACCATTGTCTGCGTTGCATTACACCGTTCAATGGTGAACTGTATGCACTAGCTGTGGACAATTTAGAGCACGGAAGAATAGTGTGCACCAATGTACAGTTGCAGCAGCGCGCGAGCACTGTCAAGATGGAGACACTAATTTCATTTCCAGAACTTGGACATCAGAAGTTCTACCTCGTGAAGTCGGATGGTGATCTGCTGCTTGTGTTGTTGGTCAGCGTGGCTTTGGCGGGCAGACCATTGGTGTACCGTGTGGACACTCAGAGCCGCTCTCTCCATCCGGTCAGTAACATTGGCAGTAATGCCTTCTTCGTGAATTATATCCGGTGTATCTCCGTCGACACCAGAGTGTACCCGACACTTCGACCTGGCTGCATCTACTACACGGATTTGGGTTATATCAGAGAGTACTCTCATGATACAAAGGCCTGGGAGGAGTGGCCAGAACGTGTGGATAGAATAGGAAACTACGGTATGAGAAATGAATACAAGCCATACCGTTTGGAGGATGTATTGGCCGCACACTGCAGACGGAGGGAGTTCAATCAATATTTCCTTGGGGTAATGCACGGCTGGAGCAACGACGAAATATATGAGGAGGAATGAAGAACAAATTCATTCATCCTAATCTTCTTGTTGTCCATACATTGCGTGCGTCTTGTATATTACAACGTTATTGGCTGCTTTTGGCTGCTGTATGCAGTTTCCCTATGTATTATACTTAGCTTTCTGATTATGCAGTTGTCAATTTATCATATACTAGCTTCTACATTTGGTACTAGATTTGCTGCCATATTGGGCAAAAAACGAGGGCCAAAAGGCATAAATAACCCCAGAGATTTGCTACTAGATTTGCTGCCATATTGAAGAAAGACAGAAATAGAAGCTTCTCTAGATTTGATACTAATTTGGTGAAAAAGACAGAGAGAGAAAGAGGGAAAAGGTGCTCTTCAAAATGCCAATTTGGGCCGAGAGAGACAAAACCCAGCTCCTGCTCACGTGCAACCAAACGCTTCTCGTCCTGTCCCACGCGTCCCTTTCTACCAGCCCCACGCGACGCGGCCCACACGCGCGGCCCACAGACGACGCGGCGCAACACGCCAGACAGAACGTCCAAATAAACGGATTCCTTCCGTCCGAGCTCGTTCTGCGGGTTTCAAACTAGAGGGAGGGGAAAACTGAGGAAAAACTAAGGGGCTGGGGAAAACTGAGTACAACTAACGACCCGAGGGCACGAAAATAGAAATCCCTATTTTTATTGCTTCATATGCTATGTGTTGTTCTTGGGGCGTCTTTATTTTTGTTTTTAGTTTTATTTTGTTTTGTTCGCTGTAGCATATGGTTTGATCCTATAATTCTTGTGTGGGAAAGAGACACGCTCCGTTTTAATTGCATAGAACGTTCCAGTTTTCGCTTTTATGGTTCTGCGACAGTTCTAGTTTTGCAGTACTGCGTTTAGCTCTTGTTCTTTCACTTCAATTTTGTTCAGAGCTCGTTAGTATGCTTATTTATGTATGATTAGCTCTCTGTTCCATATTGTATTTCATCTCTGAGAGTTATTTCAAATAAGTTGATTGGTGTTGGATACGAGTAAAATGTTTCATGACTATAGTGATGCAAAAGGAAGCTTGTCTAGACAGTGGCATAGATTTTGGCATGTCATGTTTGATGTTATTTTTGTCATATGCTTAGAATTTATTGTTGTAGCATGACTTTTTTCAAATAGCTTAGAGTCCATAATATGTCATTGAAAGAATCATGTGTTGTTTCGATCATAAAAGCATAATATTGTGATATTCTCCTTTGATGCTTTATTGGGTTGACTTGGCACATGCTTATACCATGTTATGACTATAACAAGTAAACTAAAGCCTCTATGATCATTTAGTTTTTGACTTTTAATAACACTTTATATTTTGATTGATAATGTTTTGTCGCTATGCATGATTATGACTATTATTGCTCTCTTAGTTGGTCGCTTCCAATATTTTGCTAACCATCGCCTATGCTGAGTATGAACTCTACTCGTGCATACAACCACCATGAAACAAAGTTTGCCAATTGTGTCCACCATATCTACGTAATAGCATTATTGCTATTCTCATCGTGTTTTTATTTATCTTCCAAATTAAATTTTGGCATGAGAAAATTAGTCAGCAAAGCTCTCACAAACTTGATGGCACATTTACTTTCTTGCATTTAATAAATTTGATCATTGTGACTATCTTATGAAGTTTATATGTTTGCAAATTGCAAGTTGGGAGTTAGTAGAACCAAGCTTTCATGGGGAACACTTTCAACATTGCACTTATACTTAGTTGATGTCATGTTCTTTTGTTTATGGATGCCTAGCGGTACGAAATAAAATGGAAACTTATAAGTCCATGGAGTTTGTATATGAGTTAGAGAAATGAATGGGCCGCTAATCTAAGCCATGCATCATTCATGCTGGAAATTTACAGCTAGGCCATAGTGAGCATTCTATGAAGCATTTCCAATAAAAACCTATACACATAGTAAATAAAAGGATTTCTATTTTTGTGCCCTCGGGTCCTTAGTTGTACTCAGTTTTCCCCAGCTCCTTAGTTTTTCCTCAGTTTTCCCCAAGCCCGCTTGTCTAAAACCCTCACAAGGAGCTCGGACAGGAGGAATCCCGTTCAGTTGACCGTTCCGTGCTGACGAGTGGGGCCGCGTCATGTGGGGCTGGTAGAAAGGGACCACGTGGGACATGACGAGACCGTGTTTGGTCATACGAGCGGAGCGGGGCCCGTAGCGTGTGGAGCTGTGTGGGTCCGGGATGTGGGCACGAGTGGTTTCTGTCTCTTTCACCCAGATTAGCAGTTAGCAGTTTTCAATGCACCTTTTTCCTCTCTCTCTCTCTCTCTCTCTCTCTCTCTCGATCTCATTCATTCTTGGTTGCCATTCATTTCTTTATGCCTTCGTTTTTACCCAATCAGGTAGGAAATCTAGGGCACAAATCCAGAGAAAATATAGGATAAGCTGCATACAGCAGCCAACATAGCATAGATATATTCACGACAGATCCAACAGTACTACCGATAGATCCAACATAAGCTACATTTTACATGAATTTAAGCTGCTATACAGAAAGAGCAGTCACATACAGAGAGTGCAGTAGGCACGTTCAACGCCTCGAGGTAGTGCCTATGACTCGCTTGGAGGCTGCGCAGGTGAATCCCAAGTGCTTTGTGCTGGGCCATGAACGCATGCACACTCACGGTCGTTCCAACTCTAGCGCCGCATCTGCCAATAGATTCAGCATGGTTCACCAGGCATTTGAAGTCGGTGGCGCGGAGCTTCCTGTTGCAGAAGGGGCACCTGTAAACGCCTCGAGCAAAGTGGCCATCGTAATGGCCGGACTGCAGCCTCCTGAGGACGTGGCGAGTCTTGGTGTGGAAGGACTCGTCGTTGCTATCGACGTCGCTGCTCTGCACATGTCACGTAGCACCAAAGATCGTGCAAAAAACACGGAGTCAATTGCAACGATGATGGAACAGAGAGTGAACAAAAGATCATGCATGCTAATATGGGCACGAAAAAAAGAGGTAGCCTCAGTTACATTGGACACACTTATATCCAGGATTTGAGTCAATGAGCCAAAGATCATGCACAACAAATTTGTACACACCAATTGTTCACTGACCAAACCCTGAATCAATTTGTGCCCAAATATTCATCATCATCGGCACAAATTAACCGGATGGGATTGATTACTCACATAAGTTAACCAAATCTTAAACAAAAGCAAATCAGAAACACTAATAATGCAAGATCTAGAACTAGAAACAAACGAACCCTAATAACGCAAGATCTAACACAAAAGGATTGAACTAGGAACAGACGAACCCTAATAACGCTATATCTAACACAAAAGGATTGAAATGGGATAATAACAAGGGAACAAAGGGTTACCTCCGGCTTGTCGACGATGCTGGTGTCGTAGGGGTTCTCCGGCGCGACGTACGGCACTAGTTCGTACGGGTCCCAAGCGATGGGGCCTGGACGGGGGCGGTGGCCGATGCGCCGGCGGCTGATGCGCCGATAGCTACGTTGGAAGCAGCGATGGGGGCCTGGACGGGGGCGGTGGCCGATGCGCCGGCGGCTACGTTGGATGTGCCGACAATGGGCATCTCATTATTTTCCATCGCCGACGGTTTTTTGGGGTTTTTTCTTCGGTTGTGGAGAAGATGATTGAATGGATCGTAGCGAACAAGAGGATGGGGGGTGAATGGGCGCTACGCAATTTTTAGCCTTTTTCAGTTTTTAGTGCAACGGAAGATAAAGGTGATAGCTTGGGTGATGGAGGTGTTCCTAGAATGATCCTAGGCTAGTGCAACAGGTAAAGGAACCAAACAACAATAACAAGGATAAGGAGCGGGACAACCGGAGGGCGCGAAGAAGAGGCGAGGATTTGTTTCCCGCAGTTCCTCCTACAAAAGGGAGTACGTCTGCGTTGAGGATGTGCTAGCCTCACACAAGAGGCTAGACGGCCACACCACGAAGGAAGGCCTCACCTTCTTCCTCAAGAGAGCTCCACAAAGGGGCTCCCTTTGCTCCACTAAGGCACCGGTCGAGGCGGTGGTTCCTTCACAAGGTTGGGGCGAGCTCCACAACACCAGGAGGCTCCCAACACCCTATGGGGCTAGCACAACTCCAAGCTAGCCTCCATAGGAGCACTTCATCCAAGATCCCACCATAGGAACCCTACCAACAAGATCCACTAAGGACTACCACGAATTGGTGAAATTTCTCTCGGTAGAACGATAGATCGGGGTCTCCTCCACCACTCCTCAAAGTATGAGCAATATTGATTGGGTAGGTAGGAAGATCCACTAAGTTTGAGCTCAGCAACAATGAAGGAGAGAGAGAGAGAGAGAGAGAGAAGAGCTAAAAACGAACTGGAGAAGAAGGGCCCTTTAAATAGGGCTCCTCAAATCCAACCGTTATGTGCAGTTTTTGCCTAAGCGGTACTACCGCTTCTGGAAGCGGTACTACCGCTCTGGATTCGAAATCCCCACAGAACTTGTCCACGTGGACGTATAGCGGTACTACCGCTTGAGGTACCGCTCGAGGTACCGCAATGGCCTCCAGAGCTTATTGGATACCAAGCGGTACCAAAGCGGTACCACAGCGGTACTGCCGTGATGTCTACGGGTGCTTCTATTCTTGTAGACAGTGTTGGGCCTCCAAGAGCAGAGGTTTGTAGAACAACAGCAAGTTTTCCCTTAAGTGGATCACCCAAGGTTTATCGAACTCGGGAGGAAGAGGTCAAAGATATCCCTCTCAAGCAACCCTGCAATCACGATACAAGAAGTCTCTTGTGTCCCAACACACCTAATACACTTGTCGATGTATAGGTGCACTAGTTCGGCGAAGAGATAGTGAAATACAAGCAGTATGGATGTATATGAATGGTAATAGCAATCTGAATAAAATATGGCAGCGATAAACATGCAACAGAAGTAAATAAACAGAGATTCGATGTTTGGAAACAAGGCCTAGGGATCATACTTTCACTAGTGGACACTCTCAACATTGATCGCATAATAAATAATAGCTTCTCTCATTTGTGCTACATATACTCTTTCGTTGGATGACAAACAACATTCGTTGTGTAGGGCTACAAGAGCACCTCAATGCCGGAGTTAACAAGCTCCACAACATTCAATGTTCATATTTAAATAACCTTAGAGCATAATAGATCTTTGCAAAATAAACCAAGAACTAACATAACATACACACTGTCCACATTACACTATGAAAGGAGGAACATATCACATCAATACTATCATAATGACAATTAACTCCACAACCTACAAGAGGTCATGATCATAGCCTACGACAAGAACCACATGATGCACACACTAGCACCTTTACACCATGCAGGAGGAATAGACTACTTTAATAACATCACATGAGTAGCACATAAACTAGTAGCGATACAAAGCTCATCATATAGATCTCAATCATGTAAGGCAGCTCATAAAATCATTGTATTGGAGTACAGAGAGAGAGATTAACCACATAGCTACCGGTACAGCCCTTAGCCTCGAAGGAGAACTACTCCCTCCTCATCATGGGAGCAGCAGCGTTGATGGAGATGGCGGTGGTGTCGATGGAGAAGCCTTCCGGGGCACTTCCCCGTCCCGGCGGCGTGCCGGAACAGAGACTCCTGTCCCCGATCTTGGCTTCGCGATGGCGGCGGCTGGAACTTTTCGTACCGTAGCTTATTCCTTTAGGGTTTTCGACGCAGGGGCTTTATATAGGCGAAAGGGCAGCCTGAGGGGCACCAGGGTGCCCTCACCACCAGGTGGCGCGGCCAGGCCCGTGCCCAGTGTGTGGTGTGGGGCCCCGGCCCATCTCTCGGCCCCTCTCTGGAAGCTTCCAGAAAAAATAAGATCTTGGGCGTTGATTTCGTCCGATTCCGAGAATATTTCCTTACTAGGATTTCTGAAACCAAAAACAGCAGAAAAAGAACTGGTACTTGGCATCTCGTCAATAGGTTAGTTCCGGAAAATGCATCAAAACGATATAAAGTGCGAACAAAACATGTAGGTATTGTCATAAAACAAGCATGGAACATCGTAAATTATGGATACGTTGGAGACGTATCGCATCCCCAAGCTTAGTTCCTACTCACGAGTAGGTAAATGATAACACAAATAATTTCTGAGGTGACATGCTACCATCATAATCTTGATCAACATTATTGTAAAGCATATGACATGAATGGAGTGATTCAAAACAATGATCTATAGTTTGCTAACAAATAGATAACATATAGCAAAACTTTTCATGAATAGTACTTTCAAGACAAGCATAAAAAAGTCTTGCATAGGAGTTAACTCATAAAGCAATAAATTCAAAGTAAAGGCATTGAATCAACACAAAGGATGATTAAGTTTCAGCAATTGCTTTCAACTTGTAACATGTATATGTCATGGATAATTGTCAACACAAAGTAATATGATGAATGCAATAAGCAAGTATGTAAGAATTAATGCACAGTTGACACAAGTGTTTGCTTCTAAGATGGAAGGAAGTAGGTAAACTGACTCAACAATAAAGTAAAAGATAGGCCCTTCGCAGAGGGAAGCAGGGATTAAATCATGTGCTAGAGCTTTTCAAGTTTTGAAATCATATAGAGAGCATAAAAGTAAAATTTTGAGAGGTGTTTGTTGTTGTCAACGAATGGTAATTGGTACTCTAACTACCTTATCAACCAGACTTTCAAGAGCGGCTCCCATGAAGGACGTTATCTCTACCAGCAAGGTAGATCATCCCTCTTCTCTTTTGTTTACACATGTACTTTAGTTTTATTTATTAGATGACACTCCCCCAACCTTTGCTTACACAAGCCGTGGCTAACCAAATCCTCGGGCCTTCCAACATTCACATACCATGGAGGAGTGTCTATTTGCAAATTTAAGTTGCTTACTGATAGATCAGAGCAAAACATGTGAAGAGAATTATTAATGCAAGTTAATTAATTGGGGGGAACCCCATTGCCAGCTCTTTTTGCAAAATTATTGGATAAGCGGATGAAGCCACTAGTCCATTGTGAAAGTCTGTCAAAGTAAATGACAAGATCGAAAGATAAAACACCACATACTTCCTCATGAGCTATAAAACATTGACACAAAATAAGAGGTAATAGCTTTTGAATTGTTTAAAGGTAGCACATGAAGTATTTACTTGGAATGGCAGGAAATACCACATAGTAGATAGATATGGTGGACACAAATGGCATGGGTTTTGGCTCAAGGTTTTGGATGCACGAGAAGTATTCCCTCTCAGTACAAGGCTTTGGCTAGCAAGGTTGTTTGAAGCAAACACAAGTATAAACCGGTACAGCAAAACTTACATAAGAACATATTGCAAGCATTATAAGACTCTACACTGTCTTCCTTGTTGCTCAAACACTTTTACCAGAAAATATCTAGACCTTAGAGAGACCAATCATGCAAACCAAATTTCAACAAGCTCTACAGTAGTTCTCCACTACTAGATTTAAACTACATGATGCAAGAGCTTAAACATGATTTATGAGAGCTCAAAACAATTGCCAAGTATCAAATTATTCAAGACCATATGAAGCATTTTCTGATTCCAACCAAATAGCAACAAGTGAAGCGATCAACTTTCGCCCTTGAACATTAAAAGCAAAAATGAAGAACACTAGTGTTCATATGAAAAAGCGGAGCATGTCTCTCTCCCACACAAGGATGAACATATAAAAATAACAAAACGAAAATAAAAGCACACAGACGCTCCAAGTAAAGTACATAAGATGTGACGGAATAAAAATATAGTTTCACTAGAAATGACCTGATAAGTTGTCGATGAAGAAGGGGATGCCTTTGGCATCCCCAAGCTTAGATGCTTGAGTCTTCTTAAAATATGCAGGGATGAACCACCGGGGCATCCCCAAGCTTAGACCTTTCACTCTTCTTGATCACATTATATCACCCTCTTCTATTGACCCTTGAAAACTTCCTCCACACCAAACTTCAAGCAAACTCATTAGAGGGTTAGTGCATAATAAAAATTCACATGTTCAGAGGTGAGACAATCATTATTAACACTTCTGGACATTGCACAAAACTTCTGAAAGTTAATGGAACAAAGAAACTCATTAAACATAGCAAAAGCGGCAATGCGAAATAAAAGGCAGAATCTATCAAAAACAGAACAGTCCGTAAAGACGAATTTGGCAAGGGCACTTAACTTGCTCAAATGGAAAAACTCAAAACTAATGAAAGTTGCGTACATATCTGAGGATCACACACGTAAATTTGCAGATTTTTCTGAGTTACCTACAGAAACTTCTGCGCAATTTCGTGACAGACAGCAAATCTGTTTCTGCGCAGTAATCCAAATCTAGTATCAACTTTACCATAGAGATTTTACTTGGCACAAAAACATGATAAGGAGAGGTTGCTACAGTAGTAAACAACTTCCAAGACTCAACAAAACAAAAATTGCTGTAGTAAAATAAAGACATGGGTTATCTCCCAAGAAGTTCTTTCTTTATAGCCATTAAGATGGGCTCAGCAATTTTAATGATGATGCTCTCCTAAGGATGAGAGTTGAAGCAAAGAGAGAACATCAAGAAGCAAATTCAAAACACATTTAAGCCTAACCCACTTCCTATGAAAATGAATCTTGTACACAAATAGATTCATGAAGAACAAAGTGGCAAGCATAGAAAAGCAACACAAGCGCAATTTCAAGATTCTCAACATAAAGAGGGGAAACTTAATATTATTAAGATGCATATAACCATGTTTCCCTCTCTCATAATAACTTTCAGTAGCATCATGAACAAACTCAACAATATAACTAGCACATAAAGCATTCTTGTCATGAGCCGCATGCATAAAATATTACTCTCCACATAAGCATAATCAATTTTATTAGTTGTACTGGGAGAAAATTCAACAAAGTAGCTATCATTATTATTCTCATCAAGTGTAGGAGGCATAGTATAATCATAATAAAATTTACTCTCCATAGTAGGCGGCACCAAAATTCCACTATCATTATAATCATCATAAATTGGAGGCAAAGTATCATCAAAGAAAATTTTCTCCTCAATGCTTGGGGGACTAAAAATATCATGCTCATCAAAATCAGCTTCCCCAAGCTTAGAATTTTCCATATCATTAGCAACAATGGTGTTCAAAGCGTTCATACTAATATCATTGCTACTAGCATGCAAATAAGATTCCATAGGTTTTTTAATTTTCGCAGCAAACATTCCATGCACTAACTCAGGAAATAGAATAAGAAGCTCACTGTTGCTTTCCATTATGCCTAACTAGTGTAAACAAGAAACCAAAAGATGCAATTGCAGGATCTAAAGGAAATATCTTCGAGGACTTACAACGGCAACAGAAAATAACTTAGTTACCTGGGACCGGAGTATGAGTGCCTTTTACCTTTCCTCCCGGCAACGGCGCCAGAAAATAGCTTGATGTCTACGGGTGCTTCTATTCTTGTAGACAGTGTTGGGCCTCCAAGAGCAGAGGTTTGTAGAACAACAGCAAGTTTTCCCTTAAGTGGATCACCCAAGGTTTATCGAACTCAGAAGGAAGAGGTCAAAGATATCCCTCTTAAGCAACCCTGCAATCACGATACAAGAAGTCTCTTGTGTCCCAACACACCTAATACACTTGTCGATGTATAGGTGCACTAGTTCGGCGAAGAGATAGTGAAATACAAGCAGTATGTATGTATATGAATGGTAATAGCAATCTGAATAAAATATGGCAGCGAGTAAACATGCAACAGAACAGTAAATAAACAGAGATTCGATGTTTGGAAACAAGGCCTAGGGATCATACTTTCACTAGTGGACACTCTCAACATTGATCGCATAATAAATAATAGCTTATCTCATTTGTGCTACATATAATCTTTTGTTGGATGACAAACACCATTCGTTGTGTAGGGCTACAAGAGCACCTCAATGTCGGAGTTAACAAGCTCCACAACATTCGATGTTCATATTTAAATAACCTTAGAGCATAATAGATCTTTGCAAAATAAACCAAGAACTAATATAGCATACACACTGTCCACATTACACTATGAAAGGAGGAACAGATCACATCAATACTATCATAATGACAATTAACTCCACAACCTACAAGAGGTCATGATCATAGCCTACGACAAGAACCACACGGTGCACACACTAGCACATTTACACCATGCAGGAGGAATAGACTACTTTAATAACATCACATGAGTAGCACATAAACTAGTAGCGATACAAAGCTCATCATATAGATCTCAATCATGTAAGGCAGCTCATAAGATCATTGTATTGGAGTATAGAGAGAGAGAGATTAACCACATAGCTACCGGTACAGCCCTTAGCCTCGAGGGAGAACTACTCCCTCCTCATCATGGGAGCAGCAGCGTTGATGGAGATGGCGGTGGTGTCGATGGAGAAGCCTTCCGGGGCACTTGCCCGTCCCGGCGGCGTGCCGGAACAGAGACTCCTGTCCCCCAGATCTTGGCTTCACGATGGCGGCGGCTCTGGAACTTTTCTCGTACCGTAGCTTATTCCTTTAGGGTTTTCGACGCAGGGGCTTTATATAGGCGAAAGGGCAGCCTCGGAGGGGCACCAGGGTGCCCTCACCACCAGGTGGCGCGGCCAGGGGCCCGCGCCTGTGTGGCCCCTGGCCCATCTCTGCCCTCTTGCTCTGGAAGCTTCCGGGAAAAATAAGATCTTGGGTGTTGATTTCGTCCGATTCCGAGAATATTTCCTTACTAGGATTTCTGAAACCAAAAACAGCAGAAAAGGAACTGCACTTCGGCATCTCGTCAATAGGTTAGTTCCGGAAAATGCATCAAAACGATATAAAGTGCGAACAAAACATGTAGGTATTGTCATAAAACAAGCATGGAACATCAGAAATTATGGATACGTTGGAGACGTATCATGCCGTAATTTAAGTTACGGTACCGAATCGGTACCGAGGCGGTACTACCGCTCTCAAGCGGTACTACCGCTCGAGGTACCGCAAAGGTACCGTGCCTTGTTCTGTGGGACATTTTCAGTGCAAGTCTCCAGAGCGGTACTTGATACGTCCATTTTGCATCACTATTTTATATCATAATTTGCTGTTATTCATTGATATATTTCATATTTAGAGATGATACTTATGTTATATCACCTATTTTGCATGTTTCATGATTATTGGAGAATTATTCACCGGAGTCAGGATTCTGCTGGAAAAAGCGCCGTTAGGACACCATATTTCGAAGATCAACAATTGACGGAAATTATACGAACATCTTATTTTTCCAGAAGACGAAGCCAACCAAAAGGAGGGACCGAGGAGGGCCGCCATGGCCCCCCCATAGGACGGCGCGGGCCCAGGCCTGGCCGCGCCGCCTTGTGGGGAGGGGGCCCACAGCCCCCTTCGGCCGCCTCTCCTTCGCGTACTTCTTCGTCCCGAAACCTAAGGCACAGGGATAAGCGGAATAGACACAGCCGCCTCTGGCGGAGAAGCACCGAGAGAAAAGAGCTCTCCGGCAGGAATCCGGAAATTCCCTCCCGGAGGGGGAAATCGTCGCCATTGCCACCGTCATCGAGCTGGGCATCATTGGGATCATCATCATCATCTCCACCATCTACACCGCCATCTCCACCGCTGCACCTCGTCACCGCTGTAACATCTAGGGTTGAATCTTGATTGTTTGATAAGGGAAACTTTCCCGGTGTCGATTAATACTTGTTATTGATGCTATTGAGTGAAACCATTGAACCAAGGTTTATGTTCAGATTGTTATTCATCATCATATCACCTCTGATTATGTTCCATATGATGTCTCGTGAGTAGTTCGTTTAGTTCTTGAGGACATGGGTGAAGTCTAAATGTTAGTAGTGAACTATGTTGAGTAATATTTAATGGTTTGATATTTAAGTTGTGGTGTTATTCTTCTAGTGGTGTCATGTGAACGTCGACTACATGATACTTCACCTTTATGGGCCTAGGGAGTACATCTTGTATTCGGTTGCTAATTGTGGGGTTCCGGAGTGACAACAACCTGAACCCCCGTTAGTATATAGCAGGATCTCAGAGTTTAAGGCCGTGGTTAGATTTATCTTAATTACTTTCTTGTATTTGCGGATGCTTGCAAGGGGTATAATCACAAGTATGTATTAGTCCTAGGAAGGGCGGTGCATTAGCATAGGTTCACCCACACAACACTTATCAAAACAATGAAGATTAATCAAATATATGAAGCAAAAGCACTAGACTAAAATCCCCGTGTGTCCTCAAGAACATTTGGTCATTATAAGTAAACAAACCGGCTTGTCCTTTGTGCTAAAAAGGATTGGGCCACTCGCTGCAATTATTACTCCCGTATTTTATTTACTTGTACTTTATTTATCTGCTATATCAAAACCCCCTGAAAACTTGTCTGTGAGTATTTACAGTGAATCCTTCATCGAAACTTCTTGTCAACACCTTCTGCTCCTCGTTGGGTTCGACACTCTTATTTATCGAAGGTACTATGATACACCCCCTATACTTGTGGGTCATGAAGACTATTTTCTGGCGCCGTTGCCGGGGAGTGAAGCGCTATTGGTAAGTGGAATTGGTAAGGAAACTTTTACTGTACGTGCTGATTTTGTTTCTGCCTACTACTATAAGTAATTATGGAGAGATCTTCTCTTGAATTTCTGTTTGGGAAATCCACTACTACTGCAACGGTAGTGGATGAGGCGCCAGGTGAGGAAGTCATACCATATAAAATACCTATGAAAATTATTGAACGTGTTGTGTATAACCGCTATGAAGGGGATGGAACTGTTCATCCTGGAGATCATTTACTGTTTTTACATGAATTATGCGGGTTATTCAAGTGTGCAGGTATTTCAATGGATGAAGTTAGGAAGAAATTATTTGTTATGTCGCTGTCTGGTAAAGCGGCGCATTGGTATAAACTGCTGAAGGATGGGCGTTCTCTTGATTGGAAGGATATTGTGCCTCTATTTTACTCTAAATTCTATCCTCCAAGTGAAATTCACAAAGACCGAAACCGTATATATAATTTCTGGCCTCATGATGAGAGAGTATTGCCCAAGCGTGGGGGAGATTGAAGTCTTTAATGCTCAAATGCCCCATTCATGAGCTTCCTGGTAATATTATCATTGATAATTTCTATGCAAGACTTTCTTTTCAAGGTAAAACCTTGTTGGATACTGCTTGTTCTGGATCATTCACACGCAATAAAGAAGAGTTTAAATGGGACCTTCTTGATCGAATCCAAGAAAATACTGAAGGATGGGAGAATGACAAAGGTAGAGTGTCGGTATAAATTATGATTATGAATGCATTGAAACTTTTATGGATACTGATAAATTTTGTAATGTGAGTGCTACATATGGTCTTGACTCTCAAGTTGTTGCAAATTTTTATAAAGCTTTTGCCTCTCATTTTGAATTGCCTAGGAAGAATTTTGATAAGTATCATGAACCTTATAAAGATAAAAATGATTCACCTAAAGGTAAATGTATTGAAATTAAAACTGTTGATCATGTTCTTCCCGAAGCTTATATTGAAAAACTCCTTTCCCTGCTAAAATGAAGGAGTATTCTGTTATAACTAGTGTAGTTAATAAAAGTGCAAAGAAACATATAGAACCTGAAGAGCAAATAAAGGTTGAACCCGCTGTTGCAATAGTTAAAGATCTTGTGACTGAAAATGTGGAAGATGGTCATATTATTTTCTGTGAAGATGCTTCTAATATTGTTTCGCATCCTAATAAGTCTAGGAAAGCTAGTGTTCCTGTGCTCTCTGTTCGAATTGGTGATCATTGTTATTATGGTTTATGCGATATTGGTGCAAATATTAGTGCCATTCCTTATGAGCTCTACACGAAAATCATGCATGAAATTGGTTCTTGTGAACTTGAAGATATTGATGTGGTTATTCGGCTAGCTAATAGAGAAACTATCTCTCCTATTGGTATTGTTCGAGATGTGGAAGTTCTATGTTGTAAGATTAAATATCCTGCTGACTTTTTGGTACTTGGTTCTGCTGCTAGTAAATCTTGTCCTATTATTTTTGGTAGACCTTTTCTGAATACTTGTGGAGCTATTATAGATTGCAAGAAAGAGAAAATTGTTACTAAATTTGCTGGTGAATCTTATGAGTTTAACTTCTCTAAATTTGCCAAAACTCCTTATAAAGCTGATTTGCCTAATGATGATTTTAGATTTGAACAGTGTGCATCTATTGCTCTTGCTCCTAATAATCCTTTGCAGCAACATTTGGAGGATAGTGAGAGTGAAGTCTTTAGGGAAGAAAGGGATGAGCTTGATGAAATTTTCCTTCGTCAACCTATTCTTAAACATGACTTACCGGTTGAAGATCTAGGTGTAACACCACCACCAAAGGAAGATCATGTATTTGATTTGAAACCATTACCCGATAATCTTAAGTATGCTTATATTGATGATAAGAAAACATATCCTGTTATTATTAGTGCTATGCTTTCAGATATTGAGGAAGAAAGGTTATTGGAAATATTGAAGAAACACCGAGGAGCTATTGGCTACACTCTTGATGACTTGAAGGGGATTTCTCCCGCTATTTGCCAACATGCCATCAATATAGAAGATGATGCAAAACCTGTTGTTGAACATCAGCGTCGTCTAATTCCCAAGATGAAAGATGTGGTAAGGAATGAGGTATTAAAACTTCTTGAAGCAGGTATTATATATCCTATTGCCGATAGTAGATGGGTTAGTCCTGTGCATTGTGTTCCTAAGAAAGGAGGAATAACTGTTGTTCTTAATGATAATGATGAGCTCATTCGTCAAAGAGTAGTTGTAGGGTATAGAATGTGCATTGATTTTCGAAAAGTTAATAAAGTTACTAAATGGTTGCACAATAGACACTGTTGGAAACTCTGGTTTTGTAGTGTCCTCCATCAACGGTGGAATCTCCTCTATTTATGCGGGTTGTGTTCGATCCCTCTGCCTCCACAACCTCTCTCTTATTTTTGTCAAAGTCTCCGTCGGAAACCGAGCCTGTAGAGCAATCAACATATCAGCTAAGTCCATGTTGGTTTTCTTATCTCCCTGTGGTTCTCGGTCTTCAAAGCCATCTCTTGCATTAAAAACCTTAGGCACCACATTCTCCTCCTGCCTGTATACCGGTCTAGTTTCTTCCTCTCAACTGGTTTACCAAGTGTTGCCAAGTTATCAGCGCTCGATGAGAAGTCCAGACCTCGTTTTGCGGTCAGAATAACCGGCGGTGCATATGCTTCTCTGTGTTCATACTTTCTCATTGGTGACACACGCAGGCTTGAATTATAGGCCAGTGAAGGCACTCCCAACCTCTTCTTTTCACAATAAGTATCATTATGACCAATGAATCCACACCAGAAGCAGAAATAGGGCGCTCTCTCATAACGCGGGATATAAGATGAGTGTGTTTCAGGCCTATTTTTCACCCCTGTGGTGATCTTAGTTAGTAACCTTTTATTCACTGCAATATACACTCTCAGATAGTCTTTGAACTTTGATTTGTACTTATCCGCTTCAACAACCATAACCTTCCCCAGTGTACTGCCCCACTTCATACCATTTTCATATGTTTGTTTGTCCCATGGTACATCATAAATCTGAACCCAGATCGGGATAGTGTTGAGGTCTGTGGCTGAAGGTCGTGCTTCACCATCCAAAGCTTTAACCAAAAATGCATTGCCTAGATGAATCCAAGGACCTCCATCAAGCACAAAATCATAATCACCTTGCGAAAACAGAGTTACCGTGAACCACTTGGGTTTGATTGGTGCAAAATTTGCTCTTGTACGCAACCTCCAAACCTTTGTGAAGTGGACCTTGAGCGTCTCAGTAGATGGAGATGTCTGCCCTAGGTAACGCGCAATCAGACGCCATGGCACCGGACGTGGTTCCGGCATCTCATCGGGATCCTCTTCCACAAACGCATCATCTTCCATGTCAACCTCGCCCCCTATCAGATCTTCCTCATCAGCTCCCAGGCCTTCCAGCGCTGGACCATGCCAATTGCTGGAGCTTACTTCCTCCACCTCGTACCGAGCCTCATGACCCTTGTTATCTTCCAACATCAACAGACGTCTGCCAGCCGACTTCGGGCGGGTAGGTTCCTCAGCGGATCCCCCTTGATCGCCCACATCGTTAGCAGAAGCCATTGCCGGTGTTGGATGAGGAGGCCCTGGGTCTGTATCGAAAACAAGGTTGGTGAGAGCAGTAGATTGGTTTGGGAGAAAACCTTGCGTCGCCTGCTTCTTAGAGCCCCCACGACGGACGTAAACCTCCCGAATCTCCTTTTTTTTCCTTTGGTCGAAACCGTGAGGATCACGGCCACCTAGTTGCGCAGAGTTCGAATCCATCACTAATCCCCGAAGAAAACTCAAAACCTTGATGCTCCCGTCCTGAAAATTGGGTGGGGGCGCAGTCGCCTGTGCAGTCGCCAGACCGAACCCTAGGACGTAGCTAAACAAAACGGTTAACTCCCTAAGTAGTATACTACTAGGTGACATCCACTTAGGTACACGCATGATCAAAGGGTGTAAATACACGCACGCAGCCATGCAGGGTACATAGACGTGACTGACGCCCGAATTGAATCAACAAGTAAGTTATCCGATCGAGCAGCTGACAGTTAAGATTCTTGGACCACCGTAGCATGCTTCCTCCCGTACGTATGCCCTTCTCCGGCAGATAGGCCTGGCAGCGTGCCCGGCCGTCCTGCGTGTCTCCCTATCCTCCAGTGTCCTGCTTAGACCCTCACGATGAAATCGAATCGTCCCCCACGCACCCACAAGGCTTCTATATCATCTTTTCCCGCGATAGAAATAGGAGCTGCATGATGCCAACCGGTGGTAACGTGTCAAAACATAAGCGGTTTAAAGCACCCTGCGTTCTAATACAGTGTTCGACAACATCGTTTCGGGCAGCCATGTGTGGGGTGCCTCTTCCGGAGCTGCGGGATATATGCAGAGAGCTCTAGGCGGGATAAGGATTCGGGAAGCAGCGATAAAGGCAGTAAATGGTAGTGCGTATTAATGTTGTCATGTGGGAAAGTCGCAACGGAGACGAGACATATCTTGCCTGCCTCTACCTGAGAAATTATCCCCGGCATTAAGTTAGGTTAGGCTGACTAGACGCTTTATAATGACATGGCTGGCCCACCTCTTGGTATCCGCCGTAGTGTCGACAATGGCTTGTCCTTGGTGCTCCTAAGAATCTCTCGTGGGTTAGGGTCGTCGGATAGTTTACTGTGCAGCATCAGACACAAAAAATCTGCAAAAACCGGCTAAGCGTATTTTTATGTCTGGCGCATCCATATTAGACCTACCATGGGCTATCGACTATGCGAGTGGGAATGCTCATAAGCATTGACAAGAGTAACATACGAGACCACAATCGCTCGCGGGGCCGGCTGGCTCACGGATTGAAGAAATCTCGGGTTACCATGACGTATCGGGCCTGTAAGCTGATGCCCCATGTGTACTCCGGAACGTGTAGCATCAGTACACGCCCGATTGACATGTCGCCTGGGTTTCACTACGCCCACAATATTTACGTGTTGCCTTTTGGCAGAGGTGAACAAAGCAAGCTATCCATTCCCTGGTCCTGTCAACTGCTGCTGCTTAAGTACGTACTTGCGGCATACGCAGGCTCGCTTGTACGTATGATCGGGATCAGATGCCGATATGTAGAAAAGCGCGCCACAGTACAAATGAGAGAAGACAATGTGGTACATACATATCATGTTTTGTCTAGCAGATCAGAAGTTGTGGTTTGGAAATAAAGGAGTATGACACAACAGGACGGTAATTTTCATGGCCAAGTAACTAGGCATGCGCGTGTTTTACTTTCTCAACACTCAACACGAGTTTGGAGTGGTTATAACACATTTACGCCTGGAATCTGCTATCTCAGTGACGTTTGCAGCCACGGAGTCACTTCTTTAGTTTTCAAGACACATATAGACCACAATTTACATTTTGTGATCTGGGTATCTCGCTAGTGACTACGATTTCAAGATTCCCTAGTAAAGCTCTTTTACCATACCTAATCTTTGTGAACCGTGTAAATATGACCAGTGTATGGATTTGATGCAAGAGATCGCGACCGCTAAGCGATGAGGAGGATGGGGTGAGGGAAAAAACTGTTGCGCCCGGAGCTTCCTGCAAGGTCCATGGAAAGGGAGGGAGGAGCTCAAAAATGAGGCCGGAGAGGGTGGAGGTTAGTAAGTTGACGACCAATAAACTTTTCGTCTAAATCACTTCCAAAACCTGAATCCCTAAGACAAGATTGCCCGTGCATGGAGCCCATGCATGTTGGTCTTATTTTCTAATATAGTACCCCTGCTCCAAAATATAAGCTTTTTAAGAACGGATTTGCTAAAAATCAGTTGACTGAGATTATCATATGTCTCAGTCGATCGTTCCGGCCGTCCGATCCTATTGATCTCTAGCGATTAGCTTTTCCTTGCGGCAAAGGTGGACACGCGCGCATTGCTCTGGGCCTTTTGCTGCAGCGAGGCGGGATGGGTTTTGGTAAAATGATGACGGCCTTCTTTTCTCTTTTCCCTCGTAATTTTTTCGTAGTACTTCTTTATCTTGTGTTTGACTCTTTCAAACACTAAAACGAGGCATTATCATTTCATTTTTGTTACACTTTTTCAAGAAATGTGCAACTTTAGCTGGTTTTTACATGAATTTCACTTTTCTTAAAACATCATTATCACTAATCGCTTTTATATAAGTTTGCACTTTTCTCAAGAAATATGCAACTCTATCTTTTTTTATATGAGATGCATTTTTCTGAAGAAATGTGCAACTCTAACTAGTTTTTTATATGAGTTGCACTTTTCTCGATAAATGTGCAACTTTGTCAGGTTTTTCCATATGTTGCAATTTTCCAATAAATGTGTAACTCTATCCGATTTATGTTACGAGTTGTATTTTTCTCAAGAAATGATCGACTCTAAGCGGTTTTTATATGATTTGCACTTTTATCAAGAAATGTGTAACTCTATCTAGTTTTTTAATATAAGTTGCACTTTTTTCCAAGAAATGTGTAACTATGTCAGATTTATGTTATTAGTTGCATTTTTTCTATGCAGAAATATGTGTAACTCTATCTAGTCTTTTATATGAGTTATACTTTTTTCCAAGAAATGTGTAACTCTGTCGGATTGTATTTTTCTAAAGAAATGTGCAACTATAACCGTTTTTGTCATACGAGTTGCTATTTTCTCAAAAAATGTTTGACTCTAAGCGGTTTTTATATTATTTGAACTTTTCTCAAAAAATGTGCAGCTTCATCCCACTTTTTATACGAGTTGCAATTCTAACCAGTTTTTTATATGAGTTGTACTTTTTTCAAGAGATGTGTAACTCTATCCGGTTTTCGATAATCGTTTTTCACACGAGTTGCAATATTCTCATGAAAAATTCAACTCTAAACGTTTTTATATGAGTTGCAGTTTTCTCAAGAAATGTGTAACTCTATCCGGATTTTTTATGTGAGTTCCAACTATAATTAATTTTTGATACGTGTTGCACTTTTCTTGAGAAAATGTGTAACTCTATCCGGATTTTTTATATGAGTTTCAACTAGTATAATTATTTTTTGATATGAGTTGCACTTTTCTTGAGAAAATGTGTAACTCTATCCGGATTTTGAGTTGCACTGTGATTTTTTCCAACGTAAGGGTGTTACTACAGATGGTATGCTAAGTTAATTAAGCTAGTAGCTACCAGCACACTTCGCGAACAAAAAAAAAAGTTTTTACATGCATATGTATGCAGGTGTCTCCGATGTGTTTACTATGGGCATGAAGGATAAAGTATCAGTGGGCCTTTTAGAAACTAGAACCTGTAATCTTCACAGGCCGGAGGAAACGTCCATAGTTGTACGCGCGATGGAGCTAGCTACCTATACCATCGATCGACTGAGACTTTAGTTATTCTCAGTCGACTGCTTCCTAGGCAGACCCTTTTAAGAAAGGTAATAAAAAATATAAGCCTTTTTAGAAAGCTAGTTTACCTTTCTAAAAAAACTTATATTTCGCAACCGATGTAGTAGCAAATTTAATAATACCACAACTATTTAGGATAGTGTTTCACGAAACCATAACCCAAGGAAACCACACATGTCGGAATAAAATGTTATGCATGACCAAGATCTTGTGTTTTAGCCGGTGGCTTTGACTGATTAATTACTCAATTATTATGTCAAATGTGAGATTGTCATAGTAGTATAGTTAAGATCGACCATTCGTTCCCAAATAACAATTGAGGGCACAAGATATTTGATTATCGTAGCATTAGTGTGGTTTTGATCAAAAGCCTTACGTTTCCATTAGCTTCCGTGTTAAGTAAAAGGGATTTCTATTTTCGTGCCCTCGGGTCCTTAGTTGTGCTCAGTTTTCCCCAGCTCCTTAGTTTTTCCTCAGTTTTACCCAAACGTTTGTCTGAAACCATCACACGTGATGTAACGGCCGGTTGCCCGACGGTTGACCGTTATCTTCTGACTAGTGGGGCCACGTAGAGCCCGCAAAGACACGTCGACCATCCATCTTTGTTTGACCGTAAGCATCGCTGTATCCCTGACCAAAACGCGAACGAGTGGGGCTTCGGTATATCGAATGACAAGTGGGGCCATGACGCTGATACAAGGGGCAATACACGGGTAGGATTAGATTTTTAAATGGAGCTCTACAGCGATGGCACGGAGGAGGTGGCATGCGGGGTGCCGAGATGAGATCGACGTCCACAAAGAACTGCATGAGGCGAGACCAGACGCATTAGATAGATATGAACTAGACGCGTTTAACCATGCAAAGAAGAGAAGAAATGGTCGACGACATCGAAGACTACGTCAAAACTTTGACTGACCGTGTCGGACACGAACACGAGCAATGTAGAGAAAACTAGTGTCTCTCCTTTCTGGCGTGTATAGGTGGGTGCTAGGAGAGTGTGGTGGCGAAGGGAAAGACCTCGCGGCGGTCTGTGGCGTCCAGCATAGCGGGTCGGCGTGGCCGTGCCCACAGCGGCGTGCATGCATGTTCGGCATTGGCATCAGCATGTACGTTCGGCATTGGCCTCGGCGGTATCTCTGGTGTGTCAGTGATCGAATGAGGGGACGGGATTGAGGGTGCATCCCGACGTTGACCTAGCAGTGGCGGCGAGCATAGCCGTTCGACCATGCCGATATCGGCATCGGCATCGTTTGGAGGCTGTGGTGCTCGAATCAAGTTGGGATTTGTTTCTCGTAGGCCAAAATGAATTTGAAACAAGTTTCATGTTGAAGGTTAGGTAACGAAAGTTTGTAACTATCCCAAAATTATACTAGCGCCATGGTGAGGTTCTTTTTGATAGAGCTATACGGTTGGGCAAACTTTTTTGACACTTTTTAGATAGGGTTCCTTGTTGTTACACGTATGGCATCATGTATGGAAAATTTGTGGTCATTTGGAGATGTTCGAAAAAATCACTTTGCTTAAGCGCATGCCGTTTCGTCTCGCTGAAACCAGCTTTTCTAACAAGGTGATTTTTTCTACCTTCTCTAAATAACCTCAAATTTCATACAGCTGATCTTCTATACATAGATAGATAGATTGTTTCGTTTTTACATTTTTCGAACTTTTTATTTCCCTTTATAATACCCAATTGATTTTCAGGTCAAAACCTCGAAAAACAGCATCATGTATGGCATCATTTCACCCTAAATTTCAAATTTTCTAAAACTTTCCCTTTTAGATAATCCTTGTTGTTATAGGTATGCCATCATGTATGCCAAACTTGGTTAGGTCTCACTGAAACCAGCTTTTGTAACAAATTAGGTGATGGTTTATCATTTTTTTGCGTGAAAAGTAATGGCAACAACAAATCGGTGATGGTTTATCATATTTTTTGCGTGAAAAGTAATGGCTACAACAAATTGTTGATGCTTTATCATTTTTTTGCGTGAAAAGTAATGGCTACAACAAATTGTTGATGGTTTATCATTTTTTTGCGTGAAAAGTAATGGCAACAACAAATCGGTGATGGTTTATCATTTTTTGCGTGAAAAGTAATGGCTACAACAAATTGTTGATGGTTTATCATTTTTTTGCGTGAAAAGTAATGGCAACAACAAATCGGTGATGGTTTATCATTTTTTTGCGTGAAAAGTAATGGCTACAACAAATTGTTGATGGTTTATCATTTTTTTGCGTGAAAAGTAATGGCAACAACAAATCGGTGATGGTTTATCATTTTTTTGCGTGAAAAGTAATTGCTACAACAAATTGTTGATGGTTTATCATTTTTTGCGTGAAAAGTAATGGCAACAACAAATCGGTGATGGTTTATCATTTTTTTGCGTGAAAAGTAATGGCAACAACAAATCGGTGATGGTTTATCATTTTTTTGCGTGAAAAGTAACGCCTAAAATAGTTTATAATTTTTAGCGCGTGAAAAATAATACAAAACCGCCCTTCAGCATACTTAGAGGGTGGAAGCTAATTAACCGCCAACAGAGAGAGAGAGAGGGGTTATCCTGCCCGTTCCCTATATCATACGATCAACGGTCGGCGGGCACGATCCGCGTGACATGGGCTAGACCAATCAGGGCGATGATGCACGTCTGCGAGAATTTGTGAAGAGAGAGGGCAAAACTGAGTACTATCAAGAAACCAAGGGCACCTGAGTAGTAAACAGACTAAGGGATTCAAATTTGAGATTTAAAAAATGGAAAATGTGTGTTTTGTACAATGAAACCCATCTTGGCCTACCTCAAACTATTTGCAATACCAATATACATCAGTGTGAGAATTGTGGCCTCATTTAGACAAAGTATGATTTGGGGGAAGCTGTTTTGGGAAGGGCTTATTGTGGAAAACCATGCACCTTCATAGCTACTAGGTGATTTGAGAAGTGGCAATTTGTGGTAAAACTTGATTTATCTATGATTTATCTATGATTTGAGAAGTGGCAATTTGTGGTAAAGACTCCATGAGTAAGTGCCACTCTTTTTAGGATTTTTTTGCACATTAAATGACTCATTTAACTAGTTAATCCCATTTGTTGACTCTCTGTTGACCAGCCACTTGAGGGTAAAACTGAGTATATTGCACTAGCCAGTATTAGCACTCGAGGGGAAAATTGAGCACACAAAAAATGCTAGTATAAGACTCGAGGGTATACCTGAGTATATCTAAATTTCCAGGGTTAGACTCGAGGACACGTGCAATTGTTGACGCGTAGACGCGGGTCGCGGTGGAGAAGTCGAGACGTGCAATCGTGGACGCGTGTCGCGTTGCAGAAGTCCAAGACGTGCAGACGTGCACCCGTGCACGCGTAGGACGCGGGTCGCATTAACCACCCCTCGCCTTTATAGACGCCTCCTCGCACTCTCTCTGTCACTCTCACTCGCTCACGCATCGCCAACTCTCTCACGTCCCATCATCTTCTCCAAAGCAAAAAAACCCTCTCCCTCTCCCTCTTCCTCTTCCTCCGCCGTAGAGATGGACAAGGAGAATGCCAATCCCATCGTCGAGGTGGGCTCAAAGCGCGACGCCTCCATCTTCGGCGCCGTCCCCTCTACGGACGACGACGCGCCGCCGCCGCCGTCGCCGGTGCATCGGAGGCTGCTGCCGCCGGTGGCAGTCAGATCCCGGCGGGATGGGACCCCTACGACCCCGTGCCGTACGTCCCGCCCCCGAACCCCTACGACACCTCCTGGAGGACCCATGGAACGAGGTAACTACGGTTTGCTTCCTTTTTTGTTCCCCATTCCTTTTTGAACCCTATTTTTGCTGGTGTAGATGGATCTGTAGATGGATGAGTATTGGGCTAATATTTGCGCCGATTTTATTCCATTTTGTTTTGATCACTTCTTGATTTCGTTTAAGATTTGGGGTTCGGCTGTTCGGTTAATTTATGCAAGTAATATTGGATCTCAATCAGTTAATTTATGCAAGTAATCATGGGATCTCAATCAGTTATTTTATGCACTAATCAAAAGATATCAACCGTTTAATTTTGCAAATAATCTCGAATGTGTTCAAGTTCAGATCTAGTTCAGATCTAGAATCTGTTTCTTTGCCTATGATGAATGGTTGGGCACAAATTTTTACAGGGAGGGTTCAGCGAACCATTGCTGTGTACAAATCTGTTGTGCATGAGCTTTAGTTCGCTAACACCTTCCCTGTAGATATATAATCATGTCCACTCTAACTGAGGCTGACTCTGTTTTTCTTAACTTTGTTATCATGTACGTTAGTCATCGTTGCAACTCATTCACTAGTTTCTGTTTGATATGGATCAGATGTCTGGCAGCGACGTCGGCAGCGACGAAGAGGAGGAGGACGTCAAGACTCGCCAAGTGCTGCGGAGGCTGCAGGTCGGCCAGTACATCTCCTACTTCGCCAAGGGGGTGTACAGGTGCCCCTTCTGCACTGGAGACTCGGCGCCACGGACTTCAACGCATGCTGAGAACATCAGCAACACCTTCCCCAACGTCGGCACGACGGTGAACGTCCACTCCTTCCGCGCCAAGCACAGGGCGCTCGGCATGCACCTCCGCAGCTTGCAGCGGGTGGAGATCTCCGCCGGCCGCATGCCTCCGCTCAAGCCCAAGGCTCCCAAGGGGAGCAAGAGCAACAAGTGGAGGCAGAGCCAGATGGGGTAGGCGGAGTCCCTGGACGTGTGCTGCTGCTGCTGCTGCCTCCTAGTTTGTTGTTGGGATCCCTTTGTTGTTAGCTAGGGATCCCTTGTTGTTATGTTAGTATGATGGTGCTGTGAAGAACCTGTTACTATGTTGGCTGCTGTGTATGCAGCCTATTATCTATCCATATTATCTAGGGATTATCTATCCCTAGTCTACTATATTTTTGTTGGCCGTACTTAGTTTTCTTGATTTACTATGACTGTGAATTTATCGTACATTATCCTGGAGATTTGCTTCTAGATTTAACTACATACATATGGACCAGAGGGAGTACTAGATTTGCTGCCATATTGGGCAAACAACGAGGGCCAAAAGGCACAAATAATTGAAGAAAGTCAGAAATGCAAGCTTCTCTAGATTTTATACTAATTTGGTGAAAAGGACAGAGAGAAAGAGGGGAAAAAGGTGCACTTAATAATACCAATTTGGGGCCGAGAGAGACAAACCCAGCTCCTGCTCACGTGCAACCAAACGCTTCTCGTCCCGTCCCACGCGGTCCCTTTCTACCAGCCCCACGCGACGCGGGCCCACACGACGCGGCCCCACAAGACGCGGCCCCACACGTGACAGAACGGTCAACTAAACGGGAATCCTGCCGTCCGAGCTGCTTCTGCGGGTTTCAAACAAGGGCTTGGGGAAAACTGAGGAAAAACTAAGGAGCTGGGGAAAACTGAGTACAACTAAGGACCTGAGGGCACGAAAATAGAAATCCCTAAGTAAAATGTTGCTCGCAAAAACACATACGGAAGGATATGATAATTCAGAACCGTAGACCTAAGTATCAGATGCAAAGTAGCACGTCTAATAACAAGTATCCGATCAAAAGGTTTCAAAAAAAAGTAGCACGTCTAGAAGCCAACAAATAAGTCACATTAATCCTTTTTTTAAGATACGTACACAGTGAGTAATGCTCTCATCTGGTCAAGAACCTTTGCATTTCATGCCCCATTTCCTTTTGATGCCCTGTGACAGAATTTTGCCACAAAATAAAATGGGGGAATATACGTGACACTCCCACCATGCAGATTTTGCTAAAGCTTTCTGTCCGAGAAAAGGAAGCAAAGGGAAGAAAGCATATAATATCTTTTCGCCAGAGCCACTTTGCTCTTGAGTTGACACAATGCGCACCATCCATATGCAAAGAGGAAAATAAATGTTATTCCAATGCATGCATGATGCATTTCCTTCTCCTGCCAACTTTGTTTATGCCGTTGGAATTATGCCAAATTAGCATCCGGCCTGATGTGAAAACGAGCCCGTGATAATTAACCACTTTTTCTTCGCTGGACTGATACTATTCCAGTATACCAGATTGCAGTGACGAGCACCAGAGTACCAGATTTTAGAAATGATTGACCAAGTATACGTACACTTGGACATGTCTCCTCCTCGATCGCCGTCTCTTCCAGCCCGGCCGGCCATCTGGATCTCGTTCGATTAATTAGAGCATCCGAATTCCGATCGTGATCTAGCTCAGGTGCAACGACGGCAAGTGGCGCCGGGAATGTTTGGTATAGTATATGGCAAGTTGACATTGCGAGCGAGGGTGGAAAAGGAAATTAAAGCGAAGAGGGCTACCAGCATCTGCATGCGCCACGGCATCTCTTTCAACACGTAAGAGTACGCCAGTCCGCATGTATCCGATTCCATACATGCACGATCAAAGGCTCCACCACGGCTCCACTGATCGTAAACTAGGTGGACTGAAGAACTAATTGACCTGCCGTTGCTTAATTTGTTGTCAGCTCTATACAATACTGATGTAAGTATCAACTGTGCAGCTCACTACTACTACCTCCTTTCAGAAATATAGTACTTAAATAAATCTAAATTTAGAAAAATCTACGACGACCATTTTAAGACGGAGGGAGTATGTTTTGGAAAACTGAATTAGCTTTTTAAAACATACTCCCTCCGTCCTAAAATGTAAGGCGTCTAAGAATTAGTCAAAAGTCAACTTTTTTAAGTTTGACCAAGTTTATATACAAAAATATAAATATTTACAGTATTAAATCAACATGAATAGATTCACCATAAAATATATTTTATTAATATATCCATTCGATATTGTAGATGTAAGTATATTTTTCTGAATATTTGATTAAAATTAGTAAAGTTTGACTTTTAACCGTTTCTTAGACGTCTTACATTTCGGAACGGAGGTAGTACTAATTTTGGAACCGAGGTAATAGCTAATAAATGCTAGTGTCAAACGCGTGCACGTGTTAAGCTTACCAAAGCGTCTTATATATAAAGTGACCCTGCGTGACACGCAAGCACGAATTAGCCAACAGAAATACGTAGGAGTAATATTTTTGTAGTTCGTAAATTCTGTACGTTAATCAAATGGTAATTTACTAAAGTTAGAGGAACATTTTAAAGCATGATGAGAAGTCAAGATTGAACGCAAGACGATAACGTAGCTAGATAAGGCATGCACCGAATACAGATGGGTTAAGTTAGTGTATCTTTCCACCGACTTTATGGATGGATCGATCGGACACTAGCTACTACACTACCTTCCTAGCTAGTTCTCTGAGACCATGAAACTAAAGCCTAATGAGTAATGGCATCGTTCGATGGGCATGTGCACCACCACGTACTACTTCCCTCTCTCTATATTTATACAAATTCTATGGACATACCATAAGCCAACCATAGTCTGTTCACCAACAGAATTTAAGGGATCTTTATAATAAATTATTAACATCTACAACCTCAAACAAACATTATCATCGACCCATAATAAATTATATTGTTATATTAATATTTGATGTCCTAGATGTTGATATATTCTTAGACAAATTTGGTCAAATTTTACGAAGTTCGACTTTGATAAAAACTAATACTCGGGGCGCAACATTCAGGGATTTTTTTAATTAAATCATAGCGATAGGTAAGCAAAAGGATGGACCGAAATGTTTTTTTTTTTCGAAACACAGTACAATCAAAGACGCTCATACATACGCGCACACACTCACACCTATGGACGCACACACACTCTACCCCTACGAGCACCTCCGAGTGACTGTGTTGAATATCTGATCTGGCGGGCCTTGAGATTGACGAAGTCATCACAGCCGCCTCGCTGTCGACGAAAACTTCGCCTCCCACTAAAGAATATTTGAGAAACCAAAGTATCAAATCTGGGATATGAACTCTAGTGAGTTTGGGGTGCCACTACCCTCCTAAGACCTTGTTTGGTACTAGTGTTTTAGTGGGAATTAGTGGGGATAATACTCTAGAGTATTGGGTGAATCTCTGATGTCACCCAATCCCCACAAAACCCCATCCCCAATCCACTAGGTAGGGGTAGAGTATTGGTGATTGAAAAAATTACACTAAAATTTGGGAAAAGTGGAGATAAGTGGAGATTAAACTCGCTCATACTCTAGCACCAAACATGTATTTGGGATAAGTGGGGATTTGAAGTTTGGAACGGATTAGCCCCGCTAATCCCCACTAAAACTCTAGTACCAAACAAGCCCTAAGCATATCATCAAGGACTAATGGGGTACTCATGAAGGTTATTAAATTAACGCACCACCGTCATTATCCGTCTAATCGTGGATGATGGGGCACACTTTTTGTACCCTGTTGACAATTGCATTTATCAAAGCTTATGCTTAATTAGCAAATTAATAATACTCCTCTAGCTGCCGTCTACAACAAGCCGGCTTAACAAAGACTCATGGTTTTGAAGTAGGAATTTGAAATGGAACATGGACTTTCTTTGTACACACCGCTTGTATTATCTTCGTATTTCAATCATTAGAACGAGGGCAGCTTCCGGTTCTTTGCTACCTACTTTCTTTTCCTCGGAAGGGGGATATCTTCGGCCTCTACATTGAAAGATGCACACAAATGTATTTATGACAAAGTAATCATCCAAAGCTCACAAGGGAAAAAAGAACAGAGACAAAGTTCGGCAAAATTAAAATACGACACGGTTATGCGGCATAATTTCAGTTACTAGGCTGCCAAGCATACTGGTTGAAACTACCCTTAGTAACCGTCTCCAAATAATTACACCCATAGTGCAGACACCCCATACATGTGTAGGCTGAATAGAAGACCACAAATGGGCCCAATGAGTGGCCTTGAGAACAACCTCCACTGTCTGAAGTGTACCTAATACACAAAGCTTGTAATATCATTGGACGTATTACAATCATTAGAACCAGGACAACATCAACCTCTTACTACCAACTCCAAGATCGTCAAATCTAGTTTAGTGTGATATAATTGCCATACATATTCCTTTGTCCCTGTTGGCCTATTACACCTAGCTATTAACTCTCATTTGTTTCTTATTGTGGTTTTAGTGAAAACCGACATTAATTTTTGCACGGTCATAAAAGAAGAGATACTTGTTTAGGAAATGAGAATAAGAAAGCATTCTGGTTATTAGGAGGAAAACATAACAATACTCGTAGAAACCTCGGTGAGTGGAAGTGGACTACTCCACATTCATATAACCTCCAAATCCAATGTAGGAGTACACAATGGGTGATCATTGACTAGCTAGTAGTCCATTGGTTCATATGAATAAGGAACACACTTTTAAAGGTTTAACTTTGGTTAAAAATTGAGCAACTATATTTCGATTGCGTTGCTCAATATTAATATTTTTTGGTTCATGTTGAATACATTCTATTGATATCAATTTTTTTGTCAAATAATCCTCATATGCTTGGACTACTCTATGATCAAACTTAAATCTTGATAATTGTATGCACCGTATTCATAAAAATGGATGGAGTATTTGTTATCACCAGATTTTGACCAAATCAGGAGATGGGCCGTAAGTGAAGATGGGCTTGAAGGACGTACACGTGGAGCATCTTCGGAGCGGCCTTGCGCTAAGAGTTTGGGCTAAGTTGCCCGTGTATCTGTAATATAGTAGATCGCATTGTAATTTAGATTTAAAGATAGAGTCTGGCCTGTGCACGGTTAGGTGCACGCCTCAATTAGAAAGTCTCTTGGACTATAAATATGTATCTAGGGTTATCGGAAAAGGAGGACAATCATCGTTCAACCAACACAAATCAGGCGCATCGCCACCCCTTTCTTCGAGGGTTTCTCCTGGTAAGCACCATGCTTAGATCGCATCTAGCGATCTAGGCAGATACGTTTATTCGTCAACCTTGTACTGCTCGTGCTGAAGCCTTGTTGATGGCGAGCAGTACTATTTATCCTTAGGTGTTTAGGGGCTTGCATTGATGCTTTCACGTGCATATCTGCGTGGCAATGCCGTCCCTCGACACCTGCTGCCCTTACGTCTATCACGTAAGGGCAGCATCTTGCTTTTTCGTTACTTAGTAGATCCGATCCGTTATAGTTGCTCCTTTCGCAGGGATTAGTTTAATATCTGCATAGTTAGGCCTTATGCCGGGGTCGGAGGATCCGGTAGTGCGTTAGATGTTGTTCACCGTCCCTGCGAGGGATGTTCCGGGAATCAACGTTACGTTGGTTTTTAGGCCTCTCGTAGGGGTGGTTTGCATCATCTTCCGTAGCTGCTGATACGTCCAATTTGCATCACTATTTTGTATCATAATTTGCTGTTATTCATTGATATATTTCATATTGGGGCACAATACTTATGTTATTTCATCTATTTTGCATGTTTCATCATCATTGGAGGATCAAGCACCGGAGCTAGGATTCTGCTGGAAAAAGCACCGTCAGAACACAATATTTCGGAAGATCAACCGTGGAAGGGAATTTCACGTAAATTCCTATTTTTCCAAATGACGGAGGTAGCCGAAGGGGAAGAAGAGAGGGGCCATCGTGGGCTCAGACCATAGGCGGCGCGGCCCGTGGCCGGCCGCCACCCTATGCGGGGGCCCACGACCCTTTCGCCTCCTTTCTTCGCGTACTCTTCGTCCCGAAACCTAAGCCACGAGGGATCCTCACGAAGGGTTACAGCCTCCGCGGGGCGGAGAACACCAGAGAAAAGAGCTCTCCGGCGGCAGAATCCGCCGGGGAAATTCCCTCCCGGAGGGGGAAATCGACGCCATCGCCATCGTCATCGAGCGGGACATCATCTCCATCATCATCATCATCATCTCCACCATCTACACCGCCATCACCACCGCTGCACCTCGTCATCGCTGTAGCAATTCGGGTTAAATCTTGATTGTTTGATAGGGGAAACTCTATTGAGTGAAACCATTGAACCAAGGTTTATGTTCAGATTGTTATTCATCATCATATCACCTCTGATTGTATTCCATATGATGTCTCGTGAGTAGTTCGTTTAGTTCTTGAGGACATGGGTGAAGTCTAAATGCTAGTAGTGAATTATGGTTGAGTAATATTCAATGTTATGATATTTAAGTTGTGGTGTCATTCTTCTAGTGGTGTCGTGTGAACGTCGACTACACGACACTTCACCATTTATGGGCCTAGGGAGTGCATCTTGTATTCGGTTGCTAATTGCGGGGTTGCCGGAGTGACAAAACCTAAGCCCCCGTTAGTATATCGATGCAGGAGGGATTGCAGGATCTCAGAGTTTAAGGCTGTGGTTAGATTTATCTTAATTACTTTCTTGTAGTTGCGGATGCTTGCAAGGGGTATAATCACAAGTATGTATTAGTCCTAGGAAGGGCGGTGCATTAGCATAGGTTCACCCACACAACACTTATCAAAACAATGAAGATTAATCACCGTATGTAGCGAAAGCACTAGACTAAAATCCCGTGTGTCCTCGGAACGTTTGGTCATTATAAGTAAACAAACCGGCTTGTCCTTTGTGCTAAAAAGGATTGGGCCACTCGCTGCAATTATTTCTCTCGTATTTTATTTACTTGTACTTTATTTATCCGCAATATCAAAACCCCCGAATACTTGTCTGTGAGCATTTACAAGTGAATCCTTCATCGAAACTGCTTGTCAACACCTTCTCGCGGTTCGACACTCTTATTTATCGAAAGTACTACGATACACCCCCTATTTGTGGGTCATCAAGACTATTTTCTGGCGCCGTTGCCGGGGAGTGAAGCGCTATTGGTAAGCGGAATTGGTAAGGAAATTTACTGTTTGTGCTGATTTTATTTCTGCCTGCTGCTATAAATCATTATGGAGAGATCTTCTTCAATTTCTATTTGGGAAATCTACTACTACTGCAACGGTAGTGGATGAAGCGCCAGGTGAGGAAGTAGTACCATATAAAATACCTATGAAAATTATTGAACGTGTTATGGATAACCGCTATGAAGGGGATGGAACTGTTCATCCTGGTGATCATTTACTGTTTTTGCATGAATTATGCGGGTTATTCAAATGTGCAGGTATTTCTATGAATGAAGTTAGAAAGAAACTATTCACTATATCGCTGTCTGGTAAAGCGGCGCACTGGTATAAATTGCTGAAGAATGGTGATTCTATTGATTGGGAGGACATTGTGCCTTTATTCTACTCCAAATTTTATCCTCCAAGTGAAATTCACAAAGATCGGAACCGCATATATAATTTTTGGCCTCATGATGGAGAGAGTATCGCCCAAGCTTGGGGGAGATTGAAGTCTTTAATGCTCAAATGCCCCATTCATGAGCTTCCTGGTAATGTTATTATTGATAATTTCTATGCAAGACTTTCTTTTCAAGACAAGACCTTGCTGGATACTTCTTGTTCTGGATCATTTACACGCAAGAATGAAGAGTTTAAAAGGGACCTTCTTGATCGGATCCAAGAAAATACTGAAGGATGGGAGAACGGCAAAGATAGAGAATCAGGTATAATTTATGATTATAAATGCATTGAGGCTTTTATGGATACTGATAAATTTCGTAATATGAGTGCTACATATGGTCTTGATTCCCAAGTTGTTGCAAATCTTTATAGAGCTTTTGCCTCTCATTATGAACTGCCTAAGAAGAATTTTGATAAGTATGATGAACCGTATAAAGATAAAATTGATTCGTCTGTAAACAAATGTGTAGTGATTGAAACTGTTGATAATGTTATTCCCGAAGCTTATATTGAAAAAACTCCTTTCCCTGCTAAAATGAAGGAGTACTCTGTCATATCTAGTGCGGTTAATAAAAGTGAAAAGAAACCTAAAGAACCTGAAGAACAAATTAAAATTGAACTTGCTGTTGCAATAGTTAAAGATCTTGTGACTGAAAATGTGGAGGATGGTCATATTATTTTCTGTGAAGATGCTTCTAATATTGTTTCACATCCTAATAAATCCAAACAAGTTAGTGTTCCTATGCTATCTGTTAGAATTGGTGATCATTGCTATTATGGTTTATGTGATATTGGTGCAAGTGTTAGTGCTATTCCTTATGAACTTTACACGGAGATTATGCACGAAATTGGTTCTTGTGAACTTGAAGATATTGATGTGGTTATTCATCTGGCTAATAGAGAAACTATTTCTCCAATTGGTATTGTTCGAGATGTGGAAGTTCTATGTGGTAAGATTAAATATCCTGCTGACTTTTTGGTACTTGGTTCTGCTGCTAGTGATCATTGTCCTATCATTTTTGGTAGACCTTTTCTAAATACTTGTGGAGCTATTATAGATTGTAAGAAAGAGAAAATTTTGACTAGATTTGCTGGTGAACCTTATGAGTTTAACTTTTCTAAATTTACCAAAACTCCTTATAAAACTGACTTGCCTAGTAATGATTTTAAAATGGAGCAGTGTGCATCTATTGTTCTTGTTCCTAATAATCCTTTGCAGCAACATTTGGAGAATAGTGAAAGTGAAGCTTTTAGGAAAGAAAGAGATGAGCTTGAGGAAATTTTTCGTCGCCAACCTATTCTCAAGCATGATTTACCGGTGGAAGATTTGGGTACAACACCGCCACCAAAGGAAGATCCTGTTTTTGATCTAAAGCCTTTACCTGATAATCTTAAATATGCTCATATTGATGATAAGAAAATATATCCTGTTATTATTAGTTCTAAGCTTTCAGAAATTGAGGAAGAAAGGTTATTGGAAATATTGAAGAAACACCGAGGAGCTATTGGCTATACTCTTGATGATTTGAAAGGGATTTCTCCTTCTATTTGCCAACATGCTATTAATATGGAAGAAGATGCAAAGCCTGTTGTTGAACATCAACGTCGTCTAATTCCGAAGATGAAGGAAGTGGTAAGAAACGAGGTATTAAAACTCCTTGAAGCTGGTATTATATATCCTATTGCTGATAGTAGATGGGTTAGTCCTGTTCATTGTGTTCCTAAGAAAGGAGGAATGACTGTTGTGCCTAATGATAATCACTACAAGAAAAGTTGCCATGGCCGACGAAGTTGAAGTCGCGCCGTGGTTGCTGGTGTACCATGGCCGACGATTTTGGTCCCTCCGTGGTGCATGTCAAAACTTTTTTTTTCGTTTTTGAGGCCACCTAGCCCGACGAAAGCGGCCAAAACGTGGCGTATGGTGGCCCGGAGTGCATCTCGAAATCTCGGGTTGCCGGCCGAGTCAACGCAAATCCGCACCGCCGAGTGATGTAGGGCCCAGATGGCAGCCTCTCTGGCATTGTTTTTTCTAGATCGCGCCATCTCGTTCAACGTTCTCCGATCGAGCCGTTTACGATGCAGGATCATGGGTCCCGCATGTCATCCTCTATGAACCAAAATTCTTTCTATTCTTGGATTTTTTGACCCCCGATTTCTGGCTACTTCCTTTTTCTTTTGATCCCTTGCCGCCTTGGAACGTTGAGACCGCTGCTGCTAAATGGGACCCGCATGTCATCCTCTATGTGCAATCAACTTTCTTTTCTTGGAGTTTTTTTGGCCCCTCAAATTTGGTCACTTGCCTTTTTCTTTCGATCCTCGCCTCTCAAACGGTGATACCGCTGCTGCTAACTGGACCCGCATGTCATCCTCTATGTACTATAAAACTTTCTTTTCCTGGATTATTTTTGGCACCTCAAATTTGGTCACTTGCCTTTTTCTTTCGATCCCCGCCGCCTCAAACGGTGATACCGCTGCTGCTAACTGGGACCCGCATGTCATCCTCTATGTACTATAAAACTTTCTTTTCCCGGATTATTTTTGGCACCTCATATTTGGTCACTTACCTTTTTCTTTCGATCCCCTGCCTCTCAAACGGTGATACCGGCTGCTAAATGGGACCCGCATGTCATCCTCTATGTACTATAAAACTTTCTTTTCTTGGATTTTTTTGGCACCTCATATTTGGTCACTTACCTTTTTCTTTCGATCACCTGCCGCCTCTCAAACGGATACCGATGCTGCTAAATGGGACCCGCATGTCATCCTCTATGTACTATAAAACTTTCTTTTCTTGGATTTTTTTTGGCACCTCATATTTGGTCACTTGACTTTTTCTTTCGATCACCCGCTGCCTCTCAAACAGTGATACCGCTGCTGCTAAATGGGACCCGCATGTCATCCTCTATGTACTATAAAACTTTCTTTTCTTGGATTTTTTTGGCACCTCATATTTGGTCACTTGACTTTTTCTTTCGATCCCCCGTCCTTCTCAAATGATACCGCTGCCCTAAATGGGACCCGCATGTCATCCTCTATGTAAATCATGTTTCTTTTCTTGAATTATTTTTGGCTCCTGATATTTGGTCACTTGCCTTTTTCTTTCGATCTCATGCCGCCTTTGAAACGTTGAGTAAGCTGCTGGCTCATGGGTCCCGCATGTCATCCTCTATGTACTATAAAAGTTCTTTTTCTTGGTTTTTTTTCACCATCTGATTTTTGGCAATTTCTTTTTTCTTTTGATCCCCACCTCTCAAACGCTGATACCGCTGCTGCTAAATGGGACCCGCATGTCATCCTCTATGTACTATAAAACTTTCTTTTCTTGAATTATTTTTGGCTCCTCATATTTGGGCACTTGCCTTTTTCTTTCGATCTCATGCCACGTTTGAAACGTTGAGGAACCTGCTGGCTCATGGGACCCGCATGTCATCCTCTATGTGCTATAAAAGTTTCCTTTGTTGGATTTTTTTTCACCCTCTGATTTTTGGCTTGCCTTTTTCTTTTGATCCCCTGCCCCCTTTGAAACGTTGAGTAAGCTGTTGGCTCAAGGGACCCGCATGTCATCCTCTATGTCCATCAACTTTCCTTTCTTGGATTTTTTTTCACCCCCTAATTACTAGCTACTTTCTTTTTCTTTTGATCTCAAGCCGCATTACAAACATTGAGACCGCTGCTGCAAAATGGGACCCACATGTCATCCTCTATGTACAATAAAGTTTCTTTGGATTATCTTTTGCTCCTGATATTTTGTCACTTGCCTTTTTCTTTCGATCTCATGCCGCCTTTGAAACGTTGAGTAAGCTGCTGGCTCATGGGTCCCGCATGTCATCCTCTACGAACAATAAAAGTTTCCTTTCTTGGAGTTATTTTTGACCCCTAATTTCTGGCTATTTGCCTTTTTCTTTGGATCTCCTGCCCCTTTGAAACGATGAGGACGCTGTTGGCAGGTCGGTCCCACAAGTCATCCTCTATGAACAATAAAAGTTTCCTTTGATGGATTTTTTTTGAACCCCTAATTAATTTCTGGATATTTCCTTTTTTTCTTTGATCCCCGCCGCCTTGGAATCGTTGAGGATGCTGCTGCCTCATGGGTCCCGCATGTCATCCTCTCGAAACGGTAAATGTTTCTTTTCTTGGATATTGTTTACCAAATGATTTTTGGCTTATTTTTTCTTTCGATATCCTGCCGCCTTTAAAACGTTGAGGACGCCGCCTCTGGTCCCACATGTCAGCCTCTATGAACAATAAGCGCGAGGACGCTGCTGCCTCATGGGTCCCGCATGTCATCCTCTCAAAACGAAAATGTTTCTTTTCTTGGATTTTTTACCAACAGATATTTGGTTTATTTTTTCTTTCCATCCCCCGCCGCCTTTAAAACGACGCTGTGGCTCATGGGTCCACGATGTCAGCCTCCCGTACAAGAAACATGTGATATCTTGATTATTTTGCAGACAATAAACAGTGTATTGCGCTCTGAGCTATTGCAAACGGATAAATTAAATCTTTATTTTTACAACATATATCTTGAATCTCCTTGTTTTTTGTTTTGGCGAAGCATAGGACTTTCATATTTTTTTTTTTGAGAAAAATCCGAACTATCATGTTCTGGAGTGGGCTGAAATTGTACGTGTCAAAAGGCCCAGAAGGATAGTTCGAAGGCCCAGATGTCCAGATGCAGCCCAATTGAAATCTTTCTTTTCTTGGATTTTTTCACCCCCGATTTCTGGCTACTTCATTTTTCTTTTGGTCCCGTGCCGCCTTGGAAACGTTCAGACCGCTGCTGCAAAATGGGACCCGCATGTCATCCTCTATGTACAATAAAGTTTCTTTTCTTGGATTATTTTTGGCTCCTGATATTTGGTCACTTGCCTTTTTCTTTCGATCTCATGCCACGTTTGAAACGTTGAGGAATCTGCTGGCTCATGGGACCCGCATGTCATCCTCTATGTACAATAAAAGTTTGATTTCTTGGATTTTTTTTCACCCCGATTTTTGGCTATTTCCTTTTTCTTTTGATCCCCTGCCGCCTTTGAAACGTTCAGGAAGCTGCTGGCTCATAGGTCCCACATGTCAGCCTGTATGAACGATAAAGCTTTCCTTTCTTGGAGTTTTTTTTGACCCCCTAATTTCTGGCTACTTTCTTTTTCTTTTGATCTCAAGCCGCATTTGAAACGTTGGGACCGCTGCTGCAAAATGGGACCCGCATGTCATCCTCTATGTACAATAAAGTTTCTTTTCTTGGATTATTTTTGGCTCCTGATATTTGGTCACTTGCCTTTTTCCTTCGATCCCATGCCACGTTTGAAACGTTGAGGAACGCTGGCTCATGGGACCCGCATGTCATCCTCTATGTACTACAAAAGTTTATTTTCTTGGGTTTTTTTTCACTCTCTGATTTTTGGCTATTTCCTTTTCTTTTGATCCCCTGCCGCCTTTGAAACGTTGAGTAAGCTGCAAACTCGTGGGACCCGCATGTCATCCTCTATGTACAATCAATTTTCTTTTCTTGGAGTTTTTTTTACCCCTAATTTCTGGCTACTTTCTTTTTCTTTTGATCTCAAACCGCATTTGAAACGTTGGGACAGCATGTCATCCTCTATGTACAATAAAAGTTTCTTTTTTTGGATTATTTTTCACCCTCTGATTTTTGGTCACTTGCCTTTTCTTTCGATCTCATGCCGCCCTTGAAAACGTTGAGGAACCTGCTGGCCCATGGGACCCACATGTCATCCTCTATGTACTATAAAAGTTTCTTTTCTTTGATTTTTTTCACCCTCTGATCTTTGGCTATTTCCTTTTTCTTTTCATCCCCTGCCGCCTTGGAAACGTTAGTAAGCTGACTGGTGGGACCCGCATGTCATCCTCTATGTACAATCAAGTCTCTTTTCTTGGATTTTTTTTTACCCCTTATTTTTGGTCACTTGCCTTTTTCTTTCGATCTCATGCAGCCTCGAAACGTTGAGAAGCTGCTGGCTCATGGGACCCACATGTCATCCTCGATACTATAAAAGTTTCTTTTCTTGGATTTTTTTCACCCTCTTATTTTTGGCTGTTTCCTTTTTCTTTTGATCCCCTGCCGCCTTGGAAACATTGATTAAGCTGCTGACACAAGGGGCCCGCATGTCATCCTCTATGTACAATCAACTTGCAAGATCTTGGGGCGGAAGAGCTTGTATAAGTGGGACCCATATGTCATCCTCTATGTACAATAAAAGTTTTTTTTCTTGGATTATTTTTTGCTCCTGGTATTTGGTCTCTTTCCTTTTTCTTTCGATCTCATGCCGCCTCTGAAACGTTGAGTAAGGTGCTGGGTCATGGGACCCGCATGCCATCCTCTATGTACAATCAACTTTCTTTTCTGGGAGTTTTTTTTACCCCTAATTTCTGGCTACTCTTTTTCTTTTGATCTCAAGCCGCATTTGAAACGTTGACACCGCTGCTGCAAAATGGGACCCGCATGTCATCTTTTATGTACAATAAAGTTTCTTTTCTTGGATTATTTTTGGCTCGTTATTTGGTCACTTGTCTTTTTCTTTCGATCTCATGCCCCCTTTGAAACGTTGAGGAAGTGCTAGCGCATGGGTCCCGCATGTCATACTCTATGAACAATAAAAGTTTCCTTCCTTGGAGTTATTGTTTACCGCTAATTTCTGGCTACTTCCTTTTTTCTTTTGATCCCCTGCCGCCTTGGAAACGTTGAGTAAGCTGACACAAGGGGCCCGCATGTCATCCTCTATGTACAATTAACTTGCAAGATCTTCGAGCGAAAGAGCTTGTATAAGTGGGACCCATATGTCATCATCTATGTACAATAAAAGTTTCTTTTCTTGGATTATTTTTTGCTCCTGATATTTGGTCACTTTCCTTTTTCTTTCTATCTCATGCCACTGAAACGTTGAGTAAGGTGCTGGCTCATGGGACTGTACAATAAAGTTTCATTTCTTAGATTTTTTTTACCCACTGATTTTTGCTAACTTGCCTTTTTCTTTTCGATCATATGCCGCCTTTGAAATTGAGGTCGCCGCTGGCTCATGGGTCCCACAAGTCAGCCTCTATGAACAATAAACCTTTCCTTTGTTGTATTTTTTTACCCCTAATTTCTGGCTATTTGCCTTTTTCTTTTGATCCCCTGCGGCCTTTGAAACGATGAGGACGCTGCTGGCAGGTCGGTCCCACATGTCATCCTCTATGAAGAATATAAGTTTCCTTTTTGGATTTATTTTTGACCCCTAATTTCTGGCTATTTGCCTTTTTGTTCTGATCCCTGCCGACTTCGAAATGATGAGGATGCAGCTGGCAGATCGGTCCCACATGTCAGCCTCTATGAACTATAAATGTTTCCTTTGTAGGATTTATTTTTTACCCCTATTTTCGGGCTACTTGCCTTTTTCTTTGAAACGTTGAAACGATAAACCTTCATTTCTTGTTAACGACAGGTTTATCAGTATTATTTTCGCAGACTAATACAAGCTCTTTGGCTCCAAGATCTTGCAAGTTGATAGATTAAATCAAGGAATTATTAGGATATGTTTTAAATTTCAAATCCACTTAATGAATTTTTAAAAATACCGTTATCCATGTGGGTATGGAGCGATCAAGGATTTTCATATTGGGCATGAACAGTTTCAAAAATTGGAACCCTATAATTCAAAATAAATAAAAATAACTTTTATGTAGAATCTCCGTGTATTTTTTTTTGTTGCCAATCATAGGATCTGTGTTTCATTAGAAAAGGGCCGAAATTGCATGAGCAGAAAGGCCCATTTGAAGTTATTGGGCTTCGACGGCCGGAGCAAGTAGACCGATAACAATTACCATGTAGATGTTCCTTGGCAACCCAAAAGTGAAATATTGGGCCCAACAGGGGAAGGTTGAACAGTACTTTTTCTATTGGGAAGGTGGTACATGGGGTTATCCTGACAAAAAAAATGGAACATGGGTTACTGAAGGTTGCCCATTTGTGCCTAATATGTTTGTCAGCAGGAGCTTTACCTTCCGCCGCCGCCGCTTCCGCCGCCGCCGCCATGCCTCGTCGGGGGTCGAGCTACCGGTACGGCGGCGTCTCGAGCTCGGGGTACAGCAGCGTCCGCGCGCGCCCCAAATTAAGGTACTTCCTCCTCGGGACGGCACCTACGATAGGCTCGGCTGGCCTTGGGGCATTTACCCCTAGCCTCTTCCATGCTCAAGTTTTTGAAATGTTTCTGGCTCTGTTCAACACTGGATCAAATTTGTCAACATGACCATTCTTATGGAGTAGCAACGAGTTGAATCTCTCAAAACTCTTTAAGTTCTGCAATATAACGACTAATTGGTACTACCTTATACAAAATGATTACATATCCTTATTTTGGAAGCAAGCAATCACACACTTATAGTTTGCTAGTCAGCTGCACGTAACGTTAAAAATCGGCAATTATAATGAATAAACCTGTAATTTTCACTTAAAATGCATTAAGGAGCATCAAATTTGACAAATCAAACCATGTCGTACTGAAAATTGACATGTCTTTCTCATGCAGAAATGTAAAATTATCCATGCATGTGCGTTTATACAGGTTAAGTTTTGCACGTATTATTTTTTGTAACTTTTCTGACTACCTTCAAAGCTCCAATCCTTCTTCATCATCTTTGTTGTACCGCACTGATGCAAGTGAATGCGAGCTGCTCGCCAGACGCGACTTCGTGTCCGATATGTGTACTATGCCTTCTCCATCTAGTGCTAGTTACGCCTCTGTGCTAATTAATTCAGCACAAACCTCTGTCATTGCAGCTGTGACTCACCTCGACCATTGGAGCCCAATCACAAGAGCGAGCTCAGTCTCAACCAGAGAGGCATGTGTCTCATGGTTAGCTATCTACAACTTGCTGTCTTACTAAAACCGTGCCTATCATATAGAGATCACCTCGCTGGTGTAGCAATGGCTGCAAGTAGCTGCTAGCATGAGCGAAGGGGATAAGGAAGAAAAGATTAAAAAAATGGGGTGGGGCCAACAAGCAGGAAAGCTATCTACTGTACTAGCTTTATGGATGTTTCTGGAATTGGGTAGAAAATTGTAACGCCCTAACTTTTGCAACCTTGTTAAGTGTCTAGAATGCAAAAATCAGGGGGAACAAAAACTTTTTCTAACAGCTAATTAAGATGAATTGCCTTGATCTGGTTGCAAATAAATTTAACTTGATATGCTTGTTGTTATGAATTTTCTTGATCTGCTTGTTTAGATTCTCTCTTGGGATACTTCAGGAAGTAATTCCTCTTTAATAGAAACACCTTAGTCACTTACCAAATAAAATGCATGTGTGGCTTAGGAAAACATGCTCTCCTTTTTCACTACATCAAACCTTTTCACTTACGGCCACATGAGTGTGCCTACTTAAAATTCATCCATGTGATATAATCTAGCTCCAACCATCCTAGAACTCAAAACTTGGGATCATCTACCCCTTAATACATATTTCCCTTATACCCTAGTCAAAAATCCTAAGACCTCAGAAATTTGGCTAAGTCCAAAAACTGTTATCAGGTTCCATTTTGAATCCTCGGGATTAAGCTACCCCTTGCTATATAAGTCAATGCACTTGGTCCTAGACCTTCCTTCTTGTGAGAACTTCCCCCACGATACCCTTGCCTTGGACCATATCACTCATATACCCACTTATCCTTGTTGGTTTTGAGGCCAAGTCAGAAATCTGTTTTGGCAGTGTTAAAAAGTTCAAACTTTGGCAGTTGCTCCTTAAGCACCCACAGCTGTTATTGGTGAACCTGGGGCATGGATCTCATCTATTTAACTCCCTCTACAACTTCCACGTCTTGCATGCTTCCTGCTATCCTTGCAACCTATATTTTTCACTTGATCTTGTACCCTATTCAATGTTTTACTTCTAGATCCCTTTTCTAATTTTACCTCTTGATTTTCTTTAATCAAAGTTTAATCTTCACAAAAACCAAGTGTGTAAATGATTGTTACATTTTGTAGTAATCATATACCCTTGAGATCTTATTTCCCAAATTTATTATTACTTTCTTATATTTTTTTTTCAAAACCCTATTCATTTTCTTTTTCAGATTTAACCACAAAACTACTTCTAGTTTTATTAAACCCTAAATTACCTCTCTCCTCTATTTTGACTACACAACTATTTCTAGTTTGTCAAAGCTTTTCATTTTATTCTCTCAAATAAAATAGGGGGGTGTGAGTGGTATTTTACACCATCTCATTTTCCACTCTAAAAAGGGGTTTCTTTAAAAATAATTTTTCCTCCTCAATTTTGTTTTAAATAAAAATGCTTGGTTTTACAACTTATATCTTCTCCTTTGAAAATAATTTCTCTAAATTTATTTTAATGCATGGCAATGGTGCATACACCATTTCTTGCACCTTTTCTTTACCAAGTAGTTTTGAAAAAAAATACTAGTCATTAATTTGCAGGTAGACCTATTTTACTTCAAAATACCATCTTGCCTCTTTCTAAAAAATTCAAAGGCTATTTCCTTTCTTCCAACTGAATTTCTCCAATTTTTGACAAATTCTCTTGATGTTAAAAACCAACACCCTTATGCCCTATTCTTTTCTCTCTCTAAATTGTTTCACCACCAAGCCATCACCTTGACCTCTCCCTCACCATCACTAGTGCATGGTAACCTCCATGTGATCAAAGCTCCCATTTGGCCTCTTTTTGCATGCTCTTGGAGAAGGGCCGGCCATGTCATGCTTGGCATGTGTGTGTGTGCCCCATCTCTCTCCTCATCTTGTTGATCTACGCTTTTTAATTTAACAATGCCATTACTCCTTTGGAACAGGCCATTAAGGAGTGCCGGCCATACCATGTTTTAGCATGTATGCATGCATGCATGTGTGCCATGTCCACTCCTTCTCTCTTGTCTTGCTCCACTCATGGACACCACTACCACCACCACCTCTTGCTTGACCCTCTTGGCATCAAGTGAGCCGGCCATGCCATTTGTGGTACATGTGCACCCCATCTCCATACTTCCCTCTCTCCCTCTCATCATTTTTCTTCTCAAACCGGCACCACAAACCATGGGCCTCTCCAGCACCTCCGGACCCCTCTCTGGTCGACCCCTACTGTAGCTACAGTGTAGCTTTTGGTTGCTTGCTCTTGGAAAACAAAGAGAGAAAGATAGAGTCCGGGGCTTGCCCTCACAAGATCTTGTGCACGATTGTCTTGCTGCAGCCCATCCCTCCTTCCAGCTAGCACCTACACCATCCTGGCACACCCTACACCCCTGCTGTATTCCTTGACCAAGCCCTAGCCAGCCCTAGCCATCTCTCATGGACATGATCACCACCGGCACGTCACATTTCTTTAAGGAGCTCTCCTGCTCGAGCCATCGCGCCACAGGACTCCCCTCTCTGACCCCTCACGTCCTGTCACGAGCCCTTGTTTTTGTCCTCTTCCATATGGCCTCCTTCGACCGTGCTCTGGTGGACAGCGTTCCGTCGAACACCTGGCGGGCACAGGCTCGACAACCCCACCTCTGAGCCGACCGACCTCCCCCTCACCTGTCCTCTCGCCAGCAATACCGCCTCACCTCATTGGCGTGACCGGCGCAACCCCCGCCCCTCTCCTTGTCCCCTTATTCCTGGCCACGCTCGCCGCCCACGCGCGCCACTCAGCGGTCACCGTGCCTGGCAGTACGCGGCCCTCTTCTTCTTAATCACGGTCCTGAGCCCTTCCCCCGCTGCATCTGCACGCCTTGTGCACCAATGCTCATCTCTCCCCTGCTCATACAGGGCGTAGCCCTCTCCCTTCCGGCCAAGGGAAGCAGTGGAGGTCACCGCCGTCGTATCTGTCCGCAACATCGCGAACCACGTCGCCACCCGTGGCGTCGTTTTGGGCCTCCATCTGCGAGCTCGCCTCGAGCGAACGAGGCGTCGGGCAGCACCTCCACTTGCCGCTGCACATCTCCGCGCCGCACCTGTGCCTTCACCGTCGACATGCGCCCCCGCGGACCGCTCGTGGAGGCCGGCATCGCCATGCATGCCCGCGGCACCCGCCCTCGTCCACGTCGACGACAAGGAGCTCCTCGGGCGCGACCAGGGCGTCGAGAGGCACCCCCGACCATCGCCTCTGCACCTTCCGCGCCTTCTCCGCCATCCATGAGCTCACGGGACCGTCTGGAAATCACCGTCGACGGAGCTCTGTCCGCTGCATGCCGGTCGTCGTCATCGGCAACCCCGGCCGCGCCATCGGACACTAGCCCGCGCGTCCGAGACGGCCTGGACGTGCTGCGCCGCCTCGGCCCTGCGTCAACTCCGCCGTCCCCGAGTGACCCGTGCAGCCGACGTTGGACACCACCGCCAGCCACGTCCGTGGCGGGTCACCCACGGCATGGAACTCGCCGTACAAGCCGCTGCCGTCATCCGCGTGCCTTCCCTGCGTCAGCCCCGACCCCCATGCTGAGCCGCTGTTCGCCCGTGTCGCGTCGCCGTCGAGCCCGGCGTCTACGTCGTCCGTGCATCTTCGGGATCCTCGCCGGCACGCCCGCGACGCGGAGAACGGACGTCGCCGTCACCGCTCCACCTTGCGCCGTCCTCCGCCTCGTTTCGGTCGACCCAGACCCTCCCGCGGTGAGCTCCCCGTTCTTCTCTGTCGCGTAGACACGCGCACGGCAGCGCCGCCGCTAGCCTTCGTCGCGGACGCGCTTGCCTCGCCAGGAGCCGTCCGATGCGCATCCAGAGGCCGCATGCATGCCGGCCTCACATGGACGCATGCAGGCGAGGCCCCACCTGGGCTGGTTCAAACGCTGCCTGGCTTCCGCGCATCCGCAGTGGCTGCTGGGCCAGCCCACGACCGAGTCCGGTGGATCTGGCTGAATTGGCCCGGTTCCTCTCTTCTCCTTTTTCAGGAGATTTATTAACCTGTTACTTATGCTCCACTTTTAACTCACCAAAAATTCCTCAGATATTATTTTGACCTGATTAAAATTTCTTTGTGTTTCTAGGCAAATTCCAAATCACTTAGAGTTGCATGCATGTGTTTTTACTGTTTATATTTGTGCTGATAATTGATCTACTGAAATGTTTCTGTTAGAGTATTTTAATTATTGTGTGAATTTGGTGAACTATTTTTGTGTAAAACCAATTTTGTTTTGTAGAAGAAGTAAGTACCTTTATTTTGGAAGGGGTCTCACATGCAGGAGTTTCCTGGATTTTGCATGGTTAATAGATTCAGATCTATACAGTAGCTCTTTGTGTGATTTTTAATTTGACAAATAAAACTGTTTTTGAAACAAACCCAAATCCCAGTGCTAGGTATCACCTTAGGCTACTAGTGTGCCAAAGGAAATATTTTTCTGAGCTTTATTTAATTTCTGGGAATTCTATAACCAAAACAGGGTACCTTGTTAGTATAAAAATCGTGTAAATTATTTTGTAGTTCAGAAAAATACCAAACCAATTCTGTTAGATCACATTTTTCAGTACCTATCCAGTGAGATGTTTGTTACTGGTTGTATAAGCTCTGATGACTGTTTTCCTTGAATATGGTTGGCTCTAGTTTCTGCCTTGTCAAAATGTTTAAAAATCTTTAAAAGCATATTTTTGAAAACTTCCAGTGCAGGTGAGTTCCACATGTTAATAGCTTCCAGTAGATATGCTGCATGTATTTTTATGAGCCACAGAAACATTTAGGCCATTTATTTGGTCCCTAAGTCATTTCTGGTTTTATAAAATCATAACTATTATTTTATGAACCCAAATTTAGTGAATCCAATTTCTGTAGCTTTATAAAATCAAGCTTTACTCTCTGTGATTTTACCAAAGTATTTTGTGCATTATTCTGGAGCGCCTTGATAAATAGATGCTAGTGCTCATTTTACTCATAGGGAAATTGTGTTGTTTTTGTTTAAAATATTTTTTAAATGAACTTTGGCACCAGACCGTACTGGTGGTTTCCAAAGTTCATTATCCACATATGATTGTGTGGATTTATGATTGGTTGTGAGGCAGAGCCTTTTTAGCAAAATAACCAACTATCCCTAGGTGCTAATTATTGATATGTTCAGTGTCTCTGATTTAGTGGTTTGCTGTTGTGTGTTGATTGTGTGGTTTGATGCTATGGCTATGTGTTGATTTTTCTCTCTTTTCTTTTGCGACGATAGAATGCGAACGCTATCGGAGAAGGAGAGGATCTTGGTGAGGATTTCGAAGAAGAAAGAGCTGATGATTCATGAAGATGAAGTCCAGGGACATATAGCCAACAAAGGCAAGCCACCTCTTGATGCATCTCTGATCCTATATATCTTACTCTTGCATCACTGCAGGTTTTATAAAGTGCATGTCTTTTTATTTTCATTTCGGTGGTTAGTGCCACCCGGAGTTTTATTAATCCACCCTTAGGGTGCAGCCCTCGTTGGTACCTACTGAACACATCTCTATTAGTGATATGGTGCTTATCACCTTGTCATCCTTGTCGCCATTTTTCGAAGAAGAATTGGACTATAGGTTGGGAGCCCTGGAAAAATGTTTACGAAAATGTTTTCCCGAAAAGAAGTATTTCGAAAACCTTGGGATGGGGTAGCCCTGCCCAAGTGTGGTTTTTGGTGAAACACAAAAAGGTTTATGAAAGATATTGCTGGAGGCAAATGGAGATGAAAATTGGTTTTCGAAAAACCTTGGTGACCATAGTACGAAACCGGACCTAGCCAGTACAACCACATTACCCTTTAGTGGGACGGGGCGTAGTGTAGTAGTTTGTCTCGCCTTAGACTGAGTCCTGCAAGTGTAGTGGCAGTCCGACCATGGACGCTTCGACCGGGGTTCTTCCCATGAGAAGGGACGCAACCCATTTGCCTGTTTAGGTACGCGGGGTACAACTTATGAGCTCCCATTGAAAGATGCCTAAGTGGTTGGATGGCATTCCGGAGGGTCGGGTGTCGGGGACTTTGCAACTCCTGGGTAAACGGCAGCCCGGACTCTGGTGTTGGGAGGTACAACTCATTAGGCATGTCTTAGGCCAAGGCGAGCAGGCGAAAAACTGCGATCGTGTATTTGTCGTGGCATATGTTATTATGCAGGGATGACGCCCACACGATGAGTATGCGGATCTTGTGGGGAAAGTGTACAACCTCTGCAGAGTGTAAAATCTATTCGAATAGCCGTGTCCGCGGTTATGGACATGGGAATGGCGGTACGTGGCATTAGAGGAAAGTTTTGTTTTCTTCAAATGAATTTTTCAAAAGTGGTTAATTCGGGAGGTATACCCGTGGGGATGGTGAAAAAGTACCTGCGAGGTACGGTGGAAAGTTGGAAAGGAGGTAGCCATATGATATGGCTAGAATTAAATTGGGTCACCCTTACCTATTAGTCTGCAAATAAAATGGTTTACCAAAAAGTTTTCAACAAAGATATGGAAATGTCATACTCTCGAGAGGAACCACCTCTCGCTCCTTGTCGCCCTAGTTTAGTGCCTGTTCCTTGCTACTGCCAAATTGCATATACTTTACTTCTCTCTAAGGTGGTTTGCGAGTACAATTCATAATGTACTCATGGCTTTGTCCCTGGCTATTTACTTGGCCAGACTTGGTGGAGTTCGACATGATGAAGGAGTTGACGACGTCTATGCGAGCTAGGAACGTCTTCCCAGTCAGTTGCCTGTAGGGTTATGGCATGACTTGGGCCATGCGAACGCTTTCTGAAGTATTTCCGCTGTCTGATGGTTGATCTTCTGCTATTATGGCTCTGATGTAAGTATCTGGTCATGTGACCATTGTAATCTCCTTATTCGATACTGTAATGGATGTTGTATTTGATACCAGTTCGGTTATGCCTTCACGACACACTGATCATGGGATCGTGAATGGGTATGCATAACGGGTGTTTCGGACAGCTAGTCCGGGGCCCCACAGAGCTGGTATCAGAGCCATCCTGACTGTAGGAAACCTTAGTTAGCATGGACGTTAGTTAGGAAAATACTACTTTGGTAAAACTATTTACTAACTTATTTTCATAAGTAACTAGAAGCTTAGCTTCTATCTTTCTTACCTCTTCAAAGATTTCTAATTCTCATCTCTCTGATTTCTAGCGACTTTGAAAGTTCTTATTCTACTATCGCATCCTCTTCCAAACCTATGAAATGGACGATGCCCCCAACTCAGACTCGGAGACTCGAAGTCGAAGATGGATCAACCCTCCAGGAAGTCTCAAGTATCTCCGATTGAAGCTACTGAAGATTGGATGCCGACTTAGCAGAACGCGTATAGGGATAATAAGAGCATGTCTTTGGTTGTCACCAAAGTCTGTCAAGGAGTTGACCTTGTTCCTCTTTGGACTCGCACTTTTGCAGCCGTCAAGGATCAAGTCCTCAATTCTTGACTAGTAATTTTTAGGCCGTCACAAGAAGCTGTCATCCATGGAGATCTTCAACAATTACCCCTCCGAATCGAGACCAGAACATCCTATGCAGCTTTCGCCCCCGACTCAACATCGACGGCCCAACATCCGGTCCACTTCAACACCAAGTGCTACAAGAATCACTATTGAAGTCAATATCAGCAAAATGAAGACGTATGCATCTCTGACCAACCCAAGCCTATAGGATAGGAAAAACTCGATTGCTTCGATTGAGCTACCCTGCGTATTAGGCATCCCTGGGTACTTAAAGTACCTCGTGTAGTTTTCATGATTGCCTGTGGTATTGTGAAATTGCTGCTTGAGTGCTTGTGATTGCTTGTTGTGTGTATGCTTGTTCTAGCCTTTCGGCCCGAAGGACCCTTTTTGTGTGATAACCCAGTCTAGGAAACCCTTCCTAAGATGTTTTCCTCGCATCCGGTCAAAATTCTAGTAGAAATTCTAACTGTTAGTTTACAAAGTTCACGGGAAACTCTAACTCTAACTTGGGTAACAGCCTGATATAACCCTGTTTTCCCAAAATGCCATCTTCAGTACGACACTCAGCCAAAGACACCCTGCGACGCCACTGAAGCAGAAGCCAGTACTTCCAGATTGACTGCAACCATGCAAGAATATGAAGCCTACCAATAGGGTCTAACCGTGGATAGAACCCTGCTAATCATAAAGAAACCTTTTAAAAACCCAACCTTAGGATACCGTCTGCCCAGCGGAGCAGCCAAGCGACAAGTCGTATCGAAGCCAAGTTATCCTACCTGTTGCATCTCGTACTCATAAAGTGAAGCCTTTGAAGACAATTCAAGACTCAAGATTATGTGTACTTTACCCGCTCATTTCTTAACTGATAGGAGTCAGTGCCAACCTGAAGGCTGAAGACTGTTTTCGACGAGTTACTGCTTTATGTGGAGACTGACCAGGAATTCCGCTGACTCACTAACTTAACAAGCGCCTTACAAAGTGGTAGTCACCGTGTGTGCATCTTGGAGCTACGGACTGCACTTCGCCCCTGAAGATTCTTCAACTCAGGACGGGAGATCGATGACTTCCTCAAGAGCGCCTGGAAAGACCCCATGGCGGTAGCTCTGAGTTTTCCCGAACCCCCAATGAACAATCTTAAGGGTGGAAGACGAAGTCTTCCACTAAATTTTTTTAGGCAACTTTGTAAACTTTCAACCTTTCTAAAGCACCATTTGGATGCTCTAACCCTCCAAGAGTCATGGACCCCTCAAAGATTGTTAGGAAGCTATAGATCTAACACTGGCCTAGAGAAGTCAACCTCTTCATGAAGCTTTCCTTCGGTGAAAATCTACCGTGTCTCTCAGAAGCAGAAGCTGTGACTTTCCGACAACGGCACGTCTACCGGAAGACGGAGTCTAACTTTAATAAACTTTTAAAATCTCCCTTGTCCTACACTTAGTAATCTCGGGACGAGATTATTTTAAGGGTGGAAGGTCTGTAACGCCCTAACTTTTGCAACCTTGTTAAGTGTCTAGAATGCAAAAATCAGGGGGAACAAAAACTTTTTCTAACAGCTAATTAAGATGAATTGCCTTGATCTGGTTGCAAATAAATTTAACTTGATATGCTTGTTGTTATGAATTTTCTTGATCTGCTTGTTTAGATTCTCTCTTGGGATACTTCAGGAAGTAATTCCTCTTTAATAGAAACACCTTAGTCACTTACCAAATAAAATGCATGTGTGGCTTAGGAAAACATGCTCTCCTTTTTCACTACATCAAACCTTTTCACTTACGGCCACATGAGTGTGCCTACTTAAAATTCATCCATGTGATATAATCTAGCTCCAACCATCCTAGAACTCAAAACTTGGGATCATCTACCCCTTAATACATATTTCCCTTATACCCTAGTCAAAAATCCTAAGACCTCAGAAATTTGGCTAAGTCCAAAAACTGTTATCAGGTTCCATTTTGAATCCTCGGGATTAAGCTACCCCTTGCTATATAAGTCAATGCACTTGGTCCTAGACCTTCCTTCTTGTGAGAACTTCCCCACGATACCCTTGCCTTGGACCATATCACTCATATACCCACTTATCCTTGTTGGTTTTGAGGCCAAGTCAGAAATCTGTTTTGGCAGTGTTAAAAAGTTCAAACTTTGGCAGTTGCTCCTTAAGCACCCACAGCTGTTATTGGTGAACCTGGGGCATGGATCTCATCTATTTAACTCCCTCTACAACTTCCACGTCTTGCATGCTTCCTGCTATCCTTGCAACCTATATTTTTCACTTGATCTTGTACCCTATTCAATGTTTTACTTCTAGATCCCTTTTCTAATTTTACCTCTTGATTTTCTTTAATCAAAGTTTAATCTTCACAAAAACCAAGTGTGTAAATGATTGTTACATTTTGTAGTAATCATATACCCTTGAGATCTTATTTCCCAAATTTATTATTACTTTCTTATATTTTTTTTTCAAAACCCTATTCATTTTCTTTTTCAGATTTAACCACAAAACTACTTCTAGTTTTATTAAACCCTAAATTACCTCTCTCCTCTATTTTGACTACACAACTATTTCTAGTTTGTCAAAGCTTTTCATTTTATTCTCTCAAATAAAATAGGGGGGTGTGAGTGGTATTTTACACCATCTCATTTTCCACTCTAAAAAGGGGTTTCTTTAAAAATAATTTTTCCTCCTCAATTTTGTTTTAAATAAAAATGCTTGGTTTTACAACTTATATCTTCTCCTTTGAAAATAATTTCTCTAAATTTATTTTAATGCATGGCAATGGTGCATACACCATTTCTTGCACCTTTTCTTTACCAAGTAGTTTTGAAAAAAAATACTAGTCATTAATTTGCAGGTAGACCTATTTTACTTCAAAATACCATCTTGCCTCTTTCTAAAAAATTCAAAGGCTATTTCCTTTCTTCCAACTGAATTTCTCCAATTTTTGACAAATTCTCTTGATGTTAAAAACCAACACCCTTATGCCCTATTCTTTTCTCTCTCTAAATTGTTTCACCACCAAGCCATCACCTTGACCTCTCCCTCACCATCACTAGTGCATGGTAACCTCCATGTGATCAAAGCTCCCATTTGGCCTCTTTTTGCATGCTCTTGGAGAAGGGCCGGCCATGTCATGCTTGGCATGTGTGTGTGTGCCCCATCTCTCTCCTCATCTTGTTGATCTACGCTTTTTAATTTAACAATGCCATTACTCCTTTGGAACAGGCCATTAAGGAGTGCCGGCCATACCATGTTTTAGCATGTATGCATGCATGCATGTGTGCCATGTCCACTCCTTCTCTCTTGTCTTGCTCCACTCATGGACACCACTACCACCACCACCTCTTGCTTGACCCTCTTGGCATCAAGTGAGCCGGCCATGCCATTTGTGGTACATGTGCACCCCATCTCCATACTTCCCTCTCTCCCTCTCATCATTTTTCTTCTCAAACCGGCACCACAAACCATGGGCCTCTCCAGCACCTCCGGACCCCTCTCTGGTCGACCCCTACTGTAGCTACAGTGTAGCTTTTGGTTGCTTGCTCTTGGAAAACAAAGAGAGAAAGATAGAGTCCGGGGCTTGCCCTCACAAGATCTTGTGCACGATTGTCTTGCTGCAGCCCATCCCTCCTTCCAGCTAGCACCTACACCATCCTGGCACACCCTACACCCCTGCTGTATTCCTTGACCAAGCCCTAGCCAGCCCTAGCCATCTCTCATGGACATGATCACCACCGGCACGTCACATTTCTTTAAGGAGCTCTCCTGCTCGAGCCATCGCGCCACAGGACTCCCCTCTCTGACCCCTCACGTCCTGTCACGAGCCCTTGTTTTTGTCCTCTTCCATATGGCCTCCTTCGACCGTGCTCTGGTGGACAGCGTTCCGTCGAACACCTGGCGGGCACAGGCTCGACAACCCCACCTCTGAGCCGACCGACCTCCCCCTCACCTGTCCTCTCGCCAGCAATACCGCCTCACCTCATTGGCGTGACCGGCGCAACCCCCGCCCCTCTCCTTGTCCCCTTATTCCTGGCCACGCTCGCCGCCCACGCGCGCCACTCAGCGGTCACCGTGCCTGGCAGTACGCGGCCCTCTTCTTCTTAATCACGGTCCTGAGCCCTTCCCCCGCTGCATCTGCACGCCTTGTGCACCAATGCTCATCTCTCCCCTGCTCATACAGGGCGTAGCCCTCTCCCTTCCGGCCAAGGGAAGCAGTGGAGGTCACCGCCGTCGTATCTGTCCGCAACATCGCGAACCACGTCGCCACCCGTGGCGTCGTTTTGGGCCTCCATCTGCGAGCTCGCCTCGAGCGAACGAGGCGTCGGGCAGCACCTCCACTTGCCGCTGCACATCTCCGCGCCGCACCTGTGCCTTCACCGTCGACATGCGCCCCCGCGGACCGCTCGTGGAGGCCGGCATCGCCATGCATGCCCGCGGCACCCGCCCTCGTCCACGTCGACGACAAGGAGCTCCTCGGGCGCGACCAGGGCGTCGAGAGGCACCCCCGACCATCGCCTCTGCACCTTCCGCGCCTTCTCCGCCATCCATGAGCTCACGGGACCGTCTGGAAATCACCGTCGACGGAGCTCTGTCCGCTGCATGCCGGTCGTCGTCATCGGCAACCCCGGCCGCGCCATCGGACACTAGCCCGCGCGTCCGAGACGGCCTGGACGTGCTGCGCCGCCTCGGCCCTGCGTCAACTCCGCCGTCCCCGAGTGACCCGTGCAGCCGACGTTGGACACCACCGCCAGCCACGTCCGTGGCGGGTCACCCACGGCATGGAACTCGCCGTACAAGCCGCTGCCGTCATCCGCGTGCCTTCCCTGCGTCAGCCCCGACCCCCACGCTGAGCCGCTGTTCGCCCGTGTCGCGTCGCCGTCGAGCCCGGCGTCTACGTCGTCCGTGCATCTTCGGGATCCTCGCCGGCACGCCCGCGACGCGGAGAACGGACGTCGCCGTCACCGCTCCACCTTGCGCCGTCCTCCGCCTCGTTTCGGTCGACCCAGACCCTCCCGCGGTGAGCTCCCCGTTCTTCTCTGTCGCGTAGACACGCGCACGGCAGCGCCGCCGCTAGCCTTCGTCGCGGACGCGCTTGCCTCGCCAGGAGCCGTCCGATGCGCATCCAGAGGCCGCATGCATGCCGGCCTCACATGGACGCATGCAGGCGAGGCCCCACCTGGGCTGGTTCAAACGCTGCCTGGCTTCCGCGCATCCGCAGTGGCTGCTGGGCCAGCCCACGACCGAGTCCGGTGGATCTGGCTGAATTGGCCCGGTTCCTCTCTTCTCCTTTTTCAGGAGATTTATTAACCTGTTACTTATGCTCCACTTTTAACTCACCAAAAATTCCTCAGATATTATTTTGACCTGATTAAAATTTCTTTGTGTTTCTAGGCAAATTCCAAATCACTTAGAGTTGCATGCATGTGTTTTTACTGTTTATATTTGTGCTGATAATTGATCTACTGAAATGTTTCTGTTAGAGTATTTTAATTATTGTGTGAATTTGGTGAACTATTTTTGTGTAAAACCAATTTTGTTTTGTAGAAGAAGTAAGTACCTTTATTTTGGAAGGGGTCTCACATGCAGGAGTTTCCTGGATTTTGCATGGTTAATAGATTCAGATCTATACAGTAGCTCTTTGTGTGATTTTTAATTTGACAAATAAAACTGTTTTTGAAACAAACCCAAATCCCAGTGCTAGGTATCACCTTAGGCTACTAGTGTGCCAAAGGAAATATTTTTCTGAGCTTTATTTAATTTCTGGGAATTCTATAACCAAAACAGGGTACCTTGTTAGTATAAAAATCGTGTAAATTATTTTGTAGTTCAGAAAAATACCAAACCAATTCTGTTAGATCACATTTTTCAGTACCTATCCAGTGAGATGTTTGTTACTGGTTGTATAAGCTCTGATGACTGTTTTCCTTGAATATGGTTGGCTCTAGTTTCTGCCTTGTCAAAATGTTTAAAAATCTTTAAAAGCATATTTTTGAAAACTTCCAGTGCAGGTGAGTTCCACATGTTAATAGCTTCCAGTAGATATGCTGCATGTATTTTTATGAGCCACAGAAACATTTAGGCCATTTATTTGGTCCCTAAGTCATTTCTGGTTTTATAAAATCATAACTATTATTTTATGAACCCAAATTTAGTGAATCCAATTTCTGTAGCTTTATAAAATCAAGATTTACTCTCTGTGATTTTACCAAAGTATTTTGTGCATTATTCTGGAGCGCCTTGATAAATAGATGCTAGTGCTCATTTTACTCATAGGGAAATTGTGTTGTTTTTGTTTAAAATATTTTTTAAATGAACTTTGGCACCAGACCGTACTGGTGGTTTCCAAAGTTCATTATCCACATATGATTGTGTGGATTTATGATTGGTTGTGAGGCAGAGCCTTTTTAGCAAAATAACCAACTATCCCTAGGTGCTAATTATTGATATGTTCAGTGTCTCTGATTTAGTGGTTTGCTGTTGTGTGTTGATTGTGTGGTTTGATGCTATGGCTATGTGTTGATTTTTCTCTCTTTTCTTTTGCGACGATAGAATGCGAACGCTATCGGAGAAGGAGAGGATCTTGGTGAGGATTTCGAAGAAGAAAGAGCTGATGATTCATGAAGATGAAGTCCAGGGACATATAGCCAACAAAGGCAAGCCACCTCTTGATGCATCTCTGATCCTATATATCTTACTCTTGCATTACTGCAGGTTTTATAAAGTGCATGTCTTTTTATTTTCATTTCGGTGGTTAGTGCCACCCGGAGTTTTATTAATCCACCCTTAGGGTGCAGCCCTCGTTGGTACCTACTGAACACATCTCTATTAGTGATATGGTGCTTATCACCTTGTCATCCTTGTCGCCATTTTTCGAAGAAGAATTGGACTATAGGTTGGGAGCCCTGGAAAAATGTTTACGAAAATGTTTTCCCGAAAAGAAGTATTTCGAAAACCTTGGGATGGGGTAGCCCTGCCCAAGTGTGGTTTTTGGTGAAACACAAAAAGGTTTATGAAAGATATTGCTGGAGGCAAATGGAGATGAAAATTGGTTTTCGAAAAACCTTGGTGACCATAGTACGAAACCGGACCTAGCCAGTACAACCACATTACCCTTTAGTGGGACGGGGCGTAGTGTAGTAGTTTGTCTCGCCTTAGACTGAGTCCTGCAAGTGTAGTGGCAGTCCGACCATGGACGCTTCGACCGGGGTTCTTCCCATGAGAAGGGACGCAACCCATTTGCCTGTTTAGGTACGCGGGGTACAACTTATGAGCTCCCATTGAAAGATGCCTAAGTGGTTGGATGGCATTCCGGAGGGTCGGGTGTCGGGGACTTTGCAACTCCTGGGAAAACGGCAGCCCGGACTCTGGTGTTGGGAGGTACAACTCATTAGGCATGTCTTAGGCCAAGGCGAGCAGGCGAAAAACTGCGATCGTGTATTTGTCGTGGCATATGTTATTATGCAGGGATGACGCCCACACGATGAGTATGCGGATCTTGTGGGGAAAGTGTACAACCTCTGCAGAGTGTAAAATCTATTCGAATAGCCGTGTCCGCGGTTATGGACATGGGAATGGCGGTACGTGGCATTAGAGGAAAGTTTTGTTTTCTTCAAATGAATTTTTCAAAAGTGGTTAATTCGGGAGGTATACCCGTGGGGATGGTGAAAAAGTACCTGCGAGGTACGGTGGAAAGTTGGAAAGGAGGTAGCCATATGATATGGCTAGAATTAAATTGGGTCACCCTTACCTATTAGTCTGCAAATAAAATGGTTTACCAAAAAGTTTTCAACAAAGATATGGAAATGTCATACTCTCGAGAGGAACCACCTCTCGCTCCTTGTCGCCCTAGTTTAGTGCCTGTTCCTTGCTACTGCCAAATTGCATATCCTTTACTTCTCTCTAAGGTGGTTTGCGAGTACAATTCATAATGTACTCATGGCTTTGTCCCTGGCTATTTACTTGGCCAGACTTGGTGGAGTTCGACACATGATGAAGGAGTTGACGACGTCTATGCGAGCTAGGAACGTCTTCCCAGTCAGTTGCCTGTAGGGTTATGGCATGACTTGGGCCATGCGAACGCTTTCGTTTGAAGTATTTCCGCTGTCTGATGGTTGATCTTCTGCTATTATGGCTCTGATGTAAGTATCTGGTCATGTGACCATTGTAATCTCCTTATTCGATACTGTAATGGATGTTGTATTTGATACCAGTTCGGTTATGCCTTCACGACACACTGATCATGGGATCGTGAATGGGTATGCATAACGGGTGTTTCGGACAGCTAGTCCGGGGCCCCACAAATAGTACTCGATGACACTGTAGCAGCGAATCCCAGAGACCAAAGGCCGTTGGATGATGTCTAATGAACGGCAGAACAAAATCGGCGAAATTAGCTTGAATTTTGATAATAAATCTTGGGCATTTTCCCTCGAACATGATTTATCAACTTTGGGTAGTCTCTGGACTAGTCTCCCTCGTCCACCAATTATTATCATAAACTACTGCGGAAAGTTGAGGGCAGTCCCTAGTCCCGAGCACTTCGCCCACTTCCCCTGGCCTCATCCCAGAGATCTCACACCAACCACCTCACCGTCGACTAGCCGCCAGTCTACAGCCCTCCGAAGAATCCCCAATGGCGGCGACGCCCCTACTAGAGCGCTCCTCACGCGAGCGCATCATCGAGTCTGGCCCACATGTCTTCCGTGCCTGCCGTGTGTCGGCAAGCACGACCGACTTCTCCGTCGGCGAGCCGCCGGCCGTGGGCGAGGGCGAGGCGTCCCCGTACACTATGACAGTGCACATCTTCTTCTCGAGGACGTACGAGCTCAGGAGGATGGCCGGCCCCCTCCCTGCCCCACTGGATGAGGACGATATCACCACTACACCCTGCGAAGAGGTGGTGCTGGATCTTAGCTTGCCTCCGAGGAAGCTGCGTAGTGGGGGCAATGTCGTGCGAACTATGCGCGAGATTCTTGCCCGTGTATGGCTGCTCAAGAACCTGAACCTCACGGAGGAGGAGTGGGACATCATCATGCCTTACGATGTTATGCACCTGATGTGGCAGCAGGCGTGTCGTCGGCTCGGTGGCCTCCACTTCGACCTCACCCTTAGGGTGGACCACCGGCTCATCGTCAACTTGCCGGCGCTGCAGGACAGTTGGGTCCTAGTTGCGCCGGAGGACGGCCACTGCAGCATATGCATGCTGGGGCTGTCGCAGCGCACAACGGTGCGTCTCCGGGGATGCAAACACCCGTTCCATAGGAAGTGCATCTTCTCCTGGTTTGTAACGAACGCCAGCTGCCCTATCTGCCGCGATAAAGTGCTGACCCATCTTATTTTCGATTTGTAGCATAGTATGAATAAAAACCCTGTATGATAGGGATGCCATGCCAACTTGAATCCTATGTCAAGAGAAATTCTATTTGATTGTGGTTATAAGATATTCTGCATTAGTTTGATCTATTATCATTCTATTTTCCTATGGGATATGACCCTATGAATCAAACAGCATGTGATTACTTCCACACAATTAAGTTTGACCAACTTTTAGTAGGACAACAAACATAAATAATTAGTCATCATGGGATTACAATCCAACAGATAATTGTCTTCAGGACTCATACATTTTCCAAATAGAAAAATCAAAACAAATCATGGTTCTTCATCTCACAGCATGATACAGAGACAAGAGTCTAATCATCATCATCATCATCATCATCATCATCATCATCATCATCATCATCATCACCTCCGTCTTCATTCTGATATTCGTGCATGGTCTCATCCTGCTCGTCCTGTCCATTCTCCTCCTGAGATTCACCAGGTAGCTTCAGTTTATCCATCTCTTTGTCGACTATGCTAACCTCAACAGTGAAATCTACTTCTCCATCATGTGCAGGGATACCTGTATCCAACGAGGTTTCATCAATGTCAGCAACTTTAGTTTGCATACAACCAGCGAAATCATCTTGCTGGGCACCAATTATTGGATCCGCATTCTCATCCAAATCATATATGTTCCTTGCCACAAACTTTTGCACATACTGCCATCCTTTTCTAGATCTGTCTTCCAAGAAAAGTACCTTGGCCGCTTGAGGTACCAAAATATAAGGATCATCCTTGTACCACTGAGCAGTAGTATCGACTGATATGAAATACCCATCATTTCTGGCACCTTTGCCCTTGTTTGGATCTTGGTTGTACCAATAACACTTAAATAGAACCACAGATCGGACAGTAACCTTATCACTATAGAACAACTGAATAACCTCTTCTATGTGACCATAATGGTCAAATGACTCTGATCTCTTTTTTCTGGTTGTCAAGTGATCTCCACTGGTTGTGATGCCACTATTTCGTGTCTTCAAATGTTGTTCACGCTCATAGGAGCTGTAATGGACACCATTGGCATTGCAAGCTGCAGCTACCAACACCCTCTTATCTGGACCACGTGATAGGACAAGGAGATCAGCACTAACAGCGCCTGGATTCTCCGCATGGAGTTTCGAGATCTACGATTACAAAATAGACAAGAGGTCATCTCATGTGAAAACACATAGACAAGTCAGAGTGCAATTGAACATCTTACATATTTCTCAAACCAGTCCTGAAACCCACTCCCACGTGCCGATAGCTTTCCATTCGTTTCCATGTACAACCTGCAAAACATAGCCAAGTCAGCTGAATATATTTCATTTTGATACAAGTTCATAGTATATGCGAGGAACTGAGTAGTTCGTGTGCATAGTACTCACTTAACATATTCATCAGCCTCTGTAGCATTATTCAGCACATACCAAGACAGCTGTTCAAATTCAGACTGCTCTAATGTTTTTTCGGTCCTCTTTCCTATTAGCTCAACACCATGTTTAAAAACAGATCCTCCAACTTCCAAAATTCTGCGACCCCGATTGAATCTGGTCTCAATATCAGGAATATATCTTGAGGCAAATGTATATGCTTCAGCAGCAATATACGCCACTGCAATGCAAGCCTCCGGTCTAGCTTTGTTCCTAACTGTATTCTTGAAAGTGCACAGTCGACGTTCTATAGGGTACATCCATCCATACTGTACCGGACCTCTTAAAAGTGCCTCATCAGGTAGATGAACAGCCAAATGCACCATCACATCAAAGAAGGCTGGAGGATATATCAGCTCCAGCTTGCACAGGATTACTGCTATGTCCACCTTAAGACGTTCTACAACAGCTCTGCTTAGAGTTTTACTACATATTTCCCTAAAGAACCTTCCCAACTCTGCAATCACGTTGTACATATTTGGCTTCACTAAATCTTTAATGCCAATAGCTAAAAGCCTTTGCAGCAGGATGTGACAATCGTGAGTTTTCAACCCTTGGAGCTTGTTTCCTTCAGCATTGAGACAATTTGCAATGTTGGAAGCAAATCCGAACGGGAACATCACACCTCGGAGGTACTCACAAAATAATCTCCTTTTAGGCATCGGCAATGTGAATTCCGCGCCTCGAAATTTATAATGTTTTTCCTTGCCTTTGTTCACTTTGTCATTACGATCCAGTTGCAAGTGCCTGTTAACATTCAATGTTGCACAATCAATCCTAGCATTTGAGCTATCTTTTGTCTTGGATGGAATGTTGAGTAATGTGCCGACAATGCTGTCACATATATTCTTCTCCATGTGCATGATATCAATATTATGCCGAAGCTTCTTACCAGCCCAATACGGCAAGTCCCAAAGAGTGGTCCTGCGCTTATAAAATATTCTCGGTCTATCATTTTCCATTTCCTTCCTCTTGGTACGTGCTGCTATTTCACCTCCCATCTTCCTTTTGGTAGCTGCTAGACTCAGTTCATCTCGTCTCTTCTTCCTTTTTCTATCTGCTACTACTGCTGCTGCATCTTCTGTATTCTTCTCTGCTGTACCTGCTGTGGCGGCTGGTGGTTTTCCTGGTTTAACATTTCTGACCGCTTCTAGGTGCGCCTCCAACTCGTGACTCTTAAAGTGCTGCGGTTTAGTCTTTTTACAGGCCTGATCACCAATAAATTGCAATTTTTTTCTATTTTTTCGGAAACTGTGATCTAATGGAAGGAAACGGCGATGGCCCATATAGCATATCTTGTTTATTATCCTCACTGCCAGCTGATCAGTATCACAGTGAACACATGCATTATAACCTGATGTTACTCTGCCTGACATAGTGCCCAAAGCTGGATAATCATGGGTGCAATACAGTACAGCAGCACGTAATAGAAAATTTTGTTCTTTAGGTTGACACACATCCCGTGTAGGGACACCCTCCCATAATGTTTGCAAGTCTCTAATAAGAGGCTGCATGAACACATCAAAATCCTTCCCAGGAGATTTGGGACCTGGGATGAGTAAGGCCATCATACAGTTCGACTGATCGGTGCATGTCCAGGGAGCCTGGTTGTAAGGTGTAACTAGTACTGGCCACATGCTATACGAGTTGCTCATGTTGCCAAATGGGTTGAATCCATCTGTAGCAAGGCCAAGTCTCAGGTTCCTTGGATCTGCAGCAAAATCTGGATGATCCAGGTCGAATTGCTTCCATTCATCGCCATCAGCAGGATGCCTCAGTAAATCAGGGTCGGGCGTGAGAATCTCTTTGTGCCATCTTGTTTCCCGAGATGTTTGTTCTGAAGCAAACAACCTCTGCAATCTTTGTACAAGTGGAAAGTATCTCAGAACCTTCCAAGGAATCTTTTTCTTACCACCAGCTCCATCATGTTTCCATCTTGATTCCTTACATACTGGACATTCATCGAGGTCATTATACTCCATCCAAAACAGTGCACAGTTATTTTTGCAAAAATCAATCTTCTCATATCCAAGTCCCAGTACCTTGATGTACTGCTTCACCTCATAAAAGGATTTTGGCAGTCCAGCCCCAGGGAGTGCATCGCTGTATGTCTTCGCAACTGCATTGAACGCTTTATTGGTAATCCCCTGGTATGACTTGTCATGAAGTAATTTCACAATTAATTCGAATCTTGACACAACAGAACCAGGGGCCACTAAGCGCTTAGCATCTTCTATCAGGTCATGGAAAAGAGGCTTTTTGTGATAACCATGGGGCTGTTGGCTTGCATATGGATACAGATCCCGTAACAAATTAGCAGTAGCCTCATCCTGGACGAGATCTTCAGGCTGATAACCATCAGAATAAAGAGGATCAATAATGTCAGGCTGATCATAGTGTTCACCATGGTTAATCCACCTGATATATGTCTGGTCCATCCCATAAACGAATAAATGATCTGAGACTACATGTTGAGGCTTGGACCCAATATTCAAACATACGCGGCATGGACAAATCACTTCCTTTGTCTTGTCGCCGTCAGTAAAATCACTAACGTGCTTCATGAAGTCTTCAATACCACTCAAATATGTTGGTGTGGTTAATGAGTCAAATAATATCCAAGTTCTGTCCATCTGTTGAGGAGATAGATGGTCAGAGAAGCGATAAGCTATTTCAACAAACAGGTCACCTACGAATGTAAGCAAGCATACCTGAGCAAACAGGTCGAATATAAAACTATAAATGCTACATTATTTGAGCCGATTTCAGCAAACAAACTGAGTGCAAAACTACGGCTACCTAGCGAACAGATTTTTTTAGGCTGACCACTGGGTTTCCCCACTTATTATTTTTTTATTAATAAAAAGAGGGAAATATGTACAAAAGTTGCTGGAGAGCAGCAACTAAAAGGATCATAGATCCCAAGCAGCAAAATATATATATAATGTTCTACCCATGATATGATTTCCTCTTTGCCTTATGAACAAGGAGAGCAATTTCATCCTTGAATCTCTTGTGCCATCTATAAATGCTTGGGGGGGAGGGGCGAACAGATCTATCGAAAGCAATACAATACCAACACATTCTTTCTTCTTTTTTGCCGTAATTCCGCCGATCTATTAGCAGTGCAAAGAAGCCAAAAGTAATAAGATTACATACAGGTTCATAGACCACCAGGGCCGTACCTGAGAATACGGAGGGCCTGAGCAAAACAAGAAATAGAGGCCCTCAACATGATCATTGGCAACTAAAATGATTTTATATATACTACTCACTCCATTTCAATAAACAATGCACCCTTGTTTTTCGTATTTTATCTTCGAAAAAATATTAATCTATATCTCTCTATTTAAAAATGATGTTTCAATTTTATGTAGATATACATGTATTTAGATGAGTTTAGTTTGCAGATACATGCAAGTTTTGATGAAGTTGAAACATATTTTTCAGGATGAAGTATATAAAAAAATTGATATAAAACTGGTATCATTAGAAAGTATTTTCCAACACGATTCTAACAATGCTGCTTATGTATTATATGATCGTGATATTGTTGTCCTATTTATTTGGTCAAGGTTCACATTGAAATGTGGTAAAATAAATTAAAAGAAGTGCATCGTGTGAAAAGGCAATCTAAGAATTCAAAAGTGCTAATTGTTAGTTGAAACATGACATCATTGAGACAAAATATTAATATTCATTGGAAGACTAACTGAATTAGCTGCACTCGCGATGAAAGAGAAAGAGAAGATACGGGTAAGAGCAAGTACAATAAGGTACAGTCTTTTTTTTGTTTGTTTGGGTTGCTCATCAAGCTTATCGCTCGATACAATAAGGTACAGTCAGCGGGAGTGGTGTTTGGAACATGGGTGCATAGTGGGTGGTATCATAGAGTACTATCATAGATATGCTATATTTATTATAGTGGAGTATTGAGGGAAAATCGGCTAAATCAATTTGAAGAAAATCGACAAAGTCAAATTAGAGGAAATTCTTCATCGATGATCAGATTTCTTACATAGAAGAGCTGATTGCCCTCAAAAGGAAGAATCTATCCATCTTCATTGATTTAAAAGGGGATTTCTTACAAGGAGAAGCTGATTGCTCAACAAAAGGGGAACAGATTGCTACGGCTAGTCTTATGCTAGTAAATCCCTACTCTAAGGGCTGTTGCCGTCTTCGTCGTCGCTGGGGTAGCTGCCGTCATTGCTACTGTCGACGAATTCCTCGTCGCTGCTACTGTGACCTTCAGCGGAGGCCTCTTCCTCTTCATCATCATCCTCCTCATCGGACCAGGCCCAGCCACGGATGCGCTTTGGTGGCGGTTCATCGGAGGAGGTGTCGTCCTCTGGTTCCTTCTTCGTGTCGGAGGAGATGTCTTCGTCTTCGTCGTCCTCTTCTTCTTCTTCTTCTTCTTTGGTGGAGGAAGTGAATTTACCCCGGAAGAGAGGGTCGTCGTCGTCGCTCTCCGCCTCCAGTTCTCCGTCAATCAGGAATCGGAGGTCATCTTCCCCGTCAGTCAGGGGCATGTCGCCATCCGACCAGACGAGGTCCTCGGGTCGACCCTCTGGTACGAAGTCGAAGTCGAACTCTTGCTCGTCCCAATGCTTGGGAGCGCGCCTATTGTACGCTTCCATCTGGCTGACCTCTGGCTCCAGCTCACTCGAGGAAAAGGATTGGGAGGAGGAAGAGGAAGACATGGTTACAGAGGAGGAGGGTTTTTGGGCCGATGGCTGGTTTGAAGCAGGAGGATGAAGAAGTGAACTGTTCGATGCGGTTAAATAAAAAGAGACATGTGGTGGTCATGTGGCAAATAATAGACACTTTTAAGAAAAGTGTGGCAAATCATAAAATATTCAAAACTGTCAAATCGTGCAGAGAAGTTGAGAAGGCAAGGCGTCATGATGAAGAATACTGCGACGGTTCTGCTCTGCCACGACATGACCCCTCGAAGGAAAAACAGATGGTTTTGATATTATCATTACCAAAACCAGGGGGGCATGTGTTATCACCGGATTTTGGCCAAATCAATCGGATGTCTAATCAATCGGTTACATGCACTAGCTCAGTGTTCGCATGGCTGCACGCCACATGTATTAGCACCGCATGTATACATATACATCACTCATCTTGATTAATTGCTCAGCTCATTAAACTATCAAAGATCTTGCACGGCTTGGACGCAGGGTATGCCGTGGCATATACGGCATACCCTGTAGATCCGCCACCGCAAACAAGGAGAGCCATTTCATCCTTGAATCTCTTGCGGCTTCTGTAAAAGCTTGGGGGCGAACAGATCAATCGAAAGCAATATAATACCAACAAATTCTTTCTTCTTTTTGGCCGTAAATCCACCGATGTATTAGCAGTGCAAAGAACCCAGAAGTAATAAGATTACAAACAGGTCCATAGAGGACTGGCACCAAGCGACGACTACAGACATTGGGCAATGGTGAGCAGTACAGTGTACAGTACGAACGAATTCGAGCAAATAGGTAAAGCGGAAAACAATGTCAAACAAACACATCGAGAGGAAAACAATATCAACCGATCGATTCGAACGAACTAACGAACTTATAAGGGCTGGGCGACGGCGACTGACTTCGATTGAGCTATAATGAATCGTACTTGCCCAGGCCTGAAGATAGCATGCATACCGTGAGGATCTACCAGCTGACCGCGCCTGCCGGTGCGGCTGGAGAAGAACGGCGCCACCAGCAGTCGCCGGCTGACGCGGCTGATAGACAGCGTGGGGAAGTTTTGGTGCGCGGCCTGGTTCACCGAGGGTGTGTCTAGAGAAGAACAGGGCGCCGAAGGAGGTGTCTAGAGAAGAACAAGGTGGGCTGGGTGCTGAGTTAAAGGCGAGCGTTCGAAATATTGGGCGCGCGTTCGAAAGTTTAGGTGCGCGAGGGAGGTGTCTGCTGTGCTGAGTTAAAGGCGAGCGTTCGAAATTTCCCCGTCCTCTTCTTTTTTGGGCTAATCTATCTATACCTCTATTCTATCTACATGTTTTTTATTTTTTTCTATTCTATACATGAGTTTTTGAAATTGAATTTTTTCACTCTGTCAGCGTTCCGGCCAATGCTCATTTGAAGTAATTGAAGCTGTTGATTTGCAGCTTAGAGGTGCTATCTACCGCTCATCATACAAGGACTCTTCAGATCTAAACGGCTGTGAATGCACGGATTCGTCACCCATCCTTCCCTTGGACTGGCGATGCTGAAAGCCTGAAACACTGGAACCCTCTAGATACTTCGGGATACCTCACTGCCCCACATTATTAGACAGGCCTTTTCCGACACGGGAAGTCAAAAGTTGGGGGCTCCATGCAGTACATATGAATACTCGCTAGCTGCATGGTCTAGAAGCAGACTAGAGTAAATCATCAATTCGTCAAATCAATTGGTGTATAATTTTTTTTAGGAGCTAAGACGCCTGCATGAACCATTTTATCAACTTGAATGCTTACTACATGACATAAGAAGACTATGTACTTTGGTTTTTCATTTTTCTGATTTTTTAAATTTTGTGCCCACTTGAATCTTGGTCAAATCCTAGGTTTGACCAAGATTAAACAAGTTTAAAACATGAAAATGAAAAGGTAATCATGGATCCTTCTTAGTCACTCTAAAATGAAGCTTTTGGGATGTTCTTCAAATTTCCATGTTTGAAATCCAAAACGACTTCTCTTCATGCTTGACTTCATAAGACAGAGTTTAGGGGTTAGGGGTAGATACATGATTTGTCTAGTTTGCATATGTCTAGACCTTTTTTGTCAACTTTAATGCTTACTATATGACATAAGAAGATTATGTGCTTTGGTTTTTCATTTTTCTATTTTTTCTGAATTTTATACCCATATATTTGAATCTTTGTCAAATCCTAGGTTTGACCAGGATTTAAACAAGTTTAAAACATGAAAATGAAAAGGTAAGCCTGGATCCTTCTTAGTCACTCTAAAATGAAGCTTTTGGGAGGTTCTTGAAATTTCCATGTTTGAAACCCAAAACTCAAGCTAGTTGATAAACAAAGTCTAGACATATTCAAACCAGAAAAATCATGTATCTACCCCTAACCCTAAACTTTGTCTTAATTATGAAGTCAAGCACGAAGAGAAGTCGTTTTGGGTTTCAAACATGGACATTTCAAAAACCCTCCCAAAAGCATTGTGGTGTGACGTACTAAGAAGGATACATGCTTACATTTTCAACAACCCCCCTAAAAGCTTCATTATAGAGTGACTAAGAAGGATCCAGTCTGGCGGGCTTACCTTTTATTTTCTTGTTTTAAACTTGTTCAAATCTCGGTCAAACCTAGGATTTGACCAAGATTCAAAATGTGCATCAAAATTTAAAAAAAATAAAAACCAAATTAAAGCACATAGTGTTCTTATGTCATATAGTAAGCATTAAAGTTGATAAACAAGGTCTAGACACATATTCAAACAAGACAAATCATGTATCTATACCCCTAACCCCTAAACTCTATCTTATGAAGTCAACAACATGAAGAGAAGTGGTTTTGGGTTTCAAACATGGAAATTTCAAAAACCTCCCAAAAGCTTCATTTTAGAGTGACTAATATATATAAGAAGGATCCATGCCTGCTTACCACCTTTTCATTTTCATATTTTAAACTTGTTTAAATCCGTGTCAAATTAAACCAAGGATTTGACCAAAAGATTCAAATGGGCATAAAATTTTAAAAAAAATCAGAAAAATGAAAAACAAAAGCATATAGTCTTCTTATGTCATATAGTAAGCATTCAAGTTGATAAACAAGGTTTGGACATGCATATTCAAACCTAGGCAAATCATGTATCTATCCCCTAGCCCCTAAACTCTATCTTATGAAGTCAAGCATGAAGAGAAGTGGTTTTGGGTTTCAAACATGAAAATTTCAAGAACATCCCAAAAACTTCATTTTAGAGTGACTAAGAAAGGATACAGGCTTCCCCTTTTCATTTTCATGTTTTATACTTGTTTAAATCTTGGTCAAACCTAGGCTTTGACAAAGATTCAAATGTGCATCAAAATAAAAAAATCAGAAAAATTAAAAACCAAAGCACATAGTTTTCTTATGTCATATAGTTAGCATTAAAGTTGATATAAACAAGGTCTAGATATATTCAAACAAGAAAAATCATGTATCTACCCTAACCCTAAACTCTGTCTTATGTAGTCAAGCATGAAGAAAAGTGGTTTTGGGTTTCAAACTTGGAAATTTCAAGAACCCCCAAAAGCTTCATTTTAGAGTGACTAAAGGATCCAGGTTGGGCTTACCTTTTATTTTCATGTTTTAAAATTGTTCAAATCTTGGTCAAACCGTACCTAGGATTTGATCAAGATTCAAATGGGCATAAAATTTCAAAAAAAATGAAAAACCAAAGCATATAGCCTTCTTATGTCATATAGTAAGCACTCAAGTTGGTAAACAAGGTCTAGACATATTCAAACCAGAAAAATCATGTTTCTACCCCTAGCCCTAAACTTTGTCTTATGAAGTCAAGCACGAAGAGAAGTCGTTTTGGATTTCAAACATGGAAATTTCAAAAACCTTCCCAAAAGCTTCATTTTGGAGTGACTAAGAAGGATACAGGCTTACCTTTTCATTTTCATGTTTTAAACTTGTTTAAATATTGGTTAAGCCTAGGATTTGACCAAGATCAAATGGGCATAAAAATTCAGAAAAAATCAAAAAAAAAATGAAAACCAAAGCACATAGTATTATTATGTCATATAGTAAGCATTATATTCAAGTTGATAAACAAGGTCTAAACAACAAACTAGACAAATCATGTATCTACCCCCTAACCCTAAACTCTGTCTTATGAAGTCAAGCATGAAGAGAAGTGGTTTTGGGTTTGAAACATGGAAATTTCAAAAAACTCCCAAAAGCTTCTCATTTTTGAGTGACTAAGAAGGATTCAGGCTTACCTTTTCATTTTCATGTTTTAAACTTGTTCAAATCTTGGTCAAACTTAGGATTTGACCAAGATTCAAATGGGCATAAAAATTGGGAGGAAGGGTATGAATTACAATTCAAAAAAACAAGGTAACTTAAATACTTGGATGCCCCAAAGATGTGTGGAAGCCCAGAACAATGGCAAAACATGTGCGCACGCTGCATCCAATTCAAGTAGAACACATAGTAGGCATCGATAGTTTGACCTAAATTTGAAATCAAAGAGAAGGTGGTTAGAAAAAATCGAAATTGGCAAAGCAAAGCATGAAATCATAAATTTGTGATGCACTATAGCTATGAAAAGTATCAAACAATGCATACCAAAATGATTTTTTAGAGGAATACTAGTTCAACTTATTTTAATTTTATATTAGTAGCCCAAAATCGAACTAGTAGTTGGATATTTTTGAACTTGATCTGTAGTAGTGGGCAAAACCCTAGTTTAACCTATTTAATCATAGATTCGTAGGTCGATTTTTCTACTTTTTTATTATTACTATGCAGCACATGTGTGTTTGCCCGTCGAGTGAAACTCGGAGGAAGAGGGATCACTCGGAAGGAGAGAAGAAGGGAGAGAATTATGGTGTCTCCCCTTTTTCGGGTGATGATGTTGACTTTTGTGCAGGGTTTGTCAGTGCGCAGGAGGTGCGAGCGAGCGAGCGAGCGAGTCGAGCGAGGCCGAGAATGAGAGAGATTTTTTTTTTTGAGAGGGACGACCGAAGGATCCAGAAGGACCCACAGACTTCCAATACGCATCCTGATGCGTCTTCTCTTGACAAAGAAAATGTCTGGGAGTTTGCGTACCTATTGCACGTGACTTGTGCTCACTGAAGTGTGGGACCTCACGCATGGGCACCACACGTAAGTGACAGACCTGTTGATGTAAAAACTCGGTTGATTATTATACTACTACATTTATACAAAGTTTCCTATGGATTCAAGGGTACGAAAGCCAAGTTAAATCATTTACATGACATTATTTTTTCCATGAAGCCAAGTTAACTCATTTATCAATTGGTACATTTTGGAGTGACTAAGAAGGATCCAGGCTTACCTTTTCATTTTCATGTTTTAAACATGTTTAAATCTTGGTCAAACCTATGACTTGACCAAGATTCAAATGGGCATAAAAATTCAAAAAAAAAAAAAAAAAAGCACACCGTCTTCCTATGTCATATATCAAGGTGATAAACAAGGTCTGACATATTCAAACCACAAAAATCATGTATCTACCCCCTAACCCTAAACAAGGATCCAGGCTTACCCTTTTCATTTTCATGTTTTTAAACTTGTTCAAATCTTGGTCAAACTTAGGATTTGACGAAGATTCAAATGGGCGTAAAAATACTTAGAAAAATCATGTACGTATCTACCCCAAACCCTAAACTCTATCTTACGAAGCCAAGCATGAAGAGAAGTGGTTTTGGGTTTCAAACATGGAAATTTCAAAAACCTCAAACTATAGGCCGGGTTAGCATCTAGTGCAGTATGTGTGAGAATGTATGCACTATGTGTGCTATAACTTGTGTGTCTTTCAAATTTGAACCAAATTTGAATAAGTTTGAAATATTTGAAATGGGGCTTTTGGCTTAAACGTTTGAAACCCAAAACGACTTCTCCTCATGCTAGACTTCATAAGACCGAGTTTAGGGTTAGGGGGTAGATACATGATTTGTCTGGTTTGAATATGTCTAAACCTTGTTTATCAACTTGAATGCTTACTATATGACATAAGAAGACCATGTGCTTTTGTTTTTCATTTTTCTATTTTTTTAAGAATTTTATGCACATTTGATTCTGGTCAAATCCTAGGTTCAACCAAGATTTAAACAAGTTTCAAGCATGAAAATGAAAACGTAAGCCAAGATCCTTCTTAATTAGTCACTCTAAAATATATGAAGCTTTTGGGACGTACTTGAAATTTCCATGTTTGAAACCCAAAACCAATTCTCTTCATGATTGACTTCATAAGACAGAGTTTAGGGTTAGGGGTAGATATACACATGATTTTTCTGGTTTGAATATGTCTAGACCTAGCTTGTTTATCAACTTGAGTGTTTACTATATGACATAATTAAGAAGGCTATGTGCTTTGGTTTTTCATTCTTTAGATTTTTTGTCTGAATTTTTATGCCCATTTGAATCTTGGTCAAATCCTAGCTAGGTTTGACCAAGATTTAAATAAGTTTAAAACATGGAAATGAAAAGGTAAGCATCGATCCTTCTTAGTCGCTCTAAAATGAAGCTGAATTTTGGGAGGTTTTTGAAATTTCCATGTTTGAAACCCAAAACCACTTCTCTTCATGCTTGACTTCATAAGACGAAGTTTAGGGTCGATAGGGGGTAGATACATGATTTGTCTTGTTTGAATATGTCTAGACCTTGTTTATCAACTTGAATGCTTACTTTATGACTTATAAGAGGACTATGTGCATTGGTATTTCATTTTTTGATTTTTATGCCCATTTGAGAATCTTGGTAAAATCCTAGGTTTGTTGAGCAAGATTTAAACAAGTTTAACATGTGAAAATGATAAGGTAATTAAGTCTGGATCTTTCTCTTAGTAACTCTAAAATGAAGCTTTTGGGAGGTTCTTGAATTTACCATGTTTGAAACCCAAAACCACCGTACTTCTGTTCATGCTTGACTTCATAAGACAGAGTTTAGGGTTAGGGGTAGATACATGATTTTTCTGGTTTGAATATGTCTAGACCATGTTTATCAATTTGAATGCTTACTATATGACATAAGAAGGCTATGTGCTTTTGTTTTTCATTCTTTCGATTTTTTTCTGAATTGTTATGCCCATTTGAATCTTGGTCAAATCCTAGGTTCGACCAAGATTTAAACAAGTTTAAAACATGACAATGAAAAGGTAATTAATCATGGATCCTTCTTAATTAACCAGCCGGTCTAATTAAAATGAAGCTTTTTGGGAGGTTTTTGAAATTTCCATGTTTGAAACCCAAAACCACACTTCTCTGCTTCATGCTTGACTTCATATATAATTAAGACAAAGTTTAGGGTTAGGGGTACATGATTTGTCTGGTTTGAATATGTCTAGACCTTGTTTATGAACTTTTGAATGCTTACTATATGACATAAGAAGAATATGTGCTTTGGTTTTTTATTTTATTTTTTTTTATTTTATGCCCATTTGAATATTGGTCAAATCCTAGGTTTGACCAAGATTTAAACAAGTTTAAAACATGAAAATGAAAAGGTAAGCCTGGATCCTTCTTAACTAGTCACTCTAAAACGAAGCTTTAATTTTGGGAGGTTTTTGAAATTTCCATGTTTGAAACCAAAAACCACTTCTCTTCATGCTTGACTTCATAAGACAGAGTTATTTATGGTTTTAGAGGGGTAGATACATGATTTGTCTTATTTGAATATGTCTAGCTAGACCTTGTTTATCAACTTTTGAATGCTTACTATATATATGTATGTGACATAAGAAAACTATGTGCTTTGGTTTTTCGTTTTTCTGATTTTTTATGGAATTTTGATGCACATTTGAATCTTGGTCAAATCCTAGGTTTGACCAAGATTTAAACAAGTATAGATCATGAAAATGAAAATGGAAGCCTGTATCCTTCTTAGTCACCCTAAAATGAAGTTTTTGGGAGGTTTTTGAAATTTCCATGTTTGAAACCCAAAACCACTTATCTTCATGCTTGACTTCATCATAAGACGAGTTTAGGGGTTAGGGGGTAGATACATGATTTGTCTAGCTAGTTTGAATATGTCCAGACCTTGTTTATCAACTTTAATGCTTACTATATGACATATAAGAAGACTATGTGCGCTTTGGTTTTTCATTTTTCTGTTTTTTTTGAATTTTCTGCCAATTTTGTTTGACCAAGATTTAGACAAGTTTTACACGTGAAAACGAATAAGTAAGCCTGGATCCTTCTTAGTCACTCCAAAATGTACCAATTGATAGGTGCGTTAACTTTGCTTCATGGAAAAAATAATGTCATGTAAATGAGTTAACTTGGATTTCCTACCCTTGAATCCATAGGAAACTTTGTTCTAATGCACTATAATAATCAACCGAGTTTTTACACCAACAGGTCTGTCACTTACGTGTGGTGCCCATGCGTGAGGTCCCACACTTCAGTGAGCACAAGTCACGTGCAATAGGTACGCAAACTCCCAGACATTTTCTTTGTCAAGAGAAGACGCATCAGGATGCGTATTGGAAGTCTGTGGGTCCTTCTGGATCCTTCGGTCGTCCCTCTCAAAAAAAAAAACAAATCTCTCTCATTCTCGGCCTCGCTCGACTCGCTCGCTCGCTCGCTCGCACCTCCTGCTCACTGACAAACCCTGCACAAAAGTCAACATCATCACCCGAAAAAGGGGAGACACCATAATTCTCTCCCTTCTTCTCTCCTTCCGAGTGATCCCTCTTCCTCCGAGTTTCACTCGACGGGCAAACACACATGTGCTGCATAGTAATAATAAAAAGGTAGAAAAATCGACCTACGAATCTATAATTAAATAGGTTAAACTAGGGCTTTGCCCAGTACTACAGATCAAGGTTCAAAAAATCCAACTACGGGGTTCGAACAACCCCATTTCTAATCCAAGATTTTTTTCGACCTCATCCAATGGCCTCAAACTATAGGCCGGGTTAGCATCTAGTGCAGTATGTGTGAGAATGTATGCACTATGTGTGCTATAACTTGTGTGTCTTTCAAATTTGAATAAGTTTGAAATATTTGAAATGGGGCTTTTGGCTTAAACGTTTGAAACCCAAAACGACTTCTCCTCATGCTAGACTTCATAAGACCGAGTTTAGGGTTAGGGGGTAGATACATGATTTGTCTGGTTTGAATATGTCTAAACCTTGTTTATCAACTTGAATGCTTACTATATGACATAAGAAGACCATGTGCTTTTGTTTTTCATTTTTCTATTTTTTTTTAAGAATTTTATGCACATTTGATTCTGGTCAAATCCTAGGTTCAACCAAGATTTAAACAAGTTTCAAGCATGAAAATGAAAACGTAAGCCAAGATCCTTCTTAATTAGTCACTCTAAAATATATGAAGCTTTTGGGACGTACTTGAAATTTCCATGTTTGAAACCCAAAACCAATTCTCTTCATGATTGACTTCATAAGACAGAGTTTAGGGTTAGGGGTAGATATACACATGATTTTTCTGGTTTGAATATGTCTAGACCTAGCTTGTTTATCAACTTGAGTGTTTACTATATGACATAATTAAGAAGGCTATGTGCTTTGGTTTTTCATTCTTTAGATTTTTTGTCTGAATTTTTATGCCCATTTGAATCTTGGTCAAATCCTAGCTAGGTTTGACCAAGATTTAAATAAGTTTAAAACATGGAAATGAAAAGGTAAGCATCGATCCTTCTTAGTCGCTCTAAAATGAAGCTGAATTTTGGGAGGTTTTTGAAATTTCCATGTTTGAAACCCAAAACCACTTCTCTTCATGCTTGACTTCATAAGACGAAGTTTAGGGTCGATAGGGGGTAGATACATGATTTGTCTTGTTTGAATATGTCTAGACCTTGTTTATCAACTTGAATGCTTACTTTATGACTTAAGAGGACTATGTGCATTGGTATTTCATTTTTTGATTTTTATGCCCATTTGAGAATCTTGGTAAAATCCTAGGTTTGTTGAGCAAGATTTAAACAAGTTTAACATGTGAAAATGATAAGGTAATTAAGTCTGGATCTTTCTCTTAGTAACTCTAAAATGAAGCTTTTGGGAGGTTCTTGAATTTACCATGTTTGAAACCCAAAACCACCGTACTTCTGTTCATGCTTGACTTCATAAGACAGAGTTTAGGGTTAGGGGTAGATACATGATTTTTCTGGTTTGAATATGTCTAGACCATGTTTATCAATTTGAATGCTTACTATATGACATAAGAAGGCTATGTGCTTTTGTTTTTCATTCTTTCGATTTTTTTCTGAATTGTTATGCCCATTTGAATCTTGGTCAAATCCTAGGTTCGACCAAGATTTAAACATGTTTAAAACATGACAATGAAAAGGTAATTAATCATGGATCCTTCTTAATTAACCAGCCCGTCTAATTAAAATGAAGCTTTTTGGGAGGTTTTTGAAATTTCCATGTTTGAAACCCAAAACCACACTTCTCTGCTTCATGCTTGACTTCATATATAATTAAGACAAAGTTTAGGGTTAGGGGGTACATGATTTGTCTGGTTTGAATATGTCTAGACCTTGTTTATGAACTTTTGAATGCTTACTATATGACATAAGAAGAATATGTGCTTTGGTTTTTTATTTTATCTATTTTTTTATTTTATGCCCATTTGAATATTGGTCAAATCCTAGGTTTGACCAAGATTTAAACAAGTTTAAAACATGAAAATGAAAAGGTAAGCCTGGATCCTTCTTAACTAGTCACTCTAAAACGAAGCTTTAATTTTGGGAGGTTTTTGAAATTTCCATGTTTGAAACCAAAAACCACTTCTCTTCATGCTTGACTTCATAAGACAGAGTTATTTATGGTTTTAGAGGGGTAGATACATGATTTGTCTTATTTGAATATGTCTAGCTAGACCTTGTTTATCAACTTTTGAATGCTTACTATATATATGTATGTGACATAAGAAAACTATGTGCTTTGGTTTTTCGTTTTTCTGATTTTTTATGGAATTTTGATGCACATTTGAATCTTGGTCAAATCCTAGGTTTGACCAAGATTTAAACAAGTATAGATCATGAAAATGAAAATGGAAGCCTGTATCCTTCTTAGTCACCCTAAAATGAAGTTTTTGGGAGGTTTTTGAAATTTCCATGTTTGAAACCCAAAACCACTTATCTTCATGCTTGACTTCGTCATAAGACAGAGTTTAGGGGTTAGGGGGTAGATACATGATTTGTCTAGCTAGTTTGAATATGTCCAGACCTTGTTTATCAACTTTAATGCTTACTATATGACATATAAGAAGACTATGTGCGCTTTGGTTTTTCATTTTTCTGTTTTTTTTTTGAATTTTCTGCCAATTTTGTTTGACCAAGATTTAGACAAGTTTTACACGTGAAAACGAATAAGTAAGCCTGGATCCTTCTTAGTCACTCCAAAATGTACCAATTGATAGGTGCGTTAACTTTGCTTCATGGAAAAAATAATGTCATGTAAATGAGTTAACTTGGATTTCCTACCCTTGAATCCATAGGAAACTTTGTTCTAATGCACTATAATAATCAACCGAGTTTTTACACCAACAGGTCTGTCACTTACGTGTGGTGCCCATGCGTGAGGTCCCACACTTCAGTGAGCACAAGTCACGTGCAATAGGTACGCAAACTCCCAGACATTTTCTTTGTCAAGAGAAGACGCATCAGGATGCGTATTGGAAGTCTGTGGGTCCTTCTGGATCCTTCGGTCGTCCCTCTCAAAAAAAAAACAAATCTCTCTCATTCTCGGCCTCGCTCGACTCGCTCGCTCGCTCGCTCGCACCTCCTGCTCACTGACAAACCCTGCACAAAAGTCAACATCATCACCCGAAAAAGGGGAGACACCATAATTCTCTCCCTTCTTCTCTCCTTCCGAGTGATCCCTCTTCCTCCGAGTTTCACTCGACGGGCAAACACACATGTGCTGCATAGTAATAATAAAAAGGTAGAAAAATCGACCTACGAATCTATAATTAAATAGGTTAAACTAGGGCTTTGCCCAGTACTACAGATCAAGGTTCAAAAAATCCAACTACGGGGTTCGAACAACCCCATTTCTAATCCAAGATTTTTTCGACCTCATCCAATGGCCTCAAACTATAGGCCGGGTTAGCATCTAGTGCAGTATGTGTGAGAATGTATGCACTATGTGTGCTATAACTTGTGTGTCTTTCAAATTTGAATAAGTTTGAAATATTTGAAATGGGGCTTTTGGCTTAAACGTTTGAAACCCAAAACGACTTCTCCTCATGCTAGACTTCATAAGACCGAGTTTAGGGTTAGGGGGTAGATACATGATTTGTCTGGTTTGAATATGTCTAAACCTTGTTTATCAACTTGAATGCTTACTATATGACATAAGAAGACCATGTGCTTTTGTTTTTCATTTTTCTATTTTTTTTAAGAATTTTATGCACATTTGATTCTGGTCAAATCCTAGGTTCAACCAAGATTTAAACAAGTTTCAAGCATGAAAATGAAAACGTAAGCCAAGATCCTTCTTAATTAGTCACTCTAAAATATATGAAGCTTTTGGGACGTACTTGAAATTTCCATGTTTGAAACCCAAAACCAATTCTCTTCATGATTGACTTCATAAGACAGAGTTTAGGGTTAGGGGTAGATATACACATGATTTTTCTGGTTTGAATATGTCTAGACCTAGCTTGTTTATCAACTTGAGTGTTTACTATATGACATAATTAAGAAGGCTATGTGCTTTGGTTTTTCATTCTTTAGATTTTTTGTCTGAATTTTTATGCCCATTTGAATCTTGGTCAAATCCTAGCTAGGTTTGACCAAGATTTAAATAAGTTTAAAACATGGAAATGAAAAGGTAAGCATCGATCCTTCTTAGTCGCTCTAAAATGAAGCTGAATTTTGGGAGGTTTTTGAAATTTCCATGTTTGAAACCCAAAACCACTTCTCTTCATGCTTGACTTCATAAGACGAAGTTTAGGGTCGATAGGGGGTAGATACATGATTTGTCTTGTTTGAATATGTCTAGACCTTGTTTATCAACTTGAATGCTTACTTTATGACTTAAGAGGACTATGTGCATTGGTATTTCATTTTTTGATTTTTATGCCCATTTGAGAATCTTGGTAAAATCCTAGGTTTGTTGAGCAAGATTTAAACAAGTTTAACATGTGAAAATGATAAGGTAATTAAGTCTGGATCTTTCTCTTAGTAACTCTAAAATGAAGCTTTTGGGAGGTTCTTGAATTTACCATGTTTGAAACCCAAAACCACCGTACTTCTGTTCATGCTTGACTTCATAAGACAGAGTTTAGGGTTAGGGGTAGATACATGATTTTTCTGGTTTGAATATGTCTAGACCATGTTTATCAATTTGAATGCTTACTATATGACATAAGAAGGCTATGTGCTTTTGTTTTTCATTCTTTCGATTTTTTTCTGAATTGTTATGCCCATTTGAATCTTGGTCAAATCCTAGGTTCGACCAAGATTTAAACATGTTTAAAACATGACAATGAAAAGGTAATTAATCATGGATCCTTCTTAATTAACCAGCCGGTCTAATTAAAATGAAGCTTTTTGGGAGGTTTTTGAAATTTCCATGTTTGAAACCCAAAACCACACTTCTCTGCTTCATGCTTGACTTCATATATAATTAAGACAAAGTTTAGGGTTAGGGGGTACATGATTTGTCTGGTTTGAATATGTCTAGACCTTGTTTATGAACTTTTGAATGCTTACTATATGACATAAGAAGAATATGTGCTTTGGTTTTTTATTTTATCTTTTTTTTTATTTTATGCCCATTTGAATATTGGTCAAATCCTAGGTTTGACCAAGATTTAAACAAGTTTAAAACATGAAAATGAAAAGGTAAGCCTGGATCCTTCTTAACTAGTCACTCTAAAACGAAGCTTTAATTTTGGGAGGTTTTTGAAATTTCCATGTTTGAAACCAAAAACCACTTCTCTTCATGCTTGACTTCATAAGACAGAGTTATTTATGGTTTTAGAGGGGTAGATACATGATTTGTCTTATTTGAATATGTCTAGCTAGACCTTGTTTATCAACTTTTGAATGCTTACTATATATATGTATGTGACATAAGAAAACTATGTGCTTTGGTTTTTCATTTTTCTGATTTTTTTGGAATTTTGATGCACATTTGAATCTTGGTCAAATCCTAGGTTTGACCAAGATTTAAACAAGTATAGATCATGAAAATGAAAATGGAAGCCTGTATCCTTCTTAGTCACCCTAAAATGAAGTTTTTGGGAGGTTTTTGAAATTTCCATGTTTGAAACCCAAAACCACTTATCTTCATGCTTGACTTCGTCATAAGACAGAGTTTAGGGGTTAGGGGGTAGATACATGATTTGTCTAGCTAGTTTGAATATGTCCAGACCTTGTTTATCAACTTTAATGCTTACTATATGACATATAAGAAGACTATGTGCGCTTTGGTTTTTCATTTTTCTGTTTTTTTATTTTATGCCCATTTGAATCTTTGTCAAATCCTAGAGATTGACTTCACAAGACAGAGTTTAGGGTTAGGGGTAGATATACACATGATTTTTCTGGTTTGAATATGTCTAGACCTTGTTTATCAACTTGAGTGTTTACTATATGACATAATTAAGAAGGCTATGTGCTTTGGTTTTTCATTCTTTAGATTTTTTGTCTGAATTTTTATGCCCATTTGAATCTTGGTCAAATCCTAGCTAGGTTTGACCAAGATTTAAATAAGTTTAAAACATGGAAATGAAAAGGTAAGCATCGATCCTTCTTAGTCGCTCTAAAATGAAGCTGAATTTTGGGAGGTTTTTGAAATTTCCATGTTTGAAACCCAAAACCACTTCTCTTCATGCTTGACTTCATAAGACGAAGTTTAGGGTCGATAGGGGGTAGATATATCTAGACCTTGTTTATCAACTTGAATGCTTACGATATGACATAAGAACACTATGTGCTTTTTTTATTTTTTTGTGCCCATTTGAATCTTGGTCAAATCATAGGTTTGACCAAGATTTAAACAAGTATAGAACATGAAAATGAAAAGGGAAGCCTGTATCCTTCTTAGTCACCCTAAAATGAAGTTTTGGGAGGTTTTTGAAATTTCCATGTTTGAAACCCAAAACCACTTCTCTTCATTCTTGACTTCTTAAGACATAGTTTAGGGGTTAGCGGGTAGATACATGATTTGTATGGTTTGAATATGTCTAGACCTTGTTTATCAACTTTAATGCTTACTACATGACATAAGAAGACTATGTGCTTTGGTTTTTCATTTTTCTGTTTTTTTTTGAATTTTCTGCCAATTTTGTTTGACCAAGATTTAGACAAGTTTTACACGTGAAAACGAATAAGTAAGCCTGGATCCTTCTTAGTCACTCCAAAATGTACCAATTGATAGGTGCGTTAACTTTGCTTCATGGAAAAAATAATGTCATGTAAATGAGTTAACTTGGATTTCCTACCCTTGAATCCATAGGAAACTTTGTTCTAATGCACTATAATAATCAACCGAGTTTTTACACCAACAGGTCTGTCACTTACGTGTGGTGCCCATGCGTGAGGTCCCACACTTCAGTGAGCACAAGTCACGTGCAATAGGTACGCAAACTCCCAGACATTTTCTTTGTCAAGAGAAGACGCATCAGGATGCGTATTGGAAGTCTGTGGGTCCTTCTGGATCCTTCGGTCGTCCCTCTCAAAAAAAAAACAAATCTCTCTCTCGGCCTCGGCTCGCTCGCTCGCTCGCTCGCTCGCACCTCCTGCTCACTGACAAACCCTAAAAGTCAACATCATCACCCGAAAAAGAGACACCATAATTCTCTCCCTTCTTCTCTCCTTCCGAGTGATCCCTCTTCCTCCGAGTTTCACTCGACGGGCAAACACACATGTGCTGCATAGTAATAATAAAAAGGTAGAAAAATCGACCTACGAATCTATAATTAAATAGGTTAAACTAGGGCTTTGCCCAGTACTACAGATCAAGGTTCAAAAAATCCAACTACGGGGTTCGAACAACCCCATTTCTAATCCAAGATTTTTTCGACCTCATCCAATGGCCTCAAACTATAGGCCGGGTTAGCATCTAGTGCAGTATGTGTGAGAATGTATGCACTATGTGTGCTATAACTTGTGTGTCTTTCAAATTTGAATAAGTTTGAAATATTTGAAATGGGGCTTTTGGCTTAAACGTTTGAAACCCAAAACGACTTCTCCTCATGCTAGACTTCATAAGACCGAGTTTAGGGTTAGGGGGTAGATACATGATTTGTCTGGTTTGAATATGTCTAAACCTTGTTTATCAACTTGAATGCTTACTATATGACATAAGAAGACCATGTGCTTTTGTTTTTCATTTTTCTATTTTTTTTAAAGAATTTTATGCACATTTGATTCTGGTCAAATCCTAGGTTCAACCAAGATTTAAACAAGTTTCAAGCATGAAAATGAAAACGTAAGCCAAGATCCTTCTTAATTAGTCACTCTAAAATATATGAAGCTTTTGGGACGTACTTGAAATTTCCATGTTTGAAACCCAAAACCAATTCTCTTCATGATTGACTTCATAAGACAGAGTTTAGGGTTAGGGGTAGATATACACATGATTTTTCTGGTTTGAATATGTCTAGACCTAGCTTGTTTATCAACTTGAGTGTTTACTATATGACATAATTAAGAAGGCTATGTGCTTTGGTTTTTCATTCTTTAGATTTTTTGTCTGAATTTTTATGCCCATTTGAATCTTGGTCAAATCCTAGCTAGGTTTGACCAAGATTTAAATAAGTTTAAAACATGGAAATGAAAAGGTAAGCATCGATCCTTCTTAGTCGCTCTAAAATGAAGCTGAATTTTGGGAGGTTTTTGAAATTTCCATGTTTGAAACCCAAAACCACTTCTCTTCATGCTTGACTTCATAAGACGAAGTTTAGGGTCGATAGGGGGTAGATACATGATTTGTCTTGTTTGAATATGTCTAGACCTTGTTTATCAACTTGAATGCTTACTTTATGACTTAAGAGGACTATGTGCATTGGTATTTCATTTTTTGATTTTTATGCCCATTTGAGAATCTTGGTAAAATCCTAGGTTTGTTGAGCAAGATTTAAACAAGTTTAACATGTGAAAATGATAAGGTAATTAAGTCTGGATCTTTCTCTTAGTAACTCTAAAATGAAGCTTTTGGGAGGTTCTTGAATTTACCATGTTTGAAACCCAAAACCACCGTACTTCTGTTCATGCTTGACTTCATAAGACAGAGTTTAGGGTTAGGGGTAGATACATGATTTTTCTGGTTTGAATATGTCTAGACCATGTTTATCAATTTGAATGCTTACTATATGACATAAGAAGGCTATGTGCTTTTGTTTTTCATTCTTTCGATTTTTTTCTGAATTGTTATGCCCATTTGAATCTTGGTCAAATCCTAGGTTCGACCAAGATTTAAACATGTTTAAAACATGACAATGAAAAGGTAATTAATCATGGATCCTTCTTAATTAACCAGCCAGTCTAATTAAAATGAAGCTTTTTGGGAGGTTTTTGAAATTTCCATGTTTGAAACCCAAAACCACACTTCTCTGCTTCATGCTTGACTTCATATATAATTAAGACAAAGTTTAGGGTTAGGGGGTACATGATTTGTCTGGTTTGAATATGTCTAGACCTTGTTTATGAACTTTTGAATGCTTACTATATGACATAAGAAGAATATGTGCTTTGGTTTTTTATTTTATCTATTTTTTTATTTTATGCCCATTTGAATATTGGTCAAATCCTAGGTTTGACCAAGATTTAAACAAGTTTAAAACATGAAAATGAAAAGGTAAGCCTGGATCCTTCTTAACTAGTCACTCTAAAACGAAGCTTTAATTTTGGGAGGTTTTTGAAATTTCCATGTTTGAAACCAAAAACCACTTCTCTTCATGCTTGACTTCATAAGACAGAGTTATTTATGGTTTTAGAGGGGTAGATACATGATTTGTCTTATTTGAATATGTCTAGCTAGACCTTGTTTATCAACTTTTGAATGCTTACTATATATATGTATGTGACATAAGAAAACTATGTGCTTTGGTTTTTCGTTTTTCTGATTTTTTATGGAATTTTGATGCACATTTGAATCTTGGTCAAATCCTAGGTTTGACCAAGATTTAAACAAGTATAGATCATGAAAATGAAAATGGAAGCCTGTATCCTTCTTAGTCACCCTAAAATGAAGTTTTTGGGAGGTTTTTGAAATTTCCATGTTTGAAACCCAAAACCACTTATCTTCATGCTTGACTTCGTCATAAGACAGAGTTTAGGGGTTAGGGGGTAGATACATGATTTGTCTAGCTAGTTTGAATATGTCCAGACCTTGTTTATCAACTTTAATGCTTACTATATGACATATAAGAAGACTATGTGCGCTTTGGTTTTTCATTTTTCTGTTTTTTTTTGAATTTTCTGCCAATTTTGTTTGACCAAGATTTAGACAAGTTTTACACGTGAAAACGAATAAGTAAGCCTGGATCCTTCTTAGTCACTCCAAAATGTACCAATTGATAGGTGCGTTAACTTTGCTTCATGGAAAAAATAATGTCATGTAAATGAGTTAACTTGGATTTCCTACCCTTGAATCCATAGGAAACTTTGTTCTAATGCACTATAATAATCAACCGAGTTTTTACACCAACAGGTCTGTCACTTACGTGTGGTGCCCATGCGTGAGGTCCCACACTTCAGTGAGCACAAGTCACGTGCAATAGGTACGCAAACTCCCAGACATTTTCTTTGTCAAGAGAAGACGCATCAGGATGCGTATTGGAAGTCTGTGGGTCCTTCTGGATCCTTCGGTCGTCCCTCTCAAAAAAAAAACAAATCTCTCTCATTCTCGGCCTCGCTCGACTCGCTCGCTCGCTCGCTCGCTCGCACCTCCTGCTCACTGACAAACCCTGCACAAAAGTCAACATCATCACCCGAAAAAGGGGAGACACCATAATTCTCTCCCTTCTTCTCTCCTTCCGAGTGATCCCTCTTCCTCCGAGTTTCACTCGACGGGCAAACACACATGTGCTGCATAGTAATAATAAAAAGGTAGAAAAATCGACCTACGAATCTATAATTAAATAGGTTAAACTAGGGCTTTGCCCAGTACTACAGATCAAGGTTCAAAAAATCCAACTACGGGGTTCGAACAACCCCATTTCTAATCCAAGATTTTTTTCGACCTCATCCAATGGCCTCAAACTATAGGCCGGGTTAGCATCTAGTGCAGTATGTGTGAGAATGTATGCACTATGTGTGCTATAACTTGTGTGTCTTTCAAATTTGAATAAGTTTGAAATATTTGAAATGGGGCTTTTGGCTTAAACGTTTGAAACCCAAAACGACTTCTCCTCATGCTAGACTTCATAAGACCGAGTTTAGGGTTAGGGGGTAGATACATGATTTGTCTGGTTTGAATATGTCTAAACCTTGTTTATCAACTTGAATGCTTACTATATGACATAAGAAGACCATGTGCTTTTGTTTTTCATTTTTCTATTTTTTTAAGAATTTTATGCACATTTGATTCTGGTCAAATCCTAGGTTCAACCAAGATTTAAACAAGTTTCAAGCATGAAAATGAAAACGTAAGCCAAGATCCTTCTTAATTAGTCACTCTAAAATATATGAAGCTTTTGGGACGTACTTGAAATTTCCATGTTTGAAACCCAAAACCAATTCTCTTCATGATTGACTTCATAAGACAGAGTTTAGGGTTAGGGGTAGATATACACATGATTTTTCTGGTTTGAATATGTCTAGACCTAGCTTGTTTATCAACTTGAGTGTTTACTATATGACATAATTAAGAAGGCTATGTGCTTTGGTTTTTCATTCTTTAGATTTTTTGTCTGAATTTTTATGCCCATTTGAATCTTGGTCAAATCCTAGCTAGGTTTGACCAAGATTTAAATAAGTTTAAAACATGGAAATGAAAAGGTAAGCATCGATCCTTCTTAGTCGCTCTAAAATGAAGCTGAATTTTGGGAGGTTTTTGAAATTTCCATGTTTGAAACCCAAAACCACTTCTCTTCATGCTTGACTTCATAAGACGAAGTTTAGGGTCGATAGGGGGTAGATACATGATTTGTCTTGTTTGAATATGTCTAGACCTTGTTTATCAACTTGAATGCTTACTTTATGACTTAAGAGGACTATGTGCATTGGTATTTCATTTTTTGATTTTTATGCCCATTTGAGAATCTTGGTAAAATCCTAGGTTTGTTGAGCAAGATTTAAACAAGTTTAACATGTGAAAATGATAAGGTAATTAAGTCTGGATCTTTCTCTTAGTAACTCTAAAATGAAGCTTTTGGGAGGTTCTTGAATTTACCATGTTTGAAACCCAAAACCACCGTACTTCTGTTCATGCTTGACTTCATAAGACAGAGTTTAGGGTTAGGGGTAGATACATGATTTTTCTGGTTTGAATATGTCTAGACCATGTTTATCAATTTGAATGCTTACTATATGACATAAGAAGGCTATGTGCTTTTGTTTTTCATTCTTTCGATTTTTTTCTGAATTGTTATGCCCATTTGAATCTTGGTCAAATCCTAGGTTCGACCAAGATTTAAACAAGTTTAAAACATGACAATGAAAAGGTAATTAATCATGGATCCTTCTTAATTAACCAGCCGGTCTAATTAAAATGAAGCTTTTTGGGAGGTTTTTGAAATTTCCATGTTTGAAACCCAAAACCACACTTCTCTGCTTCATGCTTGACTTCATATATAATTAAGACAAAGTTTAGGGTTAGGGGGTACATGATTTGTCTGGTTTGAATATGTCTAGACCTTGTTTATGAACTTTTGAATGCTTACTATATGACATAAGAAGAATATGTGCTTTGGTTTTTTATTTTATCTATTTTTTTATTTTATGCCCATTTGAATATTGGTCAAATCCTAGGTTTGACCAAGATTTAAACAAGTTTAAAACATGAAAATGAAAAGGTAAGCCTGGATCCTTCTTAGTCACTCTAAAACGAAGCTTTAATTTTGGGAGGTTTTTGAAATTTCCATGTTTGAAACCAAAAACCACTTCTCTTCATGCTTGACTTCATAAGACAGAGTTATTTATGGTTTTAGAGGGGTAGATACATGATTTGTCTTATTTGAATATGTCTAGCTAGACCTTGTTTATCAACTTTTGAATGCTTACTATATATATGTATGTGACATAAGAAAACTATGTGCTTTGGTTTTTCATTTTTCTGATTTTTTTGGAATTTTGATGCACATTTGAATCTTGGTCAAATCCTAGGTTTGACCAAGATTTAAACAAGTATAGATCATGAAAATGAAAATGGAAGCCTGTATCCTTCTTAGTCACCCTAAAATGAAGTTTTTGGGAGGTTTTTGAAATTTCCATGTTTGAAACCCAAAACCACTTATCTTCATGCTTGACTTCGTCATAAGACAGAGTTTAGGGGTTAGGGGGTAGATACATGATTTGTCTAGCTAGTTTGAATATGTCCAGACCTTGTTTATCAACTTTAATGCTTACTATATGACATATAAGAAGACTATGTGCGCTTTGGTTTTTCATTTTTCTGTTTTTTTATTTTATGCCCATTTGAATCTTGGTCAAATCCTAGAGATTGACTTCACAAGACAGAGTTTAGGGTTAGGGGTAGATATACACATGATTTTTCTGGTTTGAATATGTCTAGACCTTGTTTATCAACTTGAGTGTTTACTATATGACATAATTAAGAAGGCTATGTGCTTTGGTTTTTCATTCTTTAGATTTTTTGTCTGAATTTTTATGCCCATTTGAATCTTGGTCAAATCCTAGCTAGGTTTGACCAAGATTTAAATAAGTTTAAAACATGGAAATGAAAAGGTAAGCATCGATCCTTCTTAGTCGCTCTAAAATGAAGCTGAATTTTGGGAGGTTTTTGAAATTTCCATGTTTGAAACCCAAAACCACTTCTCTTCATGCTTGACTTCATAAGACGAAGTTTAGGGTCGATAGGGGTAGATATATCTAGACCTTGTTTATCAACTTGAATGCTTACGATATGACATAAGAACACTATGTGCTTTTTTTATTTTTTTGTGCCCATTTGAATCTTGGTCAAATCATAGGTTTGACCAAGATTTAAACAAGTATAGAACATGAAAATGAAAAGGGAAGCCTGTATCCTTCTTAGTCACCCTAAAATGAAGTTTTGGGAGGTTTTTGAAATTTCCATGTTTGAAACCCAAAACCACTTCTCTTCATTCTTGACTTCTTAAGACATAGTTTAGGGGTTAGCGGGTAGATACATGATTTGTATGGTTTGAATATGTCTAGACCTTGTTTATCAACTTTAATGCTTACTACATGACATAAGAAGACTATGTGCTTTGGTTTTTCATTTTTCTGTTTTTTTTTGAATTTTCTGCCAATTTTGTTTGACCAAGATTTAGACAAGTTTTACACGTGAAAACGAATAAGTAAGCCTGGATCCTTCTTAGTCACTCCAAAATGTACCAATTGATAGGTGCGTTAACTTTGCTTCATGGAAAAAATAATGTCATGTAAATGAGTTAACTTGGATTTCCTACCCTTGAATCCATAGGAAACTTTGTTCTAATGCACTATAATAATCAACCGAGTTTTTACACCAACAGGTCTGTCACTTACGTGTGGTGCCCATGCGTGAGGTCCCACACTTCAGTGAGCACAAGTCACGTGCAATAGGTACGCAAACTCCCAGACATTTTCTTTGTCAAGAGAAGACGCATCAGGATGCGTATTGGAAGTCTGTGGGTCCTTCTGGATCCTTCGGTCGTCCCTCTCAAAAAAAACAAATCTCTCTCATTCTCGGCCTCGCTCGACTCGCTCGCTCGCTCGCTCGCTCCTGCTCCTCTCACTGACAAACCCTAAAAGTCAACATCATCACCCGAAAAAGGGGAGACACCATAATTCTCTCCCTTCTTCTCTCCTTCCGAGTGATCCCTCTTCCTCCGAGTTTCACTCGACGGGCAAACACACATGTGCTGCATAGTAATAATAAAAAGGTAGAAAAATCGACCTACGAATCTATAATTAAATAGGTTAAACTAGGGCTTTGCCCAGTACTACAGATCAAGGTTCAAAAAATCCAACTACGGGGTTCGAACAACCCCATTTCTAATCCAAGATTTTTTTCGACCTCATCCAATGGCCTCAAACTATAGGCCGGGTTAGCATCTAGTGCAGTATGTGTGAGAATGTATGCACTATGTGTGCTATAACTTGTGTGTCTTTCAAATTTGAACCAAATTTGAATAAGTTTGAAATATTTGAAATGGGGCTTTTGGCTTAAACGTTTGAAACCCAAAACGACTTCTCCTCATGCTAGACTTCATAAGACCGAGTTTAGGGTTAGGGGGTAGATACATGATTTGTCTGGTTTGAATATGTCTAAACCTTGTTTATCAACTTGAATGCTTACTATATGACATAAGAAGACCATGTGCTTTTGTTTTTCATTTTTCTATTTTTTTAAGAATTTTATGCACATTTGATTCTGGTCAAATCCTAGGTTCAACCAAGATTTAAACAAGTTTCAAGCATGAAAATGAAAACGTAAGCCAAGATCCTTCTTAATTAGTCACTCTAAAATATATGAAGCTTTTGGGACGTACTTGAAATTTCCATGTTTGAAACCCAAAACCAATTCTCTTCATGATTGACTTCATAAGACAGAGTTTAGGGTTAGGGGTAGATATACACATGATTTTTCTGGTTTGAATATGTCTAGACCATGTTTATCAAATCCTAGGTTTGACCAAGATTTAAACAAGTTTAAAACATGAAAATGAAAAGGGAAGCATGTATCCTTCTTAGTCACTCTAAAATGAAGTTTTTGGGCGGTTTTTGAAATTTTCATGTTTGAAACCCAAAACCACTTCTCTTCATGCTTGACTTCATAAGACATAGTTTAGGGGTTAGGGGTAGATACATGATTTGTATGGTTTGAATATGTCTAGACCATGTTTATCAACTTTAATGCTTACTATATGACATAAGAAGACTATGTGCTTTTGTTTTTCATTCTTTCGATTTTTTTCTGAATTGTTATGCCCATTTGAATCTTGGTCAAATCCTAGGTTCGACCAAGATTTAAACAAGTTTAAAACATGACAATGAAAAGGTAATTAATCATGGATCCTTCTTAATTAACCAGCCGGTCTAATTAAAATGAAGCTTTTTGGGAGGTTTTTGAAATTTCCATGTTTGAAACCCAAAACCACACTTCTCTGCTTCATGCTTGACTTCATATATAATTAAGACAAAGTTTAGGGTTAGGGGGTACATGATTTGTCTGGTTTGAATATGTCTAGACCTTGTTTATGAACTTTTGAATGCTTACTATATGACATAAGAAGAATATGTGCTTTGGTTTTTTATTTTATCTATTTTTTTATTTTATGCCCATTTGAATATTGGTCAAATCCTAGGTTTGACCAAGATTTAAACAAGTTTAAAACATGAAAATGAAAAGGTAAGCCTGGATCCTTCTTAACTAGTCACTCTAAAACGAAGCTTTAATTTTGGGAGGTTTTTGAAATTTCCATGTTTGAAACCAAAAACCACTTCTCTTCATGCTTGACTTCATAAGACAGAGTTATTTATGGTTTTAGAGGGGTAGATACATGATTTGTCTTATTTGAATATGTCTAGCTAGACCTTGTTTATCAACTTTTGAATGCTTACTATATATATGTATGTGACATAAGAAAACTATGTGCTTTGGTTTTTCGTTTTTCTGATTTTTTATGGAATTTTGATGCACATTTGAATCTTGGTCAAATCCTAGGTTTGACCAAGATTTAAACAAGTATAGATCATGAAAATGAAAATGGAAGCCTGTATCCTTCTTAGTCACCCTAAAATGAAGTTTTTGGGAGGTTTTTGAAATTTCCATGTTTGAAACCCAAAACCACTTATCTTCATGCTTGACTTCGTCATAAGACAGAGTTTAGGGGTTAGGGGGTAGATACATGATTTGTCTAGCTAGTTTGAATATGTCCAGACCTTGTTTATCAACTTTAATGCTTACTATATGACATATAAGAAGACTATGTGCGCTTTGGTTTTTCATTTTTCTTTTTTTTATTTTATGCCCATTTGAATCTTGGTCAAATCCTAGAGATTGACTTCATAAGACAGAGTTTAGGGTTAGGGGTAGATACATGATTTTTCTGGTTTGAATATGTCTAGACCATGTTTATCAATTTGAATGCTTACTATATGACATAAGAAGGCTATGTGCTTTGGTTTTTCATTCTTTCGATTTTTTCTGAATTTTTATGCCCATTTGAATCTTGGTCAAATCCTAGGTTCGACCAAGATTTAAACAAGTTTAAAACATGACAATGAAAAGGTAATTAATCATGGATCCTTCTTAATTAACCAGCCAGTCTAATTAAAATGAAGCTTTTTGGGAGGTTTTTGAAATTTCCATGTTTGAAACCCAAAACCACACTTCTCTGCTTCATGCTTGACTTCATATATAATTAAGACAAAGTTTAGGGTTAGGGGGTACATGATTTGTCTGGTTTGAATATGTCTAGACCTTGTTCATGAACTTGAATGCTTACTATATGACATAAGAAGACTATGTGCTTTGGTTTTTTATTTTATTTATTTTTTATTTTATGCCCATTTGAATATTGGTCAAATCCTAGGTTTGAACAAGATTTAAACAAGTTTAAAACATGAAAATGAAAAGGTAAGCCTGGATCCTTCTTAACTAGTCACTCTAAAATGAAGCTTTAATTTTGGGAGGTTTTTGAAATTTCCATGTTTGAAACCCAAAACCACTTCTCTTCATGCATGCTTGACTTCATAAGACGAAGTTTAGGGTCGATAGGGGGTAGATACATGATTTGTCTGGTTTGAATATGTCTAGACCATGTTTATCAAATCCTAGGTTTGACCAAGATTTAAACAAGTTTAAAACATGAAAATGAAAAGGGAAGCATGTATCCTTCTTAGTCACTCTAAAATGAAGTTTTTGGGCGGTTTTTGAAATTTTCATGTTTGAAACCCAAAACCACTTCTCTTCATGCTTGACTTCATAAGACATAGTTTAGGGGTTAGGGGTAGATACATGATTTGTATGGTTTGAATATGTCTAGACCATGTTTATCAACTTTAATGCTTACTATATGACATAAGAAGACTATGTGCTTTGGTTTTTCATTTTTCTGATTTTTTTTAGAATTTTGATGCACATTTGAATCTTGGTCAAATCCTAGGTTTGACCAAGATTTAAACAAGTATATATAGAACATGAAAATGAAAAGGGAAGCCTGTATCCTTCTTAGTCACCCTAAAATGAAGTTTTTGGGAGGTTTTTGAAATTTCCATGTTTGAAACCCAAAACCACTTATCTTCATGCTTGAGCAAGATTTGACCAAGATTTAAACAAGTTTAAATCATGAAAATGGAAAGGTAAGCCTCGATCCTTCTTAGTCGCTCTAAAATGAAGCTTTTGGGATGTTCTTGAAATTTCCATGTTTGAAACCCGGCCAAAACGACTTTTCTTCATGCTAGACTTCATAAGATCGACACGGGGTACATATATACATGATTTGTCTGGTTTGGATATATCTAGACCTTGTTTATCAACTTGAATGCTTACGATATGACATAAGAACACTATGTGCTTTTTGTTTTTCATTTTTTGTGCCTATTTGTATCTTGGTCAAATCCTAGGTTTGACCAAGATTTAAACAAGTTTAAAACATGAAAATGAAAAGGGAAACATGTATCCTTCTTAGTCACTCTAAAATGAAGTTTTTGGGAGGTTTTTGAAATTTCCATGTTTGAAACCTAAAACCACTTCTCTTCATGCTTGACTTCATAAGACAGAGTTTAGGGTTAGAGGGGTAGATACATGATTTGTCTTATTTGAATATGTCTAGCTAGACCTTGTTTATCAACTTTTGAATGCTTACTATATATATATGTGACATAAGAAGACTATGTGCTTTTGTTTTTCATTTTTCCGATTTTTTAATTTTATGCCCATTTAAATCTTGGTCAAATCCTAGGTTTGACAATGATTTAAACAAGTTTCAAATATGAAAATGAAAAGGCAAGCATGGATCCTTCTTAGTCACTCTAAAATGAAGCTTTTGATAGGTTTTTGAAATTTCCATATTTGAAACCCAAAACCACTTCTCTTCATGCTTGACTACATAAGACAAAGTTTAGGGTTAGGGGGTAGATACATGATTTTTCTTGTTTGAATATGTCTAGACCCTTGTTTATCAACTTTAATGCTTACTATATGACATAAGAAAACTATGTGCTTTGGTTTTTCATTTTTCTGATTTTTTTGGAATTTTGATGCACATTTGAATCTTGGTCAAATCCTAGGTTTGACCAAGATTTAAACAAGTATAGAACATGAAAATGAAAAGGGAAGCCTGTATCCTTCTTAGTCACCCTAAAATGAAGTTTTTGGGAGGTTTTCAAAATTTCCATGTTTGAAACCCAAAACCACTTAATCTTCATGCTTGACTTCGTCATAAGATAGAGTTTAGGGGTTAGGGGGTAGATACATGATTTGTCTAGTTTGAATATGTCTAGACCTTGTTTACCAACTTTAATGCTTACTATATGACATATAAGAAGACTATGTGCGCTTTGGTTTTTCATTTTTTCATTTTTTTATTTTATGCCCATTTGAATCTTGGTCAAATCTAGGATTTGACCAAGATTTAAACAAGTTTAAAACATGAAAATGGAAAGGTAAGCCTGGATCCTTCTTAGTCGCTCTAAAATGAAGCTTTTGGGATGATTTTGAAATTTCCATGTTTGAAACCCAAAACCAATTCTCTTCATGCATGCTTGACTTCATAAGACAGAGTTTAGGGTTAGGGGGTTAGATACATTATTTGTCTAGTTTGAATATGTCTAGACTTTGTATATCAACTTGAATATATTATTGTACCATGTCTCCACACAGCCCAAAATGCACATATTTTCAAAAGTTTTCATGCATGAGTACTTGTAACTAGTAAAAATAGAAAGTAAAAATAGGAACCCCATGTATGAAGGATACTAAAAAGAACTCTTTCACATTTTTTTGGTATAGATTATGAGTTTGCTTGGCTTCATACACAAGTGAGTACATGTCATGCAAAAATTAACACGAAATTTAGTTATCATGACCCATTTTTGGCAGGCATTGTGCATATCGCCTTGAGAAACATCTTTGCGAGCTAGTGTATTAAACGTTTATTCACATATAATGGATTTTTTACTTTATTAGTGCACACAATGACAGAATCGGCCAAATGTGTATGATTTTTGTGAAGGTGCTAGAAAAACAAGATGCACTACGATGAAGCATGAAAGGAGGCAAGGGGAGGGATAGTGAAGAGGTGGGAGAGACCGAGAGATGAACCGCAAGGTAATTAAAAAATTGGGGCCAAAACGATTCCAACTTCCTAGGCATTGACCAACTTTGCCCCTCTTAACCCAACGTGGCAGTGAACCCGTATAAGCAACAACTTCCTCTTACTCCGCTTCTCCGAAATGGTAAGAGAACCTCTCCAGCTTAAGTGACCAATCGACATATCTATGGCCTTCCGACTTGGCTCTGGTCGCCGCGCGCGTAGTCCTACCACCGACGAGGAAGCGGAGCATCAGCGCCGCCTTCGCTTCGTCCATCGCGCACCAAGGCATAACCCGCCCGCTCTGCACTGGCCGGTTGTTCAGCCCGCGGCGGCGGCGCTGGCCGTGGAGCCCCTCGCCAGCCGCTTCCCGTGCGGGCCGATGGATGCAGAGGCAGGGATCTCCCACGCAACCCCGCATGCGACGCCCGCTCGGCCCTGGCCGGCTTTTCCGCCCGCGCATGCCGCATGGTTTTCTTTGCCAGCAGGTGAGATCCCCTTCCCGGCCGGCGCGAACGATGCGGAGGCAGGGAGCTCCCGTGGCCAGCCGCCTAATCCGACCGCACTTCAGGCGGTGCCGGCCGTGGAGCCAGGCCGTTCTTTCGAAGCGCATCACGGCGACGCCCTTTGCAGGAGCAACACCGCCAAGGAGCTCGTATATAACGTGATGTTCCCGGCACTCTATAGATGCCGGGATGCTCTGCAAGCTTTCGTGCAGGCTAAGAATGCGGCGGCTGCAAATCCCAGGGACGCAGCATTGCAGCGGCGCGCCGATGAGGCTAAGGTGGCGCACGCTTTCCACCAGGCGTGCCTCGACAGGCTTAACATCCAGCACGGCTTCGTGCAACCGCCAAACGCCGCTCCAGCTAAGATCCAAAAATACTCCGGTGAGCATATCACTCCGGAGTAGAACAATCCAATTTCTAGTACTGTAGGAGTACTTTATTAGTGCACAAACCTGGCGAAATTAAAGGTGTGTTCTTTGTGTGTGATGTAAATCTAAAAATTTGAAGGTTCTAGCAAAAACATTTCTTCAGAAATATTCGATGTGTTTGCTTGGCCTTATCTATATATCCGGTGAGCATATATGGATGCCAAATCCTTTACAAACTTTATATTTTTTAAGTGATCGATGTGCATGCATCTATCTCGCCATGGTAAATTAATGAAACAAGTTGCATATTTGCCAGAATTCCAAACTTCGTGAGCAGTATAGAGATCGAGACCTTAATTAATTATTATGAGTAGGATGCATGCATGCATGTCCATTTTCTAGGGTTTTAAAGGATACTAGAGCTTTTCTAGGTTAATTTGCAACTATATGTATATTTGTTTTCTAGTTCTGGGCTGATCATTAAACTCAACGTTGAGTTGTAGATTATGTGAAATTAGTACATGCCATAAAATATAGTATAATTTTTTATGTACCCTACGAGGCAGTACGTGTGGTGTACCCTTAATTATTAATTGGTAGACATGTACCGTTGGCATGTTTGAAGAAAATTTGAATTTGGAAGAAGTTTTTAAAGTAAAATTAACGCAAGCACAAAATCATGTGTGATGGTGAAATTTCTTGAACAAATTAATACAAACCTAGTAATATGAGTTTGTTTGGCTTTCTGCCCACAAGTGAGTATTGTGCGCATGTACTTTGATGCAAAATCCCGCCATACAAAACTTTTTAGTTATCATATGACCTCAAGTTAGGAAGAGATCGTATTTTAAGCAACTTCACAAACAAGAGATTCTAACAATTATATGCATGCATGAAAGAATGATTTCCCTTTTTTATTACTGTACAAAAATGGCTAGATGTGTGTTAATTGTGAAGGAGGGCTACCAAATTTTAACAGTTGCACATTATTGTCATAATTCCACCTTTTGGAAGCAGTAGGGTAGACATGCTTTCCGCTTGGTAGGATGTGTTAGTGCCATCAATTTTGTAGATATAGGTTCAAGGATTTGTTCATCTTAATCTGGAACTATATATGGATTTTTAAGCTTTTGCCTAGTAATTAAACTCATAATTGAAATAATGTAGGTTATTTAACTACATACATGCCATAAATTCTGACAGGAAATACTTGGACGTGCCTTGCGAGGGTGGTAACAAACAAGAACACAATGACCAAACTTCAAATGCCAATCCACCCACCAAGCTATACGATTGGCATGTACAATCGATCGACTCCTTCTAATCAAATTTGAATACAATAGAAGAAGTTTTAAAAAATTTCAAAATGAGATCAACTTGTGCATTGAGTCATCCTTTGTTATTTATTTGCTTGTAAAAATAGAAACATAGGCATATGAATGTATTCGAAACACTTCACTTTTCAACGGGGAAGGGTCCCAGAAGGTCGCAGTAGCCCCTCGAAGAGCCAAATGCTTTTATTATCCACAGCAGTGTCCTCGAAGAGCCAAATGCTTTTATTATCCACAGCTGTTCGGCTCTTTTCCTTCTCGTGTAAGCTATCGCGCAATGATTATACTAGGCTGCTCGATTATACTAATGGTCGGATGGTAGTACAACCATTTTCGCAAACTTCTGCGCCCTTCGTCATGTCAGCATCGTATCCCAGTGTGCAAGCAGTCTGCTCGAATGAAATACTCCTAAGTACGTACGGTATTCCCTCCAAAGACACACCACACGGTATTCCCTCCAAAGACGCACCGTCGCCCCGATCTGCTCGAATGAAATACTCCAAAATACTTCTGCGCCCTTCGTCATGTCAGCATCGTATCCCAGTGTGCAAGCAGTCTCCTATGAAATGGAGACGACATTTTGTTGAAAAGTGTCGGTGCATGCTATATATACCACACTAGTATGAGAGTTTTTACAGCATTATTCCGATTTCCACAGAATGCATTAAATTTGGAAGCGATGCCACACTGACAAGAGTGGTTTAAACAAGGCCATTATTTTTATTATGTTATATTACTACAATACTCCAAGGTAGCACTAGTAGCCTTCGGTTGTACTCTGCCGGTCGCGCTGCCTCATTCGACCAGACTTTATTCTTCTTCTCATATATATATACAAAATACTGTCTGCCGAGGTTCGATGACCGCACCGTCGCCCCTCTCCGCGCCGCCGTCTTGGGCCGCGCCACCATTCTCCCCGCCGAGTTCTCCCCCGTCCCCGACGCACCACCGTCAAGCACCACCGGACCGATCTTCGCAGGTATGTACATCTCCAACCTCCGGCGAGTACAGAGGTTCATCGGTCATTGTGTTCGATATAACCTTAATTTGGGGATTGCAATGTGAGTAACTTACTGGGTTTTCTAGGAAATGAAAACGGCGTCGCTCGATGCCTACACTGCGTCGGCGGATACATGGAAAGCGGAGACGGATGCTCTGCATGCATCGGCGGAGACATGTAAAGCGGATGCGGAGGCAAAGGCGAAGGCGGTGGCTAGGACGGGCCCGGGCGCTGTGGCGCTGGCAAATGCTCGTATCGAAGCTGCATTTTGTTGGAAAGTCTTGGCGCGTGCTTCGAGAGTTTTGGCGGCGCAGCCGGGAGAACCGTCGGAGGCTTCGAAGCTGGCTGCTTTGAACGCGTCGAGAGCTTGGATGGTGACTTCATCTAAGGCGGCGCTTGTTGCATATGATCGTGACTCGTCAACCCCTTTGTAAGTTCTACCTTCCCCAACTGCAATGAGGTTAGATCTGGTGGATTGGGTTTTTTGCCCAAACCAGACGTGATGATGCATTGAGATGTTTTTGTATTTTTGATGATGCATTCTGCTTCTTTTGTAATTTGGGTGATTCATTATGCTTTTTAGGTAGTAATTTTTCTGATGCACTCACCTCTTCAGGAATTTTTCATGGTTTTTTTTTTTTTGTTTTTCTGTCAACCTAGCTAATGCTCTCTGCTGTTTAGCCAAAAGTTGGATGATGCATTGTACTGTTTACATATATTTTACTCTGATGATGCATTTTGCTCTTTTAGCCTTTTAGGTAATTTTTCTGATTCCTTGAACAGTGTGGGAAATTTCGATGAAGAATTTTGCTGTCAACTTAGATGATGTATTGTGCTGTTTACATTTTATTACCTATATCAAAGCTAACCCCATCTGATGTTACCACAGCGTTTTGGGTCCTGTAGAGGTCTCTTTTTCCTCCAATCGTGTTGACACGTTAGCAATTATTACTGTATATGCGAGATTGCCTTCCGTTGGTGCGTCCTATTTTTGTGGTGTTTTTTTTTGCAAATTAAGGGCTTCATTGATTATGCAACAGGATTACAATTGCATTGTCCTGTTTACAATATTTTGATTTTGCTGATGCATTGTGCTGTTCACATTATTTTGATTTTGCTGATGCATTGTCCTGTTTACATTATTTTGATTTTGCTGATGCATTGTGCTGTTTACACTATTTTGATTTTGCTGATGCACCGTGCAGTTTAGGAAACTTTGATGATGAATTAGATGATGCATTTTGCTGCTTAGTCAAATTAGATGTTGCATTTTGTTTTAAAAAATAGATGATGCAGTGTGCTGTTTACATAATTTTGACGATGCATCGTGCGATTTGCATAATCCTACCAGCTTCAGTCGAAGGACACCCACAACAATCAACGATCTGCCTGGAGATGTAGTCTCTCAGATTCTTGTCAGGCTTCCTCCCCATCCAACCTGCTTACTAGCTGCATCAGGCACCAAGAAAGCATGGAGGCAATGTATGGGAAGCAATTATTTCAGAAAGCTAACTGTGTCACACAACGGAGGAAACCCGTTGCTAGGGTTTTTCACCAACAACTCCGAGGACAATCGATTCATCACAGAGCATGATCTTCACCCGGCCATCTTGAAGATGCTGGCAATCCCGTCTCAAGTGAACGGTCCCAAAATCTATGTCCTGGGATGCCGCGATGGTATGGTGCTACTCCATTCTAATGTATCCAGAGGGTATATATCAGTCTGGGATCCAATTAGGCAAGTTCTCACAGCGATACCAGAACCACCATTGTGGCGCAATCACACAATTGAAAGCAGCGGCTCAATTCTCTGTTCGAGAAACAACTCTGAACCGTTTACACATTGTGGCAAGTTCTCGGTTGTTTGGATAACAACTAAACGTTACGATGCACAGGCTCATATCTACTCACCAGATTCAAAAGAATGGGAGTTTCTAGCTCGATCAACTCCGATGCTGTCAGAGATTGACCGTAGACCGGCAACTCTCATAGGGGGTATTTTGTACTGGCCAACGAAGTCTAGATATATCATTGAGCTTGACCATGCAAAGAAGACTCTGAAATATATTCAGTGCCCTCATGAGACGCATGATATATTCATGCTTAACATTCACATCTTCAAGGGACATAATGGAGATGTTGCCCTTGCTGTTATAAGAGACTTCACCCTACAAACATGGACCAGTACAAGATCATCAACAGGCGATCACGAGTCATGGACATGTCATATAAATTTTGAATTGGATACTTTTTTTGGCCTTGACACATCATTTCCATACAATTGGAAACATCCAGTAAGGTTACTCTGCGTATTTGAGGACAAAAATGAGCTGGTTGTACGGGCAAAGGAGGGAGTATTCCAATTAGATATGAGCAACTGGCAGTGGAGAAAGTACAATTCTGCTAGACGTTGGTGCACTTTACATCCCTACTCAGTTAGACCGGGTTAGTCATTCATATGTAACCTTTGCATTCATTTACATATGACTTTTGCTGATCAATTTGTTCATTTCCTGACAGTAACCGACCTGATCCAGAGTGCAACATCAAGGACACGAAAAAGAACGCGCTGTCAGGAACCCATCTAATTCAAAGTTCAACATCCATAAGAGAAAAGGAAGTCGCATATGAAGGAGCAAGGCTTGTTTGGGCAAGAAGTGATAGCCCAGCTTTTGTTTGGTCTGATGTCTTTTAGTTTTCGTTCTGGTGGAAATGTCGCTGCACCATTTGTTTGTACTGCAGCTCCATAGTGCTAGCTGCTAGTACGTTGGCGCTGTCCTACGTCTGCTTGTTTTGGGGGCATAAATATGCCACGAAACCTTTGTTTTATGTGATCAAACGGTCATTTCTGCATGTATATGTTCGGGTTCTGATGAAACCTTTTTTGTGATCTGTACATATATTTGAGTCAGTCTGTGTTTTGTTTTATGATGGGCAGGAGTATTTGTTTTACTACACCATTGTTTATCCGAATTGTATTACTCACTCTATTCAAAAAGTTAGCGGCTCACCTTTTTCCTTCAAGATACGGATGTATCTACACACTAAAAACATATATAGATGAAACATCTTCAGACAAAGTTTAGTCACTTATGTATGGACGGGGGTAGTATTATTTATGTTGTGCTCCCAAACAAGCAGACATCGGACAGCGCCTGTTTAAAGTTCATATGTGTAATCTTATTCCCTTTGGAAGTTAAGCATTAAACTCTACTAGTACAACCGTGGTGGTCTTGTGATGTAGTACTCTTTTGATGCATTTGTGATGTAGTAGTACAGTACTTTTTTTTGAACTGGTATAGTACTATCTAAGAAGAGTACTCCCTCCGATTCACATTCATTTTACACCAATAAATATGGATCGGAGCGAGGGAGTAAATTAAACATGGCATCTCGTGCATGAAGCTTGACAGATCGATCAGGTTGGCTAGAATGGCAATACAATGCTCCTCATTAGGCAAATGCATGCCATGTACGATAGTATACATCCAGTAAAGAAGTCTATACTGACATAAAAAAGACTACATTGGGGATGAGAGTCAATTGGGGAATCTACAATACATAAAATCTTGCTCGTAGCTGATTTTGGCTAAGAGGGTTTTACTCACATTACACGTGCCACTTTCCTTGTCTGCAAAACAAGTTCCAATAAAGGAAGAGGAAAGAAGAGGACATTGTGGGCGAGATTGAACACCTTTTTATGTGTTAAGCTGAGGCCTTGTTTAGCTGAGGATTTCGACTTAGGCCTAACAGCTCAGCACACCCAGAAATAAATTTCCTTGCGCGCACCACTGTCAGCAAAAATAACAAAATTGGCACGCAAGATTAAGAACGAAGTGAATTTAAGTAACTTGGTTAGCTTTTCAAGCAATATATTCAGAGAAAGAGCACACATGTCCGGCAAATAATCGTAAGAGAAGAACAATAAATCTAAGGCATTCCACTTCATATGCAGAAGGGACGCGACAGCGCATGGATTCATACCTTGAGTCGACTCTGGCTCGTAGAAGGGCGGTCGCGCCTCGAGGATGCCGGCGACGTCTCCACCTCGATCTCACATATGACTGCTTCTCGGTGGGCGGTGCGCCACGCCATGTAGAAGATCTATCAAAAGAGGAGAGCCCGATGACGCTACCGACGCCTCAACCTTGATAGCACCGGCTTGTTGCTCCGCACCGAGATGCGCCACGTGCAAGATTTAGCGGATGCGCCAATTTTAGAGATATGTCATGATCGTTGTAACAAATTTCAACATGATGATGATTTGATCCTGCACTCGGCCTTGAACATAAGTACTAGTACAGTCTCACAATTTTTTTATCATTATACTTTGCGAGATTTAGCGGATGCGCCAAATTCAGAGATAGATCATGATCATGGTAACACAATTTTCAATGTAATGATGATTTGATGTTGCACTAGACCTTGAACATAAGTACTAGTACGGTCTCACAATTTTGTATCATTATACTTTGCAAGTTTTAGCGGATGCGCCTATTTTCAGAGGATCATGGTAACAAATTTTCAACGTGATGATGATTTGATGTTGCACTCGACCTTGAACAGAAGTACTACTACTGTCTTACAATTTATTTATCATTATACTTTGCAAGATTTAGCAGATGCGCCAAATTCAGAGATAGATCATGATCATGGTAACAAATTTTCAACGTGATGATGATTTGATGTTGCACTCGAACTTGAATAGAAGTACTAGTACAATCTCACAATTTTTTTATCATTATACTTTGCGAGATTTAGCGGATGCGCCAAATTCAGAGATAGATCGTGATCATGGTAACACACTTTTCAATGTAATGATGATTTGATGTTGCACTCGACCTTGAACATAAGTACTAGTACGGTCTCACAATTTTGTATCATTATACTTTGCAAGTTTTAGCGGATGCGCCCATTTTCAGAGGTAGATCATGATCATGGTAACAAATTTTCAACGTGATGATGATTTAATGTTGCACTCGAACTTGAACAGAAGTACTAGTATGGTCTCACAATTTTTATTACTCGTATAATTATACTTTGAAAGATATAGCGGATGCGCCAATTTCAGAGATAGATCATGATCATGGTAACAAATTTTTAACGTGATGATGATTTGATGTTGCACTCGGCCTAGAATAGAAGTACTAGTACGGTCTCACAATTTTTTTTATCATTATACTTTGATATAGCGGATACGCTAATTTCAGAGATAGATCATGACCATGGTAGTGACCAATATTCAAGATGATGATGATTTGATTTTGCACTCGGCCTTGAACAGAGGTACTAGTACGGTCTCACAATTTTTTATCATTATACTTGGACCTTAGCGAAATTCAAAATCTCATAGCGGCAAAACTTCCCGCCTACAAAATACAAAAATTTCACACGCTTCCAAATTCCCATTCTACCCCTGTGGAGATGACAGCAAAGTCGGTTGGTGGGGGGGTCTGCCCGTCATTTTTTGGATCACCACCTCCCTAGCCCGGAAACCCTCCCAAAAAAATTCATTTCCCTCAGACCACCCACCGGAACTTCCCAAGTCCCTCTCTCCCACCTCCACGACCACCGCACCGGAACATCCCCGCCGGACTTCCCTGGCCTACCCGAGCCCTCGCGATCCTCGTCATCCGGCTGCCTGCCGGAGCCGCTTCATCGACGCCGTCATCAACCGGACCGGATCATCCCCGCCGAACCTCGAAACCATATGCTCATCCAGCAGTCTACCGCAGTCGCTTCAGCTGCGGTATCGTCCACCCCACCGGAGCCGCTTCGCCGGATCCGTCGTCCACCGCATCGTATCTTGCTCACCGACACCGCTGTGCATGAACCGGATCTGCTTCACCGGCGCCGTGCATGATCTAAACTCTTCTACTGTCGCTTTTCTATTGCTTGCCTGCAAGTTCTTGTTTAATCTTGGGGGAACCTGTTTGTGCTAACGACGCGCCGTTACGTTTTTGCAGATGAGATGAGTAACCATGAAGTGTAATGGCCGTCTCTCCAACCCCAAGTAGCACATGTAGCGTACTTCATCACCGGATCTATCAACCCCAGGAAGATCTGCTGTGACTCCCACAGAGTGCTTCTCCTAATGTAAGTCCCTTGTTTTAGCGCCATGTTCTGGGTTCAGATGCTTGTTTGTCTGAAGCTCTTTTAGTTCATTCCTAGCTATGACCGTAACACGTTGCTATTTTCTACTTCATTGCTAACTTTAAGCGATTGAACATTTTGGTTTGCATTCCCTGCTCTGTAGATGTAGCCATCATAACTTCTATCTTGCTCAGTCGTTGTTACAAAAATTATACTGTAGGTATTATAGTAACATCCTGCTATTATTTAGTTCATGGCCAATTTTAAGTAATTGCACATGTTGGTTCGCATTCCCTGCTCTATAGCTTTTGGCATCGTAACTTCTATATTTGGTTTACATTCCCTGCTCTGTAGATCTAGCCATCATAACTTTATCTTGCTCAGTCGTTGTTACAAAAATTATGGCCTGCTACTATGTTGTTTGTGCCAATTTTTTACTCCATGAACATGTTGGCTTGCATTCCCTGTACTACAGGTGATGCCATTGTTTTGTATCTAGTTCATTGTAAGCTAACAAAGTAAGGACTTAGTTTGGCATGCTATCACTCTGCTATCTAGCCTGTAGTACAAATAAACTTGTCATACTACTAGATAATAATTTTGCGTGCCATCTTGTTCTTCAAAAGCTGCATTATTGACTTGTTTCTCTGACTTGGCATGACGCTCACATATGGAAAGCTGAACATATTGGTTTGCATTCCCTCTTATACAAGTTCACAGGTGATCCCACTATATTCTGTATCTGGTCCATCCTAAGCTCCAGCATTAACTATCCTCCATGTGTTGCTCATTACAAGTTTATATCCCGAAACATCTTGATTTGCATCCCCTTCACTATAAGTTCAGGAGTATTATTTAGTTCACGGCCAAAATGAAGTAATTGCACTTGGCACATGTTGGTTCACATTCCCTCCTCTTTAGCTTTTGCCATCGTAACTTCTATTTTTGGTTTACATTCCCTGCTCTGTAGATGTAGCCATCATAACTTCATCTTGCTCAGTCGTTGTTACAAAATTTATAGCCTGCTACTATGTTGTTCATGCCAATTTTGTACTCCCTGAACATGTTGGTTTGCATGGGACTCGACAGTAGTAAGTCTGCTGTTTCATTCTAACATGCTCTGTTATATTGGCTGTTGGTATGCGGCATGCACTCTTTGTTTGCTTATTGTGCGCATTACAATGATCTTGTTATAATGACGAAATGATGAGTTCCAAATTCTTTGCCAAACAATATTGTAGTGTCTTTGCCTTTCCATTGTTGTTGTCTTAACTTGTAATGTCTTTGTTTCAGATATAGGTGCTGCATGGACAACTTAAAAGATTGCCGGATCGCTTCATTGTATTGCTAGGTTTAATTACCATTCAATTTCTCTGGGTTCTGTAATATTTTTTTCAATGCCTTGCAGCTGATGTAATATTTAGTTAGTTTTTATAGTTCTTTCGCGCATTTTTTCTTTGGTGCTTGTGGTAAGTGAGGCTATCCGACAGAAATCAATGCTGCGTAAATATTCTCAGTATCTAAATCACGAATTCCCATCCCTTAAACGGCCCAATTAAGCGAAATCACATATGTGCCTGCCCGCAAAATCCTAAAGCGCATATTATGCCGGCATATAAACAGCAACTAAACGGGCTGGCCCACTTACTTCTTGGGCCAGCCCATTTGATTTACGGTGGACCCCACACTAATTGGGCTGGCCCACTTGCTTTAAGGTGGACCCCACCAACTACTGGGCCGGCCCACTAATTAGTTGGGCCAGCCCATTTGCTTTTTGGTGGACCCCACAAATAAATGGGCCGGCCCTTTAAGAGGAAAGTGGGACCCACCTGTGTTTTTGGCCCCACTATCTTGTTGGGCCGGCCCACTTGCTATATGGTGGACCCCACATACTAGTTGGGCCGGCCCTTTAACGGAAAGTGGGACCCACATGTGTTTTTGGCCGGCCCACTTGCTATATGGTGGTCCCACATACTAAATGGGCCGGCCCTTTAAGAGGAAAGTGGGACCCACCTGTGTTTTTGGCCCGGCCCACTATCTTGTTGGGGCCCTGCTATATGGTGGACCCCACATACTAATTGGGCCGGCCCTTTAACGGAAAGTGGGACCCACGTGTTTTTGGCCGGCCCACTATCTTCTTGGGCCGACCCACTTGCTATATGGTGGACCCCATACTAAATGGGCCGGCCCTTTAACAGAAAGTGGGACCCACGTGTTTTTGGCCGGCCCACTATTTTGTTGGGCCGGCCCACTTGCTGTATGGTGGACCCCACAAACGAAATGGGCCGACCCTTTACAGAGAGTGGGACCCACTGTGTTTTGGCCCCACTAGCTTGTTGGGCCGCCCTTGCTATACGGTGGACCCCACACACTAAATGGGGCCCTTTAACGAAAGTGGGACCCACTGTGTTTTTGGCCCTCCTTGCTTCTTGGGGCCCATTCTTGTAAGGTGGACCCCACATGTTAAATGGGCGGCCCATTTAAGTTTTGACCAGTCAACCTTAGAGGTTAGGCCCGGCCCACGTAACTAATGGACCAGCCCAGCTATATAGTTGACCGGTCAAACTATGTCATCTGGCCCGGCCCGCTTAAGACGTGGCAGGCCTCGTGTGGGCCTACCATCTACCACGGGGTTTCAGCCGGTTAACGCCGTTAACTGGCAGTTAACGGCGTCTGCCACGTGTCGTTTGCATGACGTCAGCAGTCAACGGGCTCCCGAAAACACTTCCGCAACGGTCCGATTTTCCGTGGCGGAAGGGCGCCCAAGCGCGACGGACCGAAAAAATCGTCGTTGGACTTTGCCTGACGCAGTTTCCACAACGGAACCCATATCGTCGGGTTAGGCCCATAGGCGACGAAAAATGCCCCTTAGTTGACGATTTTGGGACGTTGTCTATCAGAACTTTTCTTGTAGTGAATGATGAGCTTATTCCTCAAAGAATAGTTGTAGGTTATAGAATGTGCATTGATTTTCGAAAAGTTAATAAAGTTACTAAGAAAGATCATTACCCTTTACCCTTTATTGATCAAATGTTAGAAAGGTTGTCTAAAAATACTCATTTTTGTTTTCTTGATGGTTATTCTGGGTTTTCACAAATTGCTGTTAAAGCTAAAGATCAAGAGAAAACCACTTTTACTTGTCCTTATGGAACTTATGCTTATAGGCGTATGCCTTTTGGTTTATGTAATGCTCCTGCTACTTTTCAAAGATGCATGTCTGCTATTTTTCATGGTTTTTGCGAAAGTATTGTAGAGGTGTTCATGGATGATTTTTCTGTCTATGGGAATTCTTTTGATAATTGCCTGCGAAACCTCGATAAAGTTTTGCAGAGATGTGAAGAAACTAACCTTGTTCTTAATTGGGAGAAATGCCACTTTATGGTTAATGAAGGAATTGTATTGGGACATAAAATTTCCGAGAGAGGTATTGAAGTTGATAGAGCTAAAGTTGAAGCAATTGAGAAGATGCCCTATCCGAGGGATGTTAAAGGTATTCGTAGTGTTCTTGGTCATGCTGGGTTTTATAGGAGATTTATTAAAGATTTCTCTAAAATTTCAAAGCCTCTTACTAATCTTCTTCAAAAAGATGTACCTTTTGTTTTTGATGATGATTGTAAGGAAGCTTTTGAAACTCTAAAGAAAGCCTTAACAACTGCTCCTGTAGTTGAACCTCCTGATTGGAATTTGCCTTTTGAAATTATGTGTGATGCTAGTGATTTTGCTGTAGGCGCTGTTCTTGGACAGCGGGTAGATAAAAAGTTAAATGTTATTCATTATGCTAGTAAGACTCTTGATGCTGCTCAAAGAAATTATGCTACAACTGAAAAAGAATTGTTAGCTGTAGTCTTTGCTTGTGATAAGTTTAGACCCTATATTGTTGATTCAAAAGTTACAATTCATACTGATCATGCTGCAATTAGATACCTTATGACAAAGAAAGATGCTAAGCCAAGGCTTATTAGATGGGTACTTCTGCAAGAATTTGATTTACATATTATAGATAGGAAAGGTGCTGATAATCCTGTTGCTGATAATTTGTCTAGATTGGAAAATATTGCTTATGATCCTGTTCCTGTTAATGATAGTTTTCCAAATGAACAATTGGCTGTAATAAAGGTGAGCTCGCGAGAGAGCCCTTGGTATGCAGATTATGCTAACTTTATTGTTTCGAAGTATTTGCCTCCAACCTTTTCAGCTCAGCAACGGAGGAAATTCTTTTATGACTTGAGGCATTATTTTTGGGATGACCCACACTTATATAAAGAAGGAGTGGATGGTATTATGCGAAGATGTGTTCCTGAATATGAACAACAGGAGATATTGAATAAATGTCATGGAAGTGTTTATGGAGGACATCACGCTGGAGATAGAACCGCGCAGAAGGTTCTACAATCAGGTTTTTATTGGCCAACACTCTTCAAAGATGCAAGGAAGTTTATTTTATCTTGTGATGAATGTCAAAGAGTTGGTAATATCTCCAGACGCAATGAAATGCCTATGAATTATACTCTTGTTATTGAACCATTCGATTGTTGGGGATTCGACTTCATGGGACCTTTCCCTTCTTCAGACGGTAACACTCATATACTTGTCGCTGTTGATTATGTTACTAAATGGGTAGAAGCTATACCTACAAAAAGTGCTGATGGTGAGACCTCTATAAAAATGCTTGTAGATATTATATTTCCTAGATTTGGAGTACCTAGATATATTATGACTGATGGAGGTTCTCATTTCATTCATGGAGGTTTTAGAAAAACTCTTGCTAAGTATGGTATTAATCATAGAATTGCTTCTGCTTATCACCCTCAAACTAGCGGTCAAGTAGAATTATCAAATAGAGAGATTAAAGCTATTTTAGGTAAAGACTGTTAATAAATCTAGAAAGAATTGGCCTAGCAAATTGAAAGAAGCGTTATGGGCTTATAGAACTGCTTATAAAAATCCTATGGGAATGTCACCTTATAAAATGGTTTATGGAAAAGCTTGTCATTTACCTTTAGAACTAGAGCACAAAGCTTATTGGGCTGTTAGAGAATTAAATAAAGATCCTAAATTAGCCGGTAATAAGAGGTTGTTGCAATTAAGTTCTCTAGATGAATGGAGAAGTGAAGCTTATGAAATGCTAAACTCTTTAAAGAAAAAGTTAAGAAGTGGCATGATAGAAGGATCATCAAAAGAGAATTTAATGTTGGAGATCAAGTTCTATTGTATCGGTCTCGTCTCAGATTCTTTGCAGGGAAATTACTCTCGAAGTGGGAAGGACCATATGTTGTTGAGGAGGTGTATCGTTCAGGAGCAATTAAAATTAGCTCTCTCCAAGGCAATGCCACACAAGTGGTGAATGGACAAAGACTCAAGCATTATATCTCGGGCGATTCTTATAATGTGGATGTTGATATTATTCAAGTGGAAACACCGGAGGCTTTCATCAAAGGACAAATTGACAGTCCGCCAGAACTGGACTTTGAATAGGTAACAGTATAGGTAATAAAAAGTCCGCGTTTACCTTTCCGAACATTATTTCTGCTGTTTTTGGAAAATATGAAAAATTACGGAATCGAAACGGAGTGGAAAAGACGCGCGAGGGCGTGCCACCATAGGCCGGCGCGGGCCCCACCCTGGCCGCGCCGACCTATGGTCTGGCCGCCTCGTTGCCCCTTTCCGACTCGTTTTCGACCTGGAACCTTCCTTTTGTCGTGAAATTTTTGCTATATAATCCCCCGGACCCCTGGAGGTCCGTAATATCGTTTTCTCGTCGTGTTTTGTTTCGAGCTGTTTTCTGCCAGATTTGTTTTGATCTAGAAGCACCATGGTCTCCAACAACAAAGACAAGGGGCCTTGGAGGGAAGAGATGGATGAGAGGATCAATAAGGAGAAGGAGAAGATAGCGTCGGCAAAAGGAGAGTGGGAAACTACGAGGAGTAAGCCAATTTTGGTGGGATCGGTTAATACTGGGCGCTCTTTTTCTCATAACTTGCAGGGAGCTCTCCCGCCTGCTCTGGACCTCGATTCTTTCCCTTGTGTGGAGGAAGCAATACGGGTTGCTGATGAGTTTTGTGATCAATATCGTGCTCTAAGGAGGGAAGTGGAGATACTTCAGGAGGAGAACCAGCGACTTCGCAGAATGCTGGAATATTACTCAAATCCCAGCACAAGGCCGTCACCGCCACACTCGGGTAACAATGAGTCTTTTCAGGTTTTGGTGCAGAATTGCAAAATTGAGAAGCTGAAGCTGAAGGAGATCCTTATGAAGCGCGAGAAGAATCCATCACCACCATCGCCGAAGGAGTAATTCATCATTGGTATTGGCATCCCCTTGGTTTGTTCCAAGCTTGGGGGAGTGCCGCGGTATCACATCATCACCACCTTTATCTTTTACTATCAAGTAGTGTCATATCATGAGTAGGGAAGTTATCATATGGAATAGTATGCAATGTGGAAGTATCTCTCTTAGTTAGTTATCTATGTATCCGTTGGTGTGAGTTATCGTTATGGAATATTAATGAGAAGTCTTATCATTTACTTTTTGCACACCTTATTTTAGTTTGCAATCTCCATTATATGATTACTCTTGACATGAGTATTGATATCACTTTGGGAGCATCAAGTAAATCTATTTGGTTTTGGCAAACTTAGCATTGGTCAATAGCAACAACACCTTGATGTTTAAATAGAAAAGACTTAGATACATTACTCTATTATCTCTATGCTTAGTATTCTAGAGTTAAAATTGCTTGTGCTTATGAGAAAGATGCATGATTGTTTCTATCATATGTATATTTGTTTGTTTCCCTCAACCTTTATGCTTGCTATCAAACCTTGCTAGCCAAAGACCTGTATCGAGAGGGAATGCTTCTCATACATCCATAACTTTAGACCAAACCTATGCCATTTGTGTCCACCATACCTACCTACTACATGGTATTTTCTGCCATTCCAAGTAAATACTTCATGTGCTACCTTTAAATTATTCAAACTATACTACTCCTTATTTGTGTCAATGTTTTATAGCTCATGAGGAAGTATGTGGTGTTTTATCTTTCAATCTTGTTGGGCGGACTTTCACCAATGGACTAGCGGCACATCCGCTTATCCAATAATTTTGCAATAAGAGCTGGCAACGGGGTTCCCAGCCCCAATTAATAACTTTCATTAATAATTCTCTTCACATGTTTTGCTCTGACTTATCAGTAAGCAACTTAATTTTGCAATAGACACTCCTCCATGGTATGTGAATGTTGGAAGGCACCCGAGGATTCGGTTAGCCATGGATTGAGAAAGCCAAGGTTGGGGGGAGTGTCACCCATAATAAAACTAAAATACATGTGTAAACAAAAGAGAAGGGGGATGATCTACCTTGCTGGTAGAGATACCGTCCCTCATGGGAGCCGCTCTTTGAAGGTTCGTTTGGCAAGGGGGTTAGAGTACCCGCTACCATTCGTTGACAACAACAAACACCGCTCAAAATCTTACTTTTATGCTCTTTATATGATTTCAAAACTTGAAAAGCTCTAGCACATGATTTAATCCCTGCTTCCCTCTGCGAAGGGCCTGTCTTTTACTTTTATGTTGAGTCAGTAAACCTATTTCCCTCTATCTCAAGCAAGCAATTGAGTTGTTGTGAACCAATCATTTATGCTATGATTCAGTTGATCATGTCTTTTATACTTTCTTGTTTAGTACCAATTTTATCTGAATGAATATGACTTTGAAGTTATCAATGATTATGAAGAGATTGTTATGCTTAAATATGAAGGCTCAGCTATAAATTCTAATATGAAAGCTTTGCTTAGAAGTACAATCCGTTAGTAGTTCTCTGACCAAGAACAAAGTTTGCCATCACCAATTATGATTTCTTATGCACCTTTACTTGTGATTTCTCTTTACTTATTTCAAGATGAGTTATATGAGGAAGTTGTTTACTAGAATGTCTTGTGTGAATGAATATGATGCTTCTTGTCCGTATTTTATTTATCGACTCTTCACTCCATAAACATGTGGTCTTGTTTATCGAGCTCAGTTTCGCTTGGGGACAAGCGAGGTCTAAGCTTGGGGGAGTTGATACGTCCAATTTGCATCACTATTTTGTATCATAATTTGCTGTTATTCATTGATATATTTCATATTGGGGCACAATACTTATGTTATTTCATCTATTTTGCATGTTTCATCATCATTGGAGGATCAAGCACCGGAGCCAGGATTCTGCTGGAAAAAGCACCGTCAGAACACAATATTTCGGAAGATCAACTGTGGAAGGGAATTTCACGTAAATTCCTATTTTTCCAAATGACGGAGGTAGCCAGAAGGGGAAGAAGAGAGGGGCCACTGTGGGCCCAGACCATAGGGCGGCGCGGCCCAGGGCCTGGCCGCGCCACCCTATGCTCTGGGGGCCACGACCCTTTCGCCTCCTTTTCTTCGCGTACTCCTTCGTCCCGAAAACCTAAGCCACAGAGGGATCCTCACGAAGGGTTACAGCCGCCTCTGCGGGGCGGAGAACACCAGAGAGAAAAGAGCTCTCCGGCGGGCAGGAATCCGCCGGAAATTCCCTCCCGGAGGGGGAAATCGACGCCATCGCCATCGTCATCGAGCGGGACATCATCTCCATCATCATCATCATCATCTCCACCATCTACACCGCCATCACCACCGCTGCACCTCGTCATCGCTGTAGCAATTCGGGTTAAATCTTGATTGTTTGATAGGGGAAACTCTCCCGGTGTTATTCTATACTTGTTGTAGATGCTATTGAGTGAAACCATTGAACCAAGGTTTATGTTCAGATTGTTATTCATCATCATATCACCTCTGATTGTATTCCATATGATGTCTCGTGAGTAGTTCGTTTAGTTCTTGAGGACATGGGTGAAGTCTAAATGCTAGTAGTGAATTATGGTTGAGTAATATTCAATGTTATGATATTTAAGTTGTGGTGTCATTCTTCTAGTGGTGTCGTGTGAACGTCGACTACACGACACTTCACCATTTATGGGCCTAGGGGAGTGCATCTTGTATTCGGTTGCTAATTGCGGGGTTGCCGGAGTGACAGAAACCTAAGCCCCCGTTAGTATATCGATGCAGGAGGGATTGCAGGATCTCAGAGTTTAAGGCTGTGGTTAGATTTATCTTAATTACTTTCTTGTAGTTGCGGATGCTTGCAAGGGGTATAATCACAAGTATGTATTAGTCCTAGGAAGGGCGGTGCATTAGCATAGGTTCACCCACACAACACTTATCAAAACAATGAAGATTAATCAGCTGTATGTAGCGAAAGCACTAGACTAAAATCCCGTGTGTCCTCGAACGTTTGGTCATTATAAGTAAACAAACCGGCTTGTCCTTTGTGCTAAAAAGGATTGGGCCACTCGCTGCAATTATTTCTCTCGTATTTTATTTACTTGTACTTTATTTATCTGCAATATCAAAACCCCCTGAATACTTGTCTGTGAGCATTTACAGTGAATCCTTCATCGAAACTGCTTGTCAACACCTTCTGCTCCTCGTTGGGTTCGACACTCTTATTTATCGAAAGTACTACGATACACCCCTATACTTGTGGGTCATCAGCTGCTAGGCCCGATCGCACGTAGGACGTTCCGGTTATGCGGTGAAAACCCTAAACTGTCGTGGATCGCTTTAGCTTTGTCCTGATCAAGCAGGATCCCCATGCCATTGTAAATCCAACGTGAAACATGGGGCGATCGGCTCCTTGAGCCGATCCACAGGGAAACCTGAGAGCCGATAGGGCTCGTATTTAATGTTTACGTGTCTACCATGCAGGAACAATCGAAGCACTCTAACACCTTCCTGATCGGGTCTAGGTCAGGTGGCACGCCCTAGCAACCGCCAGGACGTGGCTGGAAGATTTGCGGGACGACGCGAGGTGCCAGGGTCCACTAAGCGGCCCTGGGAGCTTCCCGGCTCTTCGTGTTGCTTAGCCATTGCCCGTCGGTGGGTTTTGGAGGGTAACACATTCTGGCACGCCCGGTGGGACAATCTTCTGCAACATCCACGTCAACATCGGCATCCGAGATGGCGGAGGAACAGATCACATACGAGGATCTTCCTCCTGATCATAAGAAGAAGTACGATGAGCTGAAGGCCATCGTTGAAGCCGAACTCATCGGCTCCTTTGAGAAGACCCGTTCGCACGGCATCAGGTTCAAAGGATTCACGCCACAAGGTGTCCTCGATGGGTTGGATTTATCCCTCCCTTCAGATGAACGTACCAGAGCCCTGCGACAGGAAATCAACTACGTGGTGGCCCATTCACTGCATCGGCATTCTGAGAGCCTGGTGAATTCTTTGGAGCGCGTTGCGTTCCGGGTGATCCAAGAGATCATGGAGCGTCGATACTCCCCTTCAGGACCTGCTCTAGGGACTCACCAAGGAGAAGTGCAACTCCACACCAGGCCACCATTGCCGTACTCGATGGCAGCTCCACAGCAACAAGGTTCACCGGCATACATTGTCTACAAGGTTGGAGGTGATCCGGGCGACTACCAGTTCTTATATGAGCCGCCCAAGGAGATCCCACACGGATACGTGTGCACGTTTGTGCCGGACTGCAACAACTGGACGCAGGCGATCCAGGCTCCAACAGGAGGGATTGCCGGAGCAGGAGCCATTGTTCCGGCAGGAGGAACGACTGCAGCAGCGGGGAGTTTGGGAGCGGAAGCTGAGAAACAGGCGTGGCTAGCCAAGTATACCACTGCACCAGTCCAGGAAAGCTCAGCTGCCACTACCTCCACCGCAGATCAGATCAGCGCAGTCCTGAGAGATCAGTTCGGCATCTTGCCGAAGAAGAAGATAATCGGCTATTCCAAGCCGTACCCCAATGAGTTTGACCTGATCCCACTACCACCTAAGTACCGGCTTCCGGACTTCAACAAATTCAGTGGGTCAGAAGGATCTAGCTCCATCGAGCACGTGAGCCGATACTTGGCCCAGCTGGGCATGGTTTCGGCATCGGATCAGCTACGGGTGAGGTTCTTCTCGCAATCCCTCACCGGTCCAGCTTTTGGATGGTACACCTCGTTGCAGCCAAATTCAGTGCGATCATGGAAGCAGCTGGAGGAACAGTTTCACACCCAATATCATTCAGAAGCTACTGAAGCTGGTATTGCCGAACTAGCACAGGTTCGGCAGAGGCGAGGAGAGACAGTGTCTGAGTACATTCAGCGTTTCAGAACTGTCAAGAACCGATGCTATTCGGTTCATTTAACTGAGAAAGAAGCAGTCGAGCTGGCCGTGGCAGGCCTTGCAGCGTCATTCAAGGATCTGACGTTCCAAGTGGAGTACAACTCGCTGGCGCACCTGGTCCAGAGACTGACCTTATATGAACAGCGCCATCCAGAACTGTACCAGGACAAGTTCAAGCGCGCGATAACCCTGGTCAATGCTGATGAGGATGAAGATTCTGCGGAAGATCAGGAAGTTGCGGTAGCCGAGTGGACTCGGACGCCAGTACCTGTGTCCTGCAAATGGGTGAACCCGCCAGGGCCTCCAAGAGGGTTGGACTTTGATGTGAGCAAAACTGAACAGATCTTCGATCTGCTACTGAAAGAGCAACAGTTGAAGCTCCCTGAAGGCCACAAGATCCCTACGGCGCAAGAGATGAACAAAAGGCCATACTGCAAATGGCATCATACGTTCACGCACGCCACCAACGACTGCAAAGTATTACGCGCACAAATTCAGATGGCGATAGAATCAGGCCGATTAACTTTCGGACAGTTTGCCATGAAGGTAGACATGCGTCCGTTTCCGGACGTCAACATGGTGGACCTAAGCCACTCCATAAGGGAACCAGGTTCTCTTTTGATGTCAATATGGCAGGGTTTGTGATCCGCCATGGCAAAGATAAAGCGAGAGCAGCCACTCTCGTGGCATGATAGACGGTACCTAACCGAGGGTGAGAGCATACGGTATCGGCGCCCACTCTCCGTGCATCTCCTCAACAAATATGAGCAGCAGTACGACCGACGTCGGCGCTACGACGAAGACGATGAAAATATCGTCGGTCTGATGCAGAAAACGGGAGGTATCGTCGGCATGACAGGGAACAACGACGGGTACGAACGCCACGCTAGAGGGAGGTCAAGGGAGCAAGACGACATGGATAAGCACTGGAACTGTCCCTTCTTCAAACATTGCTGGGACTCAGGAATGAGCCGATTGCCAACAATCGAGAATTGCCCAGAATGCAAACAGCAAAGGGAGAAGGACAAACGAAGTTTCAGTGTTCGAACGTCTAGGACCTCTCCCACCTATCAACAAGCGAGCTGAGTCATCTCAAGAAGAGGACTTCGAGGAGTCAGACGGAGAAGAAGATAGGTATCACCGACCAAGGTGGTGTCCTGATGGACTCAGCCATTCTCAGAAGCGTAGAGTGCAGCGGCTGCGAAACTGGAAGAAGCCGAGGCACAGTACCTGTACACGTTGAGAAGAGCACGGCCCGATCTGGCCGTGAAAATTCAGCAAACATTGGAGACGAAGGCGCGCCCGCCAAAGAAAGTATGGCTAAAACAGCGAAAGCGATGCACAAGCATGGTGATGCTGAGAGCATCGGCTGATACAAACATGGTATCCGTGACGGACGGAGTAGCAGTCCAAGACATTGGACGTACGTGGCAAGGCCGATCCCTGCGGGCCCTCAAAAAATGGAAAGCAAAGGATCTTATCTCCAGCATGCCACTACAGTAGAAATCCAAGAAGTTGCAAACCATCGCCAAAGCATTGCAACGGAAAAGGAGGCCGATTCCCGCAATCGGCCAAAATTATCCTCAACATCCTTTTGTCTGTGTTCAGCATTGATCCAACAGATGCCTGAAGAGCCGATACCATCAATGACTTGACAGAATCGGCTCGGGGGGCACATAGATGGATAAGACACGAGGATATGAAGCTGAGAATGCATGCCAAACGCCCAGCAGAACAGCTCAAATATGGGGGCCGATACGTAAACAAATCGGCCATGAAAAATCGAAAATACAGAAATTTTTGGGCACAGCCGATGCGTAGACATCGACTTAAGAATTCAAAGGTGCAGCCATCGACTCAAGGGATATAGCGTTACAAGCGGAAGCCTAATAGAGCAGTCATCTCTTGGATTGCTTGGTGACTCAGGCCCTCTCTTCAAGGACTTCCAACTCCTTCTGCAAGACTTCAAGCTCGGCAGCACCAGCAGAAGCATCAGTTTGGGCGTCCAAGACGGCCCTTTTTCTCATTTAAGCTGCTGGTATTTGCCGGCAAGTTTGAGGATCGCAGCCCTGGCCAACAGCAAGAACGGCATGAGCGTGCAGATCAGGCCAGGATCATGAGAACAACCGACGATCGTCCAGCTGGACTGAACTTCATTCTCACCAGAGGTTGCCTCATTGGACTGAAGAAGCTCGGGGGGCAGCTCACCTTGAAGGTTTTTGCTTTTGAAAAGCCGATTTGGTTAGAGTCGGTTGTTCTTTGCACCACGATTGAGAAGCTGATAGTGGCCCAATGCAGCACTCTCATTCTCGCCTTGACCGAGGCTCGGGGGGCAGCTAGCCCTGAAGATTCTTCGCTCTGAAAAGCCGATGGTGTTGAAATCGGCTGTCTCTGCATCATAACCATGTTGAAGGGTGGAGGACTCTTGCAGAGGAAAATTACCAGGTTGGCAGGAGGAGTTTGAAGAAGGAGCCATCATAATTGATAGGCTTTGGGCCAGTTTGTTGCTGCAAAGAGACAAAGCATCGCGGCGAAAGTTGTAGGCGATCAAGATTTTCAGCAATGGTCCTAGAGTTCCCCTAAAGGCATCAATTTTGGAGTTTTGCCGAATGGGGCTAACATTAAGGCTTGGAGGACTTGGATTTCCAAGATTTAAGAGACCGATGCGTTGCCATCGGTTCATCGAGCGTTGATCAGGCCAACAATCGGCGGGCAAGGGCAAGAAATCGGCAAAATCAAGTTGGGGAAATTCTTCATTGATAAATAAGATTTCTTACATAAAGAGCCGATTGCTCTCAAAAGGAAGAGTTGGGGGTGCATGGCCCTATCTACTACTGGGTCCTAAGCTAAGCTCCTATCTAGGGGCCATTGCTGCCCTCATCGTCGTCGTCGTCACCATCACCGTCGTGTCGCTGCCGATCGGCTCGTCGTCGCTCTTGTAGCGCCGCCGCAGGACCCTCGTTGTCCTCATCCTCCTCATCAGCATCGTCGTCCTCGCTGCCGTGAGGTGCCCGGCCGTGGGGCAATGGCGTTTGGCCGTGGCTCGTCGGAGGAGCGTCGTCTTCCTCCTCCTTTCCTCCTCGGAAGAGGTGACCCCGTCCCAGGAAAAGCGGTCGTCGTCGCTTGCCTCCACCGCTTCCTCATTGGCGAGGAAGCGGAGGTCACTCTCCCCGTCGGTTGAGGACCTGTCATCCTCGGACCAGACGGAGAATCATGGTCCTCCTTGTCCCACGCTGTTGGGGCAAGGATATCGTACGCCGCCTGCGTACCCCACTCTGGTGTTGACTCGGATGGGAGAGGACATGTAGGAAAGACCCGATGAAGTGGAGGAGGAAGAAGAGGAAGACATGGCGGCGGAGGAGGGCTTTTGGAAGTGCTGATGCAGGAGGACGAAGAAGGGAACTGGAAGTGGCTAAAAGGGGATATAACGATTTAATGCTTAAGCAGTTTCCGAGGACGTGGTGCCAGGAGGTCAAGTCGTGCAGAGAAGTTGAGAAGGCAAGACGTCATCATGAAGAATACTGCGACGGTTCTGCCATGACATGACCCTTCGAAGGAGACAGATGGTTTTGCAATTATCATTATCAAAACCAGGGGGGCATGTGTTATCACCAGTTGCAAATCAGGAGATGGGCCGTAAGTGAAGATGGGCTTGAAGGACGTACACGTGGAGCATCTTCGAAGCGGCCTTGCGCTAAGAGTTTGGGCTAAGTTGCCCGTGTATCTGTAATATAGTAGATCGCATTGTAATTTAGATTAAAAGATAGAGTCCCCGTGCACGGTTAGGTGCACGCCTCAATTAGAAAGTCCCTTGGACTATAAATATGTATCTAGGGTTATCGGAAAAGGAGGACAATCATCGTTCAACCAACACAAATCAGGCGCATCGCCACCCCTTTCTTCGAGGGTTTCTCCCGGGTAAGCACCATGCTGCCTAGATCGCATCTAGCGATCTAGGCAGTATACGTTTATTCGTCAACCTTGTACTGCTCGTGCTGAAGCCTTGTTGATGGCGAGCAGTACTATTTATCCTTAGGTGTTTAGGGGCTTGCATTGATGCTTTCACGTGCATATCTGCGTGGCAATGCCGTCCCTCGACACCTAGCTGCCCTTACGTCTATCCAGACGTAAGGGCAGCATCTTGCTTGTTCGTTACTTAGTAGATCCGATCCGTTATAGTTGCTCCTTGCTCCGCAGGGATTAGTTTAATATCTGCATAGTTAGGCCTTATGCTGGGGTCGGAGGATCCGGTAGTGCGTTAGATGTTGTTCACAGTCCCTGCGAGGGATGTTCCGGGAATCAACGTTACGTTGGTTTTTAGGCCTCTCGTAGGGGTGGTTTGCATCATCTTCCGTAGCTGCTAGGCCCGATCGCACGTAGGACATTCCGGTTATGCGGTGAAAACCCTAAACTGTCGTGGATCGCTTTAGCTTTGTCCTGATCAAGCAGGATCCCCATGCCATTGTAAATCCAACGTGAAACATGGGGCGATCGGCTCCTTGAGCCGATCCACAGAAACCTGAGAGCCGATAGGGCTCGTATTTAATGTTTACGTGTCTACCATGCAGGAACAATCGAAGCACTCTAACACCTTCCTGATCGGGTCTAGGTCAGGTGGCACGCCCTAGCAACCGCCAGGACGTGGGGAAGATTTGCGGGACGACGCGAGGTGCCAGGGTCCACTAAGCGGCCCTGGGAGCTTCCCGGCTCTTCGTGTTGCTTAGCCATTACCCGTCGGTGGGTTTTGGAGGGTAACAGTATTCGCGAAGACTATAACCTGCAACATCCGATAAAGTGAGGCGCTTGTCCGTGAAGATTTGCTTGTTCCTCTCCTTTCACATGTCCATATAGAATCTGCCCTTTGCCTGAATAGGCACCCGGGAGCAATTTTTTTAAAAAAGTAAAGTTTTATGATAACTGGCCGTGAGGAACATTTCAGGCTCTTTGTACTACTGTACGAAAAAATAGAACTCTACGACCTCGAGTTTACTAAGTTTTCTATAAAAATTATCTGATTACTTGTGCGAGTGGAAGAGAAAAGTAGATGGCGGCAGAATGTAACTACGCAACAAAAATGGGAGATAGACCTAATGATTCAAAAAATTGCTAAAGAAACTAACACATGCACGTAGGCTGTGGAAACGTAGGGAGTATAGCACAAGAAGTTATGAATATGATTTTGTGGGGAAAAGAAATGATGTATTTGGTAGCACTAGGTAAGCATGTTAAGTTTTTTTAGAAGGAAATCGTATTGGGGGTATTAGAAAACATGTATAACTTTTAACCAATACAAATTAAAATATATAAGGGATACTTATGCAAAAAAACCGATCTCAAAGGTACATGCGGTGCCATTAGGACCACACCATTGAGCGACAAATTCATTTATTTAATACAGCACTTTAAGCCTCATCATGAATTAGTGAGTTATTTGGTACCACATGGTTTACAAGTGACCACTGACATGCATAGTTTTCAATATCACTTACACATAGCTTAAAATTTCTGTTAAGAAAGCAAGTGTGTAGGTTAATTATGGAAAATTAATAGTACTGCGAACATTAGGGAAGCATGTGGCTAGAAAGATGAGCAGGACACAACCGAAAGATCGAAGTGGCAGATAGTATCATGAACAGCATCATTGCAGGGGGCCATGGGTCATGCAAGAAACTAACACGCTAATTATTTCTGTGCACGTGAAGTTTTACTACTATGACAACCATAATATAAATTAATTATGAGATAACATATACTCCGGTACCATGGACGACATCAGTTGTGCCACGTGTATCGCTGCACCAACCATGCATCATAAAAGTGAAAAAAAGTGTTTTCCAACTTTTAGCGGACAAATAAAATGGTCATTCAGATGCAACCGTGGGCTAATATTGGTGGAAGGATGGCATAGCAGTGCTTGTCGGGCAAAGGGAGGATGAAAAGAAACTCTAAAATACAATGCTCGACAAATGGGGTAGCACTGATAATCAAAAGGTAGCTAGCAAGGAAAGGGCCTGACCTATGTTGGTCCATTAGTGCATCCATTTGCATCGTGGCTAGCTGCCTGCTAGCAGTACACAACACTTGACTCATCTTGCTTGCGTACCAAATGTCATCCCATGGAGCCTTAGGTAGGCTACTGATTGCCCATCATTTCCACCCACGCCCCATTAAAGCAACAAACAAAGTGGAAAATTTAAAACATAGATCGAGCTTATTTGCAAACACTCATAATTTATATTTCAAAGTTTCAAAAATTTCAAAACAAAATTCTGGATATAGCCAATTGTGTATACTATAATGGTGTAAATCTCAGTACAAAGTACTTCATATTCTAGGCTACACAGAAATGAAAAATTTTATAGTGAATAGTGCATATTTCAAGCGTATAAAATTTGTCAGATTTTTTCAATTTTGTGTAGCCTATAATACAAATTTGTTTGCATTGCGATTTCACACCGTTGTAGCATACATCATTAGCAATCTATAGAATTTTGTTTCGGATTTATTTAAAAATTTGAAATACAAATTTTAAATGTTAGCTAGAAAATAAAGAGCTACATGTAGCTCGGTCTTCAAAACGCCACACTCAAAACAAAGTTCCTTGTATACAATCTAGTATCACTTCGGTTTTAAAATACAAGGCATATAAATATGTTCAAAAGTTAGAGATTACAAAGTTTGACCAAAATACGAAACAAATATCAACATCTATGTTATTTAGTAAGTACACCAACAAACTATATATTTTTTTGAGTCATCGATCTATTGATATGAATTTTGTATTCTAGATGCTATATTTTTGTCTATAAACTTGGTCAAACATATAGAATCTTGACCTTTGACTAAAATTGTATGCCATATAGCATTTTATAACGGAATGTAGTATTTGGAAAAAAGATGATCAACGTCCCATTAGCTAGATATTAAATGGAATTTTGGTATGCTCGTCATTGAGAAGGGGTGGTGTGAGTCCATGGTGAGTAGGATTTACTTCTAGGGTTTTGATCGGTGCCATTGCGCTACATGTGTTCACGAGCTTAGCGACAAAGTCACAGTAAGGAGAAGGCGGCCTTCAAAAATGTCCTTTGCGCTTGAGTAGTGCTCAATCATAGACACATATAAACCACTTTTTTCTCCAAGACCCTAGGGGAGCTAGAGCTGGCAAGTTACAAACTTTGCACGTGCATGCATGCACCCGGCCAAACCAATTATGTATCCGTTTGGTAATATGCTCACACTCACACAGAGCCCACGGTTGTTTTCATGTGTTACAACTGAAACTTGTAGAACTTCTTCTGTATAGGTTTTTACGTAAATTAGTGTACAAACAAATTATGACGTACGTTCTCTCTCTTGTAGTTTCTCCACGGGAGAATTAGAATATGTTTAGATAAATCGGTATCTAGACAAAGCCGTGGCACTTATATTGAAACTGAGATAATATATTTGTCCAGCACAGACTACATGATACATCCCGCACTCAGATACGGCCGGGGTGTTGTATCCCTGCATGCGTCAAGTGTTGAAAAGCCACCGACTATTTGGGCTCTTAATTTGAGCAGGAATAATAGTGAGCTTATAGCTTGTTTACATGTTATTTTGGCCTATATTGAAGAGAGCCGTGAAAAAAATGAGGGAAGTGGCTCTCATGCAAGAGTCAGCTATTACACGTGCTCATAGAAAGATGCGTCTCTGATTTTTCATGTGGGAAGTGATGCTTTGTCTCACATCAGTGATGTATTTATATAGTCAGCCCAGTAGGTCATATTTGTTTCACAATTATATGGATTTACTGAATTAAGGGGTAGACTAAATTAAGGAGAATTAAGGAGTATATGTAATATTTTTTATCAATATATACAATAATGAATTATAAAGAAGTACCACTTTACTATGGCCGACATGCGACAACCCACTCTCACAAAGTGTATCATAGCTCGGTGCTAGAAGAAGTACAACTTTACTTATAGCCCACAATCAACTCTCACAAGAGTGTGTTGGAGTCTATGCTAGAGCTGACTCTTGGCTTACAATCGGATTTTTTCTCTCTCCTCTTCTCTTCTCTTTCTTCCAACTCAACAAATATATAATATTTAATATTTATAGCTACTCTCTTCGATTCATACTGTTCGCCACTAAAATAGATGTATCTATAATTAAAATATGTATAGATACATACTACCTCCGTTTCAAGGAATAAGTCGCCGTCGTTTTACGTGTTTTTTGTTTGACCAACAATTACTTTAAATAGAAAAAGATTGTTTGTATAAAATTAGTATCATTAAAAAGTTCTTTACAATACGAATCCAGCGATACTAATTACATATAATATAATCAAGATTTTGTTTCTCAATTTTTATGGTTAAAGTTCATTTTAAAAGACGTGTGCGGTTTATTCTTTAAAACGGAGGTAGTATATATTAGTGTCAAGTAATACTACCTCCGTTTCAAAGAATAAGGAGCACACGTATTTCAAGACGAACTTTGACCATCAAAATTGAGCAGCAAATCTTGATAATATTATAAGTAATTAGTATCATTGGATTTGTATTGAAATTCACTTTCTAATGATGGTAATTTCATACGACAACCTTTATATATTTGAAATAATTCTTGATCAAACAAAAAAGCACGAAAAACGAGGGCGTCTTATTCTTTGAAATGGAGGGAGTATGAATTAGAGAAAGTATCTAAGACTACCCATAATGGGAGTATCATACGTAGTATGGTACATTTCATGAATGCAAAAGCTGATGTGGCAGTGCAATTAAGGATGAGTAGTATCATAGTAGATACCGTATCATAGCACATACTAATAGAAAATTTTAATGTCAAGTAAATCTTGTATATATATTTGCATTGAGATTCTACAAATCAATTAATATAAAACGACTATGATACTAGTATATGATACCATGCATTGTGGAGATAGTAACATGTAGTAGTATCATACACATGATACTTCTATATGATAAAATACATTGTGACTAATCTAATATCATTCTATTGTCCTATCCAGCAGTCGACTCTACTATTGGTTTTGCTCTTATATATTAGTCATGCATCAAGTCCCGAAAAAGCTAGCCCCCGATGTCGCGTCTCCTAGATGCTTGGGCGCTCGTGCAACACACTCGACACCTTGTAAGCTAGGTCCCACAAGAGAACACGTAACCACTCCCTTTCTTTTGCGGAGGTCACACGTAGCAACTTGAAAGCTGAAACTTTTATGGATATGCATGGTTCATCGCGGACACAGATTCACATCAGCATTGCGACACTAGTACACTACACACGCAAGTCATATTCACGGACCACGACTACCAGCTCCTGAACTCCGAAGTCTCCAATGTTCCAACCAATATATGGACAAAAGGATCTACGTGCCCAACAACCCACTTCATCATCGGAACAAGTGTCGCGACACTGCGTTTCAACAAAGAGGACCCATGCATACACACATTGACCAACTCACTTGTCCGGCCGTGTGGGCGGCACCGAAAACGGTGGAGCAAAAACATATCCGTTTCTTGGTACAGCAAAGATGATCAAAAGGACGGTAGCTATGTTTTGATATTTCTAAGCTAGCTTCCCCTTTTGATCGCTTTGGAATTTGAAATCGATCGAGTCATTGCCGGCGGCTTAAAAGTTAAAAGATGACCGGTTTGCAGCAGACCGACCAACAGTGTCGTGATTGGGATAAGCTAATTAAGCTAAGCTCAAGATGGTCGTGTAGGGCATCAATGCGCCGGACACTTTTGCCGTTTTTGGCAACAGGTGTAGTTGGTGAGCGGCTAGCTTAGCTAGGAGATGGGAAGCTGATGAGGTCTTTGCAAGGGCTGTCCATGCTTTGTTTAACATGTGTGCATCGACAAGCTTTCGGTTGCTTTGTCCAAAACGGAAACTGTCGTCGTGCCCCCAAAACAATGGGGGGCGGGAGATGACTGATGATTGAAAAACAATGGAAGCATAGTAACGGCACTAAGATAGATAAAATTTTGCATCTCGTTTCTCTATTGTAAAGAACGTACCTCTTTGGTGGTTTTGTGGTTGGTTATAAGTACGTACGTGGAGATCAGGTTCGGACAATATTATGTTAGAGTTCTCTTTTCTAAAGAAAATTAGTTTTATGTTGACGGATGCGCGTTGACATGCACAACAGATACCTAGCTGACACTTGTCCTGAAACCCACAACCAGGAAAACACAAAAGTGCGAGAGAATATGGACAATACTTTGCTCCAGTGTTATCTCTCTATCTTTATATTTCATAAAGCAAACTTCCACTAACATTTATTAACGATACTCTATCTCTCTGCCCACAAGCTACCCTCATCATCTACATTTTTGCCATCTAATTGTTCGTGCCATCTTTTTTTAGCTGTTTGACTGGTGAGATAACGTCATTCTGTTATGCAATTACACAATTTAAATCATGTGTAGAGCACAAGAAGTAGTTTCATTCATAGTTGTATCAACCAACCAACTGAGTTTCTCTCGCTACCGTTTTCAGGGATGAAAATCATGTACTCCGCTCAAGATGACGAACTCTATCATGCGTAACCACTGAAAATATTTAAACAAAATGCGGCAACATGCACGACATCTCTTGAAGCAATTCATATGCACCATCATTTTTGTTAGGTTGTTGTTTTCATCTTATCTACGGCTTCTTTAAATAATTTGCATGCAGTATCGATCAGGTATATTTTGAACCATGGCGACCTTTAGTTGATCAAATGCTCACAAAAAAATATTGATTAAATTTCCACTTTTGACTATTCCAACCAATTTAATCTTGCATACTCCTGTTGAACAATTTCATGTTTGGGGCGTCTTATCTACTCTTTAATTTACAGAAATATTTTTTAAAAGTGATTTGCGTTGCAACATGCGTGGCACCCGTCTTTCTATGTAGTTTGTTTATCGCATGCATGTGCTATTTTTATTTTTGTACATAAAACCCGTAACACAGCAAAATACCAGTATACTAGTGTGAGACCATAGCCTACGAATTTTCCATCAGTATCTGAGTGCCGTAAGTTTTTATTGCATATCCGAAAACTGGAACTTAACGATGGTGCAATGTAGGGTTAGAGCCTAGCTAGCAGTAATACTGATCCATGATTATTCCTGTAGTAATATGTTATCCTGTCGTGTGGGAGGAAGGCAAAGATGAGGAGGAGGGTGCAATCAGCACAACAGGACTCATGCATGCATGCACCAAATTAAGTTAGGTTCAAGTTTCCAAACTAATCAGAGCAAAAAGACACACTGCTACTAGCTAGTAGAGGATCAATTTGATTATGCGTTTGCTAAAGCTTTTACCAGCATGTAACCATCGATTTTGAGTTGTTAGTAAACATGCTTTATAACTTTGTAATCGGCATAAAGAATCTTTGAACGCATCATGATGATTACTTAATTTATACTGGTTCCAGTTCCTAGATGGATGGATGAAAGTTGAGTCCGAGTCAGAGCCACGTATCCGATATACCTGTCTGTACCTTAGCTCTATAATGAAATTGGTTTGGGACCTAGCAACTAGTTTAGTGTCTTATATATGTGGTTTTCAGAAAGAGTTCATCAGCAACAACAAGGCTTGCACTTTAGTTTGTTAGCTAGCAGCCTAGCACGGATGCATGGTGCATAAAAAGCAAATATCTAACTCATGCACGATTAGATTAGATTTGCGGTGAGTGCTCAAAAACTAGGAAGCAAACATAGTGGCCTACATGCAATGGTCAATTTCTTCAGACTCGATCGGAATGGGATTGATCTTTGTAAAGGAGAAGAAGGAGTGGTATATATCAAACGCCCGACAGGTTGTGAGCTTGACATAACATAACGGTAGAGCATGCGTACGCGAGCCAGGTATTTGACTGGTCAGAGAATTTTTTTCCGGGACATGGACTAGAAGGGGCAGCGCACGTACGTACATTCCTTTTACATCGTTTCTATATGTTTTTGCACACATGCAACTGTGTCACTTTATGGCCTTTTTATGGGAAGACAGAGGTTGGTCAAACTAAAATACATGCACCGCGCGCCAATGGGAAGCATGCATGCAAGAGGAAATCGCATAGGTGACGAGTCCTAGAAGCTAGACCATGCATGCACCGCCAATGGGAGAAGGAATCTCCTTTGCTTGAAGTAGCAGTAAGTAGTTGCATGCAACCGACCCAACCGAAGGAGCAAGCAATAGTAGGCATTTCAAACTAGTCCCTTGACCAGCCCACTCACACAGGCTAGGCCGGCAGAGCGAAGAAAGAGATGGAGATGGCAATGGCCAATGACGGAATGATCGAGTGACAAGGTGCACACATGTGCAAAAGGCGCGGTGGCTGCTTATTAGCTAGCAGGTCTCCATGGAGGTGTGGATGGAGATGAGCCAACCACGTCGTGGCTGACCTGGAGGCCACCGTGGTTTGGGTGGGCGCGTGAGTCGGCTTCAGCCTGCGAGCCGACAGCGGTTGCGACGTACGGAGAATGGCTCGCAGTCAAGGCCAGTATGATCGAGCGCGCGCTTTGATCATCATGCGCCGGAGGAGACAGGCCCCTGATAGCAACCGATGCGGAGGCGCACGTAGTGGTCGCAATCTTGATTTACGTGAACTAGTGCAATGATCTCGTGTCTATATGCATGTAGCATCGTTGCTTCGATGTTGGATCTTCTAGATCGGAGATCCCGGAAGCCAAGGCGATGGAGATCGAGATCTCCGGTGCGACAGCGGCGACGCTGACGTATATGCTGCTCGTGAGTCTTTGACCGAGACCAGGCACGACGAGAACGTACGGCGGAGAAGATCGACGCGCTCGCTCGCGCGCGCGCAGGCACGGCGTGCGACGGTGCGTGCCGGGGACGTCGCGCGCGCGGGGGAGGCGAGCGGAGGAACCGTGCAGCAGCAGCAGCCTGGGAAGCAATCATGTTGACCGATCCACCCACAGCACACCCGTGCGTGATAGAGGCGGAGCGCGACAGCCCGCGCGCGAGGCCCAATCGTATCGTCATCCGACTCGCCACGGTATCGTCATGAGACCGACGCACAGCCCGCGCGGCGCGGCGTCACGTAACGGCCCAATAATGCCACTACCTTGGCCGTGGCTGTCGTCGCGCGCCGTGCTGCGACCTGACTCCGGAATCGAGCCCCGGTCAGAGTCCAGGGACGGCGAAAGACGTCGTGATTGGCGATCCACGGAGCCGGGTCGCCGGGCGGCGCCGTCCTCCCGTCGTTGCGTACCGCGCGCGGCTGCCTGAGCTAGCGCACTCCCGGGACGAGCCTCCACTAGCTAGGCCTTCCACTCTCCACGACCGATCGACTCAGGCCGGCGCTTCCCTAGCTAGGTTCAGGCGCCGTCTATGTTTATGTACACACACGCGCTGACGCCCGCACCTCCCATCAGATGCACTAACCCACTCGGTTTTAGACTGGTTTGAACTCTCCCAACTTACCAGTGTGAACGTCGTGTTGTGCGTTGGTCTCTCAACTCTCTGGTCGATCTTCTAGCTAACGTGACCAGGTCCTCCTTTGCAGCACATCAAGCCACTGCGGTACACATCTCCTCTGCGTCACCAGTGATGACCCTGGTGTACATGTATCACGTGTAGCCGTGTAGCTCGGTTTATACGTTTTTCCAGCGAAGATTAGACGAGCAGGCGCGGGGACGGCGACACGCCGCATAAAAGGAGCGTAACTGGGCCGTAAACACGTTTGGTTCCTTGCCCATATACTGAAATGTGCACAGCATATCGATCTGGGCCATGATATTGGACCGTTAAGCCCGGCGACTCCAAGGTGACCTTCTTTGCTTAGGCCCACCATTTTATCTCTGCAATTCTATTTTGCATCTTAGCCCATCAATAGTGTCTCTGGGTTCAGAGATTGATGCGGATCATCCCAATTTAATTTCAAAAACCCACGCATTTCTCCAGAACACCGTTTTGGCTATAGTGTATCGACAGGGTTTTTATTCCTACAGTACTTTTTTTTATCAGAATTCCCTAAAACCCATTGTATTTTTATTAAGACCCATTACACTACTTTACTTCATTAATTTATAATTCTCTTGTTTTACTAGAATTTTTTGAAAACAATTAAGAATCTACTAAGTAAACTAGAAAGCAATAATTTTCCCTAAATAAACTATCTCTAGCTTAAGCTCGATAGGTTGGCTCTTGTGTATCGACTTTGTTTTTGGTGCAGTTTTTTAGAAAAGACTAGCAATTATTTATTTTATTTTATTTTTATTCTTTTCACCTTTTCCTTCACACAACTTGTATACTAAAATTTTATTATCGCATTAAGAGAAGCCAAATATTTTCACATCTACTCGACAACAGTTGATTGTCCATTTCCAACCCCGAGAGTACACGTGTAACGATTAGGACGGTGACATCGTCTCTCGCTGCCGGACCTGCCGCATGCAGGATCAACGTACCCCCAGAACACACACACACTCCCGCCTGATTCCGCCCGACGCGTGCGCAACTTGCCATTTATCGTTCACTGTTGGCCCATGCCTCTTCTTAGTTTGCCCCCGTGTCATTAACCTCGCGTCGATTTGTCCACGGTGAGAGGATACATCCACTGGCTGGAGGTCGTCATTCTGCATTGGGTGGAGCTTCGTGTGAACCGAGTTGAGCTCTCCTGGACATGGCTATACATGGATCCTCATAGTAAGGTCGTGTCGTGGGTCAGGTCGACATGTGGAACCGGCTCTCACAAACCTAATCCATATCCAGGCGGTCCAACGCTAGCCTACTCGGATCCCACGTGAGGGCCTAGGAGTACAAGCCACAGAAGATCGTTTATCACTGAATCCTTCGGATTTTCATATGTTTAAAATTGATCGGATCTAGTACCCTGTTAAGATTTTTCCGCCACCGCTTGTAGATCTTTCGGCACCTTATAACCCTAATTTCCACTGTATATATAAGAGAGAATAGGGATGCCGAATAGGTAACCATGCATTGGCTCACAACATGTCCATCTAACATCATCTTCTACCTACACCCACGATAGGCGTAATTGATCTATATCTCGAGATCGTCCGGGCATAAAAGAGACAATCAAACCATGCCACACAAAGAAATTAGGGTTTTTACATGACATTGTACGTCCAGGATCTAAAGTTGTATACAATATGTGTCTCCAGTGAGCTACCATTCCGATCTTCGACCGTGACGCCTCCGAACAAAATATACCATCATAAAATACCTTGACAGTTAGCGTGCCAGGTAGGGGTTACATCTTTTGGATCTAGGATCTTGATTGCCAATAAATGACGGACGAGATCATCGTCATCGTGGAAGATCGTGGAAGAGGTCATGCATTGAAATCCCAACCCCTGATGTCGTGACCACACCACGGTTGGGGAAACTCACCCAACCGTTGTTACTGTACCGCCACTCGGGCATGGTGAAACACTCCCTGAAGCCAACGATAGAGGACCTTGTCTGGACATCAACCTCAAATGGGTCCCCCTGAGCTCTAAGAAGCACCTTGTTGCTGCGATGGAGAGCTCCATCAACCACCACGAACGCGACACCACCATGAATATTTTATTTTCAAAAAACGAATCTAGAAAAAAAAAAGAGGAAAAGCTGAGCCTCCCTGTCTTATCTCTCCTCCCCCATCCCCACGTTGTTTCCCCTTGCGACACTTGGCGAGCAGGGAGACCACTTCCCACCAAAATTCTGGCACCACAACGCGCCACGTGTCGCATGCGGAGAGACTTTTGGACCTTCGCGAAGATCGGCCTTTTTCTAGAGTTTTCGACGGGGTTTTATTCCTACTGTACTTTTTTATCAGAATTCCCTAGAACCCATTGTATTTTTATTAAGACTCATTACACTACTTTACTTCATTAATTTATAATTCTCTTGTTTTACTAGAATTTTTTAAAACAATTAATAATCTACTAAGTAAACTAGAAAGTAATAATTTTCCCTAAATAAATTATTTCTAGCTTAAGCTCTATAGGTTGGCTCTTGTGTATCGACTTTGTTTTTTGTGCAGTTTTTTTTTAGAAAAGAGTAGCAATTATTTATTTTATTTATTTTTATTATTTTCACCTTTTCCTTCACACTACTTGTATACTAAAATTTTATTATCGCATTAAGAGAAGCTAAATATTTTCACATCTACTCGACAACACTTGATTGTCCATTTCCAACCCCGAGAGTACACGTGTAACGATTAGGACGGTGACATCGCCTCTCGCTGCCGGACCTGCCGCATGCAGGATCAACGTACCCCCCCCCTACGTACACTCCCGCCTGATCCTGCCCGATGCGTGCGCAAGTTGCCATTTATCGCCATTGTTGGCTCATGCCTCTCCTTAGTTTGCCCCCGTGTCATTAACCTCGCGTCGATTTGTCCACGGTGAGAGGATACATCCACTGGCTGGAGGTCGTCTTTCTGCATTGGGTGGAGCTTCGTGTGAACCCAGTTGAGCTCTCCTGGACATGGCTATACATGGATCCTCGCAGTACGGTCCTATCGTGGGTCAGGTCGACACGTGAACCGGCTCTCACAAACCTAATCCATATCCAGGCGGGCCAATGCTAGCCTACTCGGATCCCACGTGAGGGCCTAAGCATGACTGCCTAGGAGTACAAGTCACGGAAGATCGTCGATCACTGAATCCTTCGGATTTTTATATGATTAAATGATGAGGACATCCCTACCTCACTACTACCTCCGTCATTACAAGCTGAAGATGAACCTGCTGTGAAGCTCAAGTCCAATGAAGTCAGGATTGGACCAATGACACGAGCTCGTTCGAAGCTACTTAAACAAGGTGAACTTGTTCCTAAACGATACCTTGATTGATGAGAACTTTATACTACCTAAGTCCTATTACTTATGTATCATCAGGTATGAAGAGGAGACAAGCATCGCACGAGGAGGAGAGGAGCAGCTGGACGTGAAGATGGACGTGGAGCTGGACAAGGAGCTGGACATGAAGATATCTCATGGACGCGCGAGGGAGGAGCGGGAGGCATGTGCGAGAGGAGAAGATGAAGTCCAGGCCACCAAACCAGTCAGACCGCCGCCACCGCGCGCCGGTCCCTGGCTTCAACCGGCGCTGACCGGATCCACCTGCGCCGGGCCCCTGACTACCGGACAGTTTTGCGCCACAATTCCACATCCGGTTTGCCGGTCCCAGCCCCGGTTTGAACAACCAGCCGGTCCCTGGCTTGGCCAACTGCCCCAGACGGCCGTGTCCGACTCTGTCTCGACCAGATCTATTCCGGGTCGGTTATTTTCGTACTTTTTCGACCTGAGGTCGTCCCGGGACGTCCCCAAAGTTGCTTTAGACCACGTTTAAATAAACCTAGTTCATAGTTGTTTGCTTTGCAACTCTATTGAATCTCTACATCCAATTGCTTTGATTTGGTGTGGAATCCCTGAAAGTCTTGTGTGATCTGCTTGTTCCATTGGGAATTAGATGGTTGCAACTTACCGCTTCGTGGTCGGCGGCTACGTGCGCAAGTGTGTGGAGTTGCGAATATCTTGTGGGTTGAGAGCTGTTGCATCTGGCAACAGGGACCAATCGAGAGATCTCGTTGCGTCATACAAGTTATTTCCGCTGTGTTCATCGTGTGTTCATCACCATCCACCTCGCTTACTGAGAAGATCGGGCCACACCCTTATCATCTTGGTATCAGATTTCAGCATTTTCTCGGTAAGCCATCCACAATCCACCCTATAGTTGAGTTGTGAGTGTTTTTCCTATACAAAAAAAGCCAAAAATATTAGGGTTAGGGTTTGCCATAGCCTTAGATTGCACTAATTTCGAGTTTTAGTTGCTTTTCGTAGTTGTTTTTGCGTAACTTTATCTTTCTTCTAGTCGAATTGTTAGCGTTTGTGTCTCTACATCATCTAGTTTTATCTTTTCGTGTCGGTTTGTTACTCCGAGTCCATAGCTACAGTGTGTTTTCCCAAACCATAGACAAAGCCTATCGATATAAGTGACTAGGAACTTCCCCAGAAGAGACTAGTTTTACCGCTCGACAGGCTGCTCATTAGGGTTTTGGTGCTTTGCATATCTTGTTAGCTGTGTTATCAAGGAGTTGTGTCAAAAATATCATTAAAAAAAAGCAAAAAGAGCTACATAGCTGTGTGTGTTACAAAAGAAAATACAAAAAGAAAAGTGAAGTGCTAGTAGAATCTAGTGAAGGCCTAAGTTTTCTTTACTGCACCTGTAGTTGAGCAATCTTGTGCCTGTCTCGTTGAGCTTTGCTAGCGTCTCTCAAGTGCATTGCAACTTTTCATCCATATAGTTGCATTGCCACATTTATCACCTTGTGTGAGTATCTTTGGTTGTCTACGGTCAGCGCTAGAGCTTGTTATTGGTGCAAATAGGTAGCCTACCTACAGCCCCACATATATCCTGCTTTGTCGTGTGATTGTTCTTATACCCTTGATATTCGCTTCGCTACATTCGTGCACTAGTTGTTACTACAAGTGGTAAGCAACACTAATTTACTTTGGAACGGTAAGATCTCCTTTTCTTATCAGTTTTGAGTGAGTTGTGAGAGTACCACCATATATTTTTGATTTAGTGCACTAACCTACTAATCATGTCTGCTAGTGATCATAAGCTTGTTAACCAGGAAAACAAGGATTCCGCAGATATTATCACATGGAGGGAGTTTGAAGCTCTTCGTAATGAGATGCGACGTGAATTCCGCACTCAGGATAATGAGCTTAAGGGCACGATTGATGAGATCAACCAAAAGATGGATGCTACTAATGAGACCGTTACTGCAATAGCGGATCAAATGACCGATATTCAGCGTACTCTTCAAACTTTACAATTGGCTGTTGACAATCTCACAAACCAACAACAACAACAAGATGAAGATCCTGATGAAGTACCTGGTCGTGCTAATCGTCCCCGTGGTTGGGCTCCACTTGGACGCCATGGTCGTGGACAAGATGAAGAAGATGGATTGGGTAAGCCCAAGTTTTCCATACCCAAGTTTGAAGGAGGAGCTGACGTTGAAGAATACCTCACTTGGGAGCTCAAGATTGAGAAGTTATGGAGTTTACATCCAAACTACACTGAAGATAGGAAGATCAAGCTTGCTTCTTCCGAATTTGATGGTTATGCATTGCGTTGGTGGGATGCACTTGTTCGTAATCGCCAAGCAGATGGTGAGCAGCCTATTATTACATGGCGTGCTATGAAGGAGGCGATGAATGCTCGGTTTGTGCCCACTAATTATTTGCGTACAATATTTGATAAGTTGACCCTGTTGAGGCAAGGTGTGAAGACTGTGGATGAGTACTACATGGAGATGGAGATGCTTATGCAACGTGGCCGTGTCCGTGAGTCTCTGGAGATGACAATGCAGCGTTTTCTCAATGGATTGAAGTATGATGTCAAAGGCATTGTTCGTCATTACAGCTACACCAATATGAATCAATTGTTACATCATGCAAGAGAAGCTGAATCACAGTTGGCTGAAGAAGCAAAGGTTAAGGGACGTGCTACGGGAGCTGGGCGCTTCACGCCTCGCGCGCCCCCACCTGCGGCGCCGGCGCCTTCGACGCGTTCTGCACCATACTCTACTCCGCCTAGTAAGTCGGGTTCCAATGTGTCTAACCCAAAGAAGTCCGAATCTGCTGCAAGTACGAGTGGTTCTAGCATGTCTACTACGCGCAACCGTGATATGGTTTGTCATACATGTGGTGGCAAGGGTCACTTCAAGATAAGTGTCCTAACCGCAAAGTCATGATTATCAATGAGGACAATGAGTATGAGACTGGAGATGATGTTGATCCAAATGCTCCAGACGATGATGACTTGATGGTGAAGATGCATATCCTTCGATGCTCACACTATTGTTGTGTCGCGGCGTGCTTGATACGTCTCCAACGTATTAATTGATGTTCCATGCTTGTTTTATGACAATACCTACATGTTTTGCTCACACTTTATAATGTTTTTATGCGCTACTATACCACTTCAAGAGCCTGCAAAGTTGTTCCAAACAAAAGCTGTTGTTGTGCTGACTTTGTATGTTTTTATGCGTATTCCGAATTCGACGAAACGATGCCACCAATAGCCCTAACCATTCGTTGTTTTTGGAGAAGGCTGTCTGGCAATATTCTCGAATTCGACGAAACGAAGACCCAATAGGGTTCCAGAACACAAGGAGAGCCGGAGGGGGGCCAGAGGGCCACCAGACCATAAGGCGTCAGGCTCCGGCCGCGAGCCTGGGGGCCTGTGTGCCCTCCGTCGCCTCTTCGCCAATAAACCCCTTTTCACCTAAAAACGCAATACCAATTGACGAAACTCCAGAAAGACTCCAGGGGCGCCGCCGCCATCGCGAAACTCCAATTCGGGGGACAGAACCTGCTCCGCACTTCGGGACGGGGAAGTGCCCCCGGAAGCCATCTCCATCAACGCCACCGCCTCCATCATGCTCCGTGAGTAGTTCCCCCGGACTACGGGTTCTAGCCGTAGCTAGTTGGTATTCTCTCCCCCATGTACTTCAATACAATGATCTCATGAGCTGCCTTACATGATTGAGATTCATCTGATGTAATCGGTGTTGTGTTTGTTGGGATCCGATGGATTGTTACATTATGATTAGTCTATCTATAAAGTTTGTGAATTATTGTTGCTGCAATCTTGTTGTGTTTAATGCTTGTCACTAGGGCCCGAGTGGCAGATCTTAGATTTAAGCTCTATACTTATTGCTTAGATTGTATCTACAAGTTGTTCGCACATGTCTATGTCCGGAACCCGGGCCCCAAAGTGACACAAATTGGGACAACCGGAGGGGAAGGCGGGGGTAAGAAGAGACTGGATTTACCAAGTGTTAATGCTTTGCTCCAGTGCTCTATTAAAAGGAGTACCTTAATTTCCAAAGATTCCCAGAGGCCCGGCTGCCACCGGCTGGTAGGACAAAAGATGTTGTACAAGTTTCTCATTGCGAGCACGTATGACTATATATGGAAAACATGCCTACATGATTAATAATCTTGATGTTCTGTCTTAATGCTATTTCAATCCTATCAATTGCCCAACTGTAATTTGTTCACCCAACACTTGTTATTGGAGAGTTACCACTAGTGTAGATAGCGGAACCCCGGTCCATCTCTCATCATCATATACTCGTTTCTATATGTCATTGGAAGTAGTATCAACTATTTTCTGGTGGCTGCTCTCATATTACTATTACCGTTGCTGTGAATTACTACGCTCTCATATTATCGTTGCTTTCACATCACCCTCGTTACTAGTGCTTTTCCAGTGCAATGGAATTGACAACTCAGTTGTTAAGGCTTATAAGTATTCTTTACCTCCCTTGTGTCGAATCAATAAATTGGGTTTACTCCCAAGACTCGTTAAGTATCCCCTATACTTGTGGGTTATCAAGACTATTTTCTGGCGCCGTTGTCGGGAGGCATAGCTCTACTCATAAGTTCACATGGGGAGTACACTCTACCTCTCTCTTTGTTTTTGTTTTATTTTATTTTGTTTTGCTTAGTTTACTTTTGTCTAGTTTATTTGTGCTTAGTTTATTTCTGTCTAGTTTATTTTTGTCTTGTTTTATTTTCTCTATATATTTTTGTCTTGTTTTATTTTCCCATTACCCGAAAATCCATAACCTTATTTGGAGCTTATAGAATTTATAATAATTATAGAGAATCAAGAACTGGTAAAGTAATGAGTGCTGTGATAGAAAAATTGAATACAATTGCTAAAATCTTGCTTAAACGCCATGATATAAACTGTTGCTCTAAACAGGATACTAAACATCTTAAATTTCAATGTGGCTTTAGTGAGGAATTTTTAATTAAGAACTATAATCGGAATAGCTATATTCATTTTGGGTTCAAGAGGTAGAACAATTTGTCATATTTATGGGAGCCTCTGAGATCGAATCCTTCATATCTAAGAATTATGAAACTTGTGTTGTTTGTAAGGACCTTAAAGATTATGTCTCTTCTATCCTTAATTTTTGCATAGAAAGCTACAGTGATAATCCTTATATCATTGATTATAAAGAGAGACTCATTAATGCACAAGAATGCACTCACAATTTGCAGGAACCAGTGGAAGAAGAAATTGATGAACCTGAAAGCTCATTGGATGAAAAAGAGGAGGAAATTGATGAACCTGAAAGCTCATTGGATGAAAAAGAAGAGGAGAGTGATGAACAAAAGGAGGAAGAATGGATTAGCTACCCATGCCAACCTTCTAATGAGAGTAACTCTTTATCTCTTACACTATTTGATTGTCCTCCATGCTTACCGAAAGAGGTTGAATGTTATGTTCCTGTGGATTCTCTTGAAATATTCCCTATGAGTAAAACTTGTGAGAATAATTATGCTACTGTTATTCATGATAATCCATGCTACTTTGATAAATCTTATGATAATGCTTTGTTTGTGCCTGATGTCGAAATGCATGGTACTAAAGAGTTTTGTTTAGCAAATGTTTATGATAACTCTAGATGATGGTCCTACGTTACTTGATAATATTAATTGTACTACTAATGAAAATGGGATTGGAGAGTTCTTGACTTTATCTATGAGTCCCATATCTTTTGAGATTGATCAATCATCTTGTTATATTATTGATAAAAGTGGGTTTGAAAGTTTTAATCCTATTATTTCTGAGCTTGATAAAAATTATGTGTTTGTGAATCATGAAAAGCATGCTTTATGTGATAGTTATATTGTTGAGTTTATCCATGAAGTTACTGAAAATTATTATGAGAGAGGAAAATATGGTTGTAGAAATTTTTCATGGTACTAAAACACCTCTCTATATGCTGAAAATTTTGAAGTTACTCTTGTTTTATCTTCTTATGCTTGTCACTTTGTTCTTCATGAATTTATTTGTGTACAAGATTCCTATGCATAGGAAGTGGGTTAGACTTAAATGTGTTTTGAACTTGCTTTTTGATTCTCTCTTTTGCTTCAACTCTCACCCTTATGTGAGCATCATTAAAATTGCTGAGCCCATCCTAATGGCTATAAAGAAAGCACTTCTTGGGAGATAACCCATGTGTTTATTTTACTACAGAAATTTTTGTTTTGTTGAGTCTTGGAAGTTGTTTACTACTGGAGCAACCTCTCCTCATCTTTATTTTATTGCAATGTTGTGCCAAGTAAAGTCTCTATGGTGGTTGATGCTAGATTTGGATTTCTGCGTATAAACAGATTTCTATCTGTCACGAACTGGGTATATTTCTCTGTAGGAAACTCGTAAAATCTTCCAATTTACGAGATGATCCTCATATATGTACGCAACTTTCATTAGTTTTGAGTTTTCTGATTTGAGCAACGGAAGTACCATTTTAAAATTCGTGTTTACTGGCTGTTCTGTTTTGGCAGATTCTGTCTCTGTTTTTTGCATTGTCTCTTGTGGACTTTATGTGAGGCTTTCTAGACGTGGAGTGTAGCTAATGTTTTATTGAGTTCTTGCAATGTGTCACTACAGGACCAAGGTGGATTCAAGTTTTTTTTTGAGTACTAACCCCTCTAATGAAATTTATGAGAAGTTTGGTGTGAAGGAAGTTTTCAAGGGTCAAGAGAGGAGGATGATATATGATCAAGGAGAGTGAAAAGTCTAAGCTTGGGGATGCCCCGTGGTTCATCCCTGCATATTTCAAGAAGACTCAAGCGTCTAAGCTTGGGGATGCCCAAGGCATCCCCTTCTTCATCAACTTATCAGGTTTCTTCTATTGAAACTATATTTTTATTCGGTCACATCATATGTGCTTTACTTGGAGCGTCTGTTTGTTTTTGTTTGTGTTTGAATAAATTCGGATCCTAGCAATCCTTGTGTGGGAGAGAGACACGCTCCGCTTTTTCATATGAACAATGGTGTTCTTAGCTTTATTTTAATGTTCATGGCGGAGTTGAAAACCGCTGCACTTATTGTTATTTGGTTGGAAACAGAAAATGCTTCATATTGTCTTGGATAATTTGATACTTGGCAATTGTTTTGAGCTCTCAAGTAGATCATGCTCTTGCATCATGTAGTTTAAACCTATTAGTGGAGAACTACCGTAGAACTTGTTGAAATTGGTTTGCATGATTGGTCTCTCTAAGGTCTAGATATTTTTTGGTAAAAGTGTTTGAGCAACAAGGGAAACAATGTAGAGTTTTATAATGCTTGCAATATGTTCTTATGTAAGTTTTGATGTACCGGTTCATACTTGTGTTTGCTTCAAACAACCTTTCTAGCCAAAGCCTTGTACTGAGAGGGAATGCTTCTCGTGCATCCAAACCTTGAGCCAAACCTATGCCATTTGTGTCCACCATATCTACCTACTATGTGGTATTTCCTGCCATTCCAAGTAAATACTTCATGTGCTACCTTTAAACAATTCAAAAGCTATCACCTCTTATTTGTGTCAATGTTTTATAGCTCATGAGGAAGTATGTGGTGTTTTATCTTTCGATCTTGTCATTTACTTTTGACAGACTTTCACAATGGACTAGTGGCTTCATCCGCTTATCCAATAATTTTGCAAAAAGAGCTGGCAATGGGGTTCCCACCCCAATTAATTAACTTTCATTAATAATTCTCTTCACATGTTTTGCCCTGATCTATCAGTAAGCAACTTAATTTTGCAAATAGACACTCCTCCATGGTATGTGAATGTTGGAAGGAACCCGAGGATTCGGTTAGCCATGGCTTGTGTAAGCAAAAGGTTGGGGGAGTGTCATCTAATAAATGAAAACTAAAATACATGTGTAAACAAAAGAGAAGAGGGATGATCTACCTTGCTGGTAGAAATAACGTCCTTCATGGGAGCCGCTTTGAAAGTCTGGTTGATAAGGTAGTTAGAGTACCCATTACCATTCGTTGACAACAACAAACACCTCTCAAAACTTTACTTTTATGCTCTCTATATGATTTCAAAACTTAAAAAGCTCTAGCACATGATTTTATCCCTGCTTCCCTCTGCGAAGGGCCTATCTTTTACTTTATGTTGAGTCAGTTTACCTACTTCCTTCCATCTTAGAAGCAAACACTTGTGTCAACTGTGCATTGATTCTTACATACTTGCTTATTTGCATTCATCATATTACTCTATGTTGACTATTATCCATGAGATATGCATGTTGAAAGTTGAAAGCAATGCTGAAACTTATATCTTCCTTTGTGTTGCTTCGATGCCTTTACTTTGAATTTATTGCTTTATGAGTTAACTCTTATGCAAGACTTTTGATGCTTGTCTTGAAAGTACTATTCATGAAAAGTTTTGCTATATGTTATCTATTTGTTAGCAAATATAGATCATTGCCTTGAGTCACTTCGTTCATCTCATATGCTTTGCAATAGTATTATTAAGATTATGTTGGTAGCATGTCACTTCAGAAATTATTATTTTTATCGTTTACCTACTCGAGGACGAGTAGGAACTAAGCTTGGGGATGCTGATACGTCTCCAACGTATCCATAATTTCTGATGTTCCATGCTTGTTTTATGACAATACCTACATGTTTTGCTCACACTTTATAATGTTTTTATGCGTTTTCCGGAACTAACCTATTAACAAGATGCCACAGTGCCAGTTCCTGTTTTCTGTTGTTTTTGGTTCCAGAAAGGTTGTTCGGGCAATATTCTCGGAATTCGACGAAACGAAGACCCAATACCTTATTTTTCCTAAGCATCCAGAACATCAAGGAGAGTCGGAGAGGGGCCGCAGGGCCACCACCATAAGGCGCGGCGCTGCCTGGCCCAGCCGCCAGCCTATGGTGAGGGGGCCCTGTGTGCCCCCTCTGCGTCGCCTCTTCGCCTATAAAACCCCTTTTCGACCTAAAAACGCAATACCAATTGACGAAACCTGTAAAGACTCCAGGGCGCCGCCATCGCGAAACTCCACCCGTAATGTAAGTTCCTCGTTCCTAACCGCCGGACGGGGTGCCCCCGAAGCCATCTCCATCAACGCCACCGCCTCCATCATGTCTCCGTGATTAGTTCCCCCGTGGACTACGGGTTCTAGCCGTAGCTAGTTGGTATTCTCTCCCCATGTACTTCAATACAATGATCTCATGAGCTGCCTTACATGATTGAGATTCATCTGATGTAATCGGTGTTGTGTTTGTTGGGATCCGATGGATTGTTACATTATGATTAGTCTATCTATAAAGTTTGTGAAGTTATTGTTGCTGCAATCTTGTTGTGTTTAATGCTTGTCACTAGGGCCCGAGTGGCATGATCTTAGATTTAAGCTCTATACTTATTGCTTAGATTGTATCTACAAGTTGTTTGCACATGTCTATGTCCGGAACCCGAGGCCCCAAAGTGACAGAAATTGGGACAACCGGAGGGGAAGGCGTAGGTATGAGGATCACATGTTTTCACGGAGTGTTAATGCTTTGCTCTGGTGCTCTATTAAAAGGAGTACCTTAATTTCCAGTAGATTCCCTAGAGGCCCGGCTGCCACCGGCCGGTAGGACAAAAGATGTTGTACAAGTTTCTCATTGCGAGCACGTATGACTATATATGGAAAACATGCCTACATGATTAATAATCTTGATGTTCTGTCTTAATGCTATTTCAATCCTATCAATTGCCCAACTGTAATTTGTTCACCCAACACTTGTTATTGGAGAGTTACCACTAGTGTAGATAGTTGGGAACCCCGGTCCATCTCTCATCATCATATACTCGTTCTACATGTCATTGGAAGTAGTATCAACTATTTTCGGTGCCATTGCTCTCATATTACTATTACGCGCTGTGTTACTGTTACTACGCTTCTCATATTACACGTCACATCACCCCCTAGTGTTTTCAATGAGGTGCAATGAATTGAGACTGGAGATGATGTTGATCCAAATGCTCCAGACGATGATGACTATGACACTGATGGTGAAGATGCATATCCTTCTGATGCTCGCACCATTGTTGTGTCGCAGCGTGCTCTTAATGTGTTGCCTAGTGCATCTACTCAGCGCTGCAATTTGTTCCAAACCAAAGCTTTAGTTGGTCCTGACAAGGCTTGCAAGGTCATTATTGATGGCGGGAGTTGCCGCAATTTAGCAAGCAAGGAGTTGTGCACCAAGCTGAAGTTGAAGTATCTACCGCACCCACATCCATACTATATTCAGTGGTTGAGTGACAATGGTGAGATGAAGGTAAACCACATGGTGCGTGTTGAGTTTGAGATTGGACCGTATAAGGATTGCATTGATTTTGATGTGGTTCCTATGACGGTGTGTCACCTACTATTGGGTCGGCCTTGGCTCTATGACCGTTCTGTGCAACACAATGGCCGTGCCAATACATATCACTTGGAGTACAAGGGCAAGAAAATTAACTTACAGCCTATGTCACCACAACAAATTGTCAATGAGTCTCGTCAGAAGATTGAAGTAAACTTGGAGGATGCACCTCTAGATAGGCGAGAGAATTGTAATATTGTGAGTGATATAACGAAAAGTGAGCGAGTGAATTCCTTAGTTTCATTAGCCACCAAAGAAGACATGAGAGAATTTAGTGAGGATCCTACGGCCATGCCTCTTGTGCTTTTGTACAGGGGTACGGTTTTGGTTTCTAACGACATGACCCCTCTTCCTCTTGGTGTTTCTAATGTTTTGCAGGAATTTGGCGACGTGTTTCCGGAGGAGGTACCCGCAGGACTACCACCATTGCGAGGTATTGAGCATCAAATTGACTTGATTCCCGGAGCTTCGCTGCCCAATAGGGCGCCATATCGCACTAATCCCGAAGAGACGAAGGAGATACAGAAGCAAGTACAAGCGCTACTCGACAAAGGTTATATCCGCATAAGCCTTAGTCCTTGTGTTGTTCCTGTTATTCTAGTTCCTAAGAAAGATGGTACTTGGCGTATGTGCGTAGATTGTAGAGCTATAAACAACATTACTATTCGATATCGTCATCCTATTCCCCGTTTAGAGGATATGCTAGATGAATTGAGTGGTGCTGCTGTTTTCTCTAAAATTGATTTGCGTAGTGGTTATCATCAAATTAGGATGAAAGAAGGGGATGAATGGAAAACTGCCTTTAAAACAAAATTTGGTTTATATGAGTGGTTAGTAATGCCTTTTGGTTTGACTAATGCACCTAGCACTTTCATGAGACTGATGAACCATGTTTTGCGTGAATTTATTGGCAAGTTTGTGGTTGTGTACTTTGATGATATATTAATCTACAGCCGCAATGAATCTGATCATACTATACATATTCGACATGTTTTGCAAGTGTTGCGTGATAATAAACTCTATGGTAATCTTGAGAAGTGCATATTTTGCAAAGATAAGGTCATATTTCTTGGTTATGTTGTCTCTAAGCATGGAGTAGAAGTAGATGTGTCTAAAATTGAAGCTATTCAAAATTGGCCTACTCCCATGAATGTGAGTCAAGTAAGAAGTTTCCATGGTCTAGCTGGGTTTTATAGAAGATTTGTGCCCAACTTTAGTACTATTGCTGCACCTTTGAATGATTTGACTAAAAAGGGTGTTGTCTTTGAGTGGGGCGCAGCCCAAGATCATGCTTTTGATGAACTGAAACGATTGTTAACTTCTGCACCGTTGCTTGCACTTCCTGATTTCAATAAGCAATTTGAGATTGAATGTGATGCTAGTGGTATTGGAATTGGTGGTGTGTTGATGCAAGAGGGTCGTCCCAATTGCATATTTTTCTGAGAAACTTTCTGGTGCTAAGTTGAACTATCCTATATATGATAAAGAATTGTATGCTTTAATTAGAGTTCTTGAGGTTTGGCAACATTACTTGTGGCCAAAAGAATTTATCATACATTCTGATCATGAAGCTTTGAAATATCTGAAAGCTCAATCTACTTTGCATAAGCGTCTAGCTAAGTGGGTTGAGTTCATTGAGTCTTTTCCATACATTATTAAGCATAAGAAGGGAAAAGATAATATTGTTGATGATGCTCTACCTAGGAAGAATATGCTATTAACTCAACTTGATGTTAAAGTTCCTGGATTAGAGATACTATGTGATTTATATGCTACTGATCATGATTTTGCTGAACCATATCGCTTATGTGCTCTTGGTAAAGCATGGGAAAAATATCACATACATGATGGGTTCTTGTTTAGAGCTAACAAACTATGTGTTCCAGAATCGTCTGTGCGTTTGCTCTTATTGCAGGAATCACATGCTGGAGGTTTGATGGGTCACTTTGGGCGTGAGAAGACGCTACTCATGCTAGCTGACCACTTTTATTGGCCAAAGATGAGGCGGGACGTGGATAGATATGTGAAGAGATGCATTACTTGCAACAAGTCCAAGTCCAAGCTGAAGCCTCACGGTTTGTATACTCCTTTACCGGCACCTACTACACCATGGGAAGATATAAGTATGGATTTTGTGTTGGGTTTGTCGCGTACTAAAAGAGGCCATGATTCTATATTTGTGGTAGTGGATAGATTCTCTAAGATGTCACACTTTATTGCCTGCCACAAGAGCGACGATGCGTCGCATATTGCTAACCTGTTTTTCAGGGAGATTGTACGTTTACATGGAGTCCCGAAGACTATTGTTTCTGATCGTGACGTGAAGTTTATGAGCTACTTTTGGAAGACGCTTTGGAGAAAGCTGGGGACGAAGCTACTTTTCAGCACTACTTGTCATCCCCAAACTGATGGTCAAACTGAAGTGGTGAATAGAACATTGTCACAACTATTGAGATCCATGATCAAGAAGAACCTGAAGGAGTGGGAAGAATGTTTGCCGCATGTGGAGTTTGCTTACAACAGGGCGGTACATTCTACCACAGAGTTGTGTCCTTTTGAGGTGGTGTATGGTTTCAAACCCATTACTCCGCTTGATTTGTTGCCTCTACCCATACATGAGAGAGTTAATATGGAGGCATCCAAGAGGGCAGATTTTGTGAAAAAGATTCATGAGAAGACTAAAGAGTTGATTGAGAAGAAAGGCAAGAGCAATGCTGCAAGGATGAACAAGAAGCGCAAAGAGATGTTGTTCAAGCCTGGTGATATGGTCTGGGTACATTTTCGCAAGGATAGGTTCCCGAAGCTGAGGAAGTCTAAGTTGAAGCCTCGTGGTGCTGGTCCTTACAAAGTGCTTGCCAAGATCAATGATAATGCATACTCGATAGATCTTCCAGAAGATGAGTTTGGTGTCAGTAATTCTTTCAATGTTGCTGATTTGACACCATATGACGGAGAAGACCTTGGAGCGTCGAGGTCGACGCCTTTTGAAGGGGGGAGATGATGAGGACATCCCTACCTCACTACTACCTCCGTCATTACCAACTGAAGATGAACCTGCTGTGAAGCTCAAGTCCAATGAAGTCAGGATTGGACCAATGACACGAGCTCGTGCGAAGCTACTTAAACAACAGGTGAACTTGTTCCTAAACGATACCTTGATTGATGAGAACTTTATACTACCTAAGTCCTATTACTTATGTATCATCAGGTATGAAGAGGAGACAAGCATCGCACGAGGAGGAGAGGAGCAGCTGGACGTGAAGATGGACGTGGAGCTGGACAAGGAGCTGGACATGAAGATATCTCATGGACGCGCGAGGGAGGAGCGGGAGGCATGCGCGAGAGGAGAAGAAGAAGTCCAGGCCGGCCCAGCACCCGGTCAGACCGGCCCACGCTGGCGGCCTGCCCCGGTTCGGTCCAATCAAGCCCGACCGGATCCACTCTGGCGCTAACCGGATGCCTCGATCGTGAATCGGACGGGGTTATCGCGCCACCTCCAAAGATCCGGTTTGCACTCGGTCCTCGTTGCTTGAACTGCCAGCTCGGTCTCAGTTCGTCGACGCTTCTGATCGCCGTGTCCGAGTCCTGTCTCGACTGATCTATTCTGGGTCGGTTATTTTCGTACTTTTTCGACCTGAGGTCGTTCCGAACTCCTATATAAGTCCCTGGGACGTCCCCAAAGTTGCTTTAGACCACGTTTAAGATAAACCCTAGTTCATAGTTGTTTGCTTTGCAACTCTATTGAATCTCTACATCCAATTGCTTTGATTTGGTGTGGAATCCCTGAAAGTCTTGTGTGATCTGTTGTTCCATTGGGAATTAGACGGTTGCAACTTACCGCTTCGTGGTCGCGGCTACGTGCGCAAGTGTGTGGAGTTGCGAATATCTTGCAGGGTTGAGAGCTGTTGCATCTGGCACAGGGACCAATCGAGAGATCTCGTTGCGTCCATACAAGTTATCATCAAGTTATCTCCGCTGTGTTCATCGTGTGTTCATCACCATCCACCTCGCTTACTGAGAAGATCGGGTCACACCCTTATCATTATAATTGATCGGATCTAGTACCCTGTTAAGGTTTTTCCGCCACCTCTTGTAGACCTTTCGGCACCTTATAACCCTAATTTCCACCAGAGCATGAAGAGAATAGGGATGCCGAATAGTAAGCATGCATTGGCTCACAACATGTCCATCTAACATCATCTTCTACCTCCACCCACGATAGGCGTAATCGGTCCATATCTCGAGATCGTCCGGGCATAAAAGAGGCAATCAAACCATGCCACACACAGAAATTATGGTTTTTACATGACATTGTATGTCCGAGATCTAAAGTTGTATAAAATATGTGTCTCCAGTGTGCTACCATTCCGATCTTCGACCGTGACCCCTCCGAACAAAATATACCATCATAAAATACCTTGACAAGCATGCTGTAGAGAGAGTTACATCTTTTGATCGAGATCTTGATTTCAACAAATGACGACGAGATCATCGTCATCGTGGAAGAGGTCATGCATTGAAATCCCAGCCCCCGATGTCGTGATTACCACCACGTTGGGGAAACTCACCCAATCTGCTTGCTAATGTACCGCCACTCAGGCATGGTGAAACACTCCCTGAAGCCAACGATGGAGGACCTAGTCTGGACCTCAACCTCGAATGGGCCCCCCCTGAGTCTAAGAAGCACCTTGTTGCTGCGATGGAGAGCTCCATCAACCACCGCGAACGCGACACCAACCGCAAAAACAAGGAACAAGGCACTAGATCATGCAAAAGGGATCTCCTCACTAACAATGACATGCCCACCAGAGCAGAGGAGTCCAAGCAAAATCTCCCTAGCACTAATCATGCCGCTGGCCATGCATCCCTACGACATTGTTAGATGGGCTAATACTTATTGACCACCCTTCTGACTACGTGATGCCAAAGAAATCGCTCACACCTGACTCACCCCCGGGATTCTACATCAACCCTAACTCGGGAGCTTCACTCTCTAGACCGGTCCTAGTGACAAACGTGTATATCACATCCCTTGACTATGATGAGGATCTCAGATTAGAAGGATATGAGGGTCCTGATTCAGCCAACCTAGATGATCTCTAAGAAGGATGGGAGTACCTACTTTCCCCTCCTCCTGGGACATGAGCTCCTACGAACCCTGGCGCCATTTTTTTGATTGGCATGCTAGAATCGGGGGGACCAACAAAGGCTTCACTAAGAGGTGACCGACTCACGGATCTGGAAGAGGTGGCGGACACTCCACCCCGATGGGGTGGATCTTCAAAGCAACCCTTTGAGGCAGAGGCACCCGGATATGTCGTCTAAACCCTCCAGATGATTTATACACCACAAACGGCCATGGAAACATGGAGTTTAACACTCGTGTCATCCTTCGGACCTCCCACGGGGGATTAGTGGCGTGTCTCAAGACTTTCTCCTTGAAAATCGGGCGGACGGCAAACCGCCATCAAGGGACACCCTATCAGCACGCCGATCTCTCACCACTCAAGCGGAGTCCTTCCAGTAGGCCATCCAAGACTCCTCCCAAGAGCCCGCTCGACCCTTTTCAGCGAGCCACAGTCTTGTGTTGATTTTTGTCGTCGAGCCCGGTCATGCATGGCTGTAGAATATAGCGGCACAAAGGAAACACCATTTGTACTTAACCTATCACCGGATTACACAGAGAGGGTTGTGGCTGCGCGCCACAATTTCTATACTCAAGTAACTGTGATCGAAGAGTATGGGGGGGTGACACCCGTCTCGAACTCTCACTGGCAAACTTCCACCACCAGGGAATCACACAGTCATAGGTATTCTTCTTCTAGCAATCTCTAGTCAGTGGATTCAATACAAAAATCATTCTTCACCCAATCCGTTGAGGATTTATGTGACCACTGAAATCCTAAGAAGGAATGAAGAAGGGAAGGAACTAGGCTTTACAACAGATAATAAAAGGAAAGTTCAAAATCTCCTGAGAGTATTCCTAACCAGTCTGAAATATTGATTCAAAGATTTGATTCGGAGTTGCCTCCATTGGTGTTGCAGAAACAAGCTCTCACAGTAGGAGTGTAAATTGAATCCCAATTCTTCATGTCTACTAGCATTGGTAAGGGAAGGACGGATCGTTAAGGAGAAAGTAGAAGTACAATAATAGGATGAATCGTCTTATTGAAGGCACTGATCATTCTCCGAGAGTTCGATATAACCCTCGAGTCATCCTTGTGGGGAAAATAATCTGATGACACAACACTCTGCACTTCGAGTCCCAACGTCATCAGCGACGTTCGACGAATCTAAGATATTAGCTCATGCCTTAGCTCAATAAACCCCTTCTTGTCCAATGGCTTGGTGAAGATATCCGCCAATTGATCCTTGGTGCCAATGAAGTAGAGCTCGATGTCACCTCTAGAAATGTGATCCTGGATGAAGTGATTCCGGATTTCAATGTGCTTCGTCTTCCCATGGAGAACCGGGTTGTAGGCGATCTTGATGGCGGTGTCATTATCAAATAGGAGAGGCACCTTGTCGTACTTGAGTCCACACTCCTCCAAAGTTGCCGCATCCATAGAACTTGAGCACAACAACTTGCCGTGGCAACATACTCGGCATCGGTGGTAGAGATAGAGACGCAATTTTGCTTCTTCGAACACCAAAAAAACCATTGAGAGCCCAAGGAAGTGACATGAACCAGAGATTGACTTCCTATCAATCTTGTCGCCCGCCCAATCCAAATCCGTGAATCCACATAAGGAGAAATCCGTGTCCTTTGGATACTAAAGTATGAAGTTATGCATATTCACCAAATATCGAAAGATTCTCTTAACCGCCATGAGGTGGCTTTCTTTAGGAGCCACTTGAAACCGTGTGCACACACCAACACTAAGCATAATATATGTACGGGAGGCACAAAGGTAAAGGAGCTAACCTATCATTGAGCGGTAGAGCTTTTGGTCGACGGCCTTGCCATTTGGGTCGAGGGCGAGTTGGCATTCGAGAGCCATGGGAGTTCCAACACCATTTGCGGCGTTCATGTCAAAGCGCTTGAGCATATCTTGAATGTACTTGGCTCGATTGAAGAATGTCCCTTCACGAAGTTGCTTGATCTCGAATCCAAGGAAGAATTTGAGCTCTCCCATCGTGGACATCTCAAATTTGTTCGTCATCAAATTAGCTAATTGCTCATTAAAAAACATTGTTAGTCGACCCAAAGATGATATCACCTACATAGATTTGGCATACGAAAAGATCTCTGTTGAAACTCTTAGTAAAAAGAGTGGGATTGATTCTCCCCACTTCGAACCCGCGGTCTAGTAGTAACTCACGCAAATACTCATACCACACACGTGGGGCTTGTTTAAGGCCATACGGAGCTTTGTTCAGTCTAAAGACGTGTTCCGAAAAGTGAGGGTCCTTGAACCCTGGAGGTTGCTTGACATATACTTCCTCTTATAAAGGACCATTAAGGAAGGCACTCTTAATATCCGTTTGTTGGAGCTTGAAACCATGGTGAGCGGCATAAGCCAAAAGGATACGTATCAACTCCAGTCGAACAACGGGTACATATGTCTCGCCATGTCAAATCCTTCCACTTGTGAGTAGCCTTGAGCCACTAATCTCGCCTTGTTGCAAATGACCATCCCATTCTCATCTTGCTTGTTCTTGAAGACACATTTGGTGCCGATAACATTGCGGCACGAGCTTGGCCTTTCAACTAAGGTCCACACCTTGTTCCTCTTGAAGTTGTTCAACTCCTCGTGCATTTCTAGCACCCAATCAATGTCTTCAAGAGCTTCATACACCTTTTGAGGCTCTACCATTGAGATGAATGCATGATGCTCACTAAAATTTGACAATTGCTTGCGAGTAGAGACTCTTGCTCGAACATTGCCGATGACATTCTTGAGAGAATGTTACTTGAGGTGTGATGTTGTGTAGAGGACGCAGTTGGGAAACCCCAAGAGAAGGTATGATGAGCACAACAATGGGCTTCTAGAAGAAACCAAGGTTTATCTGGACCTCAAGAGAGAAGAAATCACTTGAAGGTGTTGCTATCTGACTTTGGCAGGCGCACTACCGGTGTCAGCAATGCAACATGGAACCTGCACACAACACAACCAAATTACTTTGCCCCAACGTGATGCTGAAAACAAAGGATTAAACGTATAGTGTGGAAAGAGATGTTTGTTTGCGTGAAATAAAGAGAACATGTGTTTGCAGTAGATGGATTCATCATTGTAAAAGAAAAGGACCGGGGTCCACAGTTCACTAGAGGTTTCTCTCCATAAAGATAAATAACATGCTGGGTAAACAAATTACGGCTGCACAATTGACAGAATAAAGACCATACATAACAATATGATTACTATGAGATTCATTTGGGCATTACAACAAGATTCATAGACCGTAATCAAACTACATCTATGACTAATAATACACCTTCAAGTTAGTATCCGCACCCCTTTCAGTATTAAGTTGAAAGCGACATATTATTGCATTAAGTAAAGTGTGTAAAGTAAACAAAAGAATTATCCTTGGATAAAGCATTGTTGTTTTCCTCTAGTAGCAACAAGACATCTACAACCTTAGAAGCTATTGTCACTCCCAGATTACTAGAGGCATGAACCCACTATCGAGCATAAATACTCCCTCTTGGAGTCACAAGCACATACTTGGCCAGAGCATCTACTAGCAACGGAGAGCATGCAAGATCACAAATAACATATGACAAGTATATAATCAATCTCAACCATAGTATTCAATATTCATCGGATCCCAGCAAACACAACATGTAGCATTACATAAAGATGATCTTGATCATGATAGGCAGCTCACAAGATCTAAACATGAAGCATAATGAGGATAAGACAACCATCTAGCTATCACATGGACCCGTAGTCCGAGATGAACTACTCGCGCACCACTTCGGAGGCCGGCATGGTGATGAAGAGGCCTCGGTGATGATCTCTCCGGCAGGGTGCCGGGAAGAGCTTCAGAACCCTCCCGAGCTAGGGTCGACGATGGCGGCGGCGACGGAACTTTTCGTGGATGGAGGCTTGGGTATTTAGGTTTTTCCCGAACATATGAATATATAGGCGGAAGGGCAAGGTCAGTGGGTGCCCGAGGGGCCCACACCATACCTAGGCGCGGCCAGGGGTGGGCCGCGCCTAGGGGTGGTGGGCCACCTCCCTGTATCTTCTCCGTCTCCCTCTAGACTCGTCTCGTGATAGTAAAATAGGAACTTCAGCTTTCGTTTCAATTCCGAGAATATTTCGTACAACTGAAATACAAAAACAGCAGAAACAAGAACTGGCACCGTGTGCATCTTGTTAATAGGCTAGTTCCAGAAAATGCATAAAAATGCCACGAAGTGTAAACAAAACATATAGAAATTGGTGTAAAACAAGCATGGAGCATCAAAAATTATAGATACGTTTGCAACGTATCAAGGTGTAGATGGCGTGTTAGCTTGTTTTCATGGCGAGTTTTGGCTTCCTTGATTGTTTCATTGGAATCCTCCATGTCATCTCCACTATTCTGGTCATCGCCTTGACCTTCATTGCCCTGCCTTTCATGACCTCCATTGGAAGAATCCCTTGTATCATGAAATGGAGGTGAGGCGGACTTTCCACGGGACCCGGATGTTTCGGGGGTCCCAAGGGCCGGATGATCCGGGGCGGCTGGATGATCCGGCCTGGAGGACCCCAGATTATCTGCTCTAGCCTCAGCTACAGCTTCTTGCTCTTGAGCAGCAGGTTCAGGTACACTTGTTTCTTGAGTGTTGCTTGGCACCTCAGGAACTGGAGTCTGGTCTAGTGTTGGTGATGGCTCCACATGCTTGGAAATTTGTCCTTCTAAGTCGGCCACAAGGTGTCCCTCAACAGGTTGGAGAACTCCAATACCCATTCTTCCTATGGCCTCCGAGGAATTGCATCACCTGCAAGACTATAAACGCTTTGCTCTTCCCGAGAACCGTTATCCTCGAAGAATTCTACGTCACAAGTCTCAACAACACGAAATGTGGTCTTGTTGAAGATTCTATAGGTGTGGGACTCCGCGGCATTGCCAAAAAATATACCTTCTTGAGCTTTGGATTCGAACTTAGATAGACTTGTGGAAATATAAGAGGAAGTATAAGCGGTTGGTGGAATGGCATGCGGTGGAGATAGCTTCCACCCAATAATTGTACGGAGATTTGAACTCCGACATCATTGTTCTTACCGCCTTAATCAATGTATGGTTCTTCCTCTCAGCGACACCATTTTGTTGAGTATAGGGAGTCGAGTATTGACAAGAAATACCCTCCTCACTAAAGAACTCAAAAAGAGTATATTTCTTGAACTCGGTGCCATTGTCGCTCCTTATTGCGATGATCTTGGCGTCGAACTTGCATTGAACTTGGTTGGTGAAGTCGATCATGGTTTGTTGAGTCTCACTCTTGATCTTGAATAAATAGACCCAACAACAGCATGAAAAGTCATCCACGATGACGAGACAATACTTCTTGCCACATAGACTCTCACGAGAGGGAGGATCAAAAAGGTCCGCATGAATAAGCTCCAAGCATCTTGTAGTCGAGATGATAGTCTTGGCCTTATGGGGATTCCCATGCATTTTCCCTTCAACACAAGCCCCTACAAACACGATCTTTGCAAAAGGAAACACTATCCATTAGTCCGAGGATGTGACCACCCTTGTGAAGGCTTTGCAAAAGTGCGCATGTTGGCATGGGCTAGGCGCGATGCCAAAGCCACCCATCATCTTTCTTTGCGTATAGAAAAATGGAGGACGGTGTGGTTTTCCCCGAAAAGTCCACCACATACAATCCGGATTCGACATATCCGACAAAAGCAACTTTTAGCGACTTGATCCACAAGGGTAGCATAATGATGACCCACAAGTATAGGGGATCGCAACAGTCTTCGAGGGAAGTAAAACCCAATTTATTGATTCGACACAAGGGGAGAAGAATACTTATAAGCCTTAACATTGAGTTGTCAATCAGCTTGCACAAATAGACTTGCTCGCAAGAGTTTATCAATAACACCAAAGAGAGAGGAAAATAAAGCAGCATGTAATGAAGACAACAAGTAGTGATTTTAGTAAACAACAGGATTAAAATATTGTAGGCACAGGATGGATGAACGGGCGTTGCATGGATAAGAGAACTCATGTAACAATCAAGGCAGGGCATTTGCAGATAATAATAAAATGGTATCCAAGTACTAAACAATCCATAGGCATGTGTTCCGTATATAGTCAGTACGTGTTTCAATGAGAAACTTGCACAACATCTTTTGTCCTACCAGCTGTGGCAGCCGGCCTCTAGGGAAACTACTGGCAATTAAGGTACTCCTTTAATAGAGTACCGGAGCAAAGCATTAACACTCCGTGAACACATGTGATCCTCACATCACAGCCTTCCCCTCCGGTTGTCCCAATTTCTGTCACTTTGGGGCCTCGGGTTCCGGACAGCAACATGTGTATACAACTTGCAGGTAAGATCATAAAACAATGAATATCTTCATGAATCAATAACATGTTCAGATCTGAAATCATGGCACTCGGGCCCTGTGACAAGTATTAAGCATAACAAGTTGGAACAATATCATAAAAGTACCAACTACGGATACAAGGCACTATGCCCTAACAATCTTATGACTATTACATGAACAATCTCATCCAATCCCTACCATCCCCTTCAGCCTACAACGGGGGAATTACTCACACATGGATGGGGGAATCATGGATGGTTGATGGAGAGGCGCTCAGGGTTTGGCGATGATCTCCTCCACCCCTGTCCCGGCAGGGTGCCGAACGGAATTTCTAGTCCCGAGACGGAGTTTCGCGATGGCGGCGGAGTTCTGGACGTCTTCTGGAAATATGGTCGAACCCCCCGTGCGTTTTTAGGTCGAAAGCGTTAAGTAGTCCAGAGGAGAGCTGGGGGCTGCCCGAGGCGCCCACACACAGGCCGGCGCGCCTAGGGGCCTGCCGCGCCGCCTGGTGGGGTGGCTGCCTCATGGCCCCCCTCCTTCGGTCTTCTGGTCCGTTATTCTTCTCGTGAAAATAGGCCCATTGGAATTAATCCCGGGGATTTTCCTGAAAGTTGAGTTTCTGCACAAAAACGAGACACCAGAGCAATTCTGCTGAAAACAGCGTTAGTCCGTGTTAGTTGTATCCAAAATACACAAATTAGAGGCAAAACAATAGCAAAAGTGTTCGGGAAAGTAGATACGTTTTGGACGTATCAACTCCCCCAAGCTTAGCTTATTGCTTGTCCTCAAGCAATTCAGTTAACAACTGAGTGCGATAAAAGAACTTTCACGAACACATTTGTTCATATGATGTAAATATTCTCATGATATGGACAAGTACTTAGGCAATTCATAATAAGATACATGCAAATAAAGTCATCTAATAGCTATGTCAATCATGGAAAAGGTACCAACAAATTAATAATAAGCATCATGAATCATGTCTATCAGCAAGATTGCAATGTTCATAAAAGGATATGATAAAGTGGTATCTCGCTTGCCCGTATTTGTACAAAACATAAATGCTCGGGCACCTTTGAAGTTCATGGAAAGACTAGAAGTAGAGATTGTCAAAGATAAAAGCATCAAAGTTATACCACAATTAATCACATTTTGGGACAAGCATATTATACTAAGAATGAAAATTGTGCTCTCAAGAAAGTGCTCAAAGAAAGGATGGTGACTCAACATAAAAGTAAAGGATTGATCCTTCGCAGAGGGAAGCAGGGATTAACATGCGCTAGAGCTTTTCATTTTTAAACAGGAGTAAAATTATTTTGAGAGGTGTTTGTTGTTGTCAACGAATGGTAGTGGGCACTCCAACTACCTCACAACCAGACTTTCAAGAGTGGCTCCTATGAAGGACGTTATCTCTACCAGGAAGGTAGATCATCCCTCTTCTCTTTGTTTACACACGTACTTTAGTTTTATTATGGATGACACTCCCCCAACCTTGCTTACACAAGCCATGGCTAACCGAATCCTCGGGTGCTTCCAACATTCACATACCATGGAGGAGTGTCTATTTGCAAATTAAGTTGCTTACTGATAAATCAGGGCAAAACATGTGAAGAGAATTATTGATGAAAGTTAATTAATTGGGGCTGGGAACCCCGTTGCCAGCTTTTTTGCAAAATTATTGGATAAGCGGATGTGCCACTAGTCCATTGGTGAAAGTCTATCAGAAGTAAATGACAAGGTTGAAAGATAAACACCACATACTTCCTCATGAGCTATAAAACATCAACACAAATTGAGAAGCATTTTGAAGGTTTAAAGGTAGCACATGAGAATTTACTTGGAATGGTTTGAAATGCCATGCATAGGTATTTATGGTGGACACTTTGGAATAACTTGGTTTTCAGGGGTTTGGAAGCACGAGCAGCGTTCCCGCTCAGTACAAGTGAAGGCTAGCAATAGACTGGGAAGCGACAATCAAGAGAGCAATAACTGTCATAATCATGCTTGCGGCAAAATAAATTAACGGAGGCATAAAAGTGATACAAGAACTCTGAAGCAAAGTAAATCATCGAGGCTTAATTGACTTTTGTTTAGTCATATGCATGCGTGAGCATGTGCCAAGTCGATTCAAGTGAATTATTCAGAGGAGGATACCACAATGTCATACCTATCTATGAATAAAACAATGCAAGCAGATATTCATGACATGCTACTCATTATTAATAAATTGGAACTAAACATGAGAGATCATGAACTACTAGACTTTCATTAAATGACATATACCTCACATGAACCAGCTAAGCATGCTCACATGGATGAGTATATGTACAAAAATGAAAACAAATAGAGTTCATACCAGCCTCTCACCACAGTCGAGTTGTCGTAGATCGTCATTATTGCCTTTCACTTGTGTAGCTTGAATAATATGGAATGAAAACCAAGCTCCAGCCACCGGAGACCGCTGAACTCCATAATAAACTTTACAAAACCAAAGAAGAACAACAAATATTTTTGGTGTTTTCGGGTTAGAAACAAGAACAAAAGGAAACAAGCAAACAAAGCAAAATCTTTTTGGATTTTCTCATAGCAAACCAACGATAGCAAATAAGGTAAAATAGGAACAAAGAACCAAATAAACAAATGGTGAAGAGAAACAACAGAAATATTTTTGGTCTTTTTGTGTTTTAGGAAAGAAACAAAGCAAAAACAAGAGAATGAAAACTAAAAGAAACACAGAAAAGCAAGATGGCAGAAATCTGCCAAAACTTGACAGCAGTACAGTAATCGATTTTTACGAAAATCTTCCGCTGCTCAGCTCGAAAAGTGTTCAACTAATGAAAGTTAGATAACAACCTGGGGAACATGCACAAAAATTGGCTTCGCAAAATAACGTTCTGGCTGTTTTTGAGAATTTTTTTGGTATCAGTCCAGAATCTGTTTTCAAACAGCACTTCCCCAAATATCATCTCCTCTTATTAGAAACCACTAAACAAGTATATACAAATATCCAGCAATTGTAATATGCAATGAATGAGTGATGCCGGCATACCTCCCCCCAAGCTTAGGCTTTTGGCCTAAGTGGAGATCAACCCCAGCGAGGGTCAGGGTTCCACGCCGGTGGATCATACATGGTGTGGTCATAATAAGGTCCCTGTGCAGAAGAAAAGGGTGAAGGCTCCACATGCCCAAAATGTTGATGCGAAGAGCTCGCTGCATCGGATGACAAGTCGAGGTGTTCCTCGACCTCCTCCGTGCCGTCCCCTGCATGATGGCCATCCCCCTCTATGTATGCATTCAGTTCATCTTCCATGACTGACTATTTTTCCTGAAATCAAGGTTGAACAAAACAGGTGCAGACAATCCTACTAGCCTTTCAGTTTTCTTAGTTGTTCTCCAAGTTTTCTTGTAAAATGTTATCTTGTAAGACAGGTTACTCAAATTAGACAAATCAGAAACAAAGTCATGTTTAATCATGGAAACAATGTCAAGTTTCTCTATGGAGAGCTGAATATCAAGATGGTGAGGTTCTACACCATGCATAGCTAATAAACGAGAGGCGATGAGACCTCCACAAATTCCTCCCTTCTCACGGTTAGTAGCAAGTCTATAGGCTATCAAAGCACCCAAATTATAAGTCCTATCACATTGCAATGCAGCAGCTAGGAAAGCCAAATCCTGGATAGATAACTTATTTGCATTCTTTCTAGCAAGAACGCACTTGGTGATGAAATAAGCAAAGTAGCGAATAGCTGGGAGTTGAATACTACTGATTTTACCACTATCATCTGAGAAGCTTCTCCTTTGACAAATCATCTTGTATAGACTCAAAAGCTCATGCGGCAGTCCCCTAACCTTCTCGCATGATCCCCATTGTGGCACTCTAATTGCTGTACAAAAATCATCAAAGGGCAAGTTGACAGTTTTATTATAAATTTTGTATCGAACCATGGGGTTAGTTTGGGACCAATTGAATTCAAAATCCTGCACCACTGACATGGTTAGTTTTGCATATTGGTAAGGTTCACCAACAACAAAACTTTCCAACCCTGCATTGGAAATCAGATTTTGAACATCTCGCAAGATTCCTGCACTCCTCATAAAATCAACGCATGGGTAGTAAGAGGGGTATACTCCCTCTTCGCGGTGAACTCTCATAACTTCTTGCACCTCCAATTCTTGTTGGTTCAGTTGGTGCCTATTCCACTCCATTTTCTGAAATTTTTCAACAAACATTATAAAAGTTGATTTGGAGACATATAATTGAGGGAAACTACTATAGGAACTTGCTAGAGTACTAAACATGCATCAAAACTCATTTCTACAACTTGAATCAAGCATGCAAGCTCACTTAACATGTTACCTACAGCAGCAAAATATTCAAGATATACTCAACCAAACAAAATTCTATTTGGATAATCGGAGGAGTCACATACCGGAGAGCAAATGTGCCAAATTTCAGACAGAAATCTGGGCTGAGCAAAGAGATCGAAAAATCCTGAGCTCTTGAGCAAAAACGCGAGTGAGAGAAAGTTGGTACGAGTTTTTTCGGGAGAGAGAGTAGAATGGGAGGAAGAGATGAGTTAGTGGGGCAAGGAGGGGCCCACACCACAGGGTGGCGCGCCCCCTCCTGGCCGCGCCGGCATGGGGGCAGCCCTGGGGTGCCCCACTGGTCAGCCCTGGTGCTCCCAGGTAGCTCTTCGAAAAATAAGACCAACGGTATAATTTTTGTAAATTTTTGAAAACTTTGAAAAATGCACATTTCTGGGTGTTAAAATTATTATTACAGGGCAGAAAAAGATTTTGAAATCTCTAAACAATTAAAGAACCTTGCAAAACAAATAGTGCTACAACAAGTAAAACAAGTGGAGGAAGAAAGAAATGTTGTTTAGCTCCTCTATGCATTTAAAATATACTTGTTAACAAGGTTGATCAAGTCTTGCTACCAAATAAATTTTACATGACATAAGAAGAAATAAACCTCAAATCAATCATGTTACCTTATATTGAATTGATATGGATCCAATCACAAGAGTTTGATATTCTTCTTTAGGCTCATATATAGGACAATCAATAATTCCCACTTTGATAGTTCTCAAATTAGAAATTGTATTAACTCCATATACTTTATCAATCCTCTTGGGAAAATAGACAGTATGTTCCTTGTCATCAACATTGAAAGTGACTTTTCCTTTATTGCAATCAATAACAGCCCCTGCAGTATTAAGAAAGGGTCTTCCAAGAATAATAGACATATTATCATCTTCAGGCATTTCCAACACAACAAAATCAGTTAATATTAAGCAATTTTGAGTAACTTGAACAGGAACATCTTCACATACACCAACAGTAATAGCAGTAGATTTATCAGCCATTTGCAAAGATATATCAGTAGGTATCAACTTATCTAAATCAAGTCTCTTGTAAAGAGAGAAAGGCATCACACTAACTCCTGCTCCCAAATCACATAGAGCAGTTCTAACATAATTATTTTTTATGGAACAAGGGATAGTTGGTATACCTGGGTCTCCCAGCTTCTTTGGAACCTTGCCATTGAAAGAGTAATTAGCGAGCATAGTGGAAATCTCCTCATTAGGAATTTTCCTTTTATTAGAGACAATATCTTTCATATATTTTGAATAAGGAGGCAATTTAATAGCATCAGTCAAAGGGATTTGCAAAAACAAAGGTTTCATCCAATCACAAAATTTATTATAGTGTTCCTCCTCCTTTGATTTTAGTTTCTTAGCAGGAAAAGGCATTTGCTTTTGAACCCAAGGTTCTCTTTCATTACCATGTTTCTTAGCAATAAAATCTTCTTTAGTGTACTTTTTATTTTTAGCATGCTTTTCAGGTTCATTTTCAATTTCTTCTTTATCAGAAGCATCATTCTTATCATTATCTTTATCATGTTCATTACCACTTTCAGTTTCAGCATCAGAAATAGAAATACTATTAGGATCATTAACAGGTTCAGAGGATTCTACAACAGTTTTATGTTTCTTCTTCTTTTTCTTAGAAGGAGCACTAGTTTCTTTAGTTCGTTGAGAATCTTGTTCAACTCTTTTGGGATGCCCTTCAGGATATAGAGGATCCTGGGTAGAAACACCACCTCTAGTTGTTACTTCATAAGCATGTTTTTCTTTATGAGTATTTTTTAACAAGTCATTTTGCACTTTAGTAAGTTGATCAATTTGAGTTTGAATCATATGAAAATGTTTAACAAGCATCTTAACATCATTGGAGGTTCTCTCCACAATATCATGCAATTTACTAATAGCTTGAGAGTTTTCCATTAGATGATTCTCTACTCTCATATTAAAGTTATTTTGCTTAACAACATAATTATCAAATTCATCTAAACATTGATCAGGAGGTTTTGAGTAAGGAATATCTCCTTTATCAAAGCGTTGAAGAGAGTACCTCAATCGTGGATGAAGGGGGAATTATCTTACATAGATCTTCTATAGGAGGTAAATTCTTCACATCTTCAGATTTAATACCTTTCTCCATAAGAGATTTCTTGGCTTCCCTCATATCTTCATCATTTAATTCAATCATACCCCTCTTCTTCAATACTGGTGTCGGGGTTGGTTCAGGTGTAGACCAATCATCATGATTTTGTCTTATTTTGGCCAATAATTCTTCAGCTTCTCCGGAGTTCTTTTCCTGAAAACACAATCAGCACAACTATCCAGGTATGCCCTAGACTCAATGGTTAGTCCACTATAAAATATATCAAGTAAATCATGCTTTTCCAAATCATGTCCAGGCCGAGCTCTAATAAGAGAGCAAAACCTTGCCCAAGCTTCAGGCAATTTCTCTCCATCTTCTTGATCAAAACTATAAATTCTCTGCAGAGCAATATGTTGAGCACTAGCAGGAAAATATTTTCGAAAGAAAACATCAAGCAAACAACTTGGACTATCAATAGAATCAGGAGGCAAACTATTATACCAAATCTTAGCATCATCCTTTAATGAGAAAGGAAAAAATTTAGCAACAAAATAAGTACGCATCTTAACATCATCAGAAAACAAGCTACTCAAAGTAGAAAGTTCATTCATGTGCTCTACAACACTTTCTTTTTCAGTACCACAAAAGGGTGTTTTCTCAACAATAGATATATGAGATAAATCAAGAGAAAAATCATAATCTTTATCCTTAATGTTTATAGGAGATGTGGCAAATTTAGGATCAGGAGACAGTTTATATCTAACAACATGTTGTGCAATAAGCTTTTTAAGGTTACTTGTACTAGTAGTAGCATTGCATTTATCAATAAAATCATCATCAAGTTCCACATAATCTTCATCAAGGTCATCAGACTCAGGTGAATTAACAGGTGTAACAATATTTTCATTAGGAGTTTCAGTATTTTCAATTTGTCTAGACCTAGCAATTGTAGCATCTAGAAAAGGACCTAATGAACCATTTTCATCAAGCACAGTAGAAGCATCATCAAAATTATCAGAGGAATTTTCAGATTCAGCAGAAATACCAACACGTGAAGCTTGTGGTGGTGAAACAAGTTGACTTATCACAGATGGTGAATCAAGAGCAGCAGAGGTACTCAGAGTTGTACCTTTTCTTGTAGTGGATGGTAATATGGCGACTTTAGCATCGCGAGTTTTACCCATGATGGAGGATTTGCAGCGAACAATATCAATTCAGGTGAACTTGCAAATAAAGCTATGCTCCCCGGCAACGGCGCCAGAAAATAGTCTTGATGACCCACAAGTATAGGGGATCGCAACAGTCTTCGAGGGAAGTAAAACCCAATTTATTGATTCGACACAAGGGGAGCCAAAGAATATTTGTAAGCCTTAACATGAGTTGTCAATTCAGCTGCACCTGAAATAGACTTGCTCGCAAGAGTTTATCAAGAGCAGCAGTTTTATAGCAAGAGTAGAGGAAATATAAGCAAGGTAATGAAGACAACAGTAGTGATTTTAGTAAACAACAAGATTAAAATACTGTAGGCACAGGATGGATGAACGGGCGTTGCATGGATAAGAGAACTCATGTAACAATCAAGGCAGGGCATTTGCAGATAATAATAAAATGGTATCCAAGTACTAAACAATCCATAGGCATGTGTTCCGTATATAGTCGTACGTGCTCGCAATGAGAAACTTGCACAACATCTTTTGTCCTACCAGCCGGTGGCAGCCGGGCCTCTAGGGAAACTACTGGCAATTAAGGTACTCCTTTTAATAGAGTACCGGAGCAAAGCATTAACACTCCGTGAACACATGTGATCCTCACATCACAGCCTTCCCCTCCGGTTGTCCCAATTTCTGTCACTTTGGGGCCTCGGGTTCCGGACAGCAACATGTGTATACAACTTGCAGGTAAGATCATAAAACAATGAATATCTTCATGAATCAATAACATGTTCAGATCTGAAATCATGGCACTCGGGCCCTAGTGACAAGCATTAAGCATAACAAGTTGCAACAATATCATAAAAGTACCAACTACGGATACTAGGCACTATGCCCTAACAATCTTATGACTATTACATGACCAATCTCATCCAATCCCTACCATCCCCTTCAGCCTACATCGGGGGAATTACTCACACATGGATGGGGGAATCATGGATGGTTGATGGAGAGGCGTCGGTGGCGATGATCTCCTCCAATTCCCCGTCCCGGCAGGGTGCCAGAACGGAGTTTCTGGTCCCGAGACGGAGTTTCGCGATGGCGGCGGAGTTCTGGACGTCTTCTGGAAATATGGTCGAACCCCCCGGCGTTTTTAGGTCGAAAGCGTTACAGTCCGAGGAGAGCACTGGGATGCCCGAGGCGCCACCACCATAGGCCGGCGCGGCCTGGGGCCCGCCGCGCCGCGGTGGGGTGGCTGCCTCGTGGCCCCTCCCTGGTCTTCTTGCTCCGTTATTCTTCTGTGAAAATAGGCCCATTGGAATTAATCCCGGGGATTTTCCTGAAAGTTGAGTTTCTGCACAAAAACGAGACACCAGAGCAATTCTGCTGAAAACAGCGTTAGTCCGTGTTAGTTGTATCCAAAATACACAAATTAGAGGCAAAACAATAGCAAAAGTGTTCGGGAAGTAGATACGTTTTGGACGTATCACATAACGTCAACATGAAAGAAACAAAGTTCCATGCGAGCTAATTAACGAACAGAGAGAATATTGTAGCCAAGGGTCTCCACAAGGAGGACGTTCACAAGGGATACATCCGGTGTGACCACAACCTTACCAAGACTCGTTACCTTTGAGCAAGTTTTGTCACCATAGGAGACCGTAGTGTTGCTTGGCATCACTTCAGTGACTAGGTCCTTGCTTCTGGTCATATGGTTGGTGGCGGCGCTATCAAGCACCCATTTTGCACCACCGGAAGCGACATCCTACACAAGATTACGTCTTGGATTTAGGTCCCCATTTTTCAATGGGTCATATCATGTTAGTAACAAGGGGCTTCGGAACCCAAATAGTCCAATCAACATTGTCCTCATAAGGACCAATAAAGCGAGCACGAATATGTCCATAATAATCGACAAAGAGAATATGAGAGGGATTGTTAGCGCCCGCATAGCCCTTAGTGGTGGGGCCAATAACTCCCACCCCCTTTGGGTTAGAGTCATTGGTCTCTTGGACCCAACCATTCTTCTTATTGCTTCTTCTTCTTCTTCTCTTCCTCTTTGGCTTGGTAGCCACTCCTCCTTCATTGCACGAGCCCTCTTTGCTCCATCTTTTGCTTTATCATGAAAAGAGCAAAAGTGGGGGTTATCTCGATTGTAAGGGTACATTGCCCCTATGTGTGGTTTTGGTAATTAATGACAACCCCTATGGACTAATGTTTTCATTGAGTTTATATGAAGGAATATTCCATAGGTACTACTTGTAGTCCATGTGTTGGATTCAAGTATGGATGCCATGAAGATAAAGATATACCTTGAGTATTGGCATCAAGATCATCGATTTGAAGATATATATGTGATATGATCAAGAAGAAGAAATGAAGATAGAGTTCTTATGTGGAACTCAATATTAGCCATGCTCTAGCTTATGTGATAAGCAATGAATGATCAAGATCTTGAGTGCTTGATTCCAAGTGAAGAATTCAAGTTATGGCTCTAAGTCGGTGTCATGATAGTCTCATAAGTTGAGCTATGGTTGACTAAGATTTAGAGCATGCAAACAAATGAAGAATTCTATATACACCTCAAGATAGTATGATAGAGCATGAGAAGATACAAGGTTGACCAATACAAAGAGTGAAGAATAGATTCAAGTTTGGTCAACACATGAAGCATGAAGAATGTGCCACGTGAAGTCATGTGGTATGGTAAGCCTTGTCAATTATGCTTTATGAACTAACCCATCATATATGTGCCCTTGTGTTGTCTATGTGGGTTAGGTATCTTTCCATGGGCATGCATCAAAAGTGAGATCTCATATAGCCCATGAGAGGATGACATCAAGTGGTGATCGTCATCAAGGTTGAGTTGGGCAAGTTCAAGTTGAGCATCTCAAGAGGATCATATGCTTGAAGCTTGCCGTCCATTTGGTGATAATGGACATGTGAAGATGTGCATCAATGGAGCTTTCCCATCATGGTGTATGGGGGAGCATTTGTGAGTCTTCACGAAGCAACAATGATCAAGTGAGGCATTCCGGCTTGAGTGGAGCTTGAAGAGTTATCATCAAGATCAAGCGGGATGCGCAAGGCAAAGGTATGGCCTTGCTAGGTTTTCCTTTTACCGGTCTCAAGGTGGTTGTTGGGAGACCGGGTTATAGGATACATAGCCGCACTATCAAGAGGGGCTTTCGGTTGGGTAACTTGATCACATCGTCTTAGGGAGCTCAACCCTTTGCATGCTTTGCATTCCATAAATCTTGTTGCTTCTTGGTGTTTCTCTATGTGAGGTTCTTGAGCTTGTTGCTAGCTTTACAACAAGCCCAAGTTCATCGAAAACGGAATTCGTATGCATCTTCTATTGCGTTTTCGAGCTTGGAGGTTTTACCGGTGTCTCTTTTATAGATAGGTCAAAACATTCATCTTGTGGTTTTTACTCCGTGGGTGGACAATGATGTTTCTATGCATAAAGTTGTAGGGCTTGTTGTTCTGATTCCAACAAGCCCAAGATCATCAAAATCGGAGTCCGGACGCAAAAGTTATCATGGTTTTTGTAAAACATGTTTTCATGTTTGGCCCGGTGGCGCCGGCTGTCTCACCGGCTTGTCCGGCACAGACCGGCTCCCACACCAGTTCCAACCGGACGTTTACGGGAGCTCAGGGTCGCCTGTCCGGTCTGCCGGACGGCTCTCCCGCCAGGCGGCCCGGTCCCTAGCCCGGTTTTGGCCCGGTTGACCAGGCTGCACGAAAAACTCTCAGATCTGCCCCCAACGGTTATATTTTGCCTTGGGCTATAAAAGGGGCTTCTTCCCCAACAATTTTCTAGGGTTCTTGAGCACGTTTTTGACCACCATTGTTGAACCTCTTGAGCTTTCTTCCTCTCCCTTCCCTCCTATGATTCTTGCATATTCTTGGGGGATTTGAAAGAGGAGATCTAGATCTACAACCTCATCCAATCCATTCCTCCTCTAAGTGAGGGGATCTCTTGGGATCTAGATCTTGGAGTCATTTGTTGATTTCCTCGTTCTTCCTCTCTAATCTCATCCTAGCATTTGTTGCTTTGGTGGGATTTGAGTGTGAAGGATTTGAACACCTCTAGTGTTCTTGCTTTGCATCATTGCATAGTGTTGAGCTCTCCACCACGATTAGTTCGAGTGAGAGACCGTGAGCTTGTTACTCTTGGAGGGTGACCTCCTAGTTGGCTTGGTTGGTGTCCCGGTGACCTCTTCGTGGAAGATTGTGAAGGGGCCCGGGCTTCTCCTTCGTGGAGCTTGTGAAGTGGTTGTGGAGCTTGCCATCTCCGGAGTGGAGGAAAAGCTAACCATAAGGAAAGGGCCATTATCCTTCGTGGGTTTGGCTCGGAGAAGAAGGTGAGCCTTCGTGGCGTTGGGAAATCCTTCGTGGTATCCCCACCTCTCCACACGCGACGTACCTTCTTGCAAAGGAAGGGAACACGGGAATACATCTTCGTCTCCGCGTGCCTCGGTTATTTCTATACCCGAGCTTACTTTCCTTGTGATAGCCATCATGCTTGAAGTACATATATCTTGCTATCACTTGTGCTACATATATCTTGTGCCTATCTTGCTTAGCTCTAGTTGTTATTGTTGCACTTAGTTGAGCCTAGCATATTTAGGATTTGTGCTTGTAAAATAAACGTTAGTTTAATTCCGCATTCTTACAAGCCAAATCCGTAAGAGTTTTTAAAACGCCTATTCACCCCCCTCTAGGCAACATCTCGTTCTTTCAATTGGTATTAGAGTAGGGTCTCTCCTTCTTTTAGGCTTCACCGCCTTGAGAGTAAAGATGTCGGCTAGTAATATAGTGCACAATAACATAATTATCTTTGATGGCACAAATTATCTTTTGTGGAGAAATTGCTTGCTTTGTAATCTTCGGACCTTGTGTCCAAATATAGAGCGATTTCTAGATGTAGGTTTTTCTCCTCCGATGGATCCTCAAAATCTATCTTTAGAGGATGAGAAAAACTTACATCTTGAAGCTCAAGTATCTAATGAGCTTGTATTCTCTTTGAGACCAGATTTTCATAGGTTCTTGATATATATAAAGCGAAAGTCGTCTCATGAGATGTGGATCAAGCTTAAGGAAATGTTTGGTGGATCCACTTCTCATTTGGTTGGTGGTGTCTCCGAGGAGCTCTCTTCCCCTTCACATCATGAAGAGCTCCAAGTTGCTTCCACCTCCGGCCGTGATGAGTTCTCATCTTCTTCCACTTCACCAACGTGTAGCAAGACACGAGGTAATGATATGGTGAGTGGTGAGGAAAATTGCAATGTTGATATTGTGCTCAATAGTGATGATTCTTCATCTCTATCCCATTGCAATGTTTCCTCTTTGGACTTAAACACATCTAGCATTGAAAATAATCTACATGCTTGTGTTGATAGTCCTTGCATATCATGTGTAAATTGCTTACATAAATCCCATGATGATATGCTTGCTTTGTCTTGCTCCCATGATCAAAATGCTTCTATTTCCTCTAGTTGTTTGTTGACTAACAATGTAGAGGAAACCGAACACTCTATGGATCAAGACACGTTTTCAAATGAGGATTCAAGAATTCTTCATCTTCATCCTCCGGTATGCACATGTGCCTTATGGCAAATGGACCAAAGGTATCTCCTACTTTGACTCCTAACACATCCTCTGATGAGAGATGATGATGATGATGTTGATGCTTAAGGAACTTTAATGTTAGATGCACCCTTCGTGGTGATGCTCTTGTCAAATTCGATTACTTGATGGACACACTCAAAGAAAGAAATGGGTCCATTGAGAAATTAGAATATCACTACAAGAAAAGTTGCCATGGCCGACGAAGTTGAAGTCGCGCCGTGGTTGCTGGTGTACCATGGCCGACGATTTTGGTCCCTCCGTGGTGCATGTCAAAACTTTTTTTCTCGTTTTTGAGGCCACCTAGCCCGACGAAAGCGGCCAAAACGTGGCGTATGGTGGCCCGGGACGTGGTGCATCTCGAAATCTCGGGTTCGCCGGCCGAGTCAACGCAAATCCGCACCGCCGAGGGATGTAGGGCCCAGATGGCAGCCTCTCTGGCATTGTTTTTTTCTACATCGCGCCATCTCGTTCAACGTTCTCCGATCGAGCCGTTTACGATGCAGGATCATGGGTCCCGCATGTCATCCTCTATGAACCAAAATTCTTTCTATTCTTGGATTTTTTTGACCCCCTGATTTCTGGCTACTTCCTTTTTCTTTTGATCCCTTGCCGCCTTGGAAACGTTGAGACCGCTGCTGCTAAATGGGACCCGCATGTCATCCTCTATGTGCAATCAACTTTCTTTTCTTGGAGTTTTTTTTGGCACCTCAAATTTGGTCACTTGCCTTTTTCTTTCGATCCCCCGCCGCTCTCAAACGGTGATACCGCTGCTGCTAAATGGGACCCGCATGTCATCCTCTATGTACTATAAAACTTTCTTTTCTTGAATTATTTTTGGCACCTCATATTTGGTCACTTACCTTTTTCTTTCGATCCCCTGCCGCCTTTCAAACGGTGATACCGCTGCTGCTAAATGGGACCCGCATGTCATCCTCTATGTACTATAAAACTTTCTTTTCCTGGATTATTTTTGGCACCTCAAATTTGGTCACTTGCCTTTTCTTTCGATCCCCGCCGCCTCAAACGGTGATACCGCTGCTGCTAAATGGGACCCGCATGTCATCCTCTATGTACTATAAAACTTTCTTTTCTTGGATTTTTTTTGGCACCTCATATTTGGTCACTTTTTTCTTTCGATCACCTGCCGCTCTCAAACGGTGATACCGCGTTGCTAAATGGGACCCGCATGTCATCCTCTATGTACTATAAAACTTTCTTTTCTTGGATTTTTTTGGCACCTCATATTTGGTCACTTGACTTTTCTTTCGATCCCCGCTGCCTCTCAAACGTGATACCGCTAAATGGGACCCGCATGTCATCCTCTATGTACTATAAAACTTTCTTTTCTTGAATTATTTTGGCTCCTGATATTTTTTCACTTGCCTTTTTCTTTCGATCTCATGCCACGTTTGAAACGTTGAGGAACCTGCTGGCTCATGGGACCCGCATGTCATCCTCTATGTACTATAAAAGTTCATTTTCTTGGTTTTTTTCACCATCTGATTTTTGGCAATTTCTTTTTCTTTTGATCCCGCCTCAAACGCTGATACCTGCTAAATGGGACCCGTATGTCATCCTCTATGTACTATAAAACTTTCTTTTTTGGATTATTTTTGGCACCTCATATTTAGTCACTTGAGTTTTTCTTTCGATCCCCTGCCTCTCAAACAGTGATACCGCTGCTGCTAAATGGGACCCGCATGTCATCCTCTATGAGCAATCAACTTTCTTTTCTTGGAGTTTTTTGGCACCTCATATTTGGTCACTTGCCTTTTTCTTTCGATCGCATGCCACGTTTGAAACGTTGAGGTACCTGCTGGCTCATGGGACCCGCATGTCATCCTCTGTGTGCTATAAAAGTTTCCTTTGTTGGATTTTTTTTCACCCTCTGATTTTTGGCTTGCCTTTTTCTTTTGATCCCCTGCCCCCTTTGAAACGTTGAGTAAGCTGTTGGTTCAAGGGACCCGCATGTCATCCTCTATGTCCATCAACTTTCTTTTCTTGGATTTTTTTCACCCCCTAATTACTAGCTACTTTCTTTTTCTTTTGATCTCAAGCCGCATTACAAACATTGAGACCGCTGCTGCAAAATGGGACCCACATGTCATCCTCTATGTACAATAAATCTTGGATTATTTTTGGCTCCTGATATTTGGTCACTTGCCTTTTTCTTTCGATCTCATGCCGCCTTTGAAACGTTGAGTAAGCTGCTGGCTCATGGGTCCCGCATGTCATCCTCTACGAACAATAAAAGTTTCCTTTATTGGAGTTATTTTTGACCCCTAATTTCTGGCTATTTGCCTTTTTCTTTTGATCCCCTGCCCCCTTTGAAACGATGAGGACGCTGTTGGCAGGTCGGTCCCACATGTCATCCTCTATGAACAATAAAAGTTTCCTTTGGTGGATTTATTTTTGACCCCTAATTAATTTCTGGCTATTTCCTTTTTTTTCTTTTGATCCCCTGCCGCCTTGGAAACGTTGAGGATGCTGCTGCCTCATGGGTCCCGCATGTCATCCTCTCAGAACGATAAATGTTTTCTTTTCTTGGATTTTTTTACCAACTGACTTTTTGTTTTTTTATTTTCGACCCACTGCCTTTGAAACGTTAACGACGCTGCTGGCTCATGGGTCCCTGATGTCAGCCTCCCCGTACAAGAAACATGTGATATCTTGATTATTTTGCAGACAATAAACAGTGTATTTCGCTCTGAGCTATTGCAAACGGATAAATTAAATCTTTATTTTTACAACTTATATCTTGAATCTCCTTGTTTTTTGTTTTTGCGAAGCATAGGACATTCCTGTTTTTTTTGAGAAAAATCCGAACTTCCATGTTCTGGAGTGGGCTGAAATTGTACGAATCAAAAGGCCCAGAAGGATAGTTCGAAGGCCCAGATGTCCAGATGCAGCCCAATTGAAATCTTTCTTTTCTTGGATTTTTTCACCCTGGCTACTTCATTTTTCTTTTGGTCCTGTGCCACCTTGGAAACGTTGAGACCGCTGCTGCAATGGGACCCGTATGTCATCCTCTATGTACAATAAAGTTTCTTTCTTGGATTATTTTTGGCTCCTGATATTTGGTCACTTTCCTTTTCTTTCGATCTCATGCCACGTTTGAAACGTTGAGGAACCTGCTGGCTCATGGGACCCGCATGTCATCCTCTATGTACAATAAAAGTTTGATTTCTTGGATTTTTTTCACCCTCTGATTTTTGGCTATTTCCTTTTTCTTTTGATCCCCTGCCGCCTTTGAAACGTTGAGTAAGCTGCTGGCTCATAGGTCCCACATGTCAGCCTGTATGAACGATAAAGCTTTCTTTTCTTGGAGTTTTTTTTGACCCCCTAATTTCTGGCTACTTTCTTTTTCTTTTGATCTCAAGCCGCAATTGAAACGTTGGGACCGCTGCAAAATGGGACCCGCACGTCATCCTCTATGTACAATCAAGTTTCTTTTCTTGGATTATTTTTGGCTCCTGATATTTGGTCACTTGCCTTTTTCTTTCGATCCCATGCCACGTTTGAAACGTTGAGGAACCTGCTGGCTCATGGGACCCTCATGTCATCCTCTATGTACTACAAAAGTTTATTTTCTAGGGTTTTTTTTCACTCTCTGATTTTTGGCTATTTCCTTTTTCTTTTGATCCCCTGCCGGCTTGGAAACGTTGAGTAAGCTGCTAACTCGTGGGTCCCGCATGTCATCCTCTATGTACAATCAACTTTCTTTTCTTCGAGTTTTTTTTATCCCCTAATTTCTGGCTACTTTCTTTTCTTTTGATCTCAAGCCGCATTTGAAAAGTTGGGACCTCTGCTGCAAAATGGGACAGCATGTCATCCTCTATGTACAATAAAAGTTTCTTTTCTTCGATTATTTTTCACCCTCTGATTTTTGGTCACTTGCCTTTTTCTTTCGATCTCATGCCGCCTTTGAAAATGTTGCGGAACCTGCTGGCTCATGGGACCCGCATGTCATCCTCTATGTACTATAAAAGTTTCTTTTCTTGGATTTTTTTCACCCTCTGATCTTTAGCTATTTCCATTTTCTTTTGATCCCCTGCCGCCTTGGAAACGTTGAGTAAGCGCTGACTGATGGGACCCGCATGTCATCCTCTATGTACAATCAAGTCTCTTTTCTTGGATTTTTTTCCCTCTTATTTTTGGTCACTTGCCTTTTTCTTTCGATCTCATGCAGCCTCTGAAACGTTGAGGAAGCTGCTGGCTCATGGGACCCACATGTCATCCTCTATACTATAAAAGTTTCTTTTCTTGGATTTTTTTTCACCCTCTTATTTTTGGCTATTTCCTTTTTTCTTTTGATCCCCTGCCGCCTTGGAAACATTGATTAAGCTGCTGACACATGGGGCCCGCATGTCATCCTCTATGTACAATCAACTTGCAAGATCTTGGAGCGAAAGAGCTTGTATAAGTGGGACCCATATGTCATCCTCTATGTACAATAAAAGTTACTTTTCTTGGATTATTTTTTGCTCCTGATATTTGGTCAGTTTCCTTTTTCTTTTGATCTCATGCCGCCTCTGAAACGTTGAGTAAGGTGCTGGCTCATGGGACCCGCATGTCATCCTCTATGTACAATAAAGTTTCTTTTCTTAGATTTTTTTACCCCCTGATTTTTGCTAACTTGCCTTTTTCTTTTCGATCATATGCCGCCTTTGAAATTGAGGTCGCCGCTGGCTCATGGGTCCCACATGTCAGCCTCTATGGACAACAAACCTTTCCTTTGTTGGATTTATTTTTTACCCCTAATTTCTGGCTATTTGCCTTTTTTTACACACTGGGACTGTACAATAAAGTTTCATTTCTTAGATTTTTTTACCCACTGATTTTTGCTAACTTGCCTTTTTCTTTTCGATCATATGCCGCCTTTGAAATTGAGGTCGCCGCTGGCTCATGGGTCCCACATGTCAGCCTCTATGAACAATAAACCTTTCCTTTGTTGGATTTATTTTTTACCCCTAATTTCTGGCTATTTGCCTTTTTCTTTTGATCCCCTGCGGCCTTTGAAACGATGAGGACGCTGCTGGCAGGTCGGTCCCACATGTCATCCTCTATTAAGAATAAAAGTTTCCTTTTTGGATTTATTTTTTACCCCTAATTTCTGGCTATTTGCCTTTTTCTTCTGATCCCTGCCGACTTCGAAATGATGAGGATGCAGCTGGCAGATCGGTCCCACATGTCAGCCTCTATGAACTATAAATGTTTCCTTTGTAGGATTTATTTTTTACCCCTATTTTCGGGCTACTTGCCTTTTTCTTTGAAACGTTGAGGACGCTACTGTCTCATGGGTCCCACATGGCATCCTCTCTGAACGATAAACCTTCATTTCTTGTTAACGACAGGTTTATCAGTATTATTTTTGCAGACTAATACAAGCTCTTTCGCTCCAAGATCTTGCAAGTTAATAGAATAAATCATGGAATTATTAGGATATGTTTTAAATTTCAAATCCACTTTATGAATTTTTGAAAATACCGTGATCTATGTGGGTATGGAGCGATCAAGGATTTTCATATTGGCCATGAGCAGTTTCAAAAATTGCAACCCAATAATTCAAAATAAATACAAACAACTTTTATGTAGAATCTCCGTGTTTTTGTTTTTTGCCAATCATAGGATCTGTGGTTCTTTAGAAAAGGGCCAACATTGCATGAGCAGAAAGGCCCATTTGTAGTTATTGGGCTTCGACAGCCGGAGCAAGTAGGCCTATAGCAAATACCTTGTAGATGGCCGTTGGAACCCAAAAGTATTTGTTGCCTAGACTTAGATGCCAAACTCAGCCTTATTGACATGAACCTTGCTATGCACACGACAATTTCAGTCCGATCCGTGTACGAAACACAAGATCCAACCCTTCGTGTGAGGAAGCAGGTGGCAGCACACCTCCAGATGCTCAATCGTACATACGCATATCATATAGGAGTTGTCGTATGTACATCAGTTCCGTATTGACATGTTTTTTTCTTTGGTTCACATGTGGGGTCCGCACAGTCACCTAGGTCGCACATCTACTTCCTTGCTCGTAGTTGATGCATGTTCGGTTTGGGGATGGGGTGGAACCCAACACACCCCCGTGCCAGTGGATGTACTTTACCCTTTAGCGGCGAAAAAATAGGAATGGTCCTCTCATGACTATGATCAACAAGAGGTGGCTATATTATAAAGGACGTACACACATTGTAATTATAGTGCTGAACGGCGAGGGATACTTTTTCCCTACATGGGTGGCAGCATAGTCTACGGATTGCAGCACCACCCACACCATAGGCGATTTATGATTCATCGTTCCGATATGTATTTCGCCTAGTTTTTTTTCTTTACATTGTTGGTTACAGACTCTTTGAACAGCTGTGTGCATCCTGGTTATGCAGAGGCTGGATGTAATTGCTTTCCAAAAGTAATAAAGCATCCTTTATCGAAAAAATTATAGTGCTGAAATAAAGTCAATCCTAAAACAGCCATGCATGGGTTATAATATGAAGGCAACACGAAATACAAAAGCAGGGCAGTGTTCAAATAAACTGATTCAAACTAGTACATACTAAAAACAGTGTACTACTTCTCAACACTTCAAGCATAATAAAAAAGTGTCACTGTTTTTTTAAAGGTAACACCGAACGGGCAATGTTTAAAGCAGGCTTAAACCACATAGCCGCTTGTCGGACACTATCCCAACCATCCTTGGGAAGGCTGATAACTCCCACAGTCTCACCTTCATCTGGCTGGAGGTTGCAGCGCAAAATTTTAGGGTATTGATTATAACGAATATTCCGGTATGCTGTGTAGACGCAGTTTTTCCTCATGAATGGAACCAATGTGCCATCAGGAGCTTTGGATTCACGCTTCTTCAGGTTGGCAATGATTGGGTAATTGAGTCCGAGGAACAGAGAGTGGTCGCTGAGGCTGTTAACCTGCCTCCAAAGAAAGTCCCCTGCACGTGCAGTAGATAAGGGATCCAGCTCAAAGACGTAGGTGGCAACAGGAGGATACTGCCGTAGCTGAAGCCCATTAGCAGCATAGGGAATGTCAGGAGGTACTTCAGCATTGGCAATCCCAATCTTGTTTACTGTAAGGATGATCATCAATCGCTTGCCATCAGCAGATGGAGCGAGGAACCACGCGTACTGCTGATCATCCACCACCGGTGGCGGGATTACAAACGGGAGCATCAGGTTTTCTGCAATATTAGAAATGGAGACGAATAGGGTGTTACTGGCAACCATATTCAAACAGCAGCATTGTTCATCGTTCATGCTCACAGTATAAATACGACTATGTAAGCTAAGGACATTGGTCATTCATGTGTTCAAATCAAGTGTCCAATATATCAGTTATACTGCATCCATCCCACGAAACTAGTCTAAACTTCGCCAAAACTAGACACTAGTTAGTGTATACACAGTTATATACTACCTCTGTCCCACCGAAAGTGTCTGAGATTTGTCCAAATTCAGATGTATCTAGACAGTGAAAGCATATAGATACATTCAAATTTTGACAAATATATATCATCTTAAGTTTAAGTCCTGTGCTGTAGTTAATTCCCTTTGTCTTAAGTGATCTATTAGAGAGCTTCCCTGTGACCACCCGAAGGGTAAGAAATGTTTAACTGTATAAGTGGATTGCCTAGACCTTTCCATCAGTTCGGACTTTTGGTTGCGTTGGCTAGTCCATGAAGCTTGACATGGTGTCAGAGCCAGGGTCTCGAGTTCGAGTCCTGGCTTTCGCAATTTATCCTAAAATTGTTGTTGCCCCCTCGGAGTCCACTTATATGCCTCTTGAGCTATACCTCTGAGTCTTTCCACATGTTGACTTGTCTCCCATCACATGTGACGGGGGGTGTTGAATTGTATAAGTGGATTGCCGCCCTTGCGATCAGTTCGGACTTTTGGTTGTGTTGGTAGTGCATGAAGCTTGACAAGAAAGAAATGCTCTTTATAGCTAACCCCAAGTCTGGTAACATTTGCAAAATAGGTATCAGATGCAGCTATCCATTCAGTAGAAGAATTTGCATTTTAGAGTTGAAGGTTCATAATCTCTTCTCTACTATTGATAGTAAAGGGTACACATGGTATTTGTTTACCTCATTTTCGCGTTCTAAAAAAGGTACGCTATATGGTTGTGCTAAGTTAAACTGATTTAAGTCTGTTCAAGTTTATCGAAAATTATACTACCAACATCTAAAACATCAATATAGGTTCATATATTACAAAAGATATTTAGATTTTCTTTTCTCGAACACATGCCTAGTCGTGCATCATTATATATTAGAGCATACAGGGTTGTAGCAAGGCTACGAAAAACTGAGAAAGCAAAAAGAAAGAACTATACAGGGGACTAGAGGCAGCTAACTTTGTTAGGCCTGCAGGTGCTAAATCTTATATATATATGAGGTTGTAGATATTAATCGTAAACTTACTCAAACTTAAATATCACTGAATTAGGAAAAAGATAACCTGAGTTATTTTGAATGAGGGGACGTCACAATCACTAATGAAAGATAATTGTGGGAAACTGAAATCTATTCAAGAAAATGGGAGAAAAAATGTATCAAAAACAAAATTAATTATACCATTCTGCAGATTGTTCACCGATATAAACAAAGAACTGTTTGATCTGCATGTAGGTACATCCAATCAAGGCTTTTTCCCCGATCTCTAGAAAATATAAGCTACGCATGTAATTACAAACGATTTTCTTCTATTTTTCTGTTTCTACGTTAACATTTGAGATACTTGTTAATTACATCCATATTCTGCAGTTGCATAGAGTTACTAATTCAGGAATGCATTCACATACGGAGTATACTATGTTTGCTGATGACTGACTAGTACTAATTCATTGCAAGCAACGGTTCATTCATATTCAGATAAAGGATGTGATCGTTAAGTCATATACTTATGAAAGTCCTTATGCATCTCTCTGATGCAGATGGCGGGGGTCTCTCGTCCTCCTTTTGGAGGCAAAATCAATTAGTTATATATGAAACAATGGGTGTAAAAGGTTATCAAAAAGGGTGCCTTCATAGTGCCACGTTATCTTTTGAGATACTGGTTAATTACACCCATATTCTGCAGTGGCGTAGAGTTACTAATTCAGGAATGCAATCACATACTGAGCATACTATGTTTGTTGGTGACTAATTAGTACTACTAATTCATTGCAAGCAACGGTTCATTCATATTCAGCAAAAGGGGGTGTGATCATTAAGTCATATAAGAAAGGTAAAATATAAACAAGGTAGTTCATGAATAACTTCATTGGTTAAGGCAGTGTATCATGCAATGCAACATAAGGACTGAAAAAATACCATTTGCGGTGTCCCAGAAGTACGTGGAGCCGTCAGTTTCGTCCACCGCAAAAACGTGGCCACGGAGTTCAATGGCATCACAGTAATTTGGATAATCAGGTGCAGGTGTAAGGGCCTCCAGCATTCTCCAGTCGCCACCCCCTTCAAGGTAGAAAATCGTTTTGTCGAACAAGGCGATGAGCTTGTAATCTGCGTACCTCCCACCTTTTGTGGGCACTTGGCAGATTACAATCTTCAACAAATAAATTTCTGGACGCCAGTTAAAAGAGTATGCAGGTCGAGATGAAACAATACTATGACGAATCTTCGAATCAGGTAGGGATGGAAGGGGGATATGTCGCTCGGTGTAGACGTTCACGAGGCACCACTCATGATGATCGGCGGCGGCGATCCAGTCGCCGTTCGCGCCAAGCCATTTTCTGTCGTGCATGAACGGCAGGGCGACAGAACGGCGAGGATGGTCGAGGGGCACCAGGTCGTACACGGTATCATGCAGACGAGATGCTCTCGCCACGTCCCAGTGTTCATCGAACCAATAAGCAGGCGGAGGCATCAGCAGGCAGGGTTCATCCCAATGGTGCATCTTACCTTCATCCTTGCTGATCATGTCGTAGAGCTCCCTGGAACATGCGGCAAGTCGGACGGTGTAGGTAACGTCCAGATGCGCAGCGATGAGGTCGATGTTGTCGCCGGTGAGAGCCTCCAAGTGGCCGTCCCCGCCGCCCCGGCAAAGCCTAGAATAATCCATCACGTGAAGATGGATTTAGGTGGATGGCGGATGCAACTGCGCTTGGGGTTTTCGGAGGAGAGGGCGAGCGCTATGGAAGGAACGATGCGGCGCGCGGCCGGCCGGGGTAAGGAGAGAAAGGTATACGGAGTAGTACTAGTGATCCGGCGTGGTGGGGATCGAGATCCTGCGCGTGCGCGTGATTCTGGGAGGGTGAAGAAGAAGTTTTTTTTTGTAACGGGGTGAAGAAGAAGATGATAGACATGCAAGGGGCAAAAACTAGGTAGTACTCTAGGCTGCTGCTGCGACTGGGCGCCGATTTGACTGTTGGTAGACTAGCACGCCACCCATCTATAAATTTGCGACGACGTTTGGTGCAGTGATGTCTCGTCACATCAGGTTGACCAGAGAGGGCTTTTTTTTACAGTTTCCATTTCGATATATTTTTCGCCAATAATCGTAGTTCTCTACATGCCAGAGACACGTACCTTAACACGTGGGCAGCATGCAACCGCGCGAGCACCAAAATGGAATGAGAAATGTTTTAGAGCAGAACTTCATTTTCAATGCCTTTCCTAGCTTGGTTTGGAAACCGGACAGAGCTTCAGTGACTTGATGCTTCCAAGATACATTGTGACTGTGTCCCACCATCTACCATCCATTTGAGATCCAACGTTCCAAACTATCTCTTATTTCGAAGCTAAAAAAGAAAAACTATTCAGAAAATTTTGAAAAAAATCCAGTAATATGTAGATTCCTTGTTTTAAAATCTATGAATATTTCATCCCATTCGGATGACTAGCTTGTGATTAAATAGATTCTTACGTACTCGAGCACTAGTTTAAACTAAATATATATTTGCTCACAAACCTATGATTCAAATCGAATGAAACTTCACCAAAATATAAATCGAAATATGCATGATTTACTGGAAGTTTTTCAAAATTTTCATGGTCCATGGGGTCCTCCAAAGTGCAAGCTTTTTTTTTCTTGGTTGGTACTTCAAAACCGAGTTTGGATGGTGGCAAGACTTGCACAAAGAGGATGTCAAAATTTTGGCCTTTGTGAACTTTGCAATCAACATCAAGTGTCGGACTCTCGAGAAAAAAATATGAGTTGGCGCCCACCTTTCTTTCAACCGTTGGTTCTCAATCCGAGGGTGGTCCAACTAGCTAACAAAATTGGCTTGGTATTCATGGTCTTGAACCAACGATTTGGAATGGCTTTCAATCGGTATGAGAGGTGATGTATGGAGGAGATTCATACGAGAGGGCAATAAAGAAATGTTTTGTCATCCTCGCAAAGCTAGTCTATTTGGAAAGAAATGAATAATTGGTTTTTCGCAACATTGCATGATACTAATTCATGATACTATGCATTGAAGGTGTTGTATCATAGACTAGTATACTTCCCATTGTGACTAGTCTAAGTGCTTTTGCACCATGAACACTAGCTATGCACAGACCTCAAAAAACACTTCTCCATCATTCTACTATTCACACTTTCTTTTTCTAATAGAACTATGTACCATTGTTTTTAATATAATCTTGTGTCGAGAGTATATATTTCTAAAATAGTCATTTATGTTTCGCATAAGCTCAAAGAGGGGTACTTACTTATGAGAGATATCTTTCAACTAATACGTTGTAGGAGTACTTTAATTATGTGAGCTATAGTGTGAAATGCTTACTAGAACGAGTACAAAAGGTGTTTGATAACATTACAGGCCACACGCCCAGTGTAGCGTGCATTGTAGGAGCATTACATCAATTTAACAACTACGGAGGAGTAGCCTAGGTAGAGATAACATGCAAAGGAAATAGTTCAACAGATAGTACAACACAACTACGGAAAGGGAGTAGCCTAGGTAGAGATAAACATGCAAATGAAATAGTTCAACAGATACAAATCTTGCATTACAACACGAGTATTACATAAAGTACATCAGCCCTTCTTTCTGGACCTGTGACGCGAAGGCAGGTTCCATTGCCGGGCGTTGGCGAAGCTTGGGATGAGCCACAACGGAACCTGCCGCCATGTCCATCTAATGTTGGTTTGGAAACCAACAGTACAGTCTTCAGAATTCAAACTGAAGCGGCAAATTTCTGGAGAAGGAGGATATGCAAGGCCTACTGCATGGTGCGATGTGTAAACAGAGTTGCTTCTCGCCATATTTGGACGGTCATGTTCTGCCCCGTCTTCTACTGGAATGATAATCGGATAGTTCACTCCAAGGAAGAGAGAATATGATCCAAGGGAAATAATCCTCCTCCATGGCCTCGGTGGCATCAACTGACTGGTGTCCATGCTGTACACCTCGCAGCCAAGTAAACCCTTACCATACCCGCGAATAGTGCGACCATGACGACCCTCAGAGGTAGCAGCAGCAGGTAAAATCCGAACCAGTCCAGTATAATCCCGCCCGTCAGTAACGCCCCAGGTATGGACCAGAAAAAGTCTAGAACCATCAGGAGATCGTGCTAACCACCAGGAGCCAAGATTGTACCGACCTTGTTCATCAAGTTCTGGCGGAATAGGTGCCGTGCTGATCAACAAAGGACCTTGCAAAGGAAAGCACAGCTTGAAGTCAGTTCAGCAAAACTTGATTAGTTCATTACATACATGAATAATGATGTAGCTAAAATACTGCCTCCGATCCAAATTAATTGACTCAACTGGATGTGTCTAGCTAGATATGCACAAATTAATTGACTCAAGTTTGTCTAGCTAGATGCACTGGCTAGACAAAGCTGAGTCAATTTGATTTGGATCGGAGGGAGTACTTTATTTTGACTCAAAGGCATATCGCTGCTGATTTTGATTGAATATAGAGGGGGAAAGGTACAGGCATGACACGAAAACTGCACAACAAAAAGAAAAAGGCTAAAGCTAAATCTGAAACTAGCAGGTAATAGCGAAAACACATCATATGAGATGAGAAAAATTACCCCAAGAAAGTTGATTCCATGCATAAACTTCGCCTGTCTGAGTTACAGCAAATACAATACCCTTGTGGATGATTGCATCGGAGTAGCCGTACGCTAAGAACTGGTTGTCAAGAACTGTCCATCTGCTAGAAGCACAGTGAAGGACTGCAATTGCCGCGTTGAAGATGGCAAGAACAGAGAAACTAGTATAATTTGAAGCAGCTGTTGGAACTCGGCAAATAGCTATCTTCAGCAGTTGAAGATGTTGATCATTAGACTCGAACACAAGTTTATCCGGGGTGGATTTAAACTCACTTATTGGTGGTAGAGGAATCCGGCGACCAGTGTACACATTGACAAGCTCCCAATTCCAGGGGAAGCCAAGAAGGGCGATCCAATCTCCATTCGCGCCTGCCCACATGCCCGTACCACCATCTGGAATCACGGCATCGGAAGAGATCCTGTCCAGCGGCGTCAGTTGGCACAAGGTACCCTTGCGATCTTTTGCATCATGCTGCTTGTCCTTCTGCGCACCCTCCTGCTTGAACTTGTGGACGCGGTAGAAGGGATTGTGCGCGGGCGGTACCTCAGTTTGGTGAGTATGAAGAACACAGGGCATGCCAAACGGCTGAGATGCAGGCAGAGCTACACTTTGTGTTGCTGAATCATGATAAAACTTGCATGAACCGACGAGGCTCGCGGCGGTGATGACATCGCATCGGGATGCGATTTCTTCAAGGGGGCCATCAGGAAACACCCAAGAACTGCCACTCTCATTGATCGATCTCGCCATTGGAAGGATGCGGTCAAGTGGGTGTGGGGGTGTGGTAGTGGGACGCTGGCGTTTGGGTATGAGGTATTGGAGGACAGTGCGAGCGGCAGCTGGTAGAGCGATATGGATAAAAGTCAACAACTCCTACTAGTACCATCAAACAGGTGGCTCGAGATGATCCGAAAAAGGCATGGCGGCGGTGGTGCAGGGGCTGCTGGTGTAGGCGGGGTCGCCAGAGAAGATGGAGATGAAGAAGACGGAGAAGCAGGCAAAAAAAACAATTTGAATTGAAATCAATAATACGAGTACTACGGGCGTGCCTTCTCTCTCTGGTCTCTGCTGCACTACTGCACCTGGCGTGAAGGCGTGTGACCCGAGAAGAAGCTAATGTACTGTATACTGTCCTTGCACGCCGTGGAGCTGTATTTTGTCTCATCAAATCAGCTCTGGACAGTTTCAGCAGAGAAAAGATCCTTTGCCATCATCATGATATATTACCACGGGCCCACGGCAGTGCACATTCATCTTGGAGGCCTCTTCATCTTGTACTACCATATACTCTACTGCTCTATATGTTGCACAAACCACCACTTGGACATTTTTTTTGCAGTTTCCACCATGTGGTGGTCTAATATGTTGCAAATTTCACCACTTGGTTATCTAATCAGCTAGTTAGTCATGTTGATAGCAAAATCGACAAGTGGGTTCAACATGTCAATGCTCCAATTAATGTTTTAGAAAAAATAAATTTTTCAAAATTCGTACTTCTTTTATTTAGCTATTTAAAAATGCTTATTCATTTATTTCAACAAATATTGTGCGGTCTTGAATTTTTTTCAAACAAATATTATGGCATCGGGTTCGGGACTCCTGAAAAGGACTGGCCGTGGTACGGGAACCCGAAATGATGCCCACAACATGGTCGAAAGTGGCAAGGAACCCATCGAGGTGGATGAACTCGGGAAACCTTGGTAGAGGTAGGGATCTTGAGGAGGCCATTAGGGTTAGCCTACCCCCCAATAAGCGTATGAACGAAAAAAATTCACATAAGTAGTAGCTATTATTAAAATTTCACAAATATTACGCGCTTTTGAATATTTCAAAAGTATTGTGGCGTCACGCTGGCCTTGCCCGAATTTTACCTTTCAGGCTGGATGTCACGAGCATGATCACTCAACCAACCGGGTCCAAACATATATATACAATTGGCCTCCTCGAGCCTACACCGACCAGATTGTCGCTGAAACTGGATCATATAGTTTCTATTGGATTGATGTCCTAAGGAAATATTCCAACAACGGAAGTTGTTTGATTCGTTGTATTATATTCCTTTGGAATCTTGTTGGGCTTGTTTGGTTCGAAGAAAATTCATAGAAATTTTGTGGGATTCAAATCTCAGTGGCTCCTTTGATTCTTGAATACATGATAATTCATACTAATTCACGTGTTTTTTGTGTAGCACTACAACCAAAGAACATGCAATTCAAATTTGTGTGATTTCTCTCATATAGGATTAATTCAACATGCAATCATATTCAATTCCTACATTATTTCTATTTTAACATTTTGTACACATCATGCATGCGACCCAAACAATGCGTACATGGTGGGGGGGTTGTTTCGTTGCAAAAGCAGTTGGTCACACCACAAACAAACATGCAACAATTAATCTAAATTCACGCGGTTTCCCCGCGATGCAACCAAACAATATTCGATGAAACTAAGCATGGCATAAACATATACAATACACACCATAGATTTTGGCTGCTTTGATTATTCGCAAGATTTTCAAAGTGCGGGAATATGAAAATTGTATGATTAGAGAGTGATGATCATCTCCAAATATATAGGATTGAGAAACAACGGTATTTGGATCCAATAACATTTGATTGCGTGTGAAAACCAAAAGAAATACTAGTAGTAACATACGGTTACACAATGAAGGATTTTTTGTTTTTGTATAAAAATGTATTGTCAATGAATTCTGAAAATTGCAATCCTATGAATTAAACAATCAGAAATCGTGTCAGACTAATTCCTACGTTTCGAGATTCTAGTACGGAGTATGATTTCTTTGAAGGGGCGCAGAGGGACGTGGGTAGCAATGTCTAGTCCCTGTCTTGTCTGTATACACTGTACTTACGTCAGACTAGTGTTGCTCATGAAGTCTTAATCTGACGTACTCTGAAGCTAGATGCATCACCGTTTCCAGTCTCTGTCCTCGTTTTTTCGGCAAAATAGACAGAAATAACCCAAAGTCGAAAAGATTGGGAAAAACAAACTTTCGACATACTAGCAAGATTGGGTTATTTTTGTCCAAATTCTCGTTTTTTTCTCTTGGCTTCCCTACCCTTGAATCCATGTCACTTACGTGTGTTGCCCATGCATGCGTCATGTCCCACACTTCAGTGAGCACAAGTGACGTGATGTACGTACGCAAACTCCCAGCAATCTTCTTTGTCAAGAGAAGACGCATCAAGATTCAAGACCCGATCGCATTTCTTGCTTTCAGCCTGGGGTCCTCCATGTAAAAGTTAGGGATTTAGATGTAATTTCATGTTTATTTTGTGTGCTGTTGTAAACTGTTGATTTTTTATGTCCATTTGAATCTTGGTCAAATCCTAGGTTTGACCTAGATTTAAACAAGTTTAAAATATGAAAATGAAAAAGTAAGCCTGGATCCTCCTTAGTCAATCCAAAATGAAGCTTTTGGGAGGTTTTTGAAATTTCCATGTTTGAAACCCAAAACCACTTCTCTTCATGCTAGACTTCATAAGACATAGTTTAGGGATAGGGGTAGATACATGATTTGTCTGGTTTCAGTATGTCTAGAGCTTGTTTATCCACTTGAATGCTTACTATATGACATAAGAAGACTATGTGCTATGGTTTTTCATTTATCTATTTTTTTGAATTTTATGCCCATTTGAATCTTGGTCAAATCCCAGGTTTGACGAGGTTTTAAACAAGTTTAAAACTTGAAAATGAAAAGGTGTAAGCATGGATCCTTCGTAGTCACTCTAAAATGAAGCTTTATTTTGGGAGGTTCTCGAAATTTCCATGCATGCTTGAAACTCAAAACCACTTTTCTTCATGCTTGACTTCATAAGACAAAGTTTAATTAGGGTTAGGGGTAGATACACGATTTTTCTGGTTTGAATATGTCTAGACCTTGTTTATCAACTTGAATGTTTACTATATGACATAATTAAGAAGGCTATGTACGTGCTTTGGTTTTTCATTCTTTAATTAGATTTTTGTCTGAATTTTTATGCCCATTTGAATCTTGGTCAAATCCTAGGTTTGACCAAGATTTAAATAAGTTTAAAACATGAAAATGAAAAGATAAGCATCGATCCTTCTTACTCGCTCTAAAATGAAGCTTTTGGTTTTTTGAAATTTCCATGTTTGAAACCCAAAACCACTTCTCTTCATGCTTGACTTCATAAGACGAAGTTTAGGGTCGATAGGGGGTAGATACATGATTTGTCTGGTTTGAATATGTCTAGACCTTGTTTATGAACTTGAATGCTTACTATATGACATAAGAAGACTATGTGCTTTGGTTTTTTTATTTTTTTATTTTATGCCCATTTTAATATTGGTCAAATCCTAGGTTTGACCAAGATTTAAACAAGTTTAAAACATGAAAATGAAAAGGTAAGCCTGGATCCTTCTTAGTCACTCTAAAATGAAGCTTTTGGGAGGTTTTTGAAATTTCCATGTTTGAAACCAAAAACCACTTCTCTTCATGCTTGACTTCATAAGACAGAGTTTAGGGTTAGGGTAGATACATGATTTGTCTTATTTGAATATGTATAGACCTTGTTTGTCAACTTTTGAATGCTCTTACTATATATATATGTGACATAAGAAGACTATGTGCTTTTGTTTTTCATTTTTCTGATTTTTTAAATTTTATGCCCATTTAAATCTTGGTCAAATCCTGGTTTGACAATGATTTTAACAAGTTTAAAATATGAAAATGAAAAGGTAAGCATTGATCATTCTTAGTCACTCTAAAATGAAGCTTTTGGTAGGTTTTTGAAATTTCCATATTTGAAACCCAAAACCACTTCTCTTCATGCTTGACTACATAAGACAAAGTTTAGGGTTAGGGAGTAGATACATGATTTTTCTTGTTTGAATATGTCTAGACCTTGTTTATCAACTTTAATGCTACTATATGACATAAGAAAACTATGTGCTTTGGTTTTTCATTTTTCTGATATTTTTTGGAATTTTGATGCACATTTGAATCTTGGTCAAATCCTAGCTAGGTTTGACCAAGATTTAAACAAGTATATATAGAACATGAAAATGAAAAGGGAAGCATGTATCCTTCTTAATTAGTCACCCTAAAATGAAGTTTTTGGAAGGTTTTTGAAATTTCCATGCATGTTTGAAACCTAAAACCACTTATCTTCATGCTTGACTTCGTCATAAGACAGAGTTTAGGGGTTTTAGGGGGTAGATACATGATTTGTCTAGCTAGTTTGAATATGTCTAGACCTTGATTATCAACTTTAATGCTTACTATATGACATATAAGAAGACTATGTGCGCTTTGGTTTTTCATTTTTCGGTTTTTTTATTTTATGCCCATTTGAATCTTGGTCAAATCCTAGATTTGACCAAGATTTAAACAAGTTTAAAACATGGAAATGAAAAGGTAAGCATCGATCCTTCTTAGTCGCTCTAAAATGAAGCTGAATTTTGGGAGGTTTTTGAAATTTCCATGTTTTTGAAACCCAAAACCACTTCTCTTCATGCTTGACTTCATAAGACGAAGTTTAGGGTCGATAGGGGGTAGATACATGATTTGTCTTGTTTGAATATGTCTAGACCTTGTTTATCAACTTGAATGCTTACTAGCTATATGACATAAGAGGACTATGTGCATTGGTATTTCATTTTTTGATTTTTATGCCCATTTGAGAATCTTGGTAAAATCCTAGGTTTGTTGAGCAAGATTTAAACAAGTTTAACATGTGAAAATGATAAGGTAATTAAGTCTGGATCTTTTTTGAAACCCAAAACCACTTCTCTTCATGCTTGACTTCATAAGACGAAGTTTAGGGTCGATAGGGGGTAGATACATGATTTGTCTTGTTTGAATATGTCTAGACCATGTTTATCAACTTGAATGCTTACTATATGACATAAGAAGGCTATGTGCTTTGGTCTTTCATTCTTTCGATTTTTTTCTGAATTTTTATGCCCATTTGAATCTTGGTCAAATCCTAGGTTCGACCAAGATTTAAACAAGTTTAAAACATGACAATGAAAAGGTAATTAATCATGGATCCTTCTTAATTAACCAGCCAGTCTAATTAAAATGAAGCTTTTTGGGAGGTTTTTGAAATTTCCATGTTTGAAACCCAAAACCACACTTCTCTGCTTCATGCTTGACTTCATATATAATTAAGACAAAGTTTAGGGTTAGGGGTACATGATTTGTCTGGTTTGAATATGTCTACACCTTGTTTATGAACTTTTGAATGCTTACTATATATATGTATGTGACATAAGAAAACTATGTGCTTTGGTTTTTCATTTTTCTGATTTTTTGGAATTTTGATGCACATTTGAATCTTGGTCAAATCCTAGGTTTGACCAAGATTTAAACAAGTATAGAACATGAAAATGAAAAGGGAAGCCTGTATCCTTCTTACTCACCCTAAAATGAAGTTTTGGGAGGTTTTTGAAATGTCCATGTTTGAAACCCAAAACCACTTCTCTTCATTCTTGACTTCTTAAGACATAGTTTAGGGGTTAGCGGGTAGATACATGATTAGTATGGTTTGAATATGTCTAGACCTTGTTTATCAACTTTAATGCTTACTACATGACATAAGAAGACTATGTGCTTTGGTTTTTCATTTTTCTGTTTTTTTTGAATTTTCTGCCAATTTTGTTTGACCAAGATTTAGACAAGTTTTACACGTGAAAACGAATAAGTAAGCCTGGATCCTTCTTAGTCACTCCAAAATGTACCAATTGATAGGTGCGTTAACTTTGCTTCATGGAAAAAATAATGTCATGTAAATGAGTTAACTTGGATTTCCTACCCTTGAATCCATAGGAAACTTTGTTCTAATGCACTATAATAATCAACCGAGTTTTTACACCAACAGGTCTGTCACTTACGTGTGGTGCCCATGCGTGAGGTCCCACACTTCAGTGAGCACAAGTCACGTGCAATTGGTACGCAAACTCCCAGCCATTTTCTTTGTCAAGAGAAAGACGCATCAGGATGCGTATTGGAAGTCTGTGGGTCCTTCTGGATCCTTCGGTCGTCCCTCTCAAAAAAAAACAAATCTCTCTCATTCTCGGCCTCGCTCGACTCGCTCGCTCGCTCGCACCTCCTGCTCACTGACAAACCCTGCACAAAAGTCAACATCATCACCCGAAAAAGGGGAGACACCATAATTCTCTCCCTTCTTCTCTCCTTCCGAGTGATCCCTCTTCCTCCGAGTTTCACTCGACGGGCAAACACACATGTGCTGCATAGTAATAATAAAAAGGTAGAAAAATCGACCTACGAATCTATAATTAAATAGGTTAAACTAGGGTTTTGCCCAGTACTACAGATCAAGGTTCAAAAAATCCAACTACGGGGTTCGAACAACCCCATTTCTAATCCAAGATTTTTTCGACCTCATCCAATGGCCTCAAACTATAGGCCGGGTTAGCATCTAGTGCAGTATGTGTGAGAATGTATGCACTATGTGTGCTATAACTTGTGTGTCTTTCAAATTTGAACCAAATTTGAATAAGTTTGAAATATTTGAAATGGGGCTTTTGGCTTAAACGTTTGAAACCCAAAACGACTTCTCCTCATGCTAGACTTCATAAGACCGAGTTTAGGGTTAGGGGTAGATACATGATTTGTCTGGTTTGAATATGTCTAAACCTTGTTTATCAACTTGAATGCTTACTATATGACATAAGAAGACCATGTGCTTTTGTTTTTCATTTTTCTATTTTTTAAGAATTTTATGCACATTTGATTCTGGTCAAATCCTAGGTTCAACCAAGATTTAAACAAGTTTCAAGCATGAAAATGAAAACGTAATCCAAGATCCTTCTTAATTAGTCACTCTAAAATATATGAAGCTTTTGGGACGTACTTGAAATTTCCATGTTTGAAACCCAAAACCAATTCTCTTCATGATTGACTTCATAAGACAGAGTTTAGGGTTAGGGGTAGATATACACATGATTTTTCTGGTTTGAATATGTCTAGACCTTGTTTATCAACTTGAGTGTTTACTATATGACATAATTAAGAAGGCTATGTGCTTTGGTTTTTCATTCTTTAGATTTTTTGTCTGAATAATTTTTATGCCCATTTGAATCTTGGTCAAATCCTAGGTTTGACCAAGATTTAAATAAGTTTAAAACATGGAAATGAAAAGGTAAAAGCATCGATCCTTCTTAGTCGCTCTAAAATGAAGCTGAATTTTGGGAGGTTTTTGAAATTTCCATGTTTGAAACCTAAAACCACTTATCTTCATGCTTGACTTCGTCATAAGACAGAGTTTAGGGGTTTTAGGGGGTAGATACATGATTTGTCTAGCTAGTTTGAATATGTCTAGACCTTGTTTATCAACTTGAATGCTTACTAGCTATATGACATAAGAGGACTATGTGCATTGGTATTTCATTTTTTGATTTTTATGCCCATTTGAGAATCTTGGTAAAATCCTAGGTTTGAGCAAGATTTAAACAAGTTTAACATGTGAAAATGATAAGGTAATTAAGTCTGGATCTTTCTCTTAGTAACTCTAAAATGAAGCTTTTGGGAGGTTCTTGAATTTACCATGTTTGAAACCCAAAACCACCGTACTTCTTTTCATGCTTGACTTCATAAGACAGAGTTTAGGGTTAGGGGTAGATACATGATTTTTCTGGTTTGAATATGTCTAGACCTTGTTTATCAACTTGAATGCTTACTATATGACATAAGAAGGCTATGTGCTTTGGTTTTTCATTCTTTCGATTTTTTTCTGAATTTTTATGCCCATTTGAATCTTGGTCAAATCCTAGGTTCGACCAAGATTTAAACAAGTTTAAAACATGACAATGAAAAGGTAATTAATCATGGATCCTTCTTAATTAACCAGCCAGTCTAATTAAAATGAAGCTTTTTGGGAGGTTTTTGAAATTTCCATGTTTGAAACCCAAAACCACACTTCTCTGCTTCATGCTTGACTTCATATATAATTAAGACAAAGTTTAGGGTTAGGGGGTACATGATTTGTCTGGTTTGAATATGTCTAGACCTTGTTTATGAACTTGAATGCTTACTATATGACATAAGAAGACTATGTGCTTTGGTTTTTTATTTTATTTATTTTTTATTTTATGCCCATTTGAATATTGGTTAAATCCTAGGTTTGAACAAGATTTAAACAAGTTTAAAACATGAAAATGAAAAGGTAAGCCTGGATCCTTCTTAACTAGTCACTCTAAAATGAAGCTTTAATTTTGGGAGGTTTTTGAAATTTCCATGTTTGAAACCCAAAACCACTTCTCTTCATGCTTGACTTCATAAGACGAAGTTTAGGGTCGATAGGGGGTAGATACATGATTTGTCTGTTTGAATATGTCTAGACCATGTTCATCAAAACCTAGGTTTGACCAAGATTTAAACAAGTTTAAAACATGAAAATGAAAAGGGAAGCATGTGTCCTTCTTAGTCACTCTAAAATGAAGTTTTTGGGAGGTTTTTGAAATTTCCATGTTTGAAACCCAAAACCACTTTCATGCTTGACTTCATAAGACATAGTTTAGGGGTTAGGGGTAGATACATGATTTGTATGGTTTGAATATGTCTAGACCATGTTTATCAACTTTAATGCTTACTATATGACATAAGAAGACTATGTGCTTTGGTTTTTCATTTTTCTGATTTTTTTTTAGAATTTTGATGCACATTTGAATCTTGGTCAAATCCTAGGTTTGACCAAGATTTAAACAAGTATATATAGAACATGAAAATGAAAAGGGAAGCATGTATCCTTCTTAGTCACCCTAAAATGAAGTTTTCGGGAGGTTTTGAAATTTCCATGTTTGAAACCCAAAAACACTTATCTTCATGCTTGAGCAAGATTTGACCAAGATTTAAACAAGTTTAAATCATGAAAATGGAAAGGTAAGCCTGGATCCTTCTTAGTCGCTCTAAAATGAAGCTTTTGGGATGTTCTGAAATTTCCATGTTTGAAACCCGGCCAAAACGACTTTTCTTCATGCTAGACTTCATAAGATCAACACGGGGTACATATATACATGATTTGTCTGGTTGGATATATCTAGACCTTGTTTATCAACTTGAATGCTTACGATATGACATAAGAACACTATGTGCTTTTTGTTTTTCATTTTTTGTGCCTATTTGTATCTTGGTCAAATCCTAGGTTTGACCAAGATTTAAACAAGTTTAAAACATGAAAATGAAAAGGGAAGCATGTATCCTTCTTAGTCACTCTAAAATGAAGTTTTGGGAGGTTTTTGAAATTTCCATGTTTGAAACCTAAAACCACTTCTCTTCATGCTTGACTTCATAAGACAGAGTTTAGGGTTAGAGGGGTAGATACATGATTTGTCTTATTTGAATATGTCTAGCTAGACCTTGTTTATCAACTTTTGAATGCTTACTATATATATATGTGACATAAGAAGACTATGTGCTTTTGTTTTTCATTTTTCCGATTTTTTAATTTTATGCCAATTTAAATCTTGGTCAAATCCTAGGTTTGACAATGATTTAAACAAGTTTCAAATATGAAAATGAAAAGGCAAGCATGGATCCTTCTTAGTCACTCTAAAATGAAGCTTTTGATAGGTTTTTGAAATTTCCATATTTGAAACCCAAAACCACTTCTCTTCATGCTTGACTACATAAGACAAAGTTTAGGGTTAGGGGTAGATACATGATTTTTCTTGTTTGAATATGTCTAGACCCTTGTTTATCAACTTTAATGCTTACTATATGACATAAGAAAACTATGTGCTTTGGTTTTTCATTTTTCTGATTTTTTTGGAATTTTGATGCACATTTGAATCTTGGTCAAATCCTAGGTTTGACCAAGATTTAAACAAGTATAGAACATGAAAATGAAAAGGGAAGCTTGTATCCTTCTTAGTCACCCTAAAATGAAGTTTTTGGAGGTTTTTGAAATTTCCATGTTTGAAACCCAAAACCACTTAATCTTCATGCTTGACTTCGTCATAAGATAGAGTTTAGGGGTTAGGGGTAGATACATGATTTGTCTAGTTTGAATATGTCTAGACCTTGTTTACCAACTTTAATGCTTACTATATATATGACATATAAGAAGACTATGTGCGCTTTGGTTTTTCATTTTTTCAATTTTTTATTTTATGCCCATTTGAATCTTGGTGAAACCAAGGATTTGACCAAGATTCAAATCCGTATAAAAATTAAAAAACAAAATAAAAAAACAAGGTCTTCTTATGTTATATAGTAAGCATTCAATTAAGTTGATAAATAAGGTCTAGACATATTCAAACCAGAAAAATCATGTATCTACCCTAACCCTAAACTTTGTCTTATGAAGTCAAGCATGAAGAGAAGTTGTTTTGGGTTTCAAACATGGAAATTTCAAAAACCCTCTCAAAGAGCTTCATTTTGGAGTGACTAAGAAGGATCCATAGGAAACTATGTACTAATACAGTATAATGATCACCCGAGTTATTAGAGCAACAAGTTTGTCACTTACGTGTGGTTCCCATGCGTGAGGTCCCACACTTCAGTGAGCACAAGTCACGTAGTCTTCTTATGTCATATAGTAAGCATTCAATTAAGTTGATAAACAAGGTCTAGACATATCAAACCAGAAAAATCATGTATCTACCCCTATATATCCCTAAATTAACCCTGACTTATGAAGTCTAGCATGAAGAGAAGTCGTTTTGGGTTTCAAACGTTTAAGCCAAAAGCCCCATTTCAAATATTTTACACTTATTCAAATTTGGTTCAAATTTGAAAGACATACAAGTTATAGCACACATAGTGCATACATGTTCACACATACTGCACTAGATGCTAACCCTACAGTTTAGGGGCGGACCTAGGATAAATTTTTAGAGGGGGCAAACATATGATAAGTGATGCAAATATCATATTACAAGGTTTCAGAAAATTGAGTGGGGGCAGCTGCCCCCCTTGGCTATAGTCTGGATCCGCCCATGCTATAGTTTGAGGCCATTTGGATGACGTCGAAAAAATTCTTTGATTAGAAATGGGGTTGTTCGAACCCCGTAGTTGGATTTTTTGAACCTTGATCTGTAGTACTGGGCAAAACCCTAGTTTAACCTAGTATATTTAATTATAGATTCGTAGGTCGAATTTTCTGTAGTACCTTTTTATTATTACTATGCAGCACATATGTGTTTGCCCGTCGAGTGAAACTCGGAGGAAGAGGGATCACTCGGAAGGAGAGAAGAAGGGAGAGCATTATGGTGTCTCCCCTTTTTCGGGTGATGATGTTGACTTTTGTGCAGGGTTTGTGAGGTGCGAGCGAAGCGAGCGAGTCGACCGAGGCCGAGAATGAGAGAGATTTGTTTTTTTTGTGAGAGGGACAACCGAAGGATCCAGAAGGACCCACGATTTCCAAAACGCATCTGATGCGTCTTCTCTTGACAAAGAAGATGGCTTGGAGTTTGCGTACCTACTGCACTTGACTTGTGCTCACTGAAGTGTGGGACCTCACGCATGGGCGCCACACGTAAGTGACAAACCTGTGGAAAAACTCGGTTGATTATTATAGTGCATTAGAACAAAGTTTCCTATGGATTCAAGGGTAGGAAATCCAAGTTAACTCATTTACATGACATTATTTTTTCCATGAAGCAAAGTTAACACATCTATCAATTGGTACATTTTGGAGTGACTAAGAAGGATCCATGCTTACCTTTTCGTTTTCACGTGTTAAACTTGTTTAAATCTTGGTCAAACCTAGGATTTGACAGAGATTCAAATGGGCGGAAAATTGAAAAAAAAACAGAAAAATGAAAAACCAAAGCACATACGTAGTTTTCTTATGTCATATAGTAAGCATTCAAGTTGATAAACAAGGTCTAGACATATTCAAAACATACAAATCATGTATGTACCCCTAACCCTAAACTATGTCTTATGAATGCAAGCATGAAGAGAAGTGGTTTTGGGTTTCAAACATGGAAATTTCAAAAACCTCCCAAAACTTCATTTAGAGTGACTAAGAAGGATAAATGCTTCCCTTTTCATTTTCATGTTTTAAACTTGTTTAAATCTTGGTAAAACCTAGGATCTGACCAAGATTCAAATGGGCATCAAAAATAGAAAAATCAGAAAAATGAAAAACCAAAGCACATAGTCTCTCTTACATGTCATATAGATAAAAGCATAAACAAGATCATGTACTACACAATTCCCTAGACATAATCAAATGTATCTACCCCTAAACCTAAACTATGTCTTATGAAGTCAAGCATGAAGAGAAGTTGTTTTGGGTTTCAAACATGGAAATTTCAAAAACCCTCTCAAAGAGCTTCATTTTGGAGTGACTAAGAAGGATCCATAGGAAACTATGTACTAATACAGTATAATGATCACCCGAGTTATTAGAGCAACAAGTATGTCACTTACGTACGTGTGGTTCCCATGCGTGAGGTCCCACACTTCAGTGAGCACAAGTCACGTAGTCTTCTTATGTCATATAGTAAGCATTCAATTAAGTTGATAAACAAGGTCTAGACATATCAAACCAGAAAAAACATGTATCTACCCCCTATATATCCCTAAATTAACCCTGACTTATGAAGTCAAGCATGAAGAGAAGAAGTGGTTTTTGGTTTCAAACATGGAAATTTCAAAAACCCTCCCAAGAGCTTCATTTTGGAGTGACTAGTTAAGACGCATACATGCTTACTTTTTCATATTCATGTTTTAAACTTGTTCAAATCTTGGTCAACAAACCTACGATTTGACGAAGATTCAAATGGGTATAAAAAAATTAAAACTAAGGTCTGCTCATGTCATATAGTAAGCATTCAATTAAATTGATAAACAAGGTCTAGACATATTCAAACTAGTAGGAAAATCATGTATCTACCCCCTAACCCTAAACTATGTCTTATGAAGTCAAGCATGCATGAAGAAAAGTGGTTTTTGGTTTTCAAGCATGGAAATTTCAAAAACCCTCCCAAGAGCTACATATTGGAGTGACTAAGAAGGATAGATGCTTAATTTTTCATATTCATGTTTTAAACTTGATTAAATCATGGTCAAACCTAGAATTTGACCAAGATTCAAATGGGCATAAAAATTCAAAAAAATGAAAAACCAATGCACATAGTCATCTTATGTCATCTAGTAAGCATTCAATTAAGTTGATAAACAATGTCTAGACATATTCAAACCAGAAAATTCATGTATCAAGCTAACCCTAACCCCAAACTCTGTCTTATGAAGTCAAGCATGAAGAGAAGTACGTGGTTATTTGGTTTCAAACATGGAAATTTCAAAAACCCTCTCAAGAGCTTCATTTTGGAGTGACTACGAATGGATACATGCTTAATTTTTCATATTCATGTTTTAAACTTGTTTAAATCATGGTCAAACCTAGGATTTGGCCAAGATTCAAATGGGCAAAAAATTTCATATTCATATTCATGTTTTAAACTTGTTTAAATCACGCATGTATCTACCCCTAACCCTAAACTCTGTTTCATGAAGTCAAGCATGAAGATTTGTGGTTTTTGGTTTCGAACATGGAAATTCAAAAACCCTCCCAAGAGCTTCATTTTGAAGTGACTAAGAAGCATACATGCTTACTTTTTCATATTCATGTTTTTAACTTATTCAAATCTTGGTGGAACCAAGGATTTGACCAAGATTCAAATGGGTATAAAAGTTCAAAAAAAAACAAGGCCTTCTTATGTTATATAGTAAGCATTCAATTAATTTGATAAACAAGGTCTACACATATTCAAACAAGAAAAATCATGTATCTACCCCTAACCCTAAACTCTGTCTTATGAAGAAGTCAAGCATGCATGAAGAGAAGTGGTTTTTGGTTTCAAGCATGGAAATTTCAAAAACCCTCCCAAGAGCTACATATTGGAGTGACTAAGAAGGATAGATGCTTAATTTTTCATATTCATGTTTTAAACTTGTTTAAATCATGGTCAAACCTAGGATTTGACCAAGATTCAAATGGGCATAAAAATTCAAAAAAACAATAAAATGAAAAACCAATGCACATAGTCATCTTATGTCATCTACTAGTAAGCATTCAATTAAGTTGATAAACAAGGTCTAGACATATTCAAACCAGAAAATTCATGTATCAAGCTACCCCTATCCCCAAACTCTCTCTTATGAAGTCAAGCAAGAAGATACATGCTTACTTTTCATATTCATGTTTTCAACATGTTCAAATCTTGGTCAACAAACCTACGATTTGACGAAGATTCAAATGGGTATAAAAAAATTAAAACTAAGGTCTGCTCATGTCATATAGTAAGCATTCAATTAAATTGATAAACAAGGTCTAGACATATTCAAACTAGTAGGAAAATCATGTATCTACCCCTAACCCTAAACTATGTCTTATGAAGTCAAGCATGCATGAAGAAAAGTGGTGTTTGGTTTTCAAGCATGGAGATTTCAAAAACCCTCCCAAGAGCTACATATTGGAGTGACTAAGAAGGATAGATGCTTAATTTTTCATATTCATGTTTTAAACTTGATTAAATCATGGTCAAACCTAGAATTTGACCAAGATTCAAATGGGCATAAAAATTCAAAAAAAATGAAAAACCAATGCACATAGTCATCTTATGTCATCTAGTAAGCATTCAATTAAGTTGATAAACAATGTCTAGACATATTCAAACCAGAAAATTCATGTATCAAGCTAACCCTAACCCCAAACTCTGTCTTATGAAGTCAAGCATGAAGAGAAGTACGTGGTTATTTGGTTTCAAACATGGAAATTTCAAAAACCCTCTCAAGAGCTTCATTTTGGAGTGACTACGAATGATACACGCTTAATTTTTCATATATATTCATGTTTTAAACTTGTTTAAATCATGGTCAAACCTAGGATTTGGCCAATATTCAAATGGACAAAATTTTAAAAAAAATCAAGGCACATAGTCTTCTTATGTCATATAGTAAGCATTCAATTAAGTTGATAAACAAGGTCTAGACATATTCAAACGAGAGAAATCATGTATCTACCCCTAACACTAAACTTTGTCTCATGAAGTCAAGCACATGCATGAAGATATGTGGTTTTTGGTTTCAAACATGGAAATTTCAAAAACCCTCCCAAGAGCTTCATTTCGAAGTGATTAATTAAGAAGCATACATGCATGCTTACTTTTTCATATTCATGTTTTAAACTTATTCAAATCTTGGTGAAACCTAGGATTTGACCAAGATTCAAATGGGTATAAAAATTAAAAAAAACAAAAAAGGTCTTCTTATATATGTTATATAGTAGGCATTCAATTAAGTTGATAAACAAGGTCTAGACATATTCAAACAAGAAAAATCAAGCATGTACCCCTAACCCTAATATAAACTATGTTTCATGAAGTAAGCATGAAGATTTGTGGTTTTTGGTTTCGAACATGGAAATTCAAAAACCCTCCCAAGAGCTTCATTTTTGAAGTGACTAAGAAGCATACATGCTTACTTTTTCATATTCATGTTTTTAACTTATTCAAATCTTGGTGGAACCAAGGATTTGACCAAGATTCAAATGGGTATAAAAGTTCAAAAAAAAGGTCTTCTTATATGTTATATAGTAAGCATTCAATTAATTTGATAAACAAGGTCTACACATATTCAAACCAGGAAAATCATGTATCTACCCCCTAACCCTAAACTCTGTCTTATGAAGAAGTCAAGCATGCATGAAGAGAAGTGGTTTTTGGTTTCAAGCATGGAAATTTCAAAAACCCTCCCAAGAGCTACATATTGGAGTGACTAAGAAGGATAGATGCTTAATTTTTCATATTCATGTTTTAAACTTGTTTAAATCATGGTCAAACCTAGGATTTGACCAAGATTCAAATGGGCATAAAAATTCAAAAAAAACAATAAAATGAAAAACCAATGCACATAGTCATCTTATGTCATCTAGTAAGCATTCAATTAAGTTGATAAACAAGGTCTAGACATATTCAAACCAGAAAATTCATGTATCAAGCTACCCCTATCCCCAAACTCTCTCTTATGAAGTCAAGCATGAAGAGAAGTACGCGGTTTTTTTGGTTTCAAACATGGAAATTTCAAAAACCCTCTCAAGAGCTTCATTTTGGAGTGACTATGAAGGATACATGCTTAATTTTTCATATTCATGTTTTAAACTTGTTTAAATCATGGTCAAACCTAGGATTTGACCAAGATTCAAATGGGCAAAATTTTAAAAAATGAAAAATCAAGGCACATAGTCTTCTTATTTTTGGTTTCAAACATGGAAATTTCAAAAACCCTCCCAAAGAGCTTCATTTTGGAGTGACTAAGAAGGATCCATAGGAAACTATGTACTAATACAGTATAATGATCACCCGAGTTATTAGAGCAACAAGTCTGTCACTTACGTGTGGTTCCCATGCGTGAGGTCCCACACTTCAGTGAGCACAAGTCACGTACGCTAGGTAGGCAAACTCCCAGCCATCTTCTTTGTCAAGAGAGAGGCATCAACACTCTCTCTCTCTCTCTCTATCTCTCTCTCTCAATTATCCACCTCCGTTGGCTGCCGGTTTTGGCAGGTCGTTTCTAGCTCAGCTCGTAGGCCATGGTGTGCAGGCTCTGTAGCCATGGCGATTTGGTCGCGCCAAGTGGTTCGTCCCCGGCTCCGACGAGGATCAATCCGGACGGTGCCTATTAAGGACCCGATCGCATTTCTTGCTTTCAGCATGGGGTCTACCATGTAAATCTTAGGGATTTAGACGTAATTTCCTGTTTATTTTGTGTCCTGCTGTAAACTGCGCTCTGATGCGTATTGGAAATCTGGGTCCTTCAGGATCGTTCGGTTGTCCCTCTAAAAAAACATCTCTCTCATTCTCGGCCTTTCTCGCTCGCTCGCACCCCCCTGCGCACTGACAACCCTGCACAACAGTCAACATCACCAGAAAAAGGATAGACACCATAAATAAGTGGGGCCCCGTGACTGCTCTCCCTTCGTCTCCTCCCGTGTGATCCCTCTTCCTCCGACTCCCGACCTTGCGGAAAAGAAAAATGAAATGAAAGAGTTTCACTGGACGGGCAAACACATGTGCTGCCTAGTAATAATAATAATAACGTAAAAAAATCGACCTACGAATCTATTATTAAATAAGCTAAACTAGGGTTTTGCCCAGTACTACGGATCAATTTCTGAAAATCCAACTACGGGGTTCGATTTGGCCTGCTAATATAAAATTATATAATCCGAACTAGTATTCCTCTAAAAAATCATTTTGGTATGCATCGTTTGGTACTTTTCATAGCTAGAGTGCTTAATCCCTCCGTTAGCAAACAGTCTTCGTATGTCATATAGTAAGCATTCAAGTTGAAAAACAAGCTCTAGACATATTCAAACCAGAAAAATCATGTATCTACCCCCTATATATCCCTAAACCCTGACTTATGAATTCAAGCATGAAGAGAAGTGGTTTTTGGTTTCAATCATGGAAATTTCAAAAACCCTCTCAAGATCGAGCTTCATTTTGGAGTGACTACGAAGGATACATGCTTATTCATGTTTTAAATTGTTTAAATCATGGTCAAACCTAGGATTTGACCAAGATTCAAATGGGCATAAAAATTCAAAAAAAAACAATAAAATGAAAAACAAATGCACATAGTCATCTTATATATGTCATCTAGTAAGCATTCAATTAAGTTGATAAACAAGGTCTAGACATATTCACACCAGAAAAATCATGTATCAAGCTACCCCTATCCCCAAACTCTGTCTTATGAAGTTAAGCATGAAGAGAAGTACGTGGTTTTTTTGTTTCAAACATGGAAATTTCAAAAACCCTCTCAAGAGCTTCATTTCGAAGCGATTAATTAAGAAGCATACATGCATGCTTACCTTTTCATATTCATGTTTTAAACTTATTCAAATCTTGGTGAAACCTAGGATTTGACCAAGATTCAAATGGGTATAAAAATTAAAAAAAAGGTCTTCTTATGTTATATAGTAGGCATTCAATTAAGTTGATAAACAAGGTCTAGACATATTCAAACAAGAAAAATCATGCATGTATCTACCCTTAACCCTAAACTCTGTTTCATGAAGTCAAGCATGCATGCATGAAGATATGTGGTTTTTAGTTTCGAACATGGAAATTCAAAAACCCTCCCAATAGCTTCATTTTGAAGTGACTAAGAAGCATACATGCTTACTTTCTCATATTCATGTTTTTAACTTATTCAAATCTTGGTGGAACCAAGGATTTGACCAAGATTCAAATGGGTATAAAAATTCAAAAAAAAACAAGGTCTTCTTATGTTATATAGTAAGCATTCAATTATTTTGATAAACAAGGTCTACACATATTCAAACCAGGAAAATTATGTATCTACCCCTAACCCTAAACTCTGTCTTATGAAGTCAAGCATGCATGAAGAGAAGTGGTTTTTGGTTTCAAGCATGGAAATTTCAAAAACCCTCCCAAGAGCTTCATTTTGGAGTGACTAAGAAGCATACGTACGTGCTTACTTTTTCATATTCATGTTTTAAACTTGTTCAAATCTTGGTCAAACCTATGATTTGACCAAGATTCAAATGGGTATAAAAAATGAAAACCAAGGTCTTCTTATGTCATATAGTAAGCATTCAATTAAGTTGATAAATAAGGTCTAGACATATTCAAACCAGAAATATCATGTATCAAGCTACCCCTAACCCCTAAAACTCTGTCTTATGAAGTCAAGCATGAAGATAGGTATGTGGTTTTTTGGTTTCAAACATGGAAATTTCAAAAACCCTCTCAAGATCGAGCTTCATTTTGGAGTGACTACGAAGGATACATGCTTACTTTTTCATATTCATGTTTTAAACTTGTTTAAATCATGGTCAAACCTAGGATTTGACAAAGATTCAAATGGGCATAATTTAAAAAAAACAAAAAATGAAAAACCAAGGCACATAGTCTTCTTATGTTATATTGTAAGCATTCAATTAAGTTGATAAACAAGGTCTCTAGACATATTCAAACCAGAGAAATCATGTACCTACCCTAACCTAAACTCTGTCTCATGAAGTCAAGCATGATGATATGTGGTTTTTTGGTTTCAAACATGGAAATTTCAAAAACCCTCCCAAGAGCTTCATTTTGAAGTGATTAATTATGAAGCATACATGCATGCTTACTTTTTCATATTCATGTTTTAAACTTATTCAAATCTTGGTGAAACCAAGGATTTGACCAAGATTCAAATCCGTATAAAAATTAAAAAACAAAATAAAAAAAACAAGGTCTTCTTATGTTATATAGTAAGCATTCAATTAAGTTGATAAATAAGGTCTAGACATATATTCAAACCAGAAAAATCATGTATCTACCCCTAACCCTAAACTTTGTCTTATGAAGTCAAGCATGAAGAGAAGTGGTTTTTGGTTTCAAGCATGGAAATTTCAAAAACCTCCCCAAACTTCATTTTAGAGTGACTAAGAAGGATACAAGCTTCCCTTTTAATTTTCATGTTTTAAACTTGTTTAAATTATCTTGGTCAAATCTAGGATTTGACAAGATTCAAATGGGCAAACATATGGTAAGTGATGCAAATATCATTTCCATGATTACCTTTTCATTTTCATGTTATAAACTTGTTTAAATCTTGGTCAAACCTAGGATTTGACCAAGATTCAAATGGACACAAAATTTTAAAAATCAGAAATATGAAAACCAAAGTACATAGTCTTCTTATGTCATATCGTAAGCATTCAAGTTGATAAACTCGGTCTTATGAAGTCTAGCATGAAGAGAAGTCGTTTTGGGTTTCAAACGTTTAAGCCAAAAGCCCCATTTCAAATATTTTACACTTATTCAAATTTGGTTCAAATTTGAAAGACATACAAGTTATAGCACACATAGTGCATACATGTTCACACATACTGCACTAGATGCTAACCCTACAGTTTAGGGGCGGACCTAGGATAAATTTTTAGAGGGGGCAAACATATGATAAGTGATGCAAATATCATATTACAAGGTTTCAGAAAATTGAGCGGGGGCGGCTGCCCCCTTGGCTATAGTCTGGATCCGCCCATGCTATAGTTTGAGGCCATTTGGATGACGTCGAAAAAATTCTTTGATTAGAAATGGGGTTGTTCGAACCCCGTAGTTGGATTTTTTGAACCTTGATCTGTAGTACTGGGCAAAACCCTAGTTTAACCTAGTATATTTAATTATAGATTCGTAGGTCGAATTTTCTGTAGTACCTTTTATTATTACTATGCAGCACATATGTGTTTGCCCGTCGAGTGAAACTCGGAGGAAGAGGGATCACTCGGAAGGAGAGAAGAAGGGAGAGAATTATGGTGTCTCCCCTTTTTCGGGTGATGATGTTGACTTTGTGCAGGGTTTGTCGGTGAGCAGGAGGTGCGAGCGGCGAGCGAGTCGCGAGGCCGAGAATGAGAGATTTGTTTTTTTTGTGAGAGGGACAACCGAAGGATCCAGAAGGACCCACAGACTTCCAATACGCATCCTGATGCGTCTTCTCTTGACAAAGAAAATGGCTGGGAGTTTGCGTACCTATTGCACGTGACTTGTGCTCACTGAAGTGTGGGACCTCACGCATGGGCACCACACGTAAGTGACAGACCTGTTGGTGTAAAAACTCGGTTGATTATTATAGTGCATTAGAACAAAGTTTCCTATGGATTCAAGGGTAGGAAATCCAAGTTAACTCATTTACATGACATTATTTTTCCATGAAGCAAAGTTAACACATCTATCAATTGGTACATTTTGGAGTGACTAAGAAGGATCCATGCTTACCTTTTCGTTTTCACGTGTTAAACTTGTTTAAATCTTGGTCAAACCTAGGATTTGACAGAGATTCAAATGGGCGGAAAATTGAAAAAAAAAGAAAAATGAAAAACCAAAGCACATACGTAGTTTTCTTATGTCATATAGTAAGCATTCAAGTTGATAAACAAGGTCTAGACATATTCAAAACATACAAATCATGTATGTACCCCTAACCCTAAACTATGTCTTATGAAGTCAAGCATGAAGAGAAGTGGTTTTGGGTTTCAAACATGGAAATTTCAAAAACCTCCCAAAAACTTCATTTAGAGTGACTAAGAAGGATAAATGCTTCCCTTTTCATTTTCATGTTTTAAACTTGTTTAAATCTTGGTAAAACCTAGGATCTGACCAAGATTCAAATGGGCATCAAAAATAGAAAAATCAGAAAAATGAAAAACCAAAGCACATAGTCTTCTTATGTCATATAGTAAGCATTAAAGTTGATAAACAAGGTCTAGACATATTCAAACCAGACAAATCATGTATCTACCCCTAACCCTAAACTCTGTCTTATGAAGTCAAGTATGAAGAGAAGTTGTTTTGGGTTTCAAACATGGAAATTTCAAAAACCCTCTCAAAGAGCTTCATTTTGGAGTGACTAAGAAGGATCCATAGGAAACTATGTACTAATACAGTATAATGATCACCCGAGTTATTAGAGCAACAAGTATGTCACTTACGTACGTGTGGTTCCCATGCGTGAGGTCCCACACTTCAGTGAGCACAAGTCACGTAGTCTTCTTATGTCATATAGTAAGCATTCAATTAAGTTGATAAACAAGGTCTAGACATATCAAACCAGAAAAAACATGTATCTACCCCCTATATATCCCTAAATTAACCCTGACTTATGAAGTCAAGCATGAAGAGAAGAAGTGGTTTTTGGTTTCAAACATGGAAATTTCAAAAACCCTCCCAAGAGCTTCATTTTGGAGTGACTAGTTAAGACGCATACATGCTTACTTTTTCATATTCATGTTTTAAACTTGTTCAAATCTTGGTCAACAAACCTACGATTTGACGAAGATTCAAATGGGTATAAAAAAATTAAAACTAAGGTCTGCTCATGTCATATAGTAAGCATTCAATTAAATTGATAAACAAGGTCTAGACATATTCAAACTAGTAGGAAAATCATGTATCTACCCCCTAACCCTAAACTATGTCTTATGAAGTCAAGCATGCATGAAGAAAAGTGGTTTTTGGTTTTCAAGCATGGAAATTTCAAAAACCCTCCCAAGAGCTACATATTGGAGTGACTAAGAAGGATAGATGCTTAATTTTTCATATTCATGTTTTAAACTTGATTAAATCATGGTCAAACCTAGAATTTGACCAAGATTCAAATGGGCATAAAAATTCAAAAAAAATGAAAAACCAATGCACATAGTCATCTTATGTCATCTAGTAAGCATTCAATTAAGTTGATAAACAATGTCTAGACATATTCAAACCAGAAAATTCATGTATCAAGCTAACCCTAACCCCAAACTCTGTCTTATGAAGTCAAGCATGAAGAGAAGTACGTGGTTATTTGGTTTCAAACATGGAAATTTCAAAAACCCTCTCAAGAGCTTCATTTTGGAGTGACTACGAATGGTACATGCTTAATTTTTCATATTCATGTTTTAAACTTGTTTAAATCATGGTCAAACCTAGGATTTGGCCAAGATTCAAATGGGCAAAAAATTTCATATTCATATTCATGTTTTAAACTTGTTTAAATCACGCATGTATCTACCCCTAACCCTAAACTCTGTTTCATGAAGTCAAGCATGAAGATTTGTGGTTTTTGGTTTCGAACATGGAAATTCAAAAACCCTCCCAAGAGCTTCATTTTGAAGTGACTAAGAAGCATACATGCTTACTTTTTCATATTCATGTTTTTAACTTATTCAAATCTTGGTGGAACCAAGGATTTGACCAAGATTCAAATGGGTATAAAAGTTCAAAAAAAAACAAGGCCTTCTTATATGTTATATAGTAAGCATTCAATTAATTTGATAAACAAGGTCTACACATATTCAAAGCAGGAAAATCATGTATCTACCCCCTAACCCTAAACTCTGTCTTATGAAGAAGTCAAGCATGCATGAAGAGAAGTGGTTTTTGGTTTCAAGCATGGAAATTTCAAAAACCCTCCCAAGAGCTACATATTGGAGTGACTAAGAAGGATAGATGCTTAATTTTTCATATTCATGTTTTAAACTTGTTTAAATCATGGTCAAACCTAGGATTTGACCAAGATTCAAATGGACATAAAAATTCAAAAAAACAATAAAAAGAAAAACCAATGCACATAGTCATCTTATGTCATCTACTTGTAAGCATTCAATTAAGTTGATAAACAAGGTCTAGACATATTCAAACCAGAAAATTCATGTATCAAGCTACCCCTATCCCCAAACTCTCTCTTATGAAGTCAAGCATGAAGAGAGAAGTTTTTTGGTTTCAAACATATGGAAATTTCAAAAACCCTCTCAAGAGCTTCATTTTGGAGTGACTATGAAGGATACATGCTTAATTTTTCATATTCATGTTTTAAACTTGTTTAAATCATGGTCAAACCTAGGATTTGACCAAGATTCAAATTGGCAAAATTTTAAAAAAATGAAAAATCAAGGCACATAGTCTTCTTATTTTTGGTTTCAAACATGGAAATTTCAAAAACCCTCCCAAAGAGCTTCATTTTGGAGTGACTAAGAAGGATCCATAGGAAACTATGTACTAATACAATATAATGATCACCCGAGTTATTAGAGCAACAAGTCTGTCACTTACGTGTGGTTCCCATGCGTGAGGTCCCACACTTCAGTGAGCACAAGTCACGTACGCTAGGTAGGCAAACTCCCAGCCATCTTCTTTGTCAAGAGAGAGGCATCCTAAGTTTGACCAAGATTTGAACAAGTTTAAAACATGAATATGAAAAGGTAAGCATGTATGCTTCTTAGTCACTCCAAAATGAAGCTTTTGGGAGGTTCTTGAAATTTCCATGTTTGAAACCCAAAACCACTTCTCTTCATGATTGACTTCATAAGACATAGTTTAGGGTTAGGGGTAGATACATGATTTGTATGGTTTGAATATGTCTAGACCTTGTTTATCAACTTTAATGCTTACTATATGACATAAGAAGACTATGTGCTTTGGTTTTACATTTTTCTGTTTTTTAATTTTTAATCTCTGTCAAATCCTAGGTTTGACCAAGATTTAGACAAGTTTAACACGTGAAAACGAATAAGTAAGCCTGTATCCTTCTTAGTCACTCCAAAATGTACCAATTGATAGATGTGTTAACTTTGCTTAATGGAAAAAATAATGTCATGTAAATGAGTTAACTTGGATTTCCTACCCTTGAATCCATAGGAAACTTTGTTCTAATGCACTATACTAATCAACCGAGTTTTTACACCAACAGGTCTGTCACTTACGTGTGGTGCCCATGCATGAGGTCCCACACTTCAGTGAGCACAGGTCACGTGCAATAGGTACGCAAACTCCCAGCCATCTTCTTTGTCAAGAGAAGACGCATCAGGATGCGTATTGGAAGTCGTGGGTCCTTCTGGATCCTTCGGTTGTCCCTCTCACAAAAAAACAAATCTCTCTCATTCTCGGCCTCGCTCGACTCGCTCGCTCGCTCGCACCTCCTGCTCACTGACAAACCCTGCACAAAAGTCAACATCATCACCCGAAAAGGGGAGACACCATAATGCTCTCCCTTCTTCTCTCCTTCCGAGTGATCCCTCTTCCTCCGAGTTTCACTCGACGGGCAAACACATATGTGCTGCATAGTAATAATAAAAAGGTACTACAGAAAATTCGACCTACGAATCTATAATTAAATATACTAGGTTAAACTAGGGTTTTGCCCAGTACTACAGATCAAGGTTCAAAAAAATCCAACTACGGGGTTCGAACAACCCCATTTCTAATCAAAGATTTTTTTCGACGTCATCCAAATGGCCTCAAACTATAGCATGGGCGGATCCAGACTATAGCCAAGGGGGCAGCTGCCCCCGCTCAATTTTCTGAAACCTTGTAATATGATATTTGCATCACTTATCATATGTTTGCCCCCTCTAAAAATTTATCCTAGGTCCGCCCCTAAACTGTAGGGTTAGCATCTAGTGCAGTATGTGTGAACATGTATGCACTATGTGTGCTATAACTTGTATGTCTTTCAAATTTGAACCAAATTTGAATAAGTGTAAAATATTTGAAATGGGGCTTTTGGCTTAAACGTTTGAAACCCAAAACGACTTCTCTTCATGCTAGACTTAATAAGACCGAGTTTATCAACTTGAATGCTTACGATATGACATAAGAAGACTATGTACTTTGGTTTTCATATTTCTGATTTTTAAAATTTTGTGTCCATTTGAATCTTGGTCAAATCCTAGGTTTGACCAAGATTTAAACAAGTTTATAACATGAAAATGAAAAGGTGATCATGCATCCTTCTTAGTCACTCTAAAATGAAGCTTTTGGGATGTTCTTGAAATTTCCATGTTTGAAACCCAAAACGACTTCTATTCATGCTTGACTTCATAAGACATAGTTTAGGGTTAGGGGTAGATACATTATTTGTCTGGTTTGAATATGTCTAGAACTTGTCTGTCAACTTTAATGCTTACTATATGACATAAGAAAACTATGTGCTTTGGTTTTTCATTTTTTGTTTTTATTTTGATGCCCATTTGAATCTTGTCAAATCCTAGATTTGACCAAGATAATTTAAACAAGTTTAAAACATGAAAATGAAAAGGGAAGCATGTATCCATCTTAGTCACTCTAAAATGAAGCTTCTGGGAGGTTTTTGAAATTTCCATGTTTGAAACCCAAAACCACTTCTCTTCATGCTTGACTTCATAAGACATAGTTTAGGGGTTAGGGGTATAGATACATGATTTGTCTGGTTTGAATATGTCTAGACCTTGTTTGTCAACTTTAATGCTTACTATATGACATAAGAAAACTATGTGCTTTGGTTTTTCATTTTTCTGATTTTTTTATTTTGATGCCCATTTGAATCTTGTCAAATCCTAGATTTGACCAAGATAATTTAAACAAGTTTAAAGCATGAAAATGAAAAGGGAAGCATGTATCCATCTTAGTCACTCTAAAATGAAGCTTCTGGGAGGTTTTTGAAATTTCCATGTTTGAAACCCAAAACCACTTCTCTTCATGCTTGACTTCATAAGACATAGTTTAGGGGTTAGGGAGTATAGATACATGATTTGTCTGGTTTGAATATGTCTAGACCTTGTTTGTCAACTTTAATGCTTACTATATGACATAAGAAAACTATGTGCTTTGGTTTTTCATTTTTCTGATTTTTTTATTTTGATGCCCCCATTTGCATTGAATCTTGTCAAATCCTAGATTTGACCAAGATAATTTAAACAAGTTTAAAACATGAAAATGAAAAGGGAAGCATGTATCGTTCTTAGTCACTCTAAAATGAAGTTTTTGGGAGGTTTTTGAAATTTCCATGTAGGAAACCCAAAACCACTTCGATCTCTTCATTATTGACTTCATAATACAGAGTTTAGGGTTAGGGGTAGATATATACATGATTTTCCTAGGTTTGACCAAGATTTAAACAAGTTTAAAACATGAATATGAAAAAGTAAGCATGTATCCTTCTTAGTCACTCCAAAATGAAGCTCTTAATTAGGAGGGTTTTTGAAAGTTCCATGTTTGAAACCAAAAACCACTTATCTTCACCATGCATGCTTGATTTTATAAGACAGAGTTTAGGGTTAGGGGTAGATACATGATTTTCAGGTTTAATATGTCTAGACCTTGTTTATCAATTTAATTGAATGCGCACATACTATATGACATAAGAAGATCTTGGTATTCATTTTTTTGAATTTTTATGCCCATTTGAATCTTGGTCAAATCCTAGTTTTGATCAAGATCTGAACAAGTTTAAAACATGAATATGAAAAGGTAAGCATGTATGCTTCTTAAATAGTCACTCCAAAATGAAGCTCTTGGAAGGGTTTTCGAAATTTCCATGTTTGAAACCAAAAACCACATCTCTTCATGCTTGACTTCATAAGACAGAGTTTAGGGTTAGGGGTAGCCACATACATGATTTTTCTGGTTTGAATATGTCCAGACCTTGTTTATCAACTTGAATGCTTACTATATAACTAAGAAAACTATGTGCTTTGGGTTTTTCATTTTTCTAATTTTTTTATTTTTGATGCCCATTTGAATCTTGGTCAAATCCTAGGTTTGACCAAGATTTGAACAAGTTTAAACATGAATATGAAAAGGTAAGCATGTATGCTTCTTAGCCACTCCAAAATGAAGCTCTTGGAAGGGTATTTGAAATTTCCATGTTTGAAACCCAAAACCACTTCTCTTCATGTTAGACTTCATAAGACATAGTTTAGGGGTTAGGGGTATAGATACATGATTTTCTGTTTGAATATGTCTAGACCTTGTTTGTCAACTTTAATGCTTACTATATGACATAAGAAAACTATGTGCTTTGGTTTTTCATTTTTCTGATTTTTTTATTTTGATGCCCATTTGAATCTTGTCAAATCCTAGATTTGACCAAGATAATGTAAACAAGTTTAAAACATGAAAATGAAAAGGGAAGCATGTATCGTTCTTAGTCACTCTAAAATGAAGTTTTTGGGAGGTTTTGAAATTTCCATGTAGGAAACCCAAAACCACTTCTCTTCATGATTGACTTCATAAGACAGAGTTTAGGGTTAGGGGTAGATATATTTATGATTTTCCTAGGTTTGACCAAGATTTAAACAAGTTTAAAACATGAATATGAAAAAGTAAGCATGTATCCTTCTTAGTCACTCCAAAATGAAGCTCTTAATTAGGAGGGTTTTTGAAATTTCCATGTTTGAAACCAAAAACCACTTATCTTCACCATGCATGCTTGACTTTATAAGACAGAGTTTAGGGTTAGGGGTAGATACATGATTTTCAGGTTTAATATGTCTATACCTTGTTTATCAACTTAATTGATTGCGCGCATACTATATGACATAAGAAGATCTTGGTATTCATTTTTTGAATTTTTATGCCCATTTGAATCTTGGTCAAATCCTAGGTTTGACCAAGATTTGAACAAGTTTAAAACATGAATATGAAAAGGTAAGCATGTATGCTTCTTAGTCACTCCAAAATGAAGCTCTTGGAAGGGTATTTGAAATTTCCATGTTTGAAACCAAAAACCACATCTCTTCATGCTTGACTTCATAAGACAAAGTTTAGGGTTAGGGGTAGATACATGATTTGTATGGTTTGAATATGTCTAGACCTTGTGTTTATCAACTTTAATGCTTACTATATGACATAAGAAGATTATGTGCTTTGGTTTTTCATTTTTCTATTTTTTAATGCCCATTTGAATCTTGGTCAAATCATAGGTTTGACCAAGATTTGAACAAGTTTAAATCATGAATATGCAAAATTAAGCATCTATATATCCTTCTTAGTCACTCCAAAATGTAGCTCTTGGGATGGTTTTTGAAATTTCCATGTTTGAAACCTAAAACCACTTCTCTTCATGCATGCTTGACTTCATAAAGATATAGTTTAGGGTTAGGGGTAGATATATACATGATTTTCTGGTTTGAATATGTCTAGACCTTGTTTATCAACTTGAATGCTTACTATATGACATGCAAAGACTTGCTTTGGTTTTTGATTTTGTTTTTGAATTTTTATGCCCATTTAAATCTTGGTCAAATCCTAGGTTTGACCACGACTTAAACAAGTTTAAAACATGAATATGTAAAAGTAAGCATGTATCCTTCTTAGTCACTCCAAAATGAAGCTCTTAATTAGGAGGGTTTTTGAAATTTCCATGTTTGAAACCAAAAACCACTTATCTTCACCATGCATGCTTGACTTTATAAGACAGAGTTTAGGGTTAGGGGTAGATACATGCATGATTTTTTAGGTTTAATATGTCTAGACCTTGTTTATCAACTTAAGTGAATGCGCACATACTATATGACATAAGAAGACCTTGGTATTCATTTTATTTGAATTTTTATGCCCATTTGAATCTTTGTCAAATCCTAGGTTTGACCAAGATTTGAACAAGTTTAAAACATGAATATATATGAAAAGGTAAGCATGTATGCTTCTTAGTCACTCCAAAATGAAGCTCTTGGAAGGGGTTTTTGAAATTTCCATGTTTGAAACCAAAAACCACATCTCTTCATGCTTGACTTCATAAGACAGAGTTTAGGGTTAGGGGTAGCCACATACATGTTTTTTTTGGTTTGAATATGTCTAGACCTTGTTTATCAACTTAATTGTATGCTTATTATATGACATAAGAAGACTATGTGCATTGGGTTTTCATTTTTTTATCCCCATTTGTTGAATCTTGGTCAAATCCTAGGTTGGACCAAGATTTAAACAAGTTTAAAACATGAATAATATGAAAAGTAACCTGCATCGATCCTTCTTAGTCACTCCAAAATGAAGCTCGTGGGAGGTTTTTGAAATTTCCATGATTTTTCTGGTTTGAATATGTCTAGACCTTGTTTATCAACTTGAATGCTTACTATATGACATACACAGACTATGTGCTTTGTTTTTTTGAATTCTTATGCCCATTTGAATCTTGGTCAAATCCTAGGTTTGACCATGACTTAAACAAGTTTAAGACATGAATATGACAAAGTAATCATGTATCCTTCTTAGTCACCCCAAAATGAAGCTCTTGGGAGGGTTTTTAAAATTTCCATGTTTGAAACCAAAAACCACTTCTCTTCACCATGCATGCTTGACTTCATAAGACAGAGTTTAGGGTTAGGGGGTAGATACATGATTTTTCAGGTTTAAAACGTCTAGACCTTGTTTATCAACTTAATTGAATGCTTACTATATGACATAAGAAGACCTTGGTTTTTCATTTTTTTCTTTTTTTTTGAATTTTTATGCCCATTTGAATCTTGGTCAAATCCTAGGTTTGACCAAGATTTGAACAAGTTTAAAACATGAATATAAAAAAGTAAGCATGTATGCTTCTTAGTCACTCCAAAATGAAGCTCTTGGGAGGGTTTTGAAATTTCCATGTTTGAAACCAAAAACCACATCTCTTCATGCTTGACTTCATAAGACAGAGTTTAGGGTTAGGGGGTAGATACATGATTTTTCTGGTTTGAATATGTCTAGACCTTGTTTATCAACTTAATTGAATGCTTACTATATGACATAAGAAGACTATGTGCCTTGGTTTTTCATTTATTTTGATTTATTTTGAATTTTATGCCTATTTTTATGCCCATTTAAACAAGTTTAAATCATGAATATGAAAAATTAGTCACTCCAAAATGTAGCTCTTGAGAGGGTTTTTGAAATTTCCATGTTTGAAACCAAAAACCACTTCTCTTCATGCATGCTTGACTTCATAAACAGAGTTTAGGGTTTGGGGTAGACAGCACGCGCCGACGCGTGGACGAAATTTATTCTCTGTCCCCCTGACATGCACTTGCCAGTGTCTTCAACAGTCTGACACGAACAGTGAAGCTTTTATGGAGCCCAGCGGAGAGGGGCTCCATTTCTCGAGCGGTAGCGAGGTGACATGCGGCCTAAATCCAAATTTAAACATTGCGAAAAAATCTGAAACAAATCATGCACGTTCACAGCTCATATTAAGATAACCCCTAAAAATTTCAGATCAAAATTCGAAACATACATCGAGAAACAAAAAAGAGAAACTCAGATGGGAATAGTCTACAGAGAAACTCAGATTTGAATTCGGGAACTATTCATGACAGATTTCTCTTTTTTGTTTCTCGATGTATGTTAGTGGCAGTTAATATGGACCGGAGGAAGTACTAATAATATGAGGCATATTTTTGAGCTGGCCCTGTTTAGTAGAGTTTACATTTGAGAGTTACATCTTTCTACCACCATTATTTTTGATTTAGCTTGTCTTTTTTTGCCCACCATTTTATCGAGCAGGGTTAATGCAAGATCCATAGCAAACTAGCTTGTCATGACATTTTTTTGGCGGAGTGCATCTTCTCATGGCGAGCTAGCGACTTTGCCTACTAGAGTTTTTTTTGTTGAACTACATTTTTTGGATTTTCCCATTTTATTTGTGCACAAGCTATGAGCCGCCCGCAATTCAGCACCATATATTGGCGGGATTTTCTAGTTCAGCACCATAAATTAGCAGGATGCTATCTTCCTACCTCGCTTTCATTTCCCCTATATCCAGCCCCACCCACGGACAAGCAAGGGCCTCTCTCCCTACCTCGCACCTAGTCCGTCTCGCTCCCTCTCAGTCCTCCATCCGTAGCCGACATCCACCGCACCGGAGCCAGCTCAGCGACGCCGTCAACCACACTCCGTCCGCTTCGTCGGATCTGCTTCCCCGACTCACTGGTTCATCTTACCGGCCGGCGAGATCGGTACACAAAGCGCCACCATGATCCACCGAACCAAACCGAACGGCCAACGCGCCACCTCCCCAGTCGACCAAGGTTGAACACTTTGTCCGGCAGCTTTTGTTATGTACTCCGTATTTGATTTCCGAGACTAGTTTATTGCTTGCTTCCACTGCTTGTTATTAGCATCTGTTTTTTTTGTAATGCCTGCTAGATATTCCCCTCGAGAATGCCTACGAAGAATCTCGGAGGCAAAATATCTTGCAGAATATGATAATTGCAGCCAAGCTCGGCATACTGTGGAATGGGACAAAATCACCGCACCCCAAGTCGTTGCCGAGATTTTTCACACGTGTGATGTGCCGCCAAAAGGACGATTCCGTGGGGCAGCTGCTGAAGAAGGTATTTAGCCGCACTGCTCAAATTTCATATGTCTTGTTTGCTGATTGATTTGATGAACTTTGATTTGCAGCAGCTAGCCACTGCTCATGTTCCTAACAAAGACAGTGAGCGCGCCAGTGATGCAGACATTGGTAGAAAGGAGGCGGGATTTGGTCCTATTGTTCTAGCAAGCAATCATTTGAGTGGCCGCCTAGGATCAGCACATCTGGATCCTCCTGAGCTCAACATTAAGGAGGTAATTTTATAATAGTGTTTTAAACATGACATAATCTAATGTACTGAAAGAGATCAAACTGTCAACAGGAGTGGAGTGGTATAGATGGTAGAGATATAGATATAGATTTCAGATTTCCTAATTTTTTCTTGAAAATAGGGTCGCCCCGGCCTCTGCATCCAAATGATGCACCCACCCTTTTATTGCAATGTTTTAGACTCCATTTAAGGTTTAGAAACTCATGGGTTGCTGAAAGTGGTGACATGAATCAACCAACATATTTCCTTTTAATCTGCTGATTGATTTTATGCATGGCAAATCGCAGAAGCAAGTGACTGCTCATGTCCCTGCCAAGCAGCATTGTAGCACAGATGTCCAGAGTTCCAGTGATGCAAACGTTTGTAGGAACAAAACAGAAGGATGTGGCACTGGGGAAGCTAAGATTAGGCGTCTTCAAAAGGACTTGGATGTGGCCACTTGGCGGAACAAAGAAATGAACCGAGGATGGAATTCTACAATTCAAGATGGCCTACATGCTGTTGCTGATCTGCAGAAGCTAGTGGCTGGCAACTTGGTTACCGCTTTGGCTGATGCAGATGTCCATGAGATCAACTGGACGATCTTGGAACAGGTGAAAGCACGAGCAGAAACTCTGCACTCATCTTTGCAGGTAGATGATTTTCAAAGGGTGATGCAAGAGCCGCTATATGAATAGATTGTTGTTTTCAGTTGATGATGTCCCTGGTTCTTTTGTTTACTTATGTGCTGGTAGTACTTAGGGGAACTAGCTTGTACAAGTATTTTTTTCCGATAAAGTTGTACAAGTAAATGGCACATGCTTCGCATGTTTGACCAATTAAGTTAAAAAGCTTCACAAAATCCTGCTATCATGTAGGCGGGCTTGCATTGGCTTTCAACCCAAGTGACTATTGACTGCAATCTGTAATATGTACCCCTCTGTTGCACTTAATGGTATCCAAGCCCTTGGGCCCCCCTCCTTTGTTAAAAAAAGATCGAATTCTTATTGCGTCGAAGTTGTTTCACTAAAAAAAAGAGCCCTCACGTGCAAGGCACGTGTATATATACTAGTACTAGTAGAGATGGTACACCTAGACATTAGAGATTTGTTTGTTTTAAAGATATTTTTAATTGTGTACAAGATGGAAAATATAACTTTAGGCTATCCACAATGTTGCTATTGCCAAATCTGATACGATGGTGAATTTGGCTTTGGTGTGAAATATAGCAATAGCTCCACAATGTAGTGGTTCCAAATATTTATAACGTGGGTCCCGCCATCAAGCTAAAACAACTCATAAAGCCAATATGGAACTACTCTCACAATGTAGGGAACTAGTTCCAAATGCCAAAAGTGAAATTTGGCATCGGAGCACCTATTTGCTCCGGTTCCCTGTTTTTCTGGTTTTGGAACTACCTCTACAATGTATGGAACTAGTTCAAAAAGCCAAAAATCAAATATGGAACCACTTTTGGCTACACGTTGTGGATGCTCTTAGCAAATTCCTAGTATTTTTCATGGTCGATGTAAAAAAAGTATTTTTCATGGTTGATGTAAAAAAACAAGTTTTTTTCATGGTCGATGTAAAAAAAGAGAGAAAACATGTCTCATAAAAAGCCTTATGGTTAGCACAATTTTTTTACGGAGTAACTCTTTTTTACATAGCCCAAATTACTATTCGATTTTTCCATTGAAATATTTTATGTGTATAAAGCAAGCGAAGAAGTACACATGCATTTTTCGTTTTATTCTTTTTTGACATTTCAAAATGTATAGAAGATGAATTTCGAAATAAAGAGATCATATGCACCCAAGAACCAACAAGCATATCCCCTTGAACCCGAACATACTCAGGGCCCTTTTGTTGTGCCTTTTTTTTTGCCTTTTTGGCTTTTGGATTTTGGAAGCCAAAAACAAATATTATATTCTTTTGGCTTCCAAAATCCAAAAGCCAAAAAGCCACAGCAAAAGGGCCCTCAGCTTCAGACTTGGGATTTCGTAGGCTAGGGTTCCACAGTTTTCCAGCAACCAGTAATAATTTCAACTCTGCCCCAAAATTCCCGCCCCCCCCCCCCCGCTTCCAAAATTCAAAGCGATGTGAAATAAGTACAGTGTCGATCTTATCCCCCCGGACCGCTCAATTCAGACCTATCACCGGCGGCGCCGAACCCCGCATCTCTCTCTCACGCTTCCACCCTGCATGACCCACCGGATCATCTCACACGCCGGCGCCGGCCCACTGTCCCACTCCCACACCAGCACTACTGCCTTCTCATCGGCCACCGTAGTGACCGACGACGTTCCGCCGTCTCCCTTGCTTTTTAGCAAGCCGGAGTAGCTTCCACCTCCCCCACCCCCACCGACGACCACTGTACCATACGAGCTCCTCCGTAGCCGACTTCCACCGCCGCCTTGTCAGCGACAGTCACCATCGCCGGGTTCTCGTATCTTAATCCCCGACTCCTTCCGTCCACCGGACTGGAGAGATGGGCGCTTCCATGGTCGACGGCAGGAAACCAAAGCGTACACGCGCCCACTTCCAAGAAGGTTGATATGGCCGCATTCGTTATGCATGTGATTTCGAAAAGTATTTTTTTGCTTACTTGCACCGCCATCTCATTAGCATTTTTTTTGTAATGCATGCTAGATATTATTGCAATACAGAAGAATGAATTAAAAGAGAAACGGATACGGAATATATGTATAAGATATGCAAGCCGTGTGGGCACAAACATGTGTAACGCTATTGCCTCTAGTGCAAACCTGAACAAAATCGGAGAAGAACCCTTTCCCCTTCCCAAAGATAAAGAACAATGTTATGATTCACAATTTGATCATGCTGAGCCTCTTGGAGAGCTGACTCAGGAAGATGCCTTGCCTGACCATTCTCCTCAACCCCACCAGGTGATTTCTGTGTTTTTACTTTGAGATATCTGTTTTGCAACTTCCATGTGTTGTATACTTGTATCCTGAATCCCACCAAACATGTTCACATGCCACCTCTAGGTCTCCTTAATGCATCATATATATGTATCAGCATGCACGTCATCCTTTACTGTTCTTCATTCTATTCCATTTGCATATCATCATATATGGGACTTATGTAGACTGAAATATCGTTTATGTGTGCTAGGAATCTGCAGCTTCAAGTAAGAATTTCGCAGGAACCACCAATGAGAGGAAGACCAATCAACAGGCACCTGAATCGGTGATAGAACAGCTGCAACCAAAAAAGAAACCTGCTTCTGCTACTAGACAGTCTCAGCGATTCATGGCACCAGTTGAAGAAAATAACGAAAATTCTAAGAGTACTGAAATAAAAAAACGTGGTGAACACCCCAAGCGGTTGAATCAGCCACCTGTTACCAATCCAGTCAACCAGCGACAATCGGCAGCAGAACCAGTTTCCACAGCAACTTCTCAGCCACAATTGGCAGCAGAACCAGTTTCCACAGCAACTTCTCAACAACAATTGGCAGCAGAACAAGTTTCCACGGCAACTTCTCAGCCACAATTGGGATCAGCAGTAGCTGTGGTAGGAAATACTGCCCAAGGACACACTGTACCAGTCCCAGCTGACACAACCACAACTGGCCAAACACTGCTAGCACAACATCAACAAACTGTTGATGATCTCCCACTGACCCATATTAGTCCTGCCATAGACAACTCCCCTGAGGATGAGCCCCACACCGAAGAAGGTACATTTTCCAATGCTTATAGTTTCATTCTCCGTTATAAAGTTATACTTTATAGAGATATATATATATATATATATATATATATATATATATATATATATACCTACCTTGATAGCTTGATGTAATGCTTAACTTTGTAGTTGCACCACGATCAAGAAAAACGAGGGGCCCAACAGTAGGGAAAATGTTCGTAGCTAAGCTTGCTGGGATGGAATCAAGATTTCGCCTTTCATCTATCGTAGGTGGCAGAAGGCCACTGGACCCAGAAGAATCTTGTAAATTAGCATCGGATGTAGGAATTTTCGTCAGGAATGAAATTCCTATCTTCCCAACATGGAAAGAGCACGTAGACACCTCTGCGCATTTTGAAAAATTAGTGCACAGGTTACACGTAAGTCATCTTTCTCTTGGTAATGTTACTCATACTAGTATACCACATTGGCACGTCCCGTTCCTTCTAGCTTGTTGTTGGATCTATGTATATCACACCAACGGTTTATATTGTTGTGAACAGTTAAGGTTCGAGTTCGATGAGGACCAAGAGGAAGTAAAGCATGTTCTCAACAGTCTATTCTCAGACTGTCTGCGCCAGTATCGCAGCAGGCTAAAGAAGAAATACTTCACTGGAAAGATTACTGGGAGTGTTCCAACTATATCTCCTTTTAAGCAAATGACTGACAAACAGTGGGGAGATCTTGTGAAGCACTGGTCTGATCCAAAGAATATGGTATGATTTGTAAGACTGAGACCAGATCACATCTTGGATTCTTATTTATAGCAGTGTCTCACTAGTCTCCTTTTTGCAGAATTTGGCTAAACAGAATCAGGAAAACCGCGGTAAACTACTTTTACCTAGCCGTACGGGATCTCGTAACCTTATAGTGCACATTCGGCAAAAAGTAAGGACATGTTGTTTTATACTGCTATTTAGAAATATTTTAGTAAAAGATCATGCAGAGTATATACACCAGTGTGCAGCTTATATTATGATCCTCCATTTCAACCACGTTATTCGATTTATAAATGGTAGTACTAAAATGCAGATGTTACATAATGCAAGTAAAAGGGAACCAAACAAAGAGATGACTCTGCCAGAGATTTTTGAAGCATGCCAGAAGAACAAACTTGAAGTGATTGGAGAAGTCGCACAGAGTGTTCTTGTAAGTCTTCTCAAAGATTGAAATTTTGTGACGACTCACATCCCAACTTATAGGAGTAGTAAAGTACATGTCAATATGATATTATATATGTTTATTAAAATTCATGTGATGTGAATCGGACATGCCAAACTGTAGGAATAAAAGTAGGTCATACACATGATAAATCTACTATCAGCAAGTTTCTCTGTAGTAACTATCATGTTTACACATGTGTACGAACTGAATTTTTTGCAGGAAGATATGAAATTAGAGATGGCAAAAACCGGTAAAAACGGTCTGGAAAAAACCGATGAAGAATGTGTGAAGGCATTTTCTATGGCAATAAAAAAGAAAGGCATTGCCAAAAACACTTTCTTACGGAATGCTGGACTGCTGAAGTGCAAGTCCATGTCCAAGTCAAAGTATTTGCATGCTCAAGTTCTAAAGGAGCAACTCCAAGTAGAACGAGCTGCATCAGCTGCGCTAAGACTAGAAGTCGACAATTTTAGAACGATAGCAGCACAGAAGGAGGCCCTACTGGAGCAGGTTAGGAATGCTAGTAAGTAGTAAGAAGAGTATCTGCTAGATAATTGGAGATGAACGGGGACAGTGACAGGTCATTACCTTTGTCTTGTAAAATGGTTCCTTAGTCTGAGCATATTTCGTAGGTGCATTTATCTGCAATTGCTATGATCTTGGTGGTCGTTTCCTTGTTGTGATGTGGATTTTTTTGAACCGGAACCCTGCTGATTGTTAATATTATAAGTGGATTGCCTAGCCCTTTCCATCAGTTCTGACTTGTGGTTCCGTTGGCTCGTGGATGAAGCTTGACGTGGTATCAGAGCCCATAGTCTCAAGTTCGAGTCATCGCTTTCACAAACCTTCTCTTCTCTTCTCCCGGTCTAGCCTTTTCTGTCAGTTTGGACTTTTTGTTGCGATGTATAAAGTGGATTGCCTAGCCCTTTCCATCAGTTCGGACTTTTGGTCGCGTTGGCTAGTGCATTAAAGCTTGACACTGATGATTTTCTGTGATCCATTGATTTCCATCTTTCTACATACTGGTCTAGAAGCTTGTCAACTGGTCTGGTTCATTCATCGCTGTATTGAGTGCAATGAACGGAACAGTGGCTTCTCCTTTGTGTTGTGCTGCAACACAACAGCTGTTCCTGCTTCTGTACAGGCGAGTTGTGAACAGAGATACTTATGTATGCTACCAAATTTCGACTCCATATAATCAATAGCTTAACAACCCTCTAATTCAAAATCTCAACATTATTTCACACACTGAAATATTTTGTACGCGTTTTGAATTGGAGAACATGGGAACCGACTTTGGTTTCTGATTATGACTTGATGTGACCCTAGGCCCTGGATTCCTGAGCAGAAGGTATGTGTAAAAACAAAGAGATTACGAAGTGCTAATTCCCTTTTTTTGTAAGTCCTGGTGGCATTGACACTCCTTTCTTACTTGCTATATTTTTTTGGTGTTTATATATAATAGAGAATTACCAGCTTATTGTCGAACCCGTTAGATTTTGGGCAATAATTGTTACGTGGCTGCTTCTTAATTAAAGTTTATCATGTCATGTAGATGGATTTGTGAAAGATGCAGCGGGTCGTTCTTCAGATCGTCTACATGGGATTCCCATCTACATGTATGTTCACGGTTTCATGGAGTACTTCAGCTCATAGCAGCCACATACGATCCTGCAAGATTTGCATTTTTTTTGACCTTGCAAGATTTGCATTCAATGTATCGCCAAGACGCGTCCGTGAGAACTCTAGAAACATCTTCGTCTGACTCGTTTTGGCGCGCGCAGTTCCCGAGCGAATCCAATGAATTTTGACCGTTCTCTTAAAAAAAGGAACTTTGACCGTTGGATCAAGCGTTGGAGAACTGTTGTGCCAACGGCCAATAATTATGATCGTCGTAACCGATTTTCAACGTGATGATGAATTGATGTGACATTTGGCCGTACTAGTACGGTCTCATATTTTTGTATTACTTGGACTGTAGCCAAATTCGAAATCTCATTCCAGCGGCAAAACTTCCCGCCCGAAAAATACAAATATTTCACACGCTTCTAACTTCCCATTCTACCCTCGTAAAGATGACAACAATGTCCATGTATAAGTCGGTTGGTGGGGGGTCTACCCGTCATTTTTTTTCGATCACCACCTCCCTAGCTCCGGAAACTCCCCGAAAAAAAATTCATTTCCCTCACTCTCTCCTCTGAGACCACCCACCGGAACTTCCCAAGTCCCTCTCTCTCCCACCTCCACGACCACCGCACCGGAACATCCCCGCCGGACTTCCCTGGCCTACCCGAGGCCTCGCGATCCTCGTCATCCGGCTGCCTGCCGGAGCCGCTTCATCGACGCCGTCATCAACCGGACCGGATCATCCCCGCCGAACCTCGAAACCATATGCTCATCCAGCAGTCTACCGCAGTCGCTTCAGCTGCGGCATCGTCCACCCCACCGGAGCCGCTTCGCCGGATCCGTCGTCCACCGCATCGGATCTTGCTCACCGACACCGCTGTGCATGAACCGGATCTGCTTCACCGGCGCATGATCTAAACTCTTCTACTGTCGCTTTTCTATTGCTTGCCTGCAAGTTCTTGTTTAATCTTGGGGGAACCTGTTTGTGCTAACGACGCGCCGTTACGTTTTTGCAGACGAGATGAGTAACCATGAAGTGTAATGGCCGTCTCTCCAACCCCAAGTAGCACATGTAGCGTACTTCATCACCGGATCTATCAACCCCAGGAAGATCTGCTGTGACTCCCACAGAGTGCTTCTCCTAATGTAAGTCCCTTGTTTTAGCGCCATGTTCTGGGTTCAGATGCTTGTTTGTCTGAAGCTCTTTTAGTTCATTCCTAGCTATGACCGTAACACCTTGCTATTTTCTACTTCATTGCTAACTTTAAGCGATTGAACATTTTGGTTTGCATTCCCTGCTCTGTAGATGTAGCCATCATAACTTCTATCTTGCTCAGTCGTTGTTACAAAAATTATACTGTAGGTATTATAGTAACATCCTGCTATTATTTAGTTCATGGCCAATTTTAAGTAATTGCACATGTTGGTTCGCATTCCCTGCTCTATAGCTTTTGGCATCGTAACTTCTATATTTGGTTTACATTCCCTGCTCTGTAGATCTAGCCATCATAACTTTATCTTGCTCAGTCGTTGTTACAAAAATTATGGCCTGCTACTATGTTGTTTGTGCCAATTTTTTACTCCATGAACATGTTGGCTTGCATTCCCTGTACTACAGGTGATGCCATTGTTTTGTATCTAGTTCATTGTAAGCTAACAAAGTAAGGACTTAGTTTGGCATGCTATCACTCTGCTATCTAGCCTGTAGTACAAATAAACTTGTCATACTACTAGATAATAATTTTGCGTGCCATCTTGTTCTTCAAAAGCTGCATTATTGACTTGTTTCTCTGACTTGGCATGACGCTCACATATGGAAAGCTGAACATATTGGTTTGCATTCCCTCTTATACAAGTTCACAGGTGATCCCACTATATTCTGTATCTGGTCCATCCTAAGCTCCAGCATTAACTATCCTCCATGTGTTGCTCATTACAAGTTTATATCCCGAAACATCTTGATTTGCATCCCCTTCACTATAAGTTCAGGAGTATTATTTAGTTCACGGCCAAAATGAAGTAATTGCACTTGGCACATGTTGGTTCACATTCCCTCCTCTTTAGCTTTTGCCATCGTAACTTCTATTTTTGGTTTACATTCCCTGCTCTGTAGATGTAGCCATCATAACTTCATCTTGCTCAGTCGTTGTTACAAAATTTATAGCCTGCTACTATGTTGTTCATGCCAATTTTGTACTCCCTGAACATGTTGGTTTGCATGGGACTCGACAGTAGTAAGTCTGCTGTTTCATTCTAACATGCTCTGTTATATTGGCTGTTGGTATGCGGCATGCACTCTTTGTTTGCTTATTGTGCGCATTACAATGATCTTGTTATAACGACGAAATGATGAGTTCCAAATTCTTTGCCAAACAATATTGTAGTGTCATTGCCTTTCCATTGTTGCTATCTTAACTTGTAATGTCTTTGTTTCAGATATAGGTGCTGCATGGACAACTTAAAAGATTGCCGGATCGCTTCATTGTATTGCTAGGTTTAATTACCATTCAATTTCTCTGGGTTCTGTAATATTTTTTCAATGCCTTGCAGCTGATGTAATATTTAGTTAGTTTTTATAGTTCTTTCGCGCATTTTTTCTTTGGTGCTTGTTGTAAGTGAGGCTATCCGACAAAATCAATGCTGCGTAAATATTCTCAGTATCTAAATCACGAATTCCCATCCCTTAAACGGCCCAATTAAACGAAATCACATATGTGCCTGCCCGCAAAATCCTAAAGCGCATATTATGCCGGCATATAAACAACTAAACGGGCTGGCCCACTTACTTCTTGGGCCAGCCCATTTGATTTACGGTGGACCCCACACACTAATTGGGCTGGCCCACTTGCTTTAAGGTGGACCCCACCAACTACTGGCCGGCCCACTAAATAGTTGGGCCAGCCCATTTGCTTTTTTGGAGGACCCCACATAATAAATGGGCCGGCCCTTTAAGAGGAAAGTGGGACCCACCTGTTTTTGGGCCGGCCCAATATCTTGTTGGGCCGGCCCACTTGCTATATTGTGGACCCCACACACTAGATGGGCCGGCCCTTTAACAGGAAAGTGGGGCCCACCTTGCTATTGGGCCGGCCCACTATCTTGTTGGGGCGGCCCACTTGCTCTATGGTGGTCCCACATGGTAAATGGGCCGGCCCTTTAAGTGGAAGGTGGGACCCACCTGTGCTTATGGCGGCCCACTATCTTGTTGGGCCGGCCCACTTTCTATATGGTGGACCCCACATACCAAATGGGCCGGCTCATTAACAGGAATGTGGGACCCACCTGTTTTTGGCCCGGCCCACTATCTTGGTGGGCCAGCCCACTGGCTATATGGTGGGCCCCACACACTAAATGGGCCGGCCCTTTATCAGAAAGTGGGACCACCGTGTTTTTGGCCCGGCCACTATTTTGTTGGGCCGGGCCACTTGCTATATGGTGGACCCCACATACTAAATGGGCGGCCCTTTAACAGGATAGTGGGACCCACCATGTGTTTTTGGCCCACCAGCTTGTTGGGCCGGCCCACTTGCTATATGGTGGACCCCACACACTAAATGGGGACCTTTAACGGGAAAGTGGGACCCACTGTGTTTTGGCCGGCCCACTTGCTTCTTCCGGCCCAGTTGCTGTAAGGGGGACCCCACATGTTAAATGGTCCGGCCCATTTAACTTTTGACCAGTCAACCTTAGAGGTTAGGCCCGCCCACGTAACTAATGGACCAGCCCAGCTATATAGTTGACCGGTCAAACTATGTCATCGGCCCGGCCCGCTTAAGACGTGGCAGGCCTCGTGTGGGCCTACCATCTACCACGGGGTTTCGCCGGTTAATGCCGTTAGCGGCAGTTAACGGTCTGCCACGTGTCGTTTGCATGACGTCGGATCAACGGGCTCCCGAAAACACTTCCGCAACGGTCCGATTTTCCGTGGCGGAAGGGCGCCCAAGCGCGACGGACCGAAAAATCGTCGTTGGACTTTGCCTGACGCAGTTTCGACAACGGAACCCATATCGTCGGGTTAGGCCCATAGGCGACGAAAAATGCCCCTTAGTTGACGATTTTGGGACGTTGTCTATCAGAACTTTTCTTGTAGTGTATCATATGAATGATGAGAAACGGTGATTCAATCTCCTAAGACAAGAGCTGAAAAATGAAAGGTGCATAACTCATGGTCTTAAGCAAGAAATGGAATCTTATGTGCTTGAAAAATAAAATTATATTGATGATGCTTGTTCTACTAACTCTACTTCGTGTGAAGCATCTATGTTAAAGGAGAATGTTAGCTACGGGCTCAACTTGATTTGCTAACTAGCAATTATAGGGAATTGGAAGAAAGTCATAAAAAGCTCTCGGGCTCTCATGATGATCTTCTAATTTCCTATGATGGGCTAAAGTTAGCTCATGAGGCAAGTATCACTAAGGTAACATCTTGTGAGCCTCATGTGGACATTAGCACAATCTACTCCATGTGCTAGTCCTTGTAATCCATCTAGTCAAACTAGTGATACACCTTGTGTTGGATTACTTGCCTTGCCTTGTTGCTCTAACAATGAAGCTTCTACTTCCTCTAGTACTTGTATTTCTACTAACCATGTAGAGGAAATAAAAGAGCTCGAGGCCCAAGTCCTTTCTTTGAAGAAAGACTTGGAAAAGCGTCATGAAGGGAAATCCGCACTTGACAAGATGTTGAGTGTGCAACAATCCCCCAATGACAAGAGTGGACTTGGATTCAACTCCAATAACAAGAACAAGTCCAAGAGCAAGAGCAACAAGAAGAAGGGCCAAGACAAAGTCAAGGATCCGGCCAAGATTGGTTTGCTTCAAGTGCAAGGTTGAAGGGCATCATGTTAGATCATGCCCATTGAAGAAGAAGAAGCACTTGAGTGAGAAACAACAAGGGAAACGGCCACAAGGTCAAGGTCAAGCTCATGCTCGACCTCAAGTTGAAGATAGGCCACTTCCCAAGAAGAATCAAGATAAAGTTCCCCAAGAGAAGAAATCAATAAAGAAGTGAAAAGGGGAACACTTGCTACTTATGTCGTGTGAAGGGGCACTTTGCTTCTTCATGTTTAAGTGGTACCTTATCTAACCCTATAATTGTTGATAATGATTATTCTCTAGGGAAGGATAAGGATGGCAATGTGTTTGCCAAGTTTGTTGGAACTCAAAGTGGTTTCAAGAAAAGAACCATTTGGGTTGCCAAGCCTATTGTGACTAACCTCTTAGGACCCAACTTGGTTGGGGACCAACAAGCTCAAACTTGATCAATAGGTGTATGTGGAGGGCATTGGAGACTTGGCTACTTCATGAAGAATTAAGGGATCTTCATATATTATATTTTTACCAAGCCAAGTCATATGGATTATCATCTATATCTTATATCCAATGTTCCTCTTTGCGGTAACTTATACTTCAACTCTTCATATTTATTGTAAGTTACTTGCCCCTTTGCATGTTTGGTTTTGTACCAAATATGTGTTTGTATGTGTTGTGTCTTACTTGCCTATCTTGTGTATTCAAGTATGTTTGTTTGACTCATCATATACTTGTGTATTGTTTTGAGCCTAATGCATCTTGATGACATCTTATTTGGCTCTCTTTGAGTGATTAATGGAACATCCCATTTTGGGGGAGTGATATGCCTTGTGCATCTCTCTTTCTTTAAAATGTGTGTACATGGGTACCACCACTTAGTATTGATATTGCAAGATTATCTAGTCACTATGTGGTGTGTCATACTCATGAGAAATTCAAATTCTAAATGTCCATTAATCATCTCTAGTCGAATTTTAATTGCCTCTTGTTTAGAAGAAATGTTTTATCACATTATGGGGGAGTAATATGTTTTGTACATATCACAAGCCTAGAAAATGTGAACATATGAGGTTATGCCACTTAGAGTTGATACTCTTAATTATCTTGTTCCTAGGTGGCATGTTTGCTCAAACAAGCTCCACTTTATTAAAAAGCTTTTATTGCTCATCTTATGGGTTCTTGTTTGAGTAAGAAATTCTTGGTACGGTTTTCCTCAAATACATATCTCTATATCTTATTTGGGACACCGTTTGCTTCAAGTTATTCTAATCATTGCCGTGCGTGATTGTTTGACTAGTTGAAGCTATCAAGAATCTTCATCCGTGCATAGTGCTTAATTCTATATACTTATCCTATGCCTTTTATTGTGAAGTTGATCCTTACTATCATTGTAAATTCACCACCGGAAATTATTTCCAATATACTCATTGTCTTTGACAATTGATAACCTTGTATGTGGTTGAATTCATGGATCATCTTCACCTTGGATTGTTTCTTATTTACTTATTTTATTTCCAAGAAATCTTTGTTGCTACGTGTCATGTTTTCCCTTTGAAAAATCTTTTGAAAATTCTCTTGATTATATTTTGTTTTTGTTTGAGTAAGAGATTCTTGGTGCGGTTTTCTCAAAGACATATCTATACATCGTATTTGGGAAACCGTTTGCTCCAAGTTATTATAATCATTTCTTTGCATGATTGGATATATTGAGAATCTCTATTTGTGCATGGTTCTTAATTCATACCTTTAACCATATGCATCTTGTGAAGTTGATCTCGAATCCTTGAAATATACCACCGGAAGTTAATTCCAATATTCTCATTGTCTTTGACAATTGATAACCTTGTATGTGGTTGAATTTATGGATCATCTTCACCTTGGATTGCTTCTTATTGCCTTATTTTATTTCCAAGAAATCTTTGTTGCTCCCATGTGTCTTCCTTGTCCCTTTGAAAAATCTTTTGATAAATTCTCTTGATTCATATCAAGTGTTTGTTTTGGAAGACAAACCTTTTCTTTACGGTACATTGTGCCATTGTGAAAAGTGTAGAGGGTTTGGTTTATTTGTTCGAACCTTGCTCTTTTGGGAGTTTGCTATCTCATTCCTTCTTACATGTTTTATTTGCTTGAATGAGATAAATCTTTGAGCATGTTTGCTTTATTTCATCCTTTATGCTCAATGGTTTCTTCTTAGTTCATTTGTTGAACTTTGTTGAACAAATCTTTTGTGATTTGCTTCTTTGATATAATTTGGACAACAAATTTGTTTGGTCACACCTTTATGCCTTCTTGAATTCATTTGGTGTTTTGTCCAAAGTGTATCTTTCTTGGATCTTTAAAGTCTTTGTGCATGCTTATATGTAATTTGTTTATATTTGTAGCATGCTTGCTTTCTTTGATCCATTATATAGGGTATACTCCATCAAATCCTAAATGGCTAAGATGTGCATGAAATTCAAATTTCATCTATAAATATGCACATATTGATATGGAGTGTATCCTATGTATTGTGGTTAGTCTAACCATTTTGGACCCAATGAGTTTGGGGACCAAGATGTACTTGAATGTTGTTTTAGGTACATTGGAGATGCAATGGAGGCTTGTCTCATCTATAAGGAAGGTGTTGTCACCATATGAGAATTGGAGTCAAGCTAGGATGATCGATGAACTCTTATCTACTACATCATGCCATTGCTATCTCGGTAACAAGTATCTTATTCATGCATACTCATATAGCATCCAACCTCTTGTAGGTTGCATCTTGGCATGAAATTCTTTATTTCGAAAATATTGCGGTTCTTGAAAAATCCTTTTTAAAGAAAACTTCTTATTGTACATTTGAGTAATTTGAGAAGATGCATACGATGGGAATATATATAAATCATGTTTATGATTCACCTATCCCAAATATGCCCTCTAGCAATTTATTGCATATCAATTCCTCAAAGAACTCTTATGTGAAATTTTGATGAAATTGCGAAATAAATCCCTATTTGTGATACTTGTTGCCTTTCTCAAAACATTCCAACTAGCTTTACTTCCCTTATTGTTAGTTGTGATGTTTTTGAGATTTTACTTGGTTGAAGTTCATTCATATACCATAAGTGAAAATTGGAGCCATAGGCTATATATCCTTTTAAGCAAACATCCTTTGGTATATTTTATGACTTCATCTTGGATATCATGTCTTATTTATTTTGTTAACCTCTTGTGTGTGCATGTTTCTTTATGGATCATCTTGTCCACTTTAGAAACTTATATACATGGGAGCGTTAATCCATCACCTTGATATCATTGCTCTTTGCCGACCATCTTCTTATCCTTTTGATTTTAGTGGTGTTGGTAAAGAAGATTTATGAGTGCTTGGTTTATTTTTTTTTCTTCATGCACTCATATCTCGTAATTGTTGGACTCAAGTTGTTCTTGATAAGCATATTCTCTTTATCTTGGTTGTGTTCTAAATGATATAGAGGGAGTGAGGATTCCATGTTTGTGCATATTGTATTCAAATGCAAACATTATAAATTATGCACGAACCTTGGGGAGCTTCCTTATTTTATTTAGAGCACTATATCTCTCTTATCATGATATCTTTGTTTGTCCAATTGGATCTTTGATTGCTTGCTTTATTTGTTAAAGCTTCTTCACCATGTTATCCTTGTGCAATCTTTGATCCTCAATATAGTTTGACTTCCTTCAAGTATTCGTCATTGGATATGTGCATTTGATTCCACTCAAATTATGAGAAATGCACACCTTGGGGAGGAACTCACATTATATTGGCTTTCTAAATTTTTCACCCATTTTGGCAATCGATGCCAATGGGGGAGAAGTTTAGAGGGTTTAAGGGAATGGTTTTATACTTAAGTTTGGTTTGTGCTTAAGTGTTTTGCCTCTCATGCATTCCATATTTATATGTCTTGCATGGTTGTATATATATAGTGGAAACTATCCCAAAGGTTAATCTTGACAATGTATGCAATGAATTCATGTTCATCACACGTGCATACATTGTGGGGGAGTTTGCTCTATATATGTTGGTTCTACTCACATCCCTTGCATTAGTTGTAGTTGTGTGAGTAGAGCTGGTTTTGATATGGGCTAGTAGCTTTGTGTTACTTGACCATATCAAATACAACCTCTTGTATACAACTTATTCTCGGATAAGTTGCATACTTGTTTCTAATATTCATTATATAAACCCTCTTATTGTGGTTGTCATCAATTACCAAAATGGGGGAGATTGTAAGGGTACATTGCCCCTATGTGTGGTTTTGGTAATTAATGACAACCCCTATGGACTAATGTTTTCATTGAGTTTATATGAAGGAATATTCTATAGGTACTACTTGTAGTCCATATGTTGGATTCAAGTATGGATGCCATGAAGATAAAGATATACCTTGAGTATTGGCATCAAGATCATTGATTTGAAGATATATATGTGATATGATCAAGAAGAAGAAATGAAGATAGAGTTCTTATGTGGAACTCAATATTAGCCATGCTCTAGCTTATGTGATAAGCAATGAATGATCAAGATCTTGAGTGCTTGATTCCAAGTGAAGAATTCAAGTTATGGCTCTAAGTCGGTGTCATGATAGTCTCATAAGTTGAGCTATGGTTGACTAAGATTTAGAGCATGCAAACAAATGAAGAATTCTATATACACCTCAAGATAGTATGATAGAGCATGAGAAGATACAAGGTTGACCAATACAAAGAGTGAAGAATAGATTCAAGTTTGGTCAACACATGAAGCATGAAGAATGTGCCACGTGAAGTCATGTGGTATGGTAAGCCTTGTCAATTATGCTTTATGAACTAACCCATCATATATGTTCCCTTGTGTTGTCTATGTGGGTTAGGTATCTTTCCATGGGCATGCATCAAAAGTGAGATCTCATATAGCCCATGAGAGGATGACATCAAGTGGTGATCGTCATCAAGGTTGAGTTGGGCAAGTTCAAGTTGAGCATCTCAAGAGGATCATATGCTTGAAGCTTGCCGTCCATTTGGTGATAATGGACATGTGAAGATGTGCATCAATGGAGCTTTCCCATCATGGTGTATGGGGGAGCATTTGTGAGTCTTCACGAAGCAACAATGATCAAGTGAGGCATTCCGGCTTGAGTGGAGCTTGAAGAGTTATCATCAAGATCAAGCGGGATGCGCAAGGCAAAGGTATGGCCTTGCTAGGTTTTCCTTTTACCGGTCTCAAGGTGGTTGTTGGGAGACCGGGTTATAGGATACATAGCCGCACTATCAAGAGGGGCTTTCGGTTGGGTAACTTGATCACATCGTCTTAGGGAGCTCAACCCTTTGCATGCTTTGCATTCCATAAATCTTGTTGCTTCTTGGTGTTTCTCTGTGTGAGGTTCTTGAGCTTGTTGCTAGCTTTACAACAAGCCCAAGTTCATCGAAAACGGAATTCGTATGCATCTTCTATTGCGTTTTCGAGCTTGGAGGTTTTACCGGTGTCTCTTTTATAGATAGGTCAAACATTCATCTTATGGTTTTTACTCCGTGGGTGGACAATGATGTTTCTATGCATAAAGTTGTAGGGCTTGTTGTTCTGATTCCAACAAGCCCAAGATCATCGAAATCGGAGTCCGGACGCAAAAGTTATCATGGTTTTTGTAAACCATGTTTTCATGTTTGGCCCGGTGGCGCCGGCTGTCTGACCGGCTCGTCCGGCACAGACCGGCTCCCACACCGGTGCCATCCGGACGGTTTCCAGGGGGCTTTCAGGGGCGCCCGGTCCCTGGCCCGGTCGGACCGGCTCTCCCGCCAGGCGGCCCGGTCCCTGGCCCGGTTTTGGCCCGGTTGACTAGGCTGCACGAAAAACTCTCAGATCTTCCCCCAACTGTTATATTTTCCCTTGGGCAATAAAAGGGGCTTCTTCCCCAACAGTTTTCTAGGGCTCTTAGGCACGTTTTTGACCACCATTGTTGAACCTCTTGAGCTTGCTTCCTCTCCATTCCCTCCTATGATTCTTGCATATTCTTGGGGGATTTGAAAGAGGAGATCTAGATCTACAACCTCATCCAATCCATTCCTCCTCTAAGTGAGGGGAACTCTTGGGATCTAGATCTTGGAGTCATTTGTTGATTTCCTCCTTGTTCTTCCTCTCTAATCTCATCCTAGCATTTGTTGCTTTGGTGGGATTTGAGTGTGAAGGATTTGAACACCTCTAGTGTTCTTGCTTTGCATCATTGCATAGTGTTGAGCTCTCCACCACGATTAGTTCGAGTGAGAGACCGTGAGCTTGTTACTCTTGGAGGGTGACCTCCTAGTTGGCTTGGTTGGTGTCCCGGTGACCTCTTCGTGGAAGATTGTGAAGGGGCCCGGGCTTCTCCTTCGTGGAGCTTGTGAAGTGGTTGTGGAGCTTGCCATCTCCGGAGTGGAGGAAAAGCTAACCATAAGGAAAGGGCCATTATCCTTCGTGGGTTTGGCTCGGAGAAGAAGGTGAGCCTTCGTGGCGTTGGGAAATCCTTCGTGGGATCCCCACCTCTCCAAACGTGATGTACCTTCTTGCAAAGGAAGGGAACACGGGAATACATCTTCTTCTCCGCGTGGCTCGGTTATTTCTATACCCGAGCTTACTTTCCTTGTGATAGCCATCATGCTTGAAGTACATATATCTTGCTATAAATATCATCACCATTGGAAGTAGTAGATGATGAAGTGAATTTTTTCAAAGATGATACCTTCGTGACTTTGGCCACAAGGCACCTTGGCGAGTTGGTGATAAGGTTCTCGTTCGGAGCATCGAAGAGGGAGACAGGGGGAGTGGAAATGGCGATGGTGGCCACCCCCTCCTCTTCCTTGTTCGATCTCTTGTCATAATCGTCGGAGGAGGAGTACTCTTCATGCGCTAAAAAGCCCTTGTCTTCTAAGTGATGGCGTTCTTGTCGGAGCTCTTGGAGTTTGGGGGAGTACTTGGTGTAGCCCTTGGAGACAGACTTGTACTTGTCCTTGCGGACAAGTTTTCCTCTGTTGTCTTCTCTCTTCTCGAAGTGTCCTGGCGACAAAGTGACTCTTGTCACCACAATTGTAGCAAGTACACGCCTTTTGCATCTCCTTGGGCCCACTTGATGTTCTTGAGGGAGGACGTGGATTCCATCTTAGGTTGTCTCTTTGGTAGTCTCTTGTTGAGAAGCTTCTCTTGGATCCTCTAGCCTTCTTTCCACCCTAAAACTTCTTGGCGGCGAGAGCCATATGCTCATGGTAGCTATACTTGATATCCTCGGGTACCCAATCCAATAGGTCATCATCACTTTCACTTTCTTCTTATTCAATCTTGGCCTTGAGTGCAAGATTTGGCTTGCGGGAGTTGTGAGCACGTGCCACAAGCTCATCGGCATTCTCCTTGGAGATATCCATGGCGATGATCTCACTCAAGACTTCATTGGAGGACATCTTCTAGTATCCCGAGTTTTGGCGGATAGCATTCAACCTTTGCTCCTCATAGGGAAGGAGAGAATTGTAAAACTTCCTCTTGATCCACTTATCATCGGCGTGAGAAGCTCCAAGATCCTGCATTTGCTCGGCGAGGGTGACGAGCCGCCGGTACATGTCCTCCGCGGTTTCTCCCTCGTTCATGAGAAGTCGTCCATAGTGGTGTTGACCTCTTCGAACTTGGAGTCTTGGATACTCTCCTGATGAAGAGCGCGTCGAGATTATCCCATGCCTCCTTGGCGGTCTTGTGGAGACGGATGTCTGCTTGGTCCTTGGTAGTAACTGCCAAGTGTATCATGTGAAGAGCGGTGGCGTTGAGTTGGTCATTGATGTCTACGTGTGCTTCTATTCTTGTAGACAGTGTTGGGCCTCCAAGAGCAGAGGTTTGTAGAACAGCAGCAAGTTTCCCTTAAGTGGATCACCCAAGGTTTATCGAACTCAGGGAGGTAGAGGTCAAAGATATTCCTCTCAAGCAACCCTGCAATTAAGATACAAGAAGTCTCTTGTGTCCCCAACACACCTAATACACTTGTCGGATGTATAGGTGCACTAGTTCGAAGAGATAGTGAAATACAAGTAATATGGATGAATATGAGTGGTAATAACAATCTGAAATAAATATGGCAGCAAGCAAACATGTAACATAACTTGTTGGAAACGGTGTTTCAATGCTTAGAAACAAGGCCTAGGGATCATACTTTCACTAGTGGACACTCTCAACAATGATCACATAATAAATAAATAACTTCTCCTCACTTGTGCTACTTTCAAACACTCTCTTGTTGGATAACAAACACCATTCATTGTGTAGGGCTACAAGAGCTCCCTCAAGCCGGAGTAAACAAGCTCCACAACATCCGGAGTTCATATTAAAGTAACCTCTAGAGTGCATAATAGACCGTTGCAATTTAGACCGAGTACTAACATAGCATACACACTGTCAAATAGCTATGAAAGGGGGAATAGATCACATCAATACTATCATAGTAATAGTTAACTTCATAATCTACAAGAGATTACAATCATAACCTACGCCAAGTACTACATGATGCACACACTGTCACCTTTACATCATGGAGGAGGAATAGACTACTTTAATAACATCACTAGAGTAGCACATAGATTAATAGTGATACAAAGCTCATGATCACATAAAGATCACACCATGGGAGAGAGAGATGAACCACATAGCTACCGGTAGAGCCCTCAGCCTCGGGGGAGAACTACTCCCTCCTCATCATGGGAGACAGCAGCGGCGATGAAGATGGCGGTGGTGTCGATGGAGATGAATTCCGGGCAATTCCGTCCCGGCGGCGTCTTGAAACAGAGACTTGTCCCAATTGGAGTTGCGATGGCGGCGGCGCCCTGTCTTTTTGGAGTTTCGTCAATTGGTGTCGAGTTTTTAGGTCACGAGGGGTTATATAGGCGAAGAGCGGAGTCGGAGGGGCCGGGGGCTCCTCCCATATCTTTGGCGCGACCGAGGGGCCACCACGCCGCCTTATGGTTTGGGCCCCCTGCTGCCCTTCCTCGTCTCTCCTTCGGACTTCTGGAACCTTCCGTGAATTATAAGATCGTGGTCTTTTGTTTCGTCCAACTCCGAGAATATTGCCCAAACAGCCTTTCTGGAACCAAAAACAGCAGAAAACAGGAACTCGCACTTCGGCATCTTGTTAATAGGTTAGTTCCGGAAAATGCATAAAATCATTATAAAGTGTAAGCAAAACATGTAGGTATTGTCAAAAAACTAGCATGGAACATAAGAAATTATAGATACGTTTGAGACGTATCAAGCATCCCCAAGCTTAGTTCCTACTCGCCCTCAAGTAGGTAAACGATAAAAACAATAATTTCTGAAGTGACATGCTACCATCATAATCTTGATCAACATTATTGTAAAGCATATGAGATGAATGAAGTGATTCAAAGCAATGGTATAGATGATGATTAAACAACTGAATCATATAGCAAAGACTTTTTATGAATAGTACTTTCAAGACAAGTATCAAATAGACTTGCATAAGAGTTAACTCATAAAGCAATTTATTCTTAGTAGAAGGTTTTGAAGCAACACAAAGGATGATTAAGTTTCAGCAATTGCTTTCAACTTGTAACATGTATATCTCATGGATAATTGTCAACATAAAGTAATATAACAAGTGCAATAAGTAAACATGTAAGAATCAATGAACACAGTTGACACAAGTGTTTGCTTCTAAGATAGAAAGAAGTAGGTAAACTGACTCAACATAAAGTAAAAGAAAGGCCCTTCGCAGAGGGAAGCATGGATTACTATTTTTGTGCTAGAGCTTTTTATTTTGAAAACATAGAAACAATTTTGTCAACGGTAGTAATAATTCATATGTGTTATGCATAAAACTTCCTACAAGTTGCAAGCCTCATGCATCGAATACCAATAGTGCCCGCACCTTGTCCTAATTAGCTTGGATTTACATGGATTATCATTGCATAACATATGTTTCAACCAAGTGTCACAAAGGGTACCTCTATGCCGCCTGTACAAAGGTCCAAGGAGATAAATCGCATTTGATTTCTCGTTTTTGATAGATCTCAACTAAGGACATCCATACCGGGACAACATAGAAAACAGATAATGGACTCCTCTTTAATGCATAAGCATTCAACAACGATAATATTCTCATAAGAGATTGAGGATTAATGTCCAAACTGAAAACTTCCACCATGATACATGGCTTTGGTTGGCGGCCCAATGTTCTTCTCTAACAATATGCATACTCAAACCATTTAATCATGATAAATCACCCTTACTTCAGACAAGACGAACATGCATAGCAACTCACATGATATTCAACAAAGGTGTAAAAAGTTGATGGCGTCCCCAAAACATGGTTACCGCTCAACAAGCAACTTATAAGAACTAAGATACATAGCTACATATTCATCACCACAATAGTTTTTAAGCTATTTTCCCATGAGCTATGTATTGTAAAGGCAAAGGAATGAAATTTTAAAGGTAGCACTCAAGTAATTTACTTTGGAATGGCAGAAAAATACCACATATAGGTAGCTATGGTGGACACAAATGGCATGGGTTTTGGCTCAAGGTGGTTGGATGCACGAGAAGCATTTCCTCTCAGTACAAGGCTTTGGCTAGCAAGGTTATTTGAAGCAAACACAAGTATGAACAGGTACATCAAAACTTACACAAGAACATATTGCAAGCATTATAAGACTTTACACTGTCTTCCTTGTTGTTCAAACACTTTTACCAGAAAATATCTAGACCATAGAGAGACCAATCATGCAAACCAAATTTCAACAAGCTCTACGGTAGTTCTCCACTAATAGATTTAAACTACATGATGCAAGAGCTTAAACATGATATATGAGAGCTCAAAACAATTGCCAAGTATCAAATTATTCAAGACCATATGAAGCATTTTCTGATTCCAACCAAATAGCAATTAACGAAGCAGTTTTCAGCCTTCGCCATGAACATTAAAGCAAAACTAAGAACACAAGTGTTCAAATGAAAAAGCGGAGCTCTCTCCCACACAAGCATGGTAGGATCCGATTTATTCAGAGAATGAAAATAATAAAACGAAAATAAAAGCACACAGACGCTCCAAGTAAAGTACATAAGATGTGACGGAATAAAAATATAGTTTCACTAGAAGTGACCTGATAAGTTGTCGATGAAGAAGGGGATGCCTTGGGCATCCCCAAGCTTAGATGCTTGAGTCTTCTTGAAATATGCATGGATGAACCACGGGGCATCCCCAAGCTTAGACTTTTCACTCTTCTTGATCATATTATATCATCCTCTTCTCTTGACCCTTGAAAACTTCCTCCACACCAAACTTAAAGCAAACTCATTAGAGAGTTAGTGCATAATAAAAATTCACATGTTCAGAGGTGACACAATCATTCTTAACACTTCTGGACATTACCCAAGGCTACTGAAAGTTAATGGAACAAAGAAATCCATTCAACACAGCAAAAGAGGCAATGCGAAATAAAAAGGCAGAATCTGTCAAAACAGAACAGTCCGTAAAGACGAATTTTTCTGAGGCACTTAACTTGCTCAGATAGAAAAACTCAAAACTAATGAAAGTTGCGTACATATCTGAGGATCATGCATGATTTTTCGCTGATTTTTTTATTCTTCTACAGAGAGAAGGACGCGAATTCGTGACAGACAGCAAATCTGTTTCTGCGCAGAAATCCAAATCTAGTATCAACCTTCTATCAGAGACTTTACTTGGTACAACAATACAAGAAAATAAAGATAAGGAGATGTTGCTGCAGTAGTAACAACTTCCAAGACACAACAAAACAGTAGCAAAATAAAAACATGGGTTATCTCCCAAGAAGTGCTTTCTTTATAGCCATTAAGATGGGCTCAGTAATTTTAATGATGCTCTCATGAAAATAGATGAAGAAAAAGGAGCATCAAGAAGCAAATTCGAAACACATTTAAGTCTAACCCGCTTCCTATGCATAGGAATCTTGTACACAAATAAATTCATGAAGAACAAAATGACAAGCATAGGAAGATAAAACACGAGTAACTTTAAAATTCTCAACATAAAGAGGGGAAACTTAATATTATTAAGATGCATATAACCATGTTTCCCTCTCTCATAATAACTTTCAGTAGCATCATTGATGAAATCCACAATATAACCATCACATGAAACATTCTTATCATGAGCTACATGCATAAAATTATTACTCTCCACATAAGCATAGTCATTACTATTAATTGTAGTGGGAGAAAATTCAATAAGATAGCTATCATTATTATTCTCATCACCATAATCATCATATATAGGAGGCATATTGTAATCATAATTAATTTTCTCCTCAATAGTAGGTGGACTGAAAATATCATATTCATCATTGTAAACATCATATATAGGAGGTAAAGTATCATCAAAGTAAAATTTCTCCTCCACGCTTGGGGGACTAAAAATATCATGCTCCTCAAAACTAGCTTCCCCAAGCTTAGAATTTCCATAGCATTAGCAACAATGGTGTTCAAAGCATTCATACTAATAACATTGCCATTAGCATGCATATAAAGCTCCATAGGTTTTTTAATTTTCTCTTCAAACACCTCATGTCCTAACTCAAGATAAATATTATAAAGATCTCTAATATTTTTGTTGTTTTCCATTAAGCCTAACTAGTGAAAATAAAAACAAGAGACAAAAAGATAAAATTGCAGAATCTAAAGGAGATACCTTCGAGCACTCACACACCGGCAACAGTGCTAGGAAATAGCTTAGTAGTCGGAGGATGTGAATACCTTTTACCTTACCTCCCCACAACGGCGCCAGAAAATAGCTTGATGTCTACGTGTGCTTCTATTCTTGTAGACAGTGTTGGGCCTCCAAGAGCAGAGGTTTGTAGAACAGTAGCAAGTTTCCCTTAAGTGGATCGCCCAAGGTTTATCGAACTCAGGGAGGTAGAGGTCAACGATATTCCTCTCAAGCAACCCTGCAATTAAGATACAAGAAGTCTCTTGTGTCCCCAACACACCTAATACACTTGTCAGATGTATAGGTGCACTAGTTCGGCAAAGAGATAGTGAAATACAAGTAATATGGATGATTATGAGTGGTAATAACAATCTGAAATAAATATGGCAGCAAGCAAACATGTAACATAACTTGTTGGAAAAGGTGTTTCAATGCTTAGAAACAAGGCCTAGGGATCATACTTTCACTAGTGGACACTCTCAACAATGATCACATAATAAATAAATAACTTCTCCTCACTTGTGCTACTTTCAAACACTCTCTTGTTGGATAACAAACATCATTCATTGTGTAGGGCTACAAGAGCTCCCTCAAGCCGGAGTAAACAAGCTCCACAACATCCGGAGTTCATATTAAAGTAACCTCTAGAGTGCATAATAGACCGTTGCAATTTAGACCGAGTACTAACATAGCATACACACTGTCACCAATAGCTATGAAAGGGGGAATAGATCACATCAATACTATCATAGTAATAGTTAACTTCATAATCTACAAGAGATTACAATCATAACCTACGCCAAGTACTACATGATGCACACACTGTCACCTTTACATCATGGAGGAGGAATAGACTACTTTAATAACATCACTAGAGTAGCACATAGATTAATAGTGATACAAAGCTCATGATCACATAAAGATCACACCATGGGAGAGAGAGATGAACCACATAGCTACTGGTAGAGCCCTCAGCCTCGGGGGAGAACTACTCCCTCCTCATCATGGGAGACAGCGCGGCGATGAAGATGGCGGTGGTGTCGATGGAGATGAATTCCGGGGCAATTCCCGTCCGGCGGCGTGCCGGAACAGAGACTTCTGTCCCCCGAATTGGAGTTTCGCGATGGCGGCGGCGCCCCTGGAGTCTTTTGGAGTTTCGTCAATTGGTGTCGAGTTTTTAGGTCACGAGGGGTTATATAGGCGAAGAGGCGGAGTCGGAGGGGCCAGGGGGCTCCTCCCCATAGGCTGGCGCGGCCAGGGGGCACCCGCGCCGCCTTATGGTGTGGGCCACCTGCTGCCCTTCCTCGTCTCCCCATCGGACTTCTGGAACCTTCCGTGAATTATAAGATCGTGGGCTTTTTTTTCGTCCAATTCCGAGAACATTGCCGAACAGCCTTTCTGGAACCAAAAACAAGAAAACGGAACTCGCACTTCGGCATCTTGTTAATAGGTTAGTTCCGGAAAATGCATAAAATCATTATAAAGTGTAAGCAAAACATGTAGGTATTGTCATAAAACTAGCATGGAACATAAGAAATTATAGATACGTTTGAGACGTATCAGTCATCAACCACCTCCCTCCTTGATAAATTGTTCGAATCATCGGGTTTGAAGCCCTCTTTGATGACGCGCCATAACTCGGTAGAAGAGGTGCGAATGTGTGAATGCATTAATAATTGCCAATTCGTAAAATTTGAAGAATCAAGAATAGGTGGTGGTCCTTATGATACTATGTGGGGCATAGGAATAGGGAAATTTTGGGCATAGTTATTTGTTGATGGCACCGCGTGACTATCCCTGAAATCTCTCTTTACCTCTTTTGTTCCATCCTACCCTAGAGTCGAAGTGGCGGAGCCACCAACTCCATCATCCTCATTGAGTTTCTCCTTTGCGGGGACAAAATTAATGATGGGATTTTTAATTGATGGCTTAGGAGGAGTGGCCTCAACACTAGGAATGACACTAGGTGAAGGAACAATGAAATCCGCCATCAAAGCTTTCATTTGGGATAAGATGGATGACTCTAATTGCTTGAGGTCATCCTGTTGGAGATATGCCCAAGAGGCAATAATAAAAGTGGTTATTATATATCTTTATGTTTATGATAAATGTTTATATACCATGCTATAATTGTATTAACCGAAACATTGATACATGTGTGTTATGTAAACAAACAAAGAGTCCCTAGTAAGCCTCTTAACTAGCTTGTTGATTAATAGATGATTAGTTTCATAATCATGAACATTGGATGTTATTAATAACAAGGTTATATCATTGTATGAATGATGTAATGGACACACCCAATTAAGCGTAGCATAAGATCACGTCATTAAGTTATTTGCTATAAGCTTTCGTTACATAGTTACCTAGTCCTTATGACCATGAGATCATGTAAATCACTTATACCGGAAAGGTACTTTGATTACATCAAACGCCACTGCGTAAATGGGTGGTTATAAAGGTGGGATTAAGTATCCGGAAAGTATGAGTTGAGGCATATGGATCAACAGTGGGATTTGTCCATCCCGATGACGAATAGATATACTCTGGGCCCTCTCGGTGGAATGTCGTCTAATGTCTTGCAAGCATATGAATAAGTTCATAAGAGACCACATACCACGGTACAGTAAAGAGTACTTGTCAGGAGACGAGGTTGAACAAGGTATAGTGTGATACCAATGATCAAACCTCGGACAAGTAAAATATCGCGTGACAAAGGGAATTGGTATTGTATGTGAATGGTTCATTCGATCACTAAGTCATCGTTGAACATGTGGGAGCCATTATGGATCTCCAGATCCCGCTATTGGTTATTGGTCGGAGTGAGTACTCAACCATGTCCGCATAGTTCGCGAACCGTAGGGTGACACACTTAAAGTTGGATGTTGAAATGGTAGAACTTGAATATGGAATGGAGTTCGAATATTTGTTCGGAGTCCCGGATGAGATCCCGGACATCACGAGGAGTTCCGGAATGGTCCGGAGAATAAGATTCATATATAGGATGTCATTTTATGTGAATTAAAATGATGCGGAAGGTTCTATGGAAGGTTCTAGAAGGTTCTAGAAAAGTCCGGAAGAAACCACCTAGGAAGGTGGAGTCCACATGGGACTCCACCTCCATGGCCGGCCAACCCTAGTGGGGTGGAGTCCCAAGTGGACTCCCCCTTTGGGGGCCGGCCACCCCCCCATATGGAAGGTGGAACTCCCACCTCTAGTGGGAGTCCTAGCTTGGGAAGGTTTCCCACCATATGGAAGGTTTTGGGTTCGGGTCTTATTCGGAGACTTGTAGTCCAACACTTGGGGCTTCCACCTATACAATGAGGGGCCAAGGGGAGGGGGCCGGCCACACCAAGACCACAACCTGGCCGCCCCCCTTGAGTGGCCGGCCACCCCCTCCCAAACCCTAGCCGCCCCCTTCTCCTCCATAGCTCCCGTGCTTTGAAGCTCCACGGGAGTTCTCCACGCCACCGACACCACGCCGTCGTGCTGTCGGATTCAAGAGGAGCTACTACTTCCGCTGCCCGCTGGAACGGGGAGGTGGACGTCGTCTTCATCAACAACCGAACGTGTGACCGAGTACGGAGGTGCTGCCCGTTCGTGGCGCCGTGATCAAGATCTTCTACGCGCTTTTGCAAGCGGCAAGTGATCGTCTACCGCAGCAACAAGAGCCTCATCTTGTAGGCTTTGGAATCTCTTCAAGGGTGAGACTCGATAATCCCCTCGTTGCTACCGTCTTCTAGATTGCATCTTGGCTTGGATTGCGTGTTCGCGGTAGGAAAATTTTTGTTTTCTATGCTACGTTATCCTACAGTGGTATCAGAGCCGTGTCTATGCATAGATGGTTGCACGAGTAGAACACAATGGTTTTGTGGGCGTTGATGCTTATGTTGTCTTTAGCTTGAGTACTTTGCATCTTTGTGGCATAGTGGGATGAAGCGGCTCGGGCTAACTTTACATGACCGCGTTCATGAGATTTGCTCCACGCTTGACATGCAACTTGTATTGCATAAGTGGCTTTGCGGGTGTCTGTCTCTCCTACTATAGTGAAGATTCAATTTACTCTTCTATTGACAACACTAGTATCACCGTTGTGGTTGATGTTCGTAGGTAGATTAGATCTCACTCGAAAACCCTAAACCACGTAAAATATGCAAACCAAATTAGAGAACGTCTAACTTGTTTTTGCAGGGTTTGGTGATGTGATATGGCCATAATGTGATGATGACTATGTATGAGATGATCATTATTGTATTGTGGCAACCGGCAGGAGCCTTATGGTTGTCTTTAAATTTCATGTTGAGTAGTATTTCAAAGTAGTTGTAATAGTTGCTACATGGAGGACAATCATGAAGACGGCACCATTGGCCTTGGTGCTTCGCCGATGATGATGGAGATCATGCCCGTTGATGATGGAGATCATGTCCGTGCTTTGGAGATGAAGATCAAAGGCGCAAAGACAAAAGGGCCATATCATATCACATATGAATTGCATGTGATGTTAATCCTTTTATGCATCTTATTTTGCTTAGATCGCGACGGTAGCATTATAAGATGATCCCTCTCACTAAAATTTCAAGATAATAAAGTGTTCATCCTTAGTAGCACCGTTGCCAAGACTTGTCGTTTCGAAGCATCTCGTGATGATCGGGTGTGATAGAATCAACAAGTGCATACAACGGGTGCAAGTCAGTTTTGCACATGCGGATACTAAGGTGGCCTTGACGAGCCTAGCATGTACAGACATGGTCTCGGAACACGTGATACCGAAAGGTAGAGCATGAATCATATGATTGATATGATGAACACTTTTGAGTGTTCGCCATTGAAATTACATCTTGTCTCGTGATGATCGGGCATAGGTGTGATGGATTTGGTTCGTGTGATCACTAAGACAATGCGAGGGATATTGTTTTGAGTGGGAGTTCACCTAGTTTTTAATTTTGTTAAATTAAAATTTGAACTCAATTTGTCATAAACATTAGTCTAAACTATTGCAAATATGTTGTAGATATGGCGTCCCCAATCAATTTTAACCAGTTCCTAGAGAAAGAAAAGCTTAAGAGCAACGGTAGCAACTTCACCGACTGGTTCCGTCATGTGAGGATCTTCCTCAATGGTGGAAACCTGCAATATGTGCTTGATGCACCGCTAGGTGACCCTCCTGCAGAAACTGAAACCGATGAAGTAAAGAATGTTTACGCGACTCGGAAAACTCGGTACTCTCAAGTTCAGTGTGCCATCCTATGCAGTCTGGAAGCCGATCTTCAAAAACGTTTTAAGCACCACGATCCACATGAGTTAATCAATGAGTTGTAAACTATCTTTGAGACTCATGCGGCCGTGGAATGCTATGAAGCATCGAAACACTTCTTCAGCTGCATGATGGAAGAAGGCAGCTCCGTTAGTGAGCACATGCTCGCCATGACCGGGCATGCGAAGAAACTCAGTGACTTGGGAATAGTGATTCCTAACAGACTGGGGATTAATCGTGTCCTTCAATCACTGCCACCTAGTTATAAGAACTTTGTGATGAATTACAATATGCAGAACATGAACAAAGAGTTACCTGAACTCTTCGCCATGCTAAAATCTGCTGAGATTGAAATTAAGAAAGAGCACCAAGTGTTGATGGTCAACAAGACCACCAGCTTCAAGAAACAGGGCAAGTCTAAAGGCAAGAACAAGAAGAGTGGCAAGAAAGCTGCCACGCCTCCTGTGAAACCTAAGGCTGGCCCTAAGCCTGATGCTGAGTGCTATTACTACAAGGAGAAGGGACACTGGAAGCGTAATTGCTCCAAGTATTTGGCGGATCTGAAGAGCGGCCTTGTCAAGAAGAAGAAAGAAGGTATATCTGATATACATGTTATAGATGTTTATCTCACTGGTTCTCGTACTAGTACCTGGGTATTTGATACTGGTTCGGTTGCTCATATTTGTAACTCGAAACAGGAACTAAAGAATAAACGAAGACTACTAAAGGATGAAGTGACGATGCGCGTTGGAAATGGATCCAAAGTCGATGTGATCGTTGTCGGCACACTTCCTCTACATCTACCTTCGGGATTAGTTTTAAGCCTAAATAATTGCTATTTTGTACCCGCGTTGAGCATGAACATTATATCTGGATCTTGTTTAATGCAAGACGGTTATTCATTCAAGTCTGAGAATAATGGTTGTTCTATTTTTATGAATAATATCTTTTATGGTCGAGCACCTGAAAAGAATGGCTTATTTCTGTTAGATCTCGATAGTAGTGATACACATATACATAACATTGATGCTAAGCGAATTAAATTGAATGATAATTCTACTTATATGTGGCACTCGTCTTGGTCATATTGGAGTGAAACGCATGAAGAAACTCCATACCGATGGATTACTTGAATCACTTGACTTTGAGTCACTTGATAGATGCGAAGCATGTCGATGGGAAAAATGACTAAGACTCCATTCTCGGGTATGATGGAGCGAGCTACTGACTTATTGGAAATCATACATACAGATTATGCGGACCAATGAGTGTAGCATCGCGCGGTGGTTATCGTTATGTTCTAACCTTCACAGATGATTTGAGTAGATATGGGTATATCTATTTAATGAAACATAAATCCGAAACTTTCGAGAAGTTTAAGGAATTCCAAAGTGAAGTAGAAAATCAACGTAACAAGAATATTAAATTTCTACGATCTGATCGCGGAGGTGAATATCTGAGTTATGAGTTTGGCATGCATTTAAAGAAATGTGGAATACTTTCACAATTGACACCCGGGAACACCACAACAAACGGTGTGTCCGAACGTCGTAATCGAACTCTCTTAGATATGGTTCGTTCTATGATGTCTCTTACTGATTTACCGTTATCATTTTGGAGTTATGCATTAGAGACAGCCGCATTCACTTTAAATAGAGCACCATCAAAATCCGTTGAAACGACACCGTATGAATTATGGTTTAATAAGAAACCTAAGCTGTCGTTCCTAAAAGTTTGGGGTTGTGAAGCCTATGTAAAAAAGTTACAACCGGACAAGCTAGAACCCAAAGCGGAGAAATGCGTCTTCATAGGATACCCTAAGGAAACTATAGGGTACACTTTCTATCACAGATCCGAAGGCAAGATTTTTGTTGCTAAGAACGGAACCTTTCTTGAGAAAGAATTTCTCACTAAAGAAGTGACTGGAAGAAAAGTAGAACTCGATGAGATTGAAGAATCTCTACTCGTTGATTAGAGTAGCGCGTCTTGGGAAGATGTTCTGTGCCGCCTACACCGGCAACAGAGGAAGCTAATGATAATGATCATGAAACTTCAAATTAGATACTGAACCTCGCAGATCGACAAGGGAACGTGCCACTCCTGATTGGTATGATCCTTGTCTAAATGTCATGATTGTGGACAACAATGATGAAGACCCTGCGACGTATGAAGAAGCGATGATGAGCCCAGATTCCAACAAATGGCAAGAAGCCATGAAATCCGAAATGGGATCCATGTATGATAACAAAGTATGGACTTTGGTAGATCTACCTGATAGCCGCAAGGCTGTCGAGAATAAATGGATCTTCAAGAGAAAAACAGATGCTGATGGTAATATTACTGTCTATAAAGCTCGACTTGTCGCAAAGGGTTTCCGACAAATTCAAGGTGTTGACTACGATGAGACTTTCTCACCTGTAGCGAAGCTAAAATCTGTGAGGATTTTGTTAGCAATAGCTGCATTTTTCGATTATGAGATTTGGCAGATGGATGTCAAAACGGCGTTCCTTAATGGAGACATTGAGGAAGAGTTGTATATGGTACAACCCAAAGGTTTTGTCGATCCTAAAAATGTTGACAAAGTATGCAAACTTCAGCGTTCAATCTATGGACTGAAGCAAGCATTGAGAAGTTGGAACCGACGCTTTGATAAGGTGATCAAAGACTTCGGGTTTATACAGTGTCATGGAGAGGCCTGTATTTACAAGAAAGTGAGTGGGAGCTCTGTAGCATTCCTGATATTATATGTAGATGACATATTATTGATTGGGAATGATATAGAACTATTAAGCAGTGTAAAGGGTTATTTGAATAATAGTTTTTCAATGAAAGACCTTGGTGAAGCATCATATATATTAGGCATCAAGATTTATAGAGATAGATCAAGACGTCTAATAGGGCTATCACAGAGTACATACCTGGACAAGATTCTAAAGAAGAATGGACGAAAGTAAGAAAGGATTCTTACCTATGTTACCAGGCAAGGTCTTGAGTAAGACTCAAGGTCCGGCTACGGCAGAAGAAAGAGAAAGGATGAGTCAGATCCCCTATGCCTCGGCAGGCTCTATCATGTATGCCATGCTATGTACAAGACCGGATATAGCACATGCTGTTAGTTTGACTAGCAGATATCAAAGTGATCCAGGAATGGAACACTGGACAGCGGTCAAGAATATCCTGAAGTACTTGAAAAGAACTAAGGATATGTTTCTTTGTTATGGAGGTGACCAAGAGCTCGTTGTAACAAGTTACACCGATGCAAGTTGGAACACTGATCCTGATGACTCTAAGTCACAGTCTGGGTACGTGTTTATATTGAATGTGTAGGATAACGTAGCATAGAAAACAAAAATTTTCCTACGGCGAACACGCAATCCAAGCCAAGATGCAATCTAGAAGACGGTAGCAACGAGGGGATTGTCGAGACTCACCCTTGAAGAGATTCCAAAGCCTACAAGAGGAGGCTCTTGTTGCTGCGGTAGACGTTCACTTGCCGCTTGCAAAAGCGCGTAGAAGATCTTGATCACGATCGGTTGCGCCACGAACGGGCGGCACCTCGTGCTCGGTCACACGTTCGGTTGTTGATGAAGACGACGTCCACCTCCCCGTTCCAGCGGGCAGCGGAAGTAGTAGCTCCTCTTGAATCCGACAGCACGACGGCGTGGTGTCGGTGGCGGTGTAGAAGTCCGGCGGAGCTTCGCTAAGCTATGCGGGCAATATGAAGTGGAGGAGCAAAGCTAGGGTTTGGGAGGGGGTGGCCGGCCACTCTATGGGGGCGGCCAGCTTGTGGTCTTGGGGTGGCCGGCCCCCTCCCTTGGCCCTTGTTTATATAGGTGGATCCCAAGTGTTGGTGTCCAAGTCTTCGAATAAGACCCGAAACCAAAACCTTCCATATGGTGGGAAACTTTCCCTCCCACTAGAGGTGGGAATTCCACCTTCCATGGGGGGGTGGCCGGCCCCTAAGGGGGAGTCCACTTGGGACTCCTCCCCCACTAGGGTTGGCCGGCCATGGAGGTGGAGTCCCATGTGGACTCCACCTTCCTTGGTGGTTTCTTCCGGACTTTTCTAGAACCTTCTAGAACCTTCCATAGAACCTTCCGCATCATTTTATTCACATAAAATGACATCCTATATATGAATCTTATTCTCCGGACCATTCCGGAACTCCTCGTGATGTCCGGGATCCCATCCGGGACTCCGAACAAATATTCCAACTTCATTCCATATTCAAGTACTACCATTTCAACATCCAACTTTAAGTGTGTCACCCTACGGTTCGTGAACTATGCGGACATGGTTGAGTACTCACTCCGACCAATAACCAATAGCGGGATCTGGAGATCCATAATGGCTCCCACATATTCAACGATGACTTTAGTGATCGAATGAAACATACACATACGATACCAATTCCCTTTGTCACGCGATATTTTACTTGTCCGAGGTTTGATCATCGGTATCACACTATACCTTGTTCAACCTCGTCTCCTGACAAGTACTCTTTACTCGTGCCGTGGTATGTGGTCTCTTATGAACTTATTCATATGCTTGCAAGACATTAGACGACATTCCACCGAGAGGGCCAGAGTATATCTATCCGTCATCGGGATGGACAAATCCCATTGATCCATATGCCTCAACTCATACTTTCCGGATACTTAATCCCACCTTTATAACCACCCATTTACGGTGGCGTTTGATGTAATCAAAGTACCTTTCGATATAAGTGATTTACATGATCTCATGGTCATAAGGACTAGGTAACTATGTATCGAAAGCTAATAGCAAATAACTAAATGACGTGATCTTATGCTATGCTTAATTGGGTGTGTCCATTACATCATTCATACAATGATATAACCTTGTTATTAATAACATCCAATGTTCATGATTATGAAACTAATCATCTATTAATCAACAAGCTAGTTAAGAGGCTTACTAGGGACTCTTTGTTGTTTACATATCACACATGTATCAATGTTTCGGTTAATACAATTATAGCATGGTATATAAACATTTATCATAAACATAAAGATATATAATAACCACTTTTATTATTGCCTCTTGGGCATATCAGTCTCCCACTTGCACTAGAGTCAATAATCTAGATTACATTGTAATATACCTAACACCCATGGCATTCTGGTGTTGGTCATGCTTTGCCCTAGGGAGAGCTTTAGTCAACGGATCTGCTACATTCAGATCAGTGTGTACTTTGCAAATCTTTACTTCTCCATCTTCGATGTACTCGCGAATCGAGTGGTAACGCAGCTTGATATGCTTCAGCCTCTTGTGTGACCTTGGTTCTTGTGCATTGGCGATGGCACCCATGTTATCACAGTAGATGACAAATGGGTCCAATGCACTAGGAACCACACCGAGCTCTATAATGAACCTCTTCATCCATACCGCTTCGATGAAGCCTCTGAAGCTATGTACTCCGATTCTGTTGAGGATTTGCCACCGTGCACTGCTTCGAGCTTGCCCAGCTTACTGCGGCACCATTCAATATAAACACGTACCCAGATTGTGACTTAGAGTCATCAGGATCAGTGTTCCAACTTGCATCGGTGTAACTTGTTACAACGAGCTCTTGGTCACCTCCATAACAAAGAAACATATCCTTAGTTCTTTTCAAGTACTTCAGGATATTCTTGACCGCTGTCCAGTGTTCCATTCCTGGATCACTTTGATATCTGCTAGTTAAACTAACAGCATGTGCTATATCCGGTCTTGTACATAGCATGGCATACATGATAGAGCCTACTGCCGAGGCATAGGGGATCCGACTCATCCTTTCTCTTTCTTCTGCCGTAGCGGTCCTTGAGTCTTACTCAAGACCTTGCCTGGTAACATAGGTAAGAATCCTTTCTTACTTTCGTCCATTCTAAACTTCTTTAGAATCTTGTCCAGGTATGTACTCTGTGATAGCCCTATTAGACGTCTTGATCTATCTCTATAAATCTTGATGCCTAATATGTATGATGCTTCACCAAGGTCTTTCATTGAAAAACTATTATTCAAATAACCCTTTACACTGCTTAATAGTTCTATATCATTCCCAATCAATAATATGTCATCTACATATAATATCAGGGAATGCTACAGAGCTCCCACTCACTTTCTTGTAAATACAGGCCTCTCCATGACACTTGTAAACCCGAAGTCTTTGATTACCTTATCAAAACGTCGGTTCCAACTTCTCGATGCTTGCTTCAGTCCATAGATTGAACGCTGAAGTTTGCATACTTTGTCAGCATTTTTAGGATCGACAAAACCTTTGGGTTGTACCATATACAACTCTTCCTCAATGTCTCCATTAAGGAACGCCGTTTTGACATCCATCTGCCAAATCTCATAATCGAAAAATGCAGCTATTGCTAACAAAATCCTCACAGATTTTAGCTTCGCAGGTGAGAAAGTCTCATCGTAGTCAACACCTTGAATTTGTCGGAAACCCTTTGCGACAAGTCGAGCTTTATAGACAGTAATATTACCATCGGCATCTGTTTTTCTCTTGAAGATCCATTTATTCTCGACAGCCTTGCGGCTAGGTAATTCTACCAAAGTCCATACTTTGTTATCATACATGGATCCCATTTCGGATTTCATGGCTTCTTGCCATTTGTTGGAATCTGGGCTCATCATCGCTTCTTCATACGTCGTCAGGGTCCTCATCATTGTTATCCACAATCATGACATTTAGACAAGGATCATACCAATCTGGAGTGGCACGATCCCTTGTCGATCTGCGAGGTTCAGTAGCTGTCTCATTTGAAGTTTCATGATCATTATCATTAGCTTCCTCTGTTGCCGGTGTAGGTGGTACAGGAACATTTTCCGGGACTGCGCTACTCTGATCAACGAGTAGAGATTCTTCAATCTCATCGAGTTCTACTTTTCTTCCAGTCACTTCTTTAGTGAGAAATTCTTTCTCAAGAAAGGTTCCGTTCTTAGCAACAAAGATCTTGCCTTCGGATCTGTGATAGAAAGTGTACCCTATAGTTTCCTTAGGGTATCCTATGAAGACGCATTTCTCCGCTTTGGGTTCTAGCTTGTCCGGTTGTAACTTTTTTACATAGGCTTCGCAACCCCAAACTTTTAGGAGCGCCTTAGGTTTCTTATTAAACCATAATTCATACGGCGTCGTTTCAACGGATTTTGATGGTGCTCTATTTAAAGTGAATGCGCTGTCTCTAATGCATAACTCCAAAATGATAACGGCAAATCAGTAAGAGACATCATAGAACGAACCATATCTAAGAGAGTTCGATTACGACGTTCGGACACACCATTTCGTTGTGGTGTTCCCGGCGGTGTCAATTGTGAAAGTATTCCGCATTTCTTTAAATGCATGCTAAACTCATAACTCAGATATTCACCTCAGCGATCAGATCGTAGAAATTTAATCTTCTTGTTACGTTGATTTTCTACTTCACTTTGGAATTCCTTAAACTTCTCGAAAGTTTCGGATTTATGTTTCATTAAATAGATATACCCATATCTACTCAAATCATCTGTGAGGTTAGAACATAACGATAACCACGATGCTACACTCATTGGTCCATACATACATGTGTGTATGATTTCCAATAAGTCAGTAGCTCGCTCCATCACCCGAGAATGGAGTCTTAGTCATTTTTCCCATCAGACATGCTTCGCATCTATCAAGTGACTCAAAGTCAAGTGATTCAAGTAATCCATCGTATGGAGTTTCTTCATGCGTTTCACTCCAATATGACCAAGACGACAGTGCCACATATAAGTAGAATTATCATTCAATTTAATTCGCTTAGCATCAATGTTATGTATATGCGTATTACTACTATCGAGATCTAACAGAAATAAGCCATTCTTTTGTGGTGCTCGACCATAAAAGATATTATTCATAAAATAGAACAACCATTATTCTCAGACTTGAATGAATAACCGTCTTGCATTAAACAAGATCTGATATAATGTTCATGCTCAACGCGGGTACATAATAACAATTATTTAGGCTTAAAACTAATCCCGAAGGTAGATGTAGAAGTGTCCCGACTGCGATCACATTGACCTTGGATCCGTTTCCAACGCGCATCGTCACTTCATCTTTCAGCAGTTGTCGTTTATTCTTTAGTTCCTGTTTCGAGTTACAAATATGAGCAACCGAACCAGTATCAAATACCCAGGTACTAGAACGAGAACTAGTGAGATAAACATCTATAACATGTATATCAGATATACCTTCTTTCTTCTTCTTGACAAGGCCGCTCTTCAGATCTGCCAAATACTTGGAGCAATTACGCTTCCAGTGTCCCTTCTCCTTGTAATAGCACTCAGCATCAGGCTTAGGGCCAGACTTAGGTTTCACAGGAGGCGTGGCAGCTTTCTTGCCACTCTTCTTGTTCTTGCCTTTAGACTTGCCTGTTTCTTGAAGCTGGTGGTCTTGTTGACCATCAACACTTGGTGCTCTTTCTTGATCTCAATCTCAGCAGCTTTTAGCATGCCAAAGAGTTCAGGAAACTCCTTGTTCATGTTCTGCATATTGTAGTTCATCACAAAGTTCTTGTAACTTGGTGGCAGTGATTGAAGGACACGATTAATCCCAGTCTGTTAGGAATCACTATTCCCAAGTCACTGAGTTTCTTCGCATGCCCGGTCATAACGAGCATGTGCTCACTGATGGAGCTGCCTTCTTCCATCATACAGCTGAAAAAGTGTTTCGATGCTTCATAGCATTCCACGGCCGCATGAGTCTCAAAAATAGTCTTCAACTCTTTTATCAACTCATGAGGATCGTGGTGCTCAAAACGTTTTTGAAGATCGGATTCCAGTGCATAATGGCACACTGAACTTGAGAGTACCGAGTTTTCCGAGTCATGTAAACATTCTTTACTTCATCGGTTTCAGTTTAGGAGGGTCACCTAGCGGTGCATCAAGCACATATTGCAGATTTCCGCCATTGAGGAAGATCCTCACATGACGGAACCAGTCGGTGAAGTTGCTACCGTTGCTCTTAAGCTTTTCTTTCTCTAGGAACTGGTTAAAATTGATTGAGGCGCCATATCTACAACATATTTGCAATAGTTTAGACTAAGTTTATGACAAATTGAGTTCAAATTTTAATTCTACATAATTAAAAATCTAGGTGAACTCCCACTCAAAACAATATCCCTCGCATTGTCTTAGTGATCACATGAACCAAATCCATCACACCTATGCCCGATCATCACGAGACAAGATGTAATTTCAATGGCGAACACTCAAAATGTTCATCATATCAATCATATGATTCATGCTCTACCTTTCGGTATCACGTGTTCCGAGACCATGTCTTTACATGCTAGGCTCGTCAAGGCCACCTTAGTATCCGCATGTGCAAACTGTCTTGCACCCGTCATATGTACTTATCGAATCTATCACACCCGATCATCACGAGATGCTTCGAAACGATAAGACTTGATAACGGTGCTACTAAGGATGAACACTTTATTATCTTGAGATTTTAGTGAGAGGGATCATCTTATAATGCTACCGTCGCGATCTAAGCAAAATAAGATGCATAAAAGGATTAACATCACATGCAGTTCATATGTGATATGATATGGCCCTTTTGTCTTTGCGCCTTTGATCTTCATCTCCAAAGTACGGACATGATCTCCATCATCAACGGGCATGATCTCCATCATCGTCGGCGAAGCACCAAGGTCAATGGCGCCGTCTTCATGATCGTCCTCCATGTAGCAACTATTACAACTACTTTGAAATACTACTCAACATGAAATTTAAAGACAACCATAAGGCTCCTGCCGGTTGCCACAATACAATAATGATCATCTCATACATATTCATCATCACATTATGGCCATATCACATCACCAAACCCTGCAAAAACAAGTTAGACGTTCTCTAATTTGGTTTGCATATTTTACGTGGTTTAGGGTTTTCGAGCAAGATCCAATCTACCTACGAACATGAACCACAACGGTGATACTAGTGTTGTCAATAGAAGAGTAAATTGAATCTTCACTATAGTAGGAGAGACAGACACCCGCAAAGCCACTTATGCAATACAAGTTGCATGTCAAGCGTGGAGCAAATCTCATGAACGCGGTCATGTAAAGTTAGCCCGAGCCGCTTCATCCCACTATGCCACAAAGATGCAAAGTACTCAACTAAAGATAACAAGAGTATCAACGCCCACAAACCATTGTGTTCTACTCGTGCAACCATCTATGCATAGACACGGCTCTGATACCACTGTAGGATAACGTAGCATAGAAAACAAAAATTTTCCTACGCGAACACGCAATCCAAGCCAAGATGCAATCTAGAAGACGGTAGCAACGAGGGATTGTCGAGACCACCCTGAAGAGATTCCAAAGCCTACAAGAGGAGGCTCTTGTTGCTGCGGTAGACGTTCACTTGCTTGCAAAAGCGCGTAGAAGATCTTGATCACGATCGGTTCGGCGCCACGACGGGCAGCACCTCCGTACTCGGTCACACGTTCGGTTGTTGATGAAGACGACGTCCACCTCCCGTTCCAGCGGGCAGCGGAAGTAGTAGCTCCTCTTGAATCCGACAGCACGACGGCGTGGTGTCGGTGGCGGTGTAGAAGTCCGGCGGAGCTTCGCTAAGCTATGCGGGCAATATGAAGTGGAGGAGCAAAGCTAGGGTTTGGGAGGGGGTGGCCGGCCACTCTATGGGGGCGGCCAGCTTGTGGTCTTGGGGTGGCCGGCCCCCTCCCTTGGCCCTTGTTTATATAGGTGGATCCCAAGTGTTGGTGTCCAAGTCTTCGAATAAGACCCGAAACCAAAACCTTCCATATGGTGGGAAACTTTCCCTCCCACTAGAGGTGGGAATTCCACCTTCCATGGGGGCCGGCCCCCTGGGGAGTCCACTTGGGACTCCTCCCCCACTAGGGTTGGCCGGCCATGGAGGTGGGTCCCATGTGGACTCCACCTTCCTTGGTGGTTTCTTCCGGACTTTCTAGAACCTTCTAGAACCTTCCATAGAACCTTCCGCATCATTTTATTCACATAAAATGACATCCTATATATGAATCTTATTCTCCGGACCATTCCGGAACTCCTCGTGATGTCCGGGATCCCATCCGGGACTCCGAACAAATATTCCAACTTCATTCCATATTCAAGTACTACCATTTCAACATCCAACTTTAAGTGTGTCACCCTACGGTTCGTGAACTATGCGGACATGGTTGAGTACTCACTCAGACCAATAACCAATAGCGGGATCTGGAGATCCATAATGGCTCCCACATATTCAACGATGACTTTAGTGATCGAATGAACCATACACATACGATACCAATTCCCTTTGTCACGCGATATTTTACTTGTCCGAGGTTTGATCATCGGTATCACACTATACCTTGTTCAACCTCGTCTCCGACAAGTACTCTTTACTCGTACCGTGGTATGTGGTCTCTTATGAACTTATTCATATGCTTGCAAGACATTAGACGACATTCCACCGAGAGGGCCCAGAGTATATCTATCCGTCATCGGGATGGACAAATCCCACTGTTGATCCATATGCCTCAACTCATACTTTCCGGATACTTAATCCCACCTTTATAACCACCCATTTACGCAGTGGCGTTTGATGTAATCAAAGTACCTTTCCGATATAAGTGATTTACATGATCTCATGGTCATAAGGACTAGGTAACTATGTATCGAAAGCTAATAGCAAATAACTAAATGACGTGATCTTATGCTATGCTTAATTGGGTGTGTCCATTACATCATTCATACAATGATATAACCTTGTTATTAATAACATCAATGTTCATGATTATGAAACTAATCATCTATTAATCAACAAGCTAGTTAAGAGGCTTACTAGGGACTCTTTGTTGTTTACATATCACACATGTATCAATGTTTCGATTAATACAATTATAGCATGGTATATAAACATTTATCATAAACATAAAGATATATAATAACCACTTTTATTATTGCCTCTTGGGCATATCTCCAACAGTCCCCCTTGCATAAGGCAAGCTCGAAGCTGCACGGTGGAAATCCTCAACAGAATCGGAGTACATAGCGGCTTCAGACTTCATCAAGCGGTATGGATGAAGAGGTTCATTGTAGAGCTCGGTGTGGTTCCTAGTGCATTGGACCCACTAGTCATCTGTGACAACATGGGTGCCATCGCCAATGCACAAGAACCAAGGTCACACAAGAGGCTGAAGCATATCAAGCTGCGTTATCATTCGATTCGCGAGTACATCGAAGATGGAGAAGTAAAGATTTGCAAAGTACACACTGATCTGAATGTAGCAGATCCGTTGACTAAAGCTCTCCCTAGGGCAAAGCATGACCAACACCAGAATGCCATGGGTGTTAGGTACCTTACAATGTAATCTAGATTATTGACTCTAGTGCAAATGGGAGACTGTTGGAGATATGCCCAAGAGGCAATAATAAAAGTGGTTATTATATATCTTTATGTTTATGATAAATGTTTATATACCATGCTATAATTGTATTAACCGAAACATTGATACATGTGTGTTATGTAAACAAACAAAGAATCCCTAGTAAGCCTCTTAACTAGCTTGTTGATTAATAGATGATTAGTTTCATAATCATGAACATTGGATGTTATTAATAACAAGGTTATATCATTGTATGAATGATGTAATGGACACACCCAATTAAGCGTAGCATAAGATCACGTCATTAAATTATTTGCTATAAACTTTAGTTACATAGTTACCTAGTCCTTATGACCATGAGATCATGTAAATCACTATACCGAAGGTACTTTACATCAAGCGCCACTAGTAAATGGGTGGTTATAAGGTGGGATTATATCGGTATGAGTTGAGCATATGAATCAGCGTGGGACTGTCCCATGACGGATAGATATACTCCTCTCGGTGGAATGTCGTCTAATGTCTTGCAACATATGAATAAGTTCATAAGAACCACATACCAGCGATGCAGTAAAGTACTTGTGAGGAGATGAGGTTGACAAGGTATAGTGTGTACGATGATCAAACCTCGGACAAGTAAAATATCGCGTGACAAAGGAATTATTATATGTGAATGGTTCATTCGATCACTAAGTCATCGTTGAACATGTGGGAGCCATTATGGATCTCGGTCCCGCTATTGTTATTGGTGGAGTGAGTACTCAACCATGTCGCATAGTTCGCGAACCGTAGGGTGACACTTAAAGTTGGATGTTGAAATGGTAGAACTGAATATGGAATGGAGTTCGAATATTTGTTGGAGTCGAGATGAGATCCCATCACGAGAGTTCGAATGGTCAGAAGATATATAGGATGTCATTTTATGTGAATTAAAATGATGCGGAGGTTCTATGGAAGGTTCTAGAAGGTTCTAGAAAAGTCCGGAAACCACTAGGAAGGTGGTCACATGGGACTCCACCTCCATGGCGGCCAGCCTAGTGGTGGAGTCCCAAGTGGACTCCCCTTTGGCGGCCACCCCATATGAAGGTGGAACTCCACCCTCTAGTGGGAGTCCCTAGGGAAGGTTTCCCACTATGGAAGGTTTTGGGTTCGGGTCTTATTCGGAGACTTGTAGTCCAACACTTGGGGCTTCCACCTATAATGAGGGCCAGGGAGAGGGCGGCCAGACAACAGGCGCCCCCTGAGTGGCGGCCACCCCCTCCCAAACCCTAGCAGCCTTCTCCTCCATAGCTCCCGCGTCTTTAGCGAAGCTCCGCCGGAGTTCTCCACCGCCACCGACACCACGCCGTCGTGCTGTCGGATTCAAGAGGAGCTACTACTTCCGCTGCCCGCTGGCAGGGAGGTGGACGTGTCTTCATCAACAACCGAACGTGTGACCAGTAGTTTGCGCCGTGATCAAGATCTTCTACGCTTTTGCAAGCGGCAAGTGATCGTCTGCAGCAACAAGAGCCTCATCTTGTAGGCTTTGGAATCTCTTCAAGGGTGAGACTCGATAATCCCCTCGTCTTCTAGATTGCATCTTGGCTTGGATTGCGTGTTCGCGGTAGGAAATTTTTTGTTTTCTATGCTACGTTATCCTACACATCCAACGTAGTCAGAATGCTAGCCAAAGGTGGTTGAGTAGCTTGCTCACCGGGGAGTGTGGCAGCCCCAACCTCTTCTTTGTCGGTTCCTTCATCCATAACTCTTAGGCGGTGAAGCCCAAAGAAAGAGCCAAGGCTCTGATACGAATTGAAAGGGTGAGGAAGCGACTAGAAGGGGTTGAATAGGAGCTACCAAGTTTTTATATTTTTCAATTTTTATGTTGGTTGTTGAAACACAAATGTTAGTGCGGAATAGTAAATATGATCCTAAATGAAATGCAAGCACAAACAAGGAAACACCAAATGCAAGTCAAGTAGAAAGGGAAGTAGTACGATCGGGGAAAGCGCGGAGATAACGGATACACGATATGTTTCCCATAGTTCCCTCCACAAAAGGAGGTACATCTATGTTGAGGAGGTGTGGCACCACAAAGGTATCAACTGCCACAAAGGTGTCACCTTATTCCTCATAGAAACACCACAAAGTTGTTCCTACTTCTCCACTAAGCAAAGTCGGTCGAGGTGGCTATCCTTCACACAAGGGTAGGGCGAACTCCACAAAGGACGGAGGCTCCCAACAATATCAAGATCTAGTCACAACAAGACCTAGAACTAGATGCTCTTCCAACAACAAGGATCCCCATAAAGGAGATCTAGGCTTTCCAAGTCACAAAGGATGAGTAGGGGAATCACGAAATTTCTTGGGTAGATAGGTAAATCTAGCCCTACTCCTTCGATTCCCCATGTTTGGGGGGATTTGGTTGGCTAAGGAGGGGGATCCACTAGATTTAAGCTCAAGATCAATGGAAGAAGAAGGCTCCCCCTTTTATAGCCCATACGTGCCTTGGAGCCGTTGGAGTGCCCGAGGGCCCAGATTATTCGGGTTTATTAACCCCGGATCCCCCCGCAGATATTTCGGCATGCTGAACAACTGAACAAGGGGCGGATGATAACTTCCGGCCTAGCTTATCTTTGTGGTTGCATGCGGAAGAGGGGGGCGGATGGAAATCACTTCCGCCCCAAATTTTTTGCCAAACTTCCGGCCCGAGCAAACACCTTGTGAAGACCTTGGAGCGTAGTGGCCGCATGATCCGGCCGCATGGGGCCAGATTATCCGTCCTGGAGAGAATCCCAACTTCTTCAGATCATCAACAAAGTAACTAATCTCCTCAACAAGATCTCTTCCACCAAGAGCAAAGATCACATACCCAATTTAAAAGAACCAGATACAAGATCAAAACAAAAGGTGGGTCATCATCCATGGTGCTAAAATTGATTCGTACACAATTGAGCACATATGGTAAAATTCTTATTCAAGTGTCATGATCATACACACCAAACATTAGAGATAGAGCATGCTCTTTCAATAAGCCCGTCGAGTTCGTCTTGATCTTGTACAATCTTGTGGTTTCATCATCTGCATTGTGTCATTGATCCAAATTGCTGACCAGAGCCCCTTTCCGAAAAAATAAACTCGCCATGGATCCTTGGAGCGAGATTGTTGTGAGATCATGAAAACGGTCCTTCCTTTGGTTAAGGGGGCATGGAAGAAATAATTAGGGAAAACAAACAGCCGAGGGGCCAATGCCCAACCTTGACGTGCATGTCCTTGCATGGCATGATGACAGGTCATCCTAGAGCCTCTAGGATCTTCTAGTATTATCCTTGGTTTCCAAGTAATCTCGCTCCAAAATAATGACATGGTGAAAAATCCCACTTCCGTTTGAGTTTGAGAATGCACGTGAAAGTTCAAAGGACCACAAAATAGGAATTCCCAGTTCATAGAGTTATAAGCCAAATAAAGGGATCTCATGGCCCATAAAACAATAAAATTAATGTTTAAAACTATTGATGTGGTGCAAATATATGGGGTTATTTTATAATAAAATGTATTAAATAACCTGTAAGTAATGCATGGTTTTTATTAATATATATCACCTTGCATGGCGTGCTAACAGGTGATCCTAGAGCCTCTAGGATCTACTAGTCTTATCCTTGGTTTCCAAGTAATCTTCCCTCCAAAATAATGACATGGAGAAAAATTTCACTTCCGTTTGAGTTTGAGAATGCACGTGAAAGTTCAAAGGACCACAAAATAGGAAAGTCTAGTGTGTGTGTGTGTGTGGGGGGGGGGGGGGGCAGAGAGACAGGAGACAGGCTCTGTCCTAATGGCTCCGCATGTCCTTCCGGGCCCACCATCAAACATTGCGTTCCTTTCGAGGAGACGTCGATAGCCAAAATCGCCAAAAGATTTGGCAACTCTTATTTACTCCGATACTATAATCACAATATGGTAGAGAAAATTAACATGCTAGAACTGCTAAGAAGTGTACATAAAAGGTTTTTTCTAGTTACATTGTTTTTCTTTTGGAAACGAGACAAGACTTGGCAGTTTCTAGTTACATTTAGTTTAACCGGGGGAAACAAGGACTTGGTGTTGAGACACAATCTTTATTTAATGTATCACTTTGCCATGTTGATGGACAGAAAAAGTTCCAGTGGAACAAGTTGCATGATTCAACAAATGGCAAGGGGAGCTCTTTGATTCCTTCCTAAGTAAATCTAATTGTAAACTCAGCGGTCCTATTTTTATATTTTTGCGATAACAGTCTCCTTTCCAAGATTCAACTATGATATCCTGACAACTCTAAAGATTAATCTCCTCGATTGTTTACTTCCATTTGAGCCATTTGGTTCAGCTGTACATTTTACAATAAAAATAAGGTAAGATCCGAATGCAAAGTGCCAACGAGATGGTCCTGCCAGCCGTAGGTGCTTAGTAGCACAAGTTGACGCAAGCATGATTTCTCAAATACTGACACCTCAAAGTTCATAACTGATCGTCTAATTAAGCTGAAAAGGCACGTAATCATAGCATTTGCATGTGGTTGTAGTCTGGGTAACTGATCCAAGTTGCCTAGTGGAGTAATTTGTTGATGCTGGCAATCCAGTGGTGTACTAGACATGCTAAAAAGGCCTAGAAAAACGAGGGTGTACGACGATGCCGAACTTTCAGGTTGTATTGCTGATCAAGTTGGCCATGTTCGTCTATAAATGTAGTCAACTGCATTCCTATGTAGTGATTAGGCCATGTGGTTTTGGTTCATAAGCAATATAAAATTACAATAAGCCACTAAATCTAGGGAAAATATTTGCATCGCAATCTTATATGCAGCCAAGTTGCTCCTGGCAGCAATGTTAGCCAGCCGAAAGGTGCCATCAAAGCTTATACTTCCAGTATGTATTATGTTTAACAGCGAGCAAAAATTAAGACGATGACGCAGTTCCTAATTACCACATGCTTTAGTTTCTACAACATCGGTCCGATCGAAACTCTGGATACGAAGATGATGGAACTTATAGCAGTCGAAATCACAATGACACCTGAATGAAAAGACTATAAATTTTACAAGGTTAGGTGCCCAGTACTCCTCGATATCGAATGAATCCGTTCTTGAAAGTATAATATGACATGCACCAAAAGTGTAAGCATGGATATGAAAATATTTACAAGGTCAGGTACCCACTCCCATACATCAATTTTGTTGCCTCACCTGACATGGCACCTGCATCAGATTTGCTGGCTTTTTCATGTGGATCAAACCACATTGTATTCCAAGTTGCGCGACAAAGTGCTATTTAATCTAGTAGCTTAACGCCTTAACCTCGTTAATGGGGCCAAGACAAAACAACTAGTCATTTGTCCTCTTCCTTTGCCCTCCTCAGGTTTGGACTTTCCAGCCAGTTGGTCCGGAACAGTTGTCTTGTGTTTGCACTTTGATTTGAAGTCTCATTCTTGGGATTTGCATTGCTTGTGTAATCCAAAAGCTTGCAGTTTCAGTATAAAGAATACATCGGCAATATCGCATGGATCTCCTAAACAATTGCAGAAAAGGGATACGGTATTGGTATGCACACTAGTGGAGTTCATAGAATTGTACTCAACAACTAGGTACACACATCCTTCCAGAAATGTCGCCATCGCTTGAACCTACTCTGCACAAGGTCTATCAGCAGACGAGCACATCCTTCCAGAACTGCGCACACGTACGGGTTCAGTAGAACCACCAATCCATGCATGTAAGAACTGCCTTGACTTGGTTCCAACTTGCAAGCTGCCGTACTTTCGAGTGAAACAGACTTCGTCAGGCGACCATGCACGCACACTTTTCTGTCTGTGTGTCACTGTCATCGAACCTACTGAATCTTCAGACAGGTCTTGTTGAGGTATGCGATAGGGTTGTTTAGAACCTGGTCTCGGATCACAAATCCTGGAGCGGAATAAAGATAGCAAGAGATCGTCGGAGATCGCAGCTGTGATGTCAACACAAGAGTAGGCACTGCACTGGAGAGAAAAGGCGTTGAAAACAAAACGAAACGCGTACGGTGTGTGCGGAAGCCAAACGTGCAAGTACCTTGACCTTATCTGCGGATGCATGGGGCACGTGTACGCCTTCTTCTGAACATCAACAGCCGGAAGTTCACACCGCTATATATATACCTGTATGTAAGCACGACAGGAAAGTCAAGAAGATAGCAGCCGAGAAGAGAACAGAAGAAAAACAACCAAGAGTTATTTAGCACAGGTATGCCTTCGCCAGAAGCTCTACTCCTTCTCTAGCTTCGTGTTCCCATGCGCTTATCATTGTCTTGCTCTTCTTTTGTGTACAGTGATGGAGCAACCAAACCAATGGCTAACGCCGACGGTAAGGACATGAGCCAATGTCCCCTTTTGACCTCTGAAAGTTTAGATGATTCGAGTTGACTGTACAATTCTCGCAATGTCCATTTCAGGAACAAGAGGAGCTTGATTACATGTACCAGCAGCAAGAAGGGGGGCACGTAACCGGCCTAGAGCAGCAGTTCGCAGAGCCACCGTTACCCGACCATCAGGAGCAGTACTACACGCCTCCAATGGCAGCCCCGTCGTTTCATCCATCCCGCAGCTCCAATTTCCCAACCTTTGGTGGCTCGTCATCATTACCCAACCTGCCGTTCGGAGCGGCGACGGTCAAGAACGAGCTGGGGCAGCCATCGCCGCCGCCGCTGTCGTCGAACTTCCTCTCCTTCGGCGCCGGACAGGCTAGCACGCTGAACTTCTCCGGTGGTGCCTGGCAGCCGGACGGCATCGAATTGACGATGCAGGTGCAGGAGCCGGAGAGGCGGAGCAGGGCGCCGGGGAACGCACAGGAGCACGTCATCGCCGAGCGCAAACGGCGGGAGAAGCTGCAGCAGCAGTTCGTGTCCTTGGCCACCATCGTCCCTGGCCTCAAGAAGGTCTGTGATGAGACAACATGGCTGCATTTTTATGTGATAGAGACCAGGTGCCGACTAACCATCTCCCGGTTTTTTCAGACAGACAAGATCTCTCTGCTGGGGGGCACCATCGAGTACGTGAAGCAGCTGGAGGAGAAGGTGAAGGCTCTGGAGGAGCAGGGCGCGCGGAGATCGTCAGAGTCCACCGTTTTCGAGAGCAAATGCTCCATATCCGCCGCCGACAGTGACGCGGCAGGCCCCAGCGGGAGCGGCTCCGGTGACGGCGAGTACTCGAGCCCGGCTGTCGAGGCCAGCATCCGGGGCAACACAGTGCTGCTGAAAATATGCTGCAAGGAGAGGAGAGGTGTGCTGGTGATGGTCCTGTCCGAGCTCGAGAACCAGGGTCTCTCCATCATAAACACCAACGTCGTGCCGTTCACCGAGTCCTGCCTCAACATCACCATTACAGCGAAGGCAAGACCTCTCTTCTCTGGATTTACATTGTGCAATCAAGGTTACAAACGGAAAAACGATGTCATGTATGATCGAAAGATTGATATGTTTCGGTTTTGTGCAGATCGAAGAGGGTTTTCCGTCTGCGGGTGAGCTCGTGAAGAACCTGACCATGGCTCTCAGAAGTTTCAACTAAAAGTAGAATGGCAGCGATTGTACAAATGACAAATGATTGCTTAGTGTTGTGTGTGCAGTCTAGGGAAAACTAAATTAACTTTTTGGATTTGGTCACATGTATCGATTTCTATTAGTGGTGTGTGTGCAGTCTGTACCATTTCAGGCTACTACCAATTAATGTGACTAACCAGGTTCTCCACTGATTCCATGTTCGTACTCTACTCTAGCAGGTCTAACGAAGAAAAACTTCTGAAAGGGCCACAGTTTAAAGATTAAAGCATTTGAATAACTTTGATAAAAAAAACAAAATAGAAATTGAACCCATGATACGAACAATTAAGGTGCACACACACTTCCCAACATCTCGAAGGGTTCAAAGCAAAGTGCACACACACTTCACAAACTTGGTTTGAAGCCTTCATAAATATTCCACTAAGAGTTCATAATCAAATACAGATAAACAAAAAAGAGACCATTGTTCCCCGATGAAACTCATGATCTACACCTTCAGACCTCCTCATTTGATCCATCTGCCATGTTCAAGACTTGTAGTTGCTACGAAACGAGGTCGTTAATCCTGCACAAGATCCCAGGTTGTAAAATTGAGCTTGTTAGTTCAGCGATGGTTGAGAGTTGAGACAGTTAAAACTTTTTTTTTAAAGTATACTACAATTCCCAAAATGCATTGAAGAGTAAATCCCTTTGTAATATGCAAAAGAATCTATCTAGACTTGCTCCTTTTGCTTTGTTCATGCTTGCATATGAATAATCAGAAAAGTCCTTACAGGCATTTAATAGTCCTCTCAGTTTGACCGCAACCTAAAGAAAAGTACTTATAACCAAAATGGCAAGTTGTCAAGTGTACTAATCAAAAAGCAGGATCTATTTACGAAAATGAAGTCAAAATGTAATAACTCAAACATATTCAGACATGTAGTGACTAGTGAGTGGTATAGAGCTGAAGACTGTTGCAACTGAAGGGAATAAAACAGAAGGCACTGGACTTAGTATTAATGGGTATCCTTTAGAAATGAATATGCCAAACAAAAACACAAGCAAGCGCTTGTTGAAAGCTATAAAACTGTAGACAGTGCAGTTTACTCGTATCCCAAAATAACAATGTCCTATTCATTCTCATCTTCAGAATATGAAAACTGAAAATTTTATCTGATGGCCTAAAAAGGAAAACACTATGATACCTTGTCTACATTTCATCAAGCACCTTCAACTTGAAGGCATGCCTTGTCGCGTATTAAAGAAGGAGGCCAGGGCATAATGTAGGGATGTATATGACCATCAGATCTCCTCTGAAAGAGTATGTCAAAGACGGATGTCTCAAGGTCTAAAGAAAAGAACCAGCAAGGAACCATGCCATCCCGAAAGGTCTCAAAGGTAGAGAAGTAAACAAATCCATCGACAACAGCCACAACCTTGAGTCTAGCACATAGTAGCCATGTTTCCGGAACGGTCGGGACGAGGGACGGAAACATGGATCGGGATTCGCGGCTGCCAAAATATAGGAAACGGCTAGGGTATACATCGCTCGAACGTATGGTTCGACAGCGGGACGCGAATCGCACAATTTGGGTACAGCGAATCCGGAACGATACATACGATCTAGGCAGATGGGCCACGTCTTTTACTGTAATACCGATGGTAATCGAAAGCCCACTCATTCCCTTTCCTGCCCACACAGCTAGCGTGACTCCCCTATCTAAAGGAAGCCCATATATTGTCGTCTCCTACGCTGGACAGGCCGTCGTAGGACAGGCCGTCGCTTCCCTACCATTCTCTGACATCAAGAAATCAGCTCTCCTGGAAACTGTTCGTGCTACGATCTACGATCGGGGACGCGTTCCCACGACTGAATCGAGCCGTTTCGCATTTCGTCCCCGACTCCCGATTCGGGACGGCGATCCCGATTCAGGGGACGTGGCACCGTTCCCCGTTTCCGGCTACTATGGTCTAGCATGTTCCTCCAGTGTACCCCCAGTCTGCTCAACAATATTCTGTAACCCAATCGCCTGGGTATTCACCCATTTCTCGATTCCGTCATCATCAGAAGTTTTCCGGAGCCAAATTTGGAGTTCGAATCCAATCGTAACAACGATACAGAGCCCCCCATCCTTGGTCTTGCCAACCATAAACATGTGAGTTTGTCCTTCCAAGTAGGGCGGCAGATCCATCTTGGAGAAGTGCAGTGTGGTGGTGTTGAGCACGAGGATGGCGGCTTCCTCCGCGTATATCCAGTAGATGAACCCATTCACCGTCTCACCAACTGTAAGCCAGTGGTGTTGGTCGGCAGGCTGCGGCGTGGTCAGAGCTTCGAACCAGGGGAACACCTGCCAGGCCCCGGTATCCGAGCAGAAGGCCGCAGCGCGCACCCGCGACTCGTCGTAACAGGGAAAGAAGTCCACATACCCCCCCCAGGTTTCAGGGTTGGAACGGAGAACCCCCCCATGTATGAAGTGGATCACTTAACCCCCTCAGGTTTCCTAAACCGGTTAAATTACCCCCTAATAGTGGTTTCTGAATGGTTAAGCTGTTTTGGAAACCAGTATTGGTCCACGCTGGCATCTGGTTGAGTCGCACCGAGTAGGTCCGGTTGAGTCGTCGCACCCCTTCTTCTCTCTAGTCTTTCCTCGAGTTTTCCTCTGCTTCTCTTTCCTGGCCGCGCGGCGCTGCTGTGCTCCTCTCCCCACCGTTCGCGGATGATCGGCGTCGCCGTCTGCTGACTCGAGGGCGGCCCTCTAACCAGTCGAGGTTCGTCCATCCTTTCCCCCCAAAAAAACGGGCCTTTCCCTCTTTCTGTGAAGGAGTACGTACTGGAGGTCGGATTAGAAGTATTCAAAGAGGATGGGCTCAAAGATGGTTTGATTTACTATTCAAATCGTTGGTTGGATTAGGGGTAGTTTCTAGGGTTATCTCTGTTTCTTTTTCTGTTGATTATGAGGTGAAATTTCATTATGAGGTTGAATTGAAAAGGTCTCATTTTTGACAGTTGGGCAAGGAGCATGATGGTCGAACGCCGGGAACAGGATACCATGAGGATTGGGCTCTGAGATATAAATGCATAGTGAGACCACCAAAGTGCAGGTACTTCTGTTTCAGTTAACTCGATTATTGGACTAAATATCACTACATAATATGCAGTACAAAGTACGGATGTAATGCTCTATTTATAAAGAACGATTGGGAAATCCAGTATGCATACTGAAATCAAGTACATTCAGACTAGAGGACCAGAACAGGTCAAGTAGTTGCTATATGTTATTTCACTCAGTCAGACATGCTGGTACAGAGTTATTGTCAAAGATTGCTTAATTAGTCAATTCCCTCACTGATGTTGCTTCATAGTTAACCAACAAATCTATAAGCTGGTGTAGTAGATTAGACAAGACAACTTTATAAGCTGGTGTTGACAGCTTACTCAGATTAAAAAACAAACCTGTAATGACTACATCTTCCAAATTCTTCAGGCCTTATTCTTCAGGCCTGACTAATATTAAAACTAACAAGACCAAGATTATACTGTGGTGGTGTACAAAAAAGGATAATGCTGGTACCACACTTAACTTAGAAGAACAATGCTGGTACATTTGTTTCACTGAAAATGATTAATGTCAAGGCATGTAAGATTTACCTGGGCATGGTTTACTTCCTGTTGCTTGGCTAGGTATTGGTACTGCTTCTTATTACTGCAATGGCATACTTGTACTACTTGCTGTTTGTGCTCTACAATTATTCAGTGCATTCATTTTTTAGCTTCTTGTACTACTTCCTGTTACTGCAATGACATACTGGTACTGTTTGTAATGTAAGTTGGTGTACCTACTGTGTTGTGCTTATGCATTTGTCGAGTGTTATGGATATTACTAAAATTTGCATTTTCTACTCTTTTTGTAGAATGGAGAGTCTATGCGTTCGATTTCATTATCGTGGGAAGTTGGAATATGTTGGGAATGAGTGGAAACACATAGGTGGAAGGAGTAGTTGTTCAATAGTCCCAATTTCCAACCTATCACTGTCAGAACTGAAGAGACACTTTTCTGATCATGTGAGTATTTCAGATAAAGATTTGCAGGCGACACGGTTGTCTTGGAGACTAATTGAAAGGAAGAAAAATTGCAATTTCTTGTGTAGTCTTGATGACAATACGATGGTGAACTCAATGGCTAGGCATGTGACTAGAGTTGCTGATGGTTACGTTGACATCTATGCACGGATGCCAGACAATGCCACATTTGATAGTTCAGAAGAAGAAAATGGAGTTGACCACCTAGAAGTTGGACAGGGGCAGCACGATCATGAACATCATCAAATACAACATCAAGTAGAGAATCAAGTAGAGCATCAAGTTGATCATGAACATCATCAAGTACAACATCCAGTAGAGAATCAAGTTGATCATGTGCAACATCAACTAGAGCATCAACTTGAGCACCAAACCGTACCAAATTCAGAAATGTTCATTGAAGAAGAGAATGTAGAGCAAAGAAGACCGCTGAAACTGCCAGTTGTGAGGGCACCAATTGAGGAAAATTGTGGAGAGAGCTCAGATAGTGACTATGATGCTGTCCATGAAGTAGATACTGAAGACAGCAGTGCAGATGATGACGAGGCAATTTGTTACCGACAACAAGCACTGGAGTTGAAGAATAGAGTGAAAAGAAAAATGCTGGGAGATGACGAGGCGAAAACAACAAAGGTGCCTGAAGAATTCATTGTTCCAGAAAATGTTAAGCTAGAGCAAGATGATGGCAGTGAGTGCTTCGACAGTGAAGATGAACTATCATATGATGAAGATAGTGATGGAGAAGGAAATGTGAGGACAAGGAAGACAAAACATAGAGTGTATGATGAGAATGCGGATGTGAAGGAGTTTGAGCTTGGGCAGTGTTTCCATGATAGCAGAGAATTCAAACAAGCAGTAGTCAACTATGGATTAAAGCATTCCCATCACATATTATTTCCAAAGGACGAGAGAACAAGAGTGTCAGCAATATGCAGTTGGCCATCTTGCAAATGGAGAATTTATGGCTCACTTGTTCCTAGTAGGTCGTCATGGTTTACTGTGGTGGTGTACAACAATGTACATACTTGCTTACCAAGAAGGGACAACAGACTGGTTACGAGTACAGTAATTGCAGAGAAATATTTCAGGGAGATCAGAGATAACCCTGGTTGGAGAATAGAGAAAATGCAGGAGGCTGTGCTAGAAGACATGTTAGCTGAGGTCAGTGAATCCAAATGCAAAAGAGCAAAGAAGCTAGTGATGGAGAGGATTGTTGATACAACAAATGGAGAATTTTCTAGGGTGTTTGACTACCATCTTGAACTGGTTAGAAGCAACCCTGGAAGCACAGTGGCGGTTACTCTAAACCCTGATGTGACTGACAGGCCCGTGTTCGAAAGAATGTATGTCTGCCTTGATGGTTGCAAAAGAGGGTTTCTAGCTGGTTGTAGGAGGATTGTTGGCCTTGATGGATGTTTCCTCAAAGGTGCAGTTAGTGGGCAGCTCCTTTGTGCAATTGGCAGGGATCCAAATAACCAAATGTATCCAATTGCCTGGGCTACAGTCGAGGGAGAAAATCATGACAGCTGGTACTGGTTTTTGTCGCTCCTTCAAAAAGACATACAAATAAATAACCAAGGTGATGGATGGGTCATCATTTCAGATCAGCAGAAGGGCCTTATCAAGGCAGTTAGTGAGATAATTCCAGAGGCAGAGCACAGAAATTGTGCAAGGCACATTTATGCAAATTGGAGAAAACTGCACAGAGACAAGCTATTCCAGAAATTGTTTTGGGCTTGTGCTAAATCATGTGACAAGGTTCAGTTCAACTACAACAGGGCCAAGCTAGCACAAAAGACACCAGAAGGTGCAAAGGATATGATGAAAACTGCTCCTCAACATTGGTGTAGAGCATTTTTTAGGCTTGGTTCCTACTGTGATTCCGTGGAAAATAATTTGTGTGAATCATTCAACAATGCAATCATGAGAGCCAGGTTTTTTCCAATTATTTCTTCCATGGAAATCATCAGGAGAAAGGTGATGGCTAGAATCGCCGAGAATAAGGAAAAGTCAGAAAGCTGGTCTGGTACAATATGCCCCAACATTTTCAAGAAACTGAAGCTAAATGTGAAGAGATCAAACATCTGCCAAGTTTTGTACAATGGCACTGAAGGATTTGAAGTAATGGAAGGAACTTGGAGAAGGTTCACTGTTAACTTGGAGAAACAAACATGCAGCTGCAGATATTGGGATTTATCTGGTTTGCCGTGTTGCCATGCTATAAGTGCTATCTACACCGTACACAAGGACTTGGATGATTACATTGCTCCTTGTTACAGGATAGATGTGTATGACCAGGTATACAGCCATGTATTGGAACCAGTAGAGGGGAAGGAGAGCTGGCCAGTCGCAACAAATCCTAGGCCTTTTCCACCAGTTAAAATGAAAATGCCAGGAAGGCCTAAGACCGAGAGAAGAAGGGAAGAGCAGGAGAAGCCTAAAGGAAATAAATTGTCAAGAAAAGGTTGTGTTCAAAGATGCTCGATGTGTGGCTCTGAAAACCATAACAAAAGAAAGTGCATTGGTAATCCAGATGTTGTGACTGAATATGCTGAGAAGAAGAAAGCAGCCAAGAGAAGTAGGAAAAAAAGAGATGAAGCAACAGCACAGGTTAGGAATTCTTGTGGTATTTATTTTGACTTCTTACAATGCAACATTATATGTGTAATAATTATTTTACTCCTACAATGTTTGTTATAGCAGGCTAGCTCTTCTGGCCAGCAACAAGAGAGGCATGTACTCTATGTTGAGAAGAAAAGTACTAGCAAGAAGGAAGCTCCGAGACATACCCCACAACAAGCTCCAAGACATGCCCAGCAACAAGCTCCGATACATGCCGAGCAACATGCCCAGCCAAGGCCTAGGCCTTTTGTTCCACCAAAGAAGAAGAAGATTCCAAAAGCATATGATGGCGCTAGTCAATCTTCTGCTAGTCTGCAAATTCCAAGAAGACAAACAATTCCAATGTGTGAGGTAGTGACTGAATCAGTACCAAAGCATGGGAGACTGAGATGGTACTTCGGGGGCAATGAACGGACAAATGAAGGTGGAGAAGGTGGAGATGGACAAGAGTAGTCAAGTTTCAGTACTCTTGGTACTTTATATATGACAGTGAAGTGAAATGTAGTCACTTTTGATCACTTTGTGTTAAATGTAGTCAAATTTTAGCACTCTTGGTAGTTTATATATGACAATCAATAATTCTCTGTGAACCATCTTGTCAATATCATCAGTAAGAGGAGTCAAAGTTTCAGTTTTGTCACTTCTAGTGTATATATAACAGTGAAGTGAAATATGGTCAATTTTGATCACTTTGTGTTAAATGTAGTCAAGTTTCAGCACTCTTGGTAGTTTATATATGACAGTCAACATTTCTCTGTGAACCATCTTGTCAAGATCATCACTCTTGGTAGCATAATATTGCACAGAATTATTCAAGAATTGCACAGGATTATTCAAGAATTGTAGTGCAACCATCTTATTCAGTAAACCATCGTTGAATACATGATTGCACAGAATTATTCTACAACTCTGTAGTGAACCATCTTATTCATGTTTACAGGATACAAGAGATCTCCTAACTCTACATACTCTGAGTACAACAAAATTTGTCTAAAACTGGGACTCTCTGAATACAGCAACATTTGGCTAAAACTGAAACTTTTCTTCTCTTGTTCAGATAATCTTCTCCAAGCTGACAGAGGAGCAGGGGCAGGGACGGTTCCATTGCCGGCGGCAAGGGCGGCCGCGTGCGAGTTTCCGTCCAACGATTCGCCGTCAATCGAGACCTGTACTCCGGGGCAGCAACGACGGCGCATCGGCAGGATGCTGTGCGCGGAGGCGCAGCAACTCCGGCGCAGCAACGGCTGCGCAGCGGCGGGATGGTGTGGCCGGCGGCGCAGTTGCGGGATGGCGTGGCCGACGGCGCAGCGGGAGGATGGTGTGGCCGGCGGCACAGCGGGAGGATGGTGTGGCCGGCGGCACAGCGGCACAGCACGGCGCGACCTCAGATGCAGGGACTCGCCCGGACTGGACTTTTCTCCCCACCTTCTTTTCCTCTGATCTACGTGGCAAAACCACTGTCCAGATCACCTTAAAACAGCCATCAAAGGGCTGAGGGGGTAATTTAACCGGTTTAGGAAACCTGAGGGGGCTAAGTGATCCACTTCATACATGGGGGGGTTCTCCGTTCCAACCCTGAAACATGGGGGGGGTATGTGGACTTCTTTCTCGTAACAGGCAAAGATTACGTGGAACACGCCGTCGTCCTCTTCAGGGGAGATGATGTGGTAATCAAGGAAGTCGTAGAAGCCGCGGAAGCCATCGTAGAAGTCGGCCGGGGGCCGGGGTATGAGATCCAGGGCCTGCGTGAGGGGGTTGTAGGCGGCGACCTGCCCTGTGGTGCAGTTGCCGAGGATCAGGTAGCCGTCGTGGCAGTCGCTTATGACCCAGCCGGGGCTGTGGTCGTCGTCGTCCGGGAGGCCCGTGAGGAAGAAGTCGGCGCGGCGGACGGCGGCCCTCAGGTCCGGGTCGGAGCGGCGGCGGAGGGGGGCGAAGGCGGGGATGCCTGCGCCGTCGGGGTCGAAGTACAGGCCGAGGAGCGGGGGCGGGTGGAGCGCGCGGAAGCGGCGGCGGAAGGCGGGGGACGAGCGGACGGCGTGGAGGAAGGTGCGGCAGGCGAAAGCGGCGCGGACGAGGCTCGGTAGGGAGGGGAGGAGGAGGAGTATCTCGAGGAGGAGGTCTTCGCCGAGATCGAATAAGGTGGTAGGAGCGGGTTCCGCCGGCGGCGGCGGCGGCGGCGGCGGTTCTTGCCGGGAGACCATGCTAGGCGACGGAATCCAACCCAAGGTAGGCAAACCCTATTTACCGGTTTGTGTGTGTTGTAGTTAGTTGCCGCTCACACCACTTCCCGAACCTGGCTGACGGGCCGTGCTTTCGGCCGGCACGCTGGAAGCACGCGAGGCTGGCCCGTGCTAAGCCCACCAGGATACGTGGCTTAACGGGCCCGTGCTGGCGCATGGCAGCTTTCACGTTAGGGCTGTGCTTGGGCCGCACGCAGGCGAGCCTGGCACGGCACGGGATGAACACAAACCAGTCTCATAGTGATACCATATCCATATCCCCATCGCGCTGCCATCCTCAACATTAAGTCAGTGGGTTTGAGGAAAGCTACTTAGGCATCTCAGTATGACAATATCGGAAGGTTAAACGAAAAATGGTAAATTCCAGTCCATTAGGAACAGATACAAAGAAATACACTGAATGGATGGAAACATATGGGTCTAGTGGAGCCAAAGAAAGCAAAATCCAATGTGTATTACATTACATCAAGTAATTAACCAACCTAGAGGTGACGAAAAACTCTGAGATCTTATTTGGAAAGCAAAGGTACTACCCAAAGTCAAAAAAAAAATCGCCTGGAGGTTTGCTTCAAATGGTCTAGCGGTCTAGGAAAATAGAAGCAGGAGAATTAAGAATTACGTTGAGTGGGTTCTAAACGTTCTAGATAGAGAGTCCAAAGATATCAGATGCATACTGTTGTTTATTTGGTGGAGGCCTAACGCTTACGAAACAACTCAATCTTTGGTGACGGCAAGGCACAGATTTAGCATTCAGTCAATTTCATAATCGATTACCACAACACTACCAAGCTGATCAATTATGGGGTCAACGAGGTAGATGAAAAAGGTAAAGGAAAGCTAGAGGTTTGCCCTCAGTCGAGTCGCACCTCTAATTCTAGCTCAAGTTGGACCCAAAAGGGAGTAAACCACAACATGGTTGGGTGAAGATTAACACGGATGCATCCTTTACCCCATCGGACAGCAAGGGACACTTGGAGTAATCATGCCTGACTGTAATGGTAGCATTATCAATATAGCCTAGGGTCTAATCCAAGATCACGCACGAGAATTGTATGTCTTGTTCATTAAGATAGAGAGAAAGTCAATTACAAGAACTCGCAGAGAGCACCGATCACAGGCGAAACGGGATCTCCTCCACACTAGCACCCCTGCAAAAAGGAACTACTCTATCTGAACCTAATGATTTTGCAGTTCTCGAAGGATTGCGACCTGGTGCTACCATTGATCGATGCCCCCAACAGTTCTAGAATCTGAATGCCAGCACGTCATCGACACCCTCAACATGAATTTGCAGGACGGACCTCAAGCAAGGACCCTTAAAAGAAGGCCCACCAGCAAGGGATGGTGCACATGGGCTCCGTCATGCCAGGAAATAGAGTCCAGTCCGCTGGCCAGAATCGTGGCCATACAAACAAGGTGAGCAGACGGCCAGAGTTAGCGCAACCCACCGACGGCGTACATAGTCACTAGTCAGGGCCGCACGGGCTCAGACAATGGTCAAGGTCTCAAGGATGGAAAATGGAGGACCACTAAGGCGAAGAACGACGAGATCCTTTGCCGTCCGGTGGTCTGTCCCACTCCTCGTCGATGAAATTCCCCCCACTACCGAGCGGCCGAGCCGTCTCGACTCTTCGCGGCCACGAGGGACGCATTTGGTAGCCTGCATCCAATTCCTGGCTCACTGCACCAGTGAGATGGGCTCACCTGCGCATTGCGAACAGGCCATGGGCCATGAACGCGGGGCGTTTGGTAGCCTGGGCGGCCTTTTCTGCGCCGGAGAGGGAAGCTAGGCCCCATTGTTTGGGTGCCTGACTACTTTCTTCCCTGCTCGTGTAGCCCACACCCTGTTTGGTTGCAGATAGGAGCGTACTGTGGTAACCCCTTCCCTTAGAGTGGTGAGGTTACCCAGCACTAACTGAATACAACACACATCAGATTCAGTTCATCACAAAAGGTGTTGGTAATACACATCAACTACTTAGTGACTGATGCATCACGAGCGAACCAACTATACTTCGTGATGCATCACAGGTTCATCACACGAGGGGTTAGTATATACCATCTCAAACAAGTTCATCATTACAGACCGAGGATCGGCTTCAACCAAGTCCTAGCTAATGGAGGGATACGAGACCATCTCCCAAAATCAGCAGATTATAACCAAGGATGCAGAAGCACTAAGCAGAAAACTGCTTGCGAAGCCAGATCCTAAGCCAGGTCCTCCTCTCCGGTGGTTGCAGTTTACGGTACTCGTCGCACTCTTCTTCGTTGTCTGCAATGAAGTCGATAGCCCTGACTAGCAAGTTGGGTTGGAATAGCTGCGCCCTGCAGACAAATCGGGGCGTGAAGATCGTCTTCATCTGAGCATAGTTCGTGATCGGGGTCCAGACGTACGGACGATGCCTCGGGTAGCGTTGTAATCCATAAGGAACAATTGTTAGTGTGGACGACATTCACATATACAGATGTATGAAGGAACTAAAATGAAGCTTACTACCTGAATGTACTTGTCCACCGTATCTTCATTAGCAGCATAGAAGGAGCAACCATCTTTGCTTCAGTCCATGATGCGATCGGTTTTCATCTTCAGTATGATGCTCCAGTTGGTCCTCTAGTTTCTGATGTGGTTGTAGAGCTGAAGAGTGATCACATGTAAGCCAGCGAATGCAAGAACATCAGTAGCTACCTTCGTCATCTGTTGTTCTTTGAATCCCATGTTGAAACAAACGCCGCTACGGACGAGCAGAACCAACCGGTTGAGCATAAACTCTGAAAGCTCAGGTTTCAAACCATGGCTGGTTTGCTTGAAATCAGACATTGATCGGCATTGGGAGTAGGAGCAGAAAGATCAGGGGAGCCCAATGGTATGATCGCTACATGACAAACAGTAGTAGATCAATGAACTGCCACTACCACATCCACATCCTTAAGCACTACCACATCAATGAACTACCAGTACCACATCTACATCCTTAAGCACTACCACATCAATGAAGAGCGAGAAAAGTAAGAGCGGCCTTACAGTCAGAGGAGCCACACGCAGAACTGAGGTCGGGGAAGCAGGGACCTTGGCGAATATGCAGGGCAACACCAGCGTCCTAGTGGTAGAGTCAGATGCAACGTGGACAACCTCCACAACCTCGACCAGGGACGAATAAATTTCCTACAATGGATTCGTTCAGACCCCCCCCCCCTGTGTACCCACAAGATCTAGATCTAAGGCTAGGGTTTGCAGAAGCTTACCACAACCGAAGTCATCGACGTAGAGGAAGAAGACGACCATCCGCGGCCAGTAGCCGCCGCCACAACCACCGTCGCCGCCGCAAGGCTCGCCGACCGTGTAGGTGAGGAAGATCCGGCCATGTCGCTAGATCGGGATGGGTGGATGAGCTCGAAATGGGTGGGGGATGGGGGATTTGGATTTGGCGGTGAGAGAGCCGCCCCTATATACAGTGGCGAAATTTCAAGCGCGGTGAACGAATTCATCCCGCCGAGATTTCGCAGTCCCGCCCGAGCTCGTGCCAACTTCCGCGGTGGCTCTGCAGGAACGCGGCGTTCTTGGATTCTGCCAGAACGGGGGTGACTCGCTAAAAACAGCCGAAACGGGCGTTTCTCCAGGCCTGATCCGAGGGTGCTTTGAGAAGCGGTGTCTGCCAAAACACGAACGAGACTAGATAATCAAACGAACTGAAAATTATTGGACCGATGCCCCGAGCCAAAACGAGACAAGGCTACCAAATACACCCGAGATTCCTCCTTCGGTTGGCAACTCGTGCACGTACCTAGCCGGACGCGCCGCGCAGTCACCAGTCCTCGACAACCGGTTTTCTCGCGTCGCTCGCTGGCCGATCAACGCTGAGGTACCATGACCATCTAGCATCCTAGCGGGCAACGTACGCGCGTTCTGCTGCTTCTCCCGTGCCGTGCTCACGTTTGCTGTCAGCATGCTTCTTGGCCCCTTGTGACTTGTGAGCCTCCCGTTGGAGTTGAACGGTACATTTGGCCTGGCCTCCAGCCCACCCTTCCATTCATCGGATCGTGCCGCGCTCCAAGGTTTGATACGCTCCACTAGCCGACGTCTCTTTCTTGATCTTACAGGAGTATCGGTCTGTATCTCGGTCCGTACGTCCGCTAGCTAGCGCTAGCCTGCTAACGTTAAAACACACCGTGCAAACTGCTTGAACCGCAAACCAGCCAGCCAGCAGCCGACGCCAAAGCGAGGCCAAGAGGTATACAGACAATCTGATCTTGGGTCATGCGCTCAGGAGCCAAACCGTGCCTCAAACCACGTACGATCGGCCAGATCAATGCACGCCGCCGAACAGACAGGCTGATGCTCGAGCTCGAGGCGAGGGAAGTGTGCAATTTGACAAGAGCAAAATCCGCTCGATGAATCTGTCAGGTTTAAGACAGAGCGTGCAGATTAGCGATTGCTTGACCGGTCATGTACAGCTTTCTTCCTCTGGATTAGCGACCGGATTTTTAAAACTGATCCGGCGATGATCCCCAGGCAATCTACGGCCCCTCCTGGTGGAGCTTCGTGCAAGGTCGATCTGCGCGCTGGAAGCGTCCAAATTAAACTCGCGGGAGACCAGGAAGGGCCGGAAGCCGCTCGAGATGATCATCTGTGTTGACAAACAGATCTAATCGGCATGCAGCTCCCATCCATCTATTGTGGCGATGGCAACTGAGCTGCACGGAACTCGATCGTAATTAGCTAGCTATATAGGTTTTCGACGTTGCCCTCCTAGTGTTGCAGTTAGTTCAGCAATGTCGACCAAAAAGAACAGGGAGGATTAAGGTGTCTGACGTTACAAGTGTTTGCTCATCAAATAGTTGTTACAATTTTTTAGCGAGTATGATGTGTTTGGAAAGCGCTATTGCATAATAAATACCACTAAAATCAGACCATACTCATGTACATCTCCACTTTCTTTTTCGTAAAGGGTAATGACCCTAGCCTTTGCATCAGATTAATGCGCACAACTTTTTATTATAAAGTTTCAATTATGGAGGTTTACATCTCAAGGATCAGATAAGGTCGATACATAAATCAACTATTGGAAAATCATAAGTCGCCTACGCATCTAGGATCCTATTAGAACCCCACCAGCAAGCTTGACTGAAGACATCCTTAGCAACCATCGGTCAGTAGCAGGTTGCACTCAGTAACTATAAACTCCCGCTGATTCTCCGGGAGGAGAAAACGCCATAGTTGTATCCGTTGGAACTGCTCCAGATTCTCTACCTTGCCATAGACAAGTTAGAGGTGAACAGTACATCTAACTTGTGCTTATTTTCTACCGTTAGATTTAGATCTGATGGTTCGAAACAAGCGCTACAGTATCAACAAATAGCACCGTGAACAGTGGTTGTTACTGTAGCTCATCAGTACAGTACTACATGTACAATGTTTTTAAGTGATCTGAGCCCTTCAGCTTTGGTCTCACGGCTCAAACGGCAAGTTAGAGAACTGTACCTTGGTGACTTGCTACAAGCAAGTTAGACAAGCTGTGCCGCGTTGGAACGCTTGATGTCGTAAGCGTCACACTTAGCCTTTTTTCTTTTAGGGTCTGCCACTTCGTGTTACAAAACGAAGCAACGAATTGAGAAATAGGCTCGTGTTAGCGTACCTGACGGTGCGACTGCTAAAGCTGACCAAGGGCACGCTCACAGGCGGGAGAACACGGCAGCCTCTTCGCGTTCGAATGGTGAAGGCCCAAACACAAGAAGATCAAGAAGGCCCACCAAGCCCAATAACCATTATGGCAACAAGACAGGGCTCAGTACCACCGACAAGGTCGGCAGCAGCAGGACGCCGCACACCCCGTGCCCGCAGGTTGCTAGTTGGGCTACGACCCAACATCAGGTAATGCGTTTTTTTTTTCTGTTTCTTTTTTTTGCTGTTTCTTTTCTTTTCTTTGTACGTTTTTTAAAAACTCAAAATTTGATTTTTTTTAATATGAATATATTTTAAAAAGTATATTTTCAAAATTTGAAAAACATTATTTTTCGGAATCTATTATTTTGTATATATAAACAATTTCCAAATTTGAATATTTTTAAAATTTGAACATTTTTCAAATTTAAACAATTTTCGAATTTGGACAATTTTTATACTTGAACAATTTTCGTATTTGAAAAAAATCATAACTGAAAAATTTTCGAATTTGCATTTTTTCCGAATTTTGAGATAGAACATTTTACATTTAAAATATATTTAAATTTTAAAAAACTAAATTTTAAAAACGAAACAGAAAACAGAAAACAGAAAACAAAAAGAAACAGAAAACAAAAATAAAACAGAAAAAAACACGAACTGGGCCGTGAAGACAGGGAAGGATATCCAGAATCCAGATGGGATCCGACGAAACCGGCTCCGAGCTTCCCTGTCTCTTTCCCTGGGCTTGAACACAAGCTTGTACCGATAATCTATGGTGAATTCGTGAACTAAACCCTAGTAGAACCTTACACCTCGGGCTGGAGACAAGCCCCACATCGCCGCGGGATCCGGCCGCGCGTGCGAGCCGATGCGGCGGCGGTGGGCTCCCGTCGTCGCTCGCTCGCGCTAGAATTCCTTCCTCGCCGGCCGAGCCAGATTATCGGTCCTGTTAGGGGAAAACCTTCCCAGCGTTTCCGGACCAAATCATGGCCTCATGGGCAACGCATCATGGCTGCTAGCTCCGGACTCCACCAGACATATCCTCCCGCTATTTCTGTAGATTATTCGCTTTCGTCCTGATCATGGTGACAACGACTAATTACGTACTACATTCAGGCCGCACGCAAGAAGCATGATTCGGCGGTTCACCAACACATGTACTACCATCTGACGACGATCATGCAGTGCAGAGGCTCCTGGTGGTACGAGCACCATATGCATATAAGCTGCCAACTATACGCGGACGCTTGCGCAGCACTTCACTCGCGTACGTTTGGTTTTATACGCTCGTTAGGTGCCAACTTATCAGAGCTCCTACTAACATGATGGAGTCCTGCAGCTAGGATGTCATACACGCTGCGCGCATTTTTGGGAATAATTACAAACGAGAACGTGCTCGCTCAAGATGATGATGATGATGGTGGACTGTTGACGGCTAACCATGCATGATCGAGGCGCGAGGGCTTCTTTTATATATATATAAAGTGAATATATTAATATTATGATGGTACCAATTACATCAAGCTACAACAAGTTAAAAACTACTTTACATAGATGCACACAGCCAAAAAAATAATAGGAAAAACACAAAAATTACCCACTAAAACGAGTACAAACTTGCAGCACCATGAACAAACCACTAATGGCGACCCATAAACCCTAAGATTCTCCAAAGCGACCATAGTTAAATCAAGGTATTCACTCTGGAGAAGATCCAATATCAAGGACATGCCTTCAAGAAGGAAACGACTAGAAAAATGCATTTCCTTGTACAACCAGTGAAGGCTAGACCTAAAGTTTTCACCCTGGCTTAAGACACAATGCTCAAAGAGCGCCACTAGAAGTCACCCTATGTCGCTACCCCCACACTGGCACCAATCGTCCGACTCACAATCGTCATGTGCATGGTTTTGAGGTGAACATCGCCACACAACTAAACCAAATGGACATATCGAGCAGCGAAACACCATCTTCACCTCATCATCTGCCTGAACTCCCTAGAACAGTCGGTCTCGAGAATGCGAGATGCTACCGTAGAGCATAATCTTCTTCCAACATGAACATCTTCATTCCCCACGTCAACAACTTGGTAATGAGGGCCATGGATATGACAGGCCGATGTACCGAAAGTATGAATATAATGCAATCCTGAGTCATGAAATCATCCAAGCTCGAAGCAACCCCCTATGTTGTCAGCCAAAACCAAATCCGCATCAGAGGCACTCAACATGGAAGGTCAGCAAGAGGTGGTGTCCCTTAGGCACGAGCCCCCAAGACCTTGTGGCGTCAACCCATTGAAGGCTTCGCTGTTAGATCATAGGTAGTCTGGCCAACAGAGCCAAGCGACAGACCGGGATCTGACTACGAGATCCAAGGACAAAACCTAGAAAATCAACCATGGAGATGCCCTTATGTCGATGCAGGAAGAGCACACAAAATACCCGACATCGTCCGGCGGGACCGTTAATCACACGCCATCTGTACATGCACCACCTCGTACGTCCTACCACCAACCAGCACGGTTGTCGCCCCAGGCCACCAGGGGATCACGCGTAGCCGCCCAAGGCCGCATGGCCTTGACGCCCACAATGCCAGAGGATGCCGCACCAAGCTGCCACCTCCATCCAAGGGAACCGAGCTCCGTAGCCATGGAGGTGCAGCCGAAGGTCCCCGCCACCTTAGGGAATGAGGCCCGCCGCCACCGCGGATGATGTCGGCTGCAGCTGTGATGGGGGACAGAGTAGAGGCCCCAACAACGACTAGGGTTCTAGGCTCCTAGGTCTCTAGAGGATTAGAGGAGGGCACGGTCACATGGAGACAGTTTCTCAACGGAAGATTCCTCTTAGGGCATCTCCGCGGCGTGACGCAAACGGACGCTGTCCGCTGTGACCGAAAATGCGTCTCGCACCACCTCCGGCGGGGCGACGCAAAGTAACCGGGCCGTCCGCGGAGACGCAAACCTGGCCCAAATATGTGCCAGGTTTGCGTCTTTGTGGACGCTGCGCGGACGTGCAAAGTGTCCGCTCGGTCCTCGCACGGGCCCTCCCGGCAGGGGCACAACTGCTTCGTCTTCAGCGGCATTACTTGCAGGCGGCGCGCTGCAGCCTTTGCAGGGCCGCGTTAATGGCGCGCCTCGGCTTCCGCGAGCGTGCACAGCTAGGCGGTGTTGCAGTGGCAGGCCATTGAAGGCGAGATGGCGTCCGAACCTCTTAAAGGGACGTTGTCGGCGCCCATTTCCCCGACCAAACCATTGCCAGATCCCACACTATCCACCCCACCTACGCCATGGGGAAGAAATGCTGGCCGTTCCGCGAGACCAAAAACGACCACGAGGCAAGCGGCTCGCGGTCCGGAAAGAAGGCACGGGTCGGCCGGTACGTCCGCGTCGACCTCGAGATACATGCCAAAGGAACATCCGCATCATTCTCGCAGGGCCATTCCCCTGGTTCCCGACATAGCATGTACCTCTATCACCGCTAACAAAATCAGCAAAAACTTTAGGAATTCAAGGCTGCAGTACCTCGGTTATCCTCTGCTCCCACTATCTTGTGGGCTGCTGCTACAATTAAACCCACATGTAAGACAGTTATATTCAATATATTTTGCGTGTACGACCCAAGAATTCCCTTGTCCCCGAATCTGGAAGAGGATTTCACCAACAAAGAACATTATATTAACACTTGAGCGGAATATTCCCTAATATGGCTCAAAGTAGGAATATGAACCTATGTCGGCTCTATTATTATGTATAACAAGCACATTGTGAGGGTATTGTCTACAAAACGCTTGTAGTATTAAGTATTTATCTTTATATTACATGAAAAATATTCTTTCATTTACACCCACAATTGCAAAATAAATGACGTTTTAGATATCGGTAAATACTCAAAGGCACAACGTTAATGATTTAATCCTTGAAATAATATCAAGTATTATAAACAATCCAACCTTATTAGTTATTTTTTGGAATTAATAAACAATAAAACTCAAGGTCGCAATATCAATTATCTTATGTTTTTTAGCGTAGGTGTGAAGACATACACCTCTCTTTTCCCGAAATGGGAGATGAACCTCTTTAGGCCTCATTCGGTTAATCCGTCCGAGGCAGGGAATAGTCTGGATTGCGGCCCAACTTTGGTTTTCCATCCTGGCGAGACTTTTTTTCTAGCCCAAAAATATTGACTCGTCATTTACTTTTTTACAAAATAATAGAGCCGATAGAGGTTCATATTCCTACTTTGAGCCGATATAGGGTTGGACTTTTAGCCGACCCAACCCTTCTCCACTCGTCTGGATATATTTTTTCCCCAATATACCTGTGGAAGAATATCCACAACGAGAGAGAGAGAGAGAGAGAGAGAGAGAGAGAGAGAGAGAGAGAGAGAGAGAGAGAGAGAGAGAGAGAGAGAGAGAGAGAGAGAGAGAGAGAGAGAGAGAGAGAGAGAGAGGGAGAGAGGGAGAGAGAGAGAGAGAGAGGGAGAGAGAGAGGGAGAGAGGGAGAGAGGGAGAGAGGGAGAGGGAGAGAGGGAGAGGGAGAGGGAGAGAGAGGGAGAGGGAGAGGGAGAGGGAGAGGGAGACCGGGATCTGACTACGAGATCCAAGGACAAAACCTAGAAAATCAACCATGGAGATGCCCTTATGTCGATGCAGGAAGAGCACACAAAATACCCGACATCGTCCGGCGGGACCGTTAATCACACGCCATCTGTACATGCACCACCTCGTACGTCCTACCACCAACCAGCACGGTTGTCGCCCCAGGCCACCAGGGGATCACGCGTAGCCGCCCAAGGCCGCATGGCCTTGACGCCCACAATGCCAGAGGATGCCGCACCAAGCTGCCACCTCCATCCAAGGGAACCGAGCTCCGTAGCCATGGAGGTGCAGCCGAAGGTCCCCGCCACCTTAGGGAATGAGGCCCGCCGCCACCGCGGATGATGTCGGCTGCAGCTGTGATGGGGGACAGAGTAGAGGCCCCAACAACGACTAGGGTTCTAGGCTCCTAGGTCTCTAGAGGATTAGAGGAGGGCACGGTCACATGGAGACAGTTTCTCAACGGAAGATTCCTCTTAGGGCATCTCCAGCGGCGTGACGCAAACGGACGCTGTCCGCTGTGACCGAAAATGCGTCTCGCACCACCTCCGGCGGGCGACGCAAAGTAACCGGGCCGTCCGCGGAGACGCAAACCTGGCCCAAATATGTGCCAGGTTTGCGTCTCTGCGCGGACGTGCAAAGTGTCCGCTCGGTCGTCGCACGGGCCCGCCTGGCAGCACAACGTCTTCCGCGGCATTACTTGCAGGCGGCGCGCTTTGCAGGGCCGCGTTAATGGCGCGCCTCGGCTTCCGCGAGCGTGCACAGCTAGGCGGTGTTGCAGTGGCAGGCCATTGAAGGCGAGATGGCGTCCGAACCTCTTAAAGGGACGTTGTCGGCGCCCATTTCCCCGACCAAACCATTGCCAGATCCCACACTATCCACCCCACCTACGCCATGGGGAAGAAATGCTGGCCGTTCCGCGAGACCAAAAACGACCACGAGGCAAGCGGCTCGCGGTCCGGAAAGAAGGCACGGGTCGGCCGGTACGTCCGCGTCGACCTCGAGATACATGCCAAAGGAACATCCGCATCATTCTCGCAGGGCCATTCCCCTGGTTCCCGACATAGCATGTACCTCTATCACCGCTAACAAAATCAGCAAAAACTTTAGGAATTCAAGGCTGCAGTACCTCGGTTATCCTCTGCTCCCACTATCTTGTGGGCTGCTGCTACAATTAAACCCACATGTAAGACAGTTATATTCAATATATTTTGCGTGTACGACCCAAGAATTCCCTTGTCCCCGAATCTGGAAGAGGATTTCACCAACAAAGAACATTATATTAACACTTGAGCGGAATATTCCCTAATATGGCTCAAAGTAGGAATATGAACCTATGTCGGCTCTATTATTATGTATAACAAGCACATTGTGAGGGTATTGTCTACAAAACGCTTGTAGTATTAAGTATTTATCTTTATATTACATGAAAAATATTCTTTCATTTACACCCACAATTGCAAAATAAATGACGTTTTAGATATCGGTAAATACTCAAAGGCACAACGTTAATGATTTAATCCTTGAAATAATATCAAGTATTATAAACAATCCAACCTTATTAGTTATTTTTTGGAATTAATAAACAATAAAACTCAAGGTCGCAATATCAATTATCTTATGTTTTTTAGCGTAGGTGTGAAGACATACACCTCTCTTTTCCCGAAATGGGAGATGAACCTCTTTAGGCCTCATTCGGTTAATCCGTCCGAGGCAGGGAATAGTCTGGATTGCGGCCCAACTTTGGTTTTCCATCCTGGCGAGACTTTTTTTCTAGCCCAAAAATATTGACTCGTCATTTACTTTTTTACAAAATAATAGAGCCGATAGAGGTTCATATTCCTACTTTGAGCCGATATAGGGTTGGACTTTTAGCCGACCCAACCCTTCTCCACTCGTCTGGATATATTTTTTCCCCAATATACCTGTGGAAGAATATCCACAACGAGAGAGAGAGAGAGAGAGAGAGAGAGAGAGAGAGAGAGAGAGAGAGAGAGAGAGAGAGAGGGAGAGAGAGAGAGAGGGAGAGAGAGAGAGAGGGAGAGAGAGAGAGAGGGAGAGAGAGGGAGAGGGAGAGGGAGAGGGAGAGGGAGAGGGAGAGAGAGAGAGAGAGAGAGAGAGAGAGAGAGAGAGAGGCGATGCGGCCCCTTCCCCTCCAACACCTCCTCTCTCTACCGTCGGCGACGTTCTCCCCGGTATGCACCCTCTCCTTCTTCTCATTGTTCCCATCTCGTAGTTAGGTTTCAGTAGGATTCTTGGTTGGGGAAACTCTAGGAGAAATATGGGGAAAATGATGCAATGAGATGGAAATATGGAATCGTCTGATGAAGACCATGACTAAATTATGCCCAGACATGTGAAGCAGCTGGGGGCAGCTCTCTTTCTCCGCACAAACGTTCCTATCGCAACTCTTAAACAATGTTTTTCCACAAACTCCAATTTGTACTAAATTAGTTGACCATGTAAAACCGCACTACACTATCACTGATATGAATATGCTTGCATCACGTTGGACAAGCACAAACAAACTGCAGTAATCTCGAAAAGTTTCACCTGACTTTGCACTTTATCTATAACTGAATTTTAATCATGTTCAACACGGGTGTTGAAAATTGTGCCGAAATTTTTGTTCTCTTGTGTTTTCTAACGGTCACCTTGCATCCACATCGTCTTCTTCCTGGTCTGTTTTCTGAATGAAAGTGCACATGATTTCATATGCAGATAAAATTGGTTAAAAACCAAAAGTGATTTTGGATAAAATGGGACTTCAACTGTGTATTTTTTCTGATGGAAATAAATCATTCTATCTATTGGTTGATGCTCCAGTTTGCTATATCTTATTCTGTTTTGTGTTTCGTGTATGATACATGATCAGTATGCTAAACTAGGTATCACTTTCTGAATTTTATTTGCAGATCATATGAAGGAGTGTTTAGTTGTGACCGCTATTCCTTCAATTACAAAAACTTCGATTGACAGTATTAACAAAACCATGTTTATAATTTGTGACAGTTTATACTTCTTGTTATTTCTTGTTATTTTTTTCAATGTTACTCGTTAGCTGGCATAATATACCGTGCTTTTGCGGCGCCGCTTGTTGTTCGATGTCTGCAGCATGTTGCTACTTCTTATGCTTCACCTAAATCTTTTTGCGCTTAAGTGAAGAAACACCCAGGTTATGAGAAAACTAGTAAACTACTAAAGGAACATATATATTTATAATTATATTTTCCTATGTAAATTATAGGTACACTACGAGGGGAAGAGTTGGAGCTCTGCATTAAGAAGCTCCAAAAGAAGGGTGAAAGGACGAGATGTCGCCTAGAGGGGGGGGTGTGAATAGGCGTTTTAAAACTCTTACGGATTTGGCTTTTAAGAATGCGGAATTAAACTATGTTTATTTTACAAGCACAAACCCTAAATATGCTAGGCTCAACTAAGTGCAACAACAACAACTAGAGCTAAGCAAGATAGGCACAATATATATGAGCAACAAGTGATAGCAAGATATAATAGATACTTTAAACTCGATGGCTATCACAAGGAAAGTAAGCTCGGGTATAGAAATAATCGAGGCACGCGGAGACGAAGATGTATTCCCGTTTTCCCTTCCTTTGCAAGAAGGTACGTCACGTTTGGAGAGGTGGAGGTCCCACGAAGGATTTCCCAACGCCACGAAGGTTCACCTTCTTCTCTGAGCCAAACCCACGAATGATAATGGCCCTTTCCTTATGGTTAGATTTTCCTCCACTACGGAGATGGCAAGCTCCACAACCACTTCACAAGCTCCACGAAGGAGAAGCCCGGGCCTCTTCACAATCTTCCTTGAAGAGATCACCGGAGCACCAACCGCCAAGCCAACTAGGAGGTCTCCCTCCAAGAGTAACAAGCTCACGGTCTCTCACTCGAACTAATCGTGGTGGAGAGCTCAACACTATGCAATGATGCAAAGCAAGAACACTAGGGGTGTTCAAATCCTTCAAACTCAAATTCCACCAAAGCAACAAATGCTAGGATGCGATTAGAGAGGAAGAACAAAGAGGAAATCAACAAATGACTCCAAGATCTAGATCCAAAGTGTTCCCCTCACTTAGAGGAGAGATAGATTGGGTGGGGATTGTAGATCTAGATCTCCTCTCTTAGATCCCTCAAGAATGAGCAAGAATCATGAGGGGAATCAAGAGATAGGGCAAGATCTTCAAAGTCAACAATGTAGGAGAGAGCGTGTAAGAACTTTAACAGCCCAATGTGGAAGAAGGCCTATTTGTAGTATAGGGAGAAATATAATCGCTGGGTGAGTTTCAGCTCAGCACAGTCGAGGAGGCCGGTCAACCGGGCCAGGGGATGGGCCGTCCGGTCTAGGGGCCGGTCATACCGGGCCACCGGCCGGACCCGACCGGTCCAAACCGGACCATAGGCCGGACCAGCACCAGGCGAAGCTGGAAGACTTAGCGTGTGTTTGGTTCAAGACCAAATGAGGGGTGGGATGGGATGGTCCACCTTTTACGTGTGTTTGGTTATAATCTGAGGAGGAATGGGACCATCCACCTAAAGGAATACCCTCTAAAGATGCTGAACCAATGATCCCACCAAATCGGCCGGCCCTCCCCATCCACCTTTTTTTAATTACGTGGACTGCTATACAATTCCTCTTAATCGATCTAATCTCTCCCGTTCATACGAGTTTGACTGCTCGTCGGCGCCGTCGTAAGCGCTAAAGCGCACCTCGCCTCGTGTCATGCTGGTCACGCCTAACGCTCCATCAGCCCGTCGCCGCCATGACTTCGCGACCACCTGCTCCTCGTAAGGACAGCGCAGGCGAGAGCTTCCGACGCTAGTAGTCGCGCCGCGGAGAACAGAACGTGGCTAGCTGGGCACTGGGAGGCGGCGAGGAGCAGCGAGAAACGGTGTGGGATATGGCGGCCGAGCTCAGGATCCAGATGCATCTCGTAGGCATGCGCTGGATGTCGCCCGCATCGACCTCCATCGTTCCCCTTTTTTGCTAATTGTAATTTGCCTTGTTAACAAACTGATGTTGAATATTACATGCTTATCAGATTCCATCCCGTCCCTCAAATTCTTGGAACCAAACAAAACAAGGGATCACTTTAATTGGGACCATCCCATCCACCAAATCTGATCCATCCCATCTCATATATGTTTGTCCATCAACCAAACGGACCCTTACTGGATAGTGCCCGATTGGCACCATTCCAGGGGCCGGTTTGAACCGGGCCATCCGGTGGGACGGCCGGTCACGCCGGGCGAGAAACCGGGCCAGCAGGAAAATATGTTATACAAAAACTGTGATAACTTTTGTGTCCGGACCCCGATTCACATGAAACCAATTTTGTTGAAAAGATAACGATGAATAGAACCCTAATAAAAACTGGAAATATGGAGACTCCTCACAGGATATGATGGAAATATGGAGACTCCTCAAGCTCCACTCAAGCCGGAATGCCACACTTGATCATTGTTGCTTCGTGAAGACTCACAAATGCTCCCCATACACTATGATGGGAAAACTCCATTGATGCACATCTTCACATGTCCATTATCACCAAATGGACGACAAGCTTCAAGCATATGATCCTCTCGAGATGCTCAACTTGAACTTGCCCAACTCAACCTTGATGACGATCACCACTTGCCGTCATCCTCTCATGGGCTATATGAGATCTTACTTTTGATGCATGTCCATGAAGAGATACCTAACCCGCATAGACAACACAAGGGCACATATATGATGGGTTAGTTCATGAAGCATAATTGACAAGGCTTACCATACCATGTGACTTCACGTGGCACATTCTTCATGCTTCATGTATTGACCAAACTTGAATCTATTCTTCACTCTTTGTATTGGTCAACCTTGTATCTTCTCATCCTCTATCATACTATCTTGAGGTGTATAAAGAATTCTTCATTTGTTTGCATGCTCTAAATCTTAGTCAACCATAGCTCAACTTATGAGACTATCATGACACTGACTTAGAGCCATAACTTGAATTCTTCATTTGGAATCAAGCTCTCAAGATCTTGATCATTAATTGCTTATCACATAAGCTAGAGCATGGCTAATATTGAGTTCCACATAAGAACTCTATCTTCATTTCTTCTTCTTGATCATATCACATATATATCTTCAAATCGGCGATCTTGATGCCAATACACAAGGTATATCTTTATCTTCATGGCATCCATACTTGAATCCAACACATGGAATACAAGTAATACATATGGAATATTCCTTCATATAAACTCAACGAAAACATTAGTCCATAGGGGTTGTCACTTAATTACTAAAACCACACATAGGGGCAATATACAAAGGGCAAGGGTGCCGCATCATACCTCAATTTCTATGGACTCTACCACTGAAAAACTGCATACTTATCTGTTGGATTTTTTTTGCTTGTTGTGTCACCTTTTTTATGGAGAAAAGTGATTCAAGTTTGAAAAAACTGATTTTTTTTATTAGCTACCTATTTATGTATTCTGGAGATTTGGTTGTTTTTGAATTTGCAGTCTCGTGAATATTTGTACCTATATAATATATTATATTCAGGCATGCAACTAAAAATGATGATACTGCTGTAGAAACAGTTACCTTCAGTAAAAAAGGTTACTTTTGTAATAAATGAACCGGCTACTCCAAATCATGGAACTCTTTTTTTAGTTCTTGTGAATCCCTGCACACAAGAGACCTAAGCGAACATGTTTCTGAAGTAAGGCATTAACAAGGATCAGAGGAAGTGTATTTGTAGGGATTGGGTGACAGCTCTAGATACATCAAATCCTTTTCTGATTCAGAATCAAGTTTGAATTCAATCCCTAGTAACCGAACATGGCCTTGGGGCTTTTTTACACAAATAGATCTGTTGTGCATGTCCTCCTAACAAAAATTTATGCATGCATCGAGATTTTGCTTGCATGTCCAATTTTATCCATCATTTATTATTACTTTTTAACGAATAAATATCGAACCCGCCCTCAAGCTTGCTCAGATGATCATGTTGATTCCTTTGACAAGAGGGAATATCCACTCGCTACTATGCAGGTTTTGTTGTCAATATATCTTTTGCATTAGTGAAGCACGTGGTTACAACTAACATGTTCAAATCACATGTATATACCGTTTTATTGTCCAACTAAATACTAGCATGCACTAGATGTTTAAATCACATACTTGTCTAGGGCCAAGTAATAATTAGCATTTTCTTAAAACATACATCGTCTGAAATTTGTTTGAATACAATCAAGATGATCTATTGGTTGGGATAGCTATAGTTATGAAGATATAACGTTTATGTTGTGTATATAACTCATTAAAATATACTACATATGATCAATTTAGATATATATGCCAATAAATATCTCGCAAATGACATCTATTTTGTAAAGGTATTTCTAGATCCGACGGATGCTATTTCTTTAAATACAACTATTAGGATCTAACCATGTTATGATTCATCCATACTATATAAATAGCGAGGATCTAAATATGTGATATGTTTAGGTCGGTCATAAAAATCTATCATGTGGGATGTGTTTAGGTACGTATGTCTATATCGAACATGCATGCGTGATATGTTGTGTATATATAACTTATGGAAATATATTAGATATAATCTATTTGCAAAATGAAATCTATTTTCTAAAGGTCATTTTAGATCTGACAAATCCTAAATTATTAAATATAGCTGTTAAGATCTAGGAAAACTGCAAACGGAGGCCGAGCTACATGTTGCATTTTATTTTCAAAATTTCAGAAATCATAATTTAATTTTTTTTAAAAATAAAAAATCTTGGATGTAGACAATGTTAAAATTTAAAAACGTGCAAAATCTCAATGTGAAATTCTTTGTATTGTAGACTACACAAAAATAACAAAATCTGATAGGTTTTATAGTTTTGAAATATGCACTATTTACTATTCTCAGATCCACATATTTATCATTTTTGTGTAGCCTAAAGTACTAAGAATTTCACATTGCGATTTTGGATATTTGTAGATTCCATCATTGGCTATGTCAAGGATTTTTTATCAGCATTTTTTGAAACATATAAATACGATTTCTGAATTTTTAAAAATAAAAAACTACATGTAGCTCGGCCTCCATTTAAGATCTAACATGTTATGATTCGTTCATATGTAATTGTGAGTATCTAAATATGTGATTGTTTAGGAACAGTTAGGCATATCCATCGTGTGGGATATGTCTAGGTACGTTTGTGTATATCTAGCATGCATGAGTGATAAGTTTAGGTACAAATACACGAGGCTAGGTAGTTAGCAGGATGGTTGTATCCGCAGCCCACCAGAATTTAAACCCTAGGTTTGACATCTGTGTGTCTCATAAAGGCAGAATATTTATTCAGTGGGAGGCGACGTTCCCATCAACAGCGAGGCACCTGTGGTGACTTCGTCAATTTCAATATCTAATCCGCCGGCTTAGTCTTGCGAATGTGCTCTTAGGGGTAAGGTGTGCGTGTGTGCTTTTATAGGAGTGACTGGTGAGTGTATGCGCGTGCGTAAGCGTTTGCGTTTGTACCGTGTTTCTCAAAAGAAGTTACACGGATCAAATAGTTACAATCTACTAGTCGTTCTGTACCATGTATAAAACTTTTTGGCAAGATAAAATAGGGTTCTAAAACGGCTTATTTTGTAGGATGGATGGAGTAATAGGGAGACAGACTCACAAACTGATGGTCCTGCTTTTCATTCGCATGGGAATTTCTAGCACATATATCAATAGTTGTCTACCATATCTTTGTAGTATATACTAGATAGAATAAACCGATGGGGCTCCCTTCATTTTAACAAGTTGCGTCCTTATAATCTAGCATACCCAAATAGGGCGCATGGATTTTCCTTGTTCTCTAGATTAATGTGATGACCCTAAAACTTATGATCGGGGTAATTCCTCTTTTTCTTGAAATAGACATATTGTGTGTAATTTCACTTAACATATAGTTATGGTGTCAAGTTTAGTGCAGCCAGTCAGCCGATCAGCGAACAAACCATGTTAGGTGTCGCGCTACTCCCGGCGGAGATCATGGAGATAACCTCCTCGGGGGCAACGCATTACGAAATCTTGTTTGGTCGCTAGCTAGGTCAAGGATCTCGCCGCTTGATAGCATGAAAACTAATGGGTTTGGTGGTAGTGCAGTGAATGGATCACTGAGACTCTTGGGGCAAAAGGGACCTACTTAAAGTAGAAGAAAAGAAATAAATTCTGTCTCTACCTAAGTCTTTGCATAACCGAATAAATGCTCTAACAGTGTTTTGTTGGAGAGGGCTTGATCTACAGTAAGTGTTGTGCAACCCTTTGGTTTGCCGATGAGATCTCCTTCTCGGTGTTAACGACGATGTTGGAAGATCACATTTTTGTACGCAGTGGTGGACCCAAGAAATTTTCGAAGCCTGGACGCGCCGTGAGGTAACTAATTTTTATCGGGCAAATATAAGCATGAACATGGATATCACCGGATACGAGCACAATGAGCCTGGCCACGCTGTCGCCCGAGAGACATACACTTAGGGTGCGGTGGGTACGATTGTAGTTGTGACCTTCTTCTTCATCTCCAGCGGCTCACGGGGTTAGGATTGTGGTTGCTGGGGGGTCATAAAGATGGAGAAGGTTTAGATGGAGGGCAGGGTGACATACTATCGAAGGTGGGTAGGGTGGGGCGGCGATGAAGCCGCTGGGTAGGAGGAAGGGGTGTCCAAGTGATCAGGCCATCGGGTAGGGGGGAGGCGAGTCTAACTATCGGCTTTGTGGTGTAGCATGGGAAGCTACAATGGTAGAGGCGGTTTTCTCCTCCCCACGATGTGAGGCATCATGGACTCAACCAATCTCGATTCCTCTTGAAGAGAGAGGAGCTCAGGTGATGCCCTTGTGACTGGTTCAAATCAAGAGGTATAGTCTCTCATCCGCTCACATACAACCACGCGTGGCCATGGTAACGCCAGTGTGGCTCTAGGCCGAGCTGGCACCACCATCAATGGCAGATCCCGCGTAGAACCAGGCGATTGAATTAGTATGCGGTCAGCTCCAAAAAAATTGGGAAATGCAGCGGCGGAAAACTATTTATAAGGGACTACATGGGCGGGGAAGGACATTGACCACGGGTGACAGCGGTGGCGAGGGTGGACAACTGAAAGCTCTCTCATGTGAAGCTCTCTTGAATTTTGTGCGTCCGTAAAATGGAGTGGCTTGGATTGAAAAATTAGGCAACAACGGCCCAAATTTGCATATGCACTCCTTTTTTTTACGATCAAGACATTTTAGCATGTCTGATCCGTCTAGTTAGGCCAAAAAGGAAAAGTAGCTGGTAAGTTTTCTTCAATTAACCCACTTCACCGTAGATCTTCTGTGGAGCGTTCAGTAGGACTAGGAGTATCCAATTCTAAATCGATCAATCTTACGAAAACTCTAGAAAAAGGCCGACCTCTGGGAAGGGAAGAGACTCGGTCCGCGCGCGACACGTGGTTGAACGTGGGACGCGGAATTTGCCGGTGGACTGCCTCCGCGTTTGACACGTGTTGCTTTCTGGTGATTTTGCGAACCGTCCACTTCTCGTAATGGGTCCGCTTCGCACTTATCGGGTTTACGGAGACTTCGCTGTGGCTTTATCTCTGTTTTTTCCCTTATTCTTCTTCTGTCGTCTGGGAGGTTCGTGGGTTCTGGTTCTTTCGGCTCGTCGTCTCGTCGGCGGCGCTGCTATTTTCCCTTCTCCTCCGTTGCTGCCGAGAACCTCTCGCAACTCATCGTCGGCGGACGTTTTTCCTGCTCCAGAGGTAAGCGCCGTCGCGTTTTTCTGGCTGCTTAGGGTTTCTAAGATCTTGGTTTTTCCCTTTGATTCGATTAGATCGAATCAGTTTTTTCCCTTGTATTTCCGGGCAGTGAGTTTTCTGGGGAATTAATGGGAGGGAGGTAGCACTTTCAAATGGAAAATATGCGGAAGGCGGATGCAGATGCGTTTTCCCTCAGTAAAGTCGTGCTTTTTTCATCGATTTCTTCCGCTGCTCCTTGGTTACACACCTTCTGAGGAACATTAGTTAGGGTTTCCCTTTGTCGTAGTAGCCGCATGATTCCACAATTCGTGATGACATGCATGTTATTATTTAGGGTTTCTTGGTCTTTTTTCTTGTCGATTTACCCGCCCTGGAGGAGCCGCTGAGTTTCCCGTGTCGTGTTGACATGCAGATGCGACGACTCTGGTGGTTCTTGTGGTTTCTATCTGTGTATTCTGTTGTATTGTTTGGTCTAGTTTTATCACACATCGTACCTGAACTAGTTCTAGGGTTTGTCCAGTGCTTGTTCATAAATGCACCTATATCTCTTGTACTTGTGCTCCTATATAACTTGTACTTGTGCACCTATATCTCTTGAACTTGTGCACCTATATAACTTGTACTTGTACTTGAGCACCGACTTGTATTGTAATTGTGCACTGATAAATTCATATTGGTCGGCGCCGTGCAGTATAGACTTGTACAATTTGTTTCTTTTCTAGAGTTTTCGTTTGTGCTAGTGTTTATCTGGTTGTTTTTTTGTCTAGTTTCCCTTGGTCTATTTGTTGTATAGTTTAGCGGCACCAAAGTTGCTGCTCGGTTACACGTCTTTGCCAGTGCATGCGTGTAAATTATGTTGGTCTCTTTTGGTTTGTTTGGTTGTCGATGTATCTGCGCCAGAGGCGCGTATCGTTTTAGATGTGTAGTGACGATATGCAATTGCTATGACGTAGGTGGTTTGTGTGGTTTCTCTTGTAATCTTTTTTTGTTGTCCTGTTTTTTATAGTTTCGAAAGTGATAAGCTGCACACATCGTACCTGAACTAATTTTAGTGTTCTCCAGTGCTTGTTCAGGTTGGAACAGATGGCAGATCCAGGTTTTCACTCTCGTGCGGATATTCCTGACCATCTTCGTGAAGCAGTCGATCGTCACATCTCAGATATGTTTCCTGGTGAAATGCATAATGATGTAAGGTTTTTTATTATGTCTTTTGATTTTTAATTATTGTGTTATTGTAAATTGCATTCTTAATTGTGTTTTTTATTTACAGTTACGTTGTAAGCTAAGAGAAATGTGGAAGACTTTCTTCACTTCCTCGATGATAAGAACGGGACGTGTTCTTGTTGATCAGATGCGTGACATGGTTTCTCTTTTGTCAATTGAGTTGAAGAAGCAGCCATGTACCTGCAAGGGAAAGGAGCCTGACACTAAAAATGATGTTGGAGTGGATGCACGGGGGCGTCCGGGTAGTCTCAAGACCACCCAGCCCTGATGCACCTGTTGATGGTACTAACGAGCCTTTCATGGACGAAGATCCTGAACCTGATGATTATTGTACTGAGGAATGTTGTCTTGAGCGTGGGGGGCCATGTACTCGCAAGCGAAAGGAGCCTGGAACTGAAAATGTTGTTGGAAGTAGTTCTATGGCACAGGAGGATGATGCCTATGCAGACACCGATTCTGATGATTGTCTTGAGCTTAAGGAGCTAACTGGGGAAGAGGATGTTCCTGTAACTGCTTTGCATAGAATGTTGTTTGCTGATGTACTTCAGGCTCCTATGAATTACATTGAAGGGTAACCGTTGGAATTCAATTTTCCATTTATTTTTCATCTTTTTTTTGTATAGACGGATGTTTATTCCTGTTGTTTTTAACAATTGCAGTAGCGAGAAAATACTTGAAGTTGGTGGAAAGTCTGTCAGCTGGCATAATTTCTACGTTGCTATGAAGGGTGGTGGTTTCATGGATCCTTCTGTTATGGATGTCTTTCTTAAGTGCGTTGACGATGGTCTTGATTTCTTATTTATTCCAAGCTCTTTGGCGGTACGTCATGTGTATATGTTTTAGATTTATCTATTTTTAACTAAATGTTTTTAGCATTTAGTTTTTTAAACATTTTCTTGTTGTTTCTTCCAGCATATTCTTGATGTGGACGAGGCGGACCCTATTCATCTTGCTGCAAGTTTTGCTGAACATGATCTGAAGTACTATGTTTTGGATAGGGAAGAGGCATGTTTGTCATGTTTTGTTTGGCGCTTATATTTTTCTATTACAAGTATTGTGGATGCTTTCTTATTTCTCGTGGGATTGTTTATTTTCAAACAGGTCTACATTGCTTGTTGCGATTACATCCATTGGTGGGTTATCTTTGTCGACATCCATTTCAGGAAATTTAGAGTGTCTAGCTCACTGAAGTTGACTGAATCTCAGATGGCTTCTACTGAAAGAATTGTATGGTTTTCGTTGCAATCTAGCTAATTAAATAATTATTTGCACATGACAACAATAACTTTTATTTTTTAATCTTTCAGTGCAAATCATTCAAGAAACTTTACAGTCATCTTCATGGTGTCGAGGGATTAAATATCTCATCGTTCAAGATAAAAGTTTGCGGCACCCCTTCTTGTTCAGAGTAATCATCTTTTCTTAATGTGAACTATGATTTTATATTGTTTACTGTGTTTGGATTTAGTTGTTTCTTTCTTTCTGACCATTAGGAAAAGCGCGAGGTGTGACTGTGGTATCTATGCAATGTGGTTCATTTGGATATTCAAGGCTAATTTTTACCCAAATGTATTCAAGGTAGGTAATGTGTTGTGTTCATACTTTTATTCAATAGTATATAAGGCAGGTTTTTAGTTCTTGTTCACTGTATAATAGTACATGTCAATGGTTCTTTTTAGTACTTGTGCATCCTTTTTTTAGTAGTTGTGAACTTTTTCGTTCGGCGCTTGTGCATTCTGAATTTTTGTGCATTTTTCGTTTAAGATAACTAATCATTGTGTTGTTTCGTGTTTTTCAGGCTGACATCGAAAGTTTTCGACAGTTCTTCACCGGAATGATGCTCACTTATGATTCTCCTGATTATTTGGCAAGTTTCGTACGCGAACAGATCGAAGAATTCAAAAGTAAGGACTGTTTTTTAATGGTTAACCTTTATTCACCAGTGAAGTCAATGAAGTGAACTTGATTGTACAAAAATAAGTAGATAAGAACATTACATATCCATTTCCATTTTCTGTATCATATATTCTAAATATTCCTGTGGCCTCCTCCTTGATTTATTCCTACTTTTGTTGCTCTCCTTTTGATATCCTTTATTCATTGTCGACCTCTGCAAAATAAATAGATTTTAAATTTATGTTTAGCCTGTCGGAAAAAAGCAGATTATTTGCATCAGTAGGTTTTCATCACTGACAAAGTAACTTCATGGGCACACTTACCTTGTTAATATGTTTCTTGTACCGAATACTAGATATTCCATGTTGCATCTTATTCTTCCGTTGTGGTAGTACATACCGTACGTGTTTCCTGGTTGTGTTGTTCTTTCTGTTGTGTTACTATCGTTATTTCTGTGTGTGTTGCTTGATTGATCATGTGATGTATTGCTTGTATATCTCTGCTGTGATGCTGCTGCTTCTGCTGCTGCTGCTGCTTGTGCTGCTGCATGTGCTGTCTCTGCTGCAATTTGTGCTTTCAGTGCTTCACATCCTGTTCTGTTGTGTCCTGATGTTTTGCAGTGTCCGCATTTTATTTGTCTAGTTTTCTGTCTTTTTTCTGAACCTGGCATCATTCTGTCTCCTCTTTTTGTTCCTCTTCTGTCGGACATTGGTGGGTCACGTAATGTTTCGTTGCTACCTATTTCTTCATCGTGTAGTTTTTTAGCTCCTTCATCTTCTCTTATTGCTGCCAGCACTTTTGTTTTCATATCACGCATACACTGAATCATGACATTATATGCTTTGTCATTTGGGCACGCTTTGTTGCAAAGTTCTGCCATATGGCTCATCGCACCGGCAAACTTTAGTGTTTCGTCTCCGCAAGAAGCATCTGCTACATTTCCTAATGTTGCGAGTTCCATGTCTATGTCTTTTCTCCATCTTTTAATCACAAAACTCTCTGGCAAATCATTGATCTCCATGTGAACCATTGCTTTTATTACATGGCAGCAATGTATACCATCCCTCTGCATCTTTTTGCAGGAACACATGAAGTTCTTTTTTTCATCGTCAAATGTGACTTCAAACAACTCCCTTTTGAATTCCATGTGGTTGTAGAATTTCACTATTCTTTTCAGCCGAAGGTGGCGACCAGGTTCAAGTGATCCATCTACCTTGAATGCCGTGTTGTTTGTGATCTCGATCTGGAACTTCTCGAATATTTCATGTGTGAATTGTTCAAGAGCTTGCTTCTCAAACGGATGTCTTGTTACTAGTTTTGCTGTTTTCAGTGTTGATGTGAGCTTCTTCTTGTCCAGGGCAGATAAGCACTTGTCTTGTATGACCTCATATTGCTCAAGGAACATTGTTATTGTGTCTGTGTGCTGGCTATAGCATTTCCACATGTTATTTGTGCTCTCGCTCCTTCCTGTGCTTGATGAGAATGGGTAAAATTTGTCCATGAAGTATGCTGGTACCCACCTGTGTCTTATCCTGAATAACTTGCTTAGGTGTTTTTCTCCGCCAGCATTGTAATCCTTTATCACTTTATTCCATCCCATTTCGAACTCATCTGGTGTGAATGCGTTCTTTGCAATGTACATTAGCAGTTCCGACAGTCCTGAGTTTTTTGCAAAGAAGGTGCTCTCTTTCTGACTCATCTTGGTCACGATGTGGTAGTAGCAGTTCCTGTGGGTTGTAGATTTTAGAACTGTTTGTATTGCTTTCTTCATTGCTTTGTCCTAGTCTGTTATTATTGTCTTTTGTTCTTTTCCACCCATGGCCTGAACAAATGTTTCCAGAACCCATATAAATGTTTCTGTTGTTTGATCCTTGAGTAGAGCAACGGCAAACAGTACTGTGGAGCCGTGATTGTTCACCCCAACTATAGGAACAAATGGTAATCCATACTTATTTGTGCTGAAAGTTGTGTCGAAAGATATATAGTCACCGAATAGCTTGTAGTTCATTACGCACATTGCGTCCATCCAAAACAGGCTGCGAACTCTTTTTTCACTGTCTATTTCCATGGCATGATAGAAGCCAGGTACTGTTTTCTGGAGTGTCTTGAAGCGTTCCAGGCACTTCTGGATGTCATGGTCCTTCTCTATTTGTTGTTGTTGACTCTTTATGTTGCTTAGATCAACAACATCGAAGGGTATTCCACGGAATTTCCCTCTGATCGACCGAAAGATTAACATCATCTTCCTTGGTGGCAAACGTCCCATCTGTAGTAGATGAATTAATCTCCTGTCGAGATCAGTCATCCTTTTGTGACAGTGTGCAAACCTAATTAGATAGTCTGTTGGTTCCAGCGGGTGGTTGTGTTCTAAGTGAACCTTCTTGATGTACCAGTATCCATCAAATTGTCTTACAATTATGTGTGCTTTATAGCCAGTCTTCAGTAGTATATTTGTTCTCCTCTGCGACGATGGTTCGGCATCTGTGTTTGTGCATCCTTCCTTGTTACATGCGAATATTTGCATGTAGATTTCTCCGTTTTTTCCTGATCTCTTGCTGCTGAACTTCTTCACTGCAAATCCTTCCTTTCTTGCATACAGAGCGTATCTATAGAATGCATCGTCTCTTGTTTTGAAACGGGCACCTTCCTTTGGTATAGCTGCAAGCATAATCTCTTCAACTGCTGGGTAGTCATCTGTGCTGAACATATTGTCCATTTCCTCTTTCATCTTTGTTGGAGGATCTGGATTTATTTCTGGATCATCATCCTTCAGTTCTTCTTTAGTTTCTTGCTTAGAAGCTTGTTCCTCCGAGGGCGAGTTTGATTCTCCTGTGCTGTGTTTCTGCGATGATGAATAAGCTTCCTTTTGATTTGTTTCCTTTGAGGCACTTGTTTCTTCGTCGGTACTTCCCATTCCTCTGGATTCCTGAAATCATAACATTCATATTGTGCATCAGTTTGGGAAGGTGGTATTCCAGATGTTTAGATATTTTAATGTTTATTTCCACATATAACAAAGTGTGCACTGTTTTTGAAATCGAAAGTAATTACCTGATGATCGATGATTTTATTTCCCGATGTTTCTGTACATGTGTATGCTTCATATGTTTCCTGTAAATCAAAGGCATACAATTAATTTTTTAATTCATTATTTTAAATGTAATTGGTAATTATAATACATACATGTAGCTACTACCTTTGTATTGCTTGTTGTGCTATCACTGGAGTTGTTGTTGGCTGTAGCAAACTTCATTTCCTGCAAATAAGTAAATCAAGTAAACTTTGTGTTAGATTACTGGTTTACTGATGTCTCTCCAAAATGCATAATCATCATTTATCTTGTATATAATTCTTGAATTGTACCTTGATAATTTTTTCTGGTATTGGTTGCATGTGTGTTTTCCTGTCATTCCGTTTGTCTGGTATATCATAGCTGCTGCTTGGTCCTGTATGTTGTTTCATTCTTGCCTGGTCGCTGTATACCTCCTGTGAATTGGATATAAATTTAATTTTGTCAGGCTATTTTTTAACCACAGCTACTTTTCTGGCCATTGCGAGAATTGTTGATTAACTGTAATATACATGCCTTCTTGATGTCTTCTTTGTTTTGTTGAGATTGTTGTCGGGAGGCTTTGTGCTTGTCTACTAGCTTGATCTGTGTGTGGTTGTTGTCGTCATACATATCATCGTCCTCGATTTCTTTGAATAAACCCTGAGAAATGGATAAATAATTACCAGGATTTATCCTAAAAGTTTTTTTGATTTTGTACTTTGCTTCTATAAGCTTTGTTACTTACCTCATAACTTGATGCGTTTCTTTGCATGTATTTTTCTGCTGGTGCAGCTGAGCTGCTCTGGCTGCTTGTTGCTGACACATAATTATGCTTTCCCGATTCTTCGTGATGCTTTTGTTTCACATTGTTGCCATCGGCATCCTGTAAGAAGATTGACAGTCAATAATACTACTATCTCATAAAATAATCAATTTTAATTATATTTGTTAAATTGATTCAATAAAATCTAGTTGTGAATTTTCATTGCCATGTCTAGTAATTAATTTTACCAACCTTCGTTGTGAACTTTTGCGATTGATTTGATTTGATGTTGCTTGCAAGCAGGGAAGGATGCTCTCTTGGACAAGCGTAGGAGGGCGCATACTGATTGATTTTCTCAGAGGTTAGCAGATTTTTTTCCTTCGTCTCTCTATCCAATTCCATTGTTGAGCTGTTGCTGGAAGCTTCTTCCTTCTTTACTTCTATTAGAGATCGTTTGAGGTGAGCACACTGCACTCTGTACTGTGACTCAGCTTGTTTAAGTTTATTTTGTTGCATTTTCTCCCTTTTATTCCTCCACGTGTGTATTCTTGCCTGAAAAAACAATGAATATAATTTTTTTGTACATGCATGTCAAAAACAAAGAAAAATAGTTTATGTTGTGTACATTTTAAATAAAAGATGTATGATAACATTACAAAATAAACCACAAAAAAGTCATATTATAGGCACAGTACTAGTAGTTATGTACCTGTTGACATGAGGAAGCTGTTATTGCCTGGAACTGTTTCTAATGCTTCCTAGTACTATGGGTTATTACTTCTTGAACAACGTAGGCATGCTAATATTGTTGCTTTTGTTTGACAGCATGGAAATTGTTTTTCCTCGCAATTGTTACTAGTACTTCTTTGATATGAATAGTTAGTGTTTCCTGATCATTATAGGCACAAGACTGGTAGTTCTGTACTTGCTAGACTCGTTAGTCTGTTTTCACCATGCATTGTTACTAGTACTTGTTAGTATGGTGATTTAGTATCACAAAGTTTAGCACTATAGCGTAACGGGGAGGTGCTTGTAAGTAGAGTAGATTTCGGTAAGTTTTACCATTTTTGCAACTTTTGCCAACTGTTCTGCAGTTAGTGGTATCTTTACTCCAGGTGGCAGCTTGTTCAACCACATTATTGGTTGTTCTTCATCCTTGTTCTGTTGTGCCCATGCTTCGTCCATCTTCTCTGATGTCTCTCTCTTTTTTTTTCTCCAGCTCTGCACGAGTATGAAGTGTTGAAGTCCATAACTATGAAGAGCAAGCGTGGAAGCTTGAGAAGTTTGACTGCTACTTTTGAAAAAGTATTCAGAAGCAAATGTGCAAGCTTGAATTTACGACTACTTTTGGTGAGTACCCAGTATTTGAACTTATTTAGTGCCACCTGTTTGATTGGTTAGTCTGTGACTCTTTATATTCCAGAACCAATGAAAAGGAAACCTGGTGAATTTACCTATGTGGATATTCCTGTCTGATGTACTGTGCACGTTGCCTAATTCTCTCACCCCTTGTTTGTTCCCTTGCGTTGTTGTTGTTCGTCCTGCACGTTCGAATTTTGAATCGTTGGAAAAAAATAGATCGAAAATTGCGATTGACTGAAGTACATGTTAGTCGTTGTTGGGGTTTCAGATGTCGAACGAGAAAATCGGGGTAGGGAATACTACGTTTGAAATCTTCAAATCTGGAATCTAGATGTTTACCTTGAGCTTGTGATCGTTCGTCTTCCTTCGTCTTCCTTGGTGGCTCCGTCGTTCCTCTCGTCTGGATCTTGATTTGAATTTTGAATCTGTTGGAGAGAGAGAAAGGGATGGAAAGCGTGATCCTGATGGGTCCACCAAAAGTGGAGGATTAGTTAAGATATCTACCTCCGATATATTTTCTTCACTTGTATGCGTGGGCCAGCTTATGTCATTAAATGGGATTTGATGTTTCAGTATGACATGTGGGTCCTCCTTCTGTCTGGTGATTCCTTTTCTGCGTGGATGACATGTGGGACTGTGGATGGGAGGACTGATTCTATTTCACTTTTCCCAATTTTTCTTCTGTGTCATCCCCGTAATTCTTGCTGCGATCCGGCACTCACTGATCCGTGAGTTATCTTCTTTCTCTCTCTTGCCCTACTCGTACGCTTGCGCTAACATCTCTAGATCTATTTTCTGAAACCTCTCGTCTGATTTTTCTCCAGATCTATTATCGTATGATTTTTTCCTTCAAGTGTTGAGTGTGGGCGGCGGGTTCTCAATAAAGTGCCCCGTTGATTTTTCGGCTTATTCTTTGTGTTCTCGTTGTTTTCTCCTATTTACGTTCTTCAATGAGTGACGAAGTTGCTGTTCCTCGTGATGGTGAAGATGGGGACACCCCTGAATTGTCTGAGACGCAATCCGTTTCATTTGATGGTACTGAATTGGTGACTCAGGAATTCATGGTGCGTGAACAGCTTGAGCAGGAGAGGATAAGGACGGAGAATAAAGTATCTGCAGCTAATGAAAAAATTGAAGAGCACAGATTGAGGAAATCTTGGTTAGTTTAGTTTTTTTTATTCCTATTTGTTTGTTCTTGCTTCTGTTTTTTTATGTCATGATCATGTGTTTATGTGTTATTGTTTTCTGTTTTCCAGTTCTCGATCTATGCTTGTTGGTTCATCAGAATTCAGTACAAAATTTAGCCTTCCAAAATTCAATGCTGTTTGCAAGTCCCTTAGCCCCAAACAAAGGGGTTATGTTGCTGATATAGGTCAAGAATCTCTCCTTGACCTTCGTCTTGAAGAGTTACCAAGGGCATTTGTTGCCTGGATTGTCAGCAACTACAATGCATCACAGAGGATGTTTGTGTTCAAAAGTGGGTTTGAGTTTCCTTTCAATGCATTGTGTGTCCATAAAGTGTTAGGAATACCTATTGGTGGACGGCGCATCCCTATCAAGTGTAGTGATGAATTCAGGAATGTTGTCAGGAGTCGGTCATGTTGTGAAGGCACTACCCCAACTATAAATGCGCTGATGAATTTGTTGTCTTCTGACTTGGAAGAGAATGAGTTCAAAACATATTGGATGATGTTCAGTGTTAGTGCATTCCTCTGTCCAACGACGTATGAGTGTGCCAGTCCTGACTATCTTTCAGCACTTGAGGGTCCGTCTGAGGAAATCCGCTCGTATGATTGGTCTTCAGCAGTGTTTCATAAACTTTCAGTTTCGATGAAAACATTCGTTGATTGTGGTCTACAGGGTGCCCTTTGTGGTTGCTTGGTAGTTCCTTTGGTCAGTAACGCCTTTAGTTTCTCATCAGCTGCTGTTGTTATATTATTGATTAATTTTATTTGAGTGCCTGATTTTTTTTATTGTTGTTCTTTGTAGATGACTTACTTAGAATATCTTGATATACAAGTCAAGGAGCTTGCTAGTGTTGTTCCAAGAATTAGTGTGTGGGATTCAGAAACGGTTAGTCAATTTGAAAAGCTTGACTTGGTTTGTGCGGAGGATGGAACCTATGGCAATATACCGGTTAGTGTGTTTCTTTATATTATGATGAGCAATACCTGATTTAAAATTTTATGTTTATGTGCTTTCTCTAAACTGTGTTTTTTTATTTTTCTTTGTGTGTGTTATAATTAGTTGAAGGATGTGAGACGAACTCCGTTTCATCAGAGTGTTTCTTCAGCTTTCTGTATTGGAGATCTGCATCCCGGTCTTGAGACGTTTCTTTGCTCCTTTGTGAAGCCTGCATTGCATCCATTGGTACGTTTATTGTGATGTTTTGTTTTAATTGACATTTATGTGCACTGTAGTGCAATGTTTTATAGTTTGAACCAGCTGTCTGCAATTACTATCTTCTTGTTATATGATTTTGTTTTTGATTTTGCAACAGGCTGTTAATGACCTGAAAGAAATTCAGCAGGGCTTGTACAATGAAATATTTTCTGCAATCCAGCCAATCATCAACAATAAGATTGCTAATGTTTTGCAGCTTGCAAGCCACTATAATGAACGGAGATTTTGCGCATCTGAAGATAAACAGGGTGGTTCTTCTTCAAGGCCATGGTTCAGTAATATGGCCAATTGTCTGGGTATACTCAATGATTTTGACCATATATACCGGTCGAACGGAATTGGTGATAGCCCATCTGTTGTTAGATCTGAATCAAAACAGGAAGGCTCCGTATTGAAGGACCAAACGTACAGCTTGCCAGAAAGCCAGAACAGGAATCAGGGTATTGCTACTAATGCTGGTATGTGCGATGACATGTGGCGTGAGCAAATTATGCCGATTAGTCAGAATGTTTATAAACAGATTAGGTTGCTTCAACAGCTTATACCTATTAATTGCAAATACACACCTAATGCATTGTATAAGGAGTATCTGTTGAATCTCGAAGCGTATCTTGATCGCGTCGTGGAGGATCTTCCATCAATACTCCCATCCGAAGGAGCATTGGGCTTGCTTGTCCAGAAAGGAGTTGTTTGCAGCTGTTGTGGACTTTTGAATAGTCCTCTTGCTTGTGAAACTTGTAACTACTCAGTTGCCAGAGATACTGATAAGAGCGCACCTGGTGAGAGGTTAAACATGCCATCTGGGACCACGATGAAGGTGAATGACAATGTTAGTCAAGCTGATGAAGCTGTCCTTGGTAAGATTGAGGTTGCTTTTCCTGATTCCACTAGCAAAGGCAGTGGCTCAGCTGCGTGTTGTTCAGGTTCTACTACGAAACCTTGCAAGGTAGACTCTTTGGCTTGTGTTACAGCGGATGGAGTAGAATGCAAAGATGGCTCATCTGGTAATTCTAACGATCCAACATTTGAAGTTAAAGAAACTGGCAATAAACTGGGAGTCAGAACTCATTCTCATTGCACCACAGGTGCAGAACCTCCAATCAATCCCACTGCTTTTGCTGATGAGCATGCTAAGGTTTCCACTTCTAATAATACAGTTACTGGTCGTGAATATTCTCTTCCACTCCCTTCTTCGAAGAGAAATTCTTCGCAGTCCCTTGGCTTCCAGCATGAGTCGTCTACGAAGAAACAAAAGATGTATGTGCTGGAGGAAAGTAGCTCAAAGGTGGCAAGTGAAGCAGACCAGACAAGTTATAGGGTTCCATGTGACCCGTTGGATGAACCTTCAGCTTGGGAAGAAATAGAAAAGATTGAGAGGGCGAAAAAGCTTTCAATGAAGAAATTTTCATATTCCTCGTCCTCAGATGTCTTGTTGCCTGAACATTTGGTCCCTATTGGAAGTGTTTGTGTGCCATCCAGTACTCAACGCCAGTATCTAGACGGAGGCCCTGGTATGTCGCAGCCCTGTCAACCAGGATTGTCATCAGGTTATCAGGGCATTCTCCGTGATCGAAATGCAAAAACATTCCATGGAGGGCCAAGGACTGTTAATTTCGCAGACCCTCCTACCTCCCAAGTTATTAACATTGATGGTTTGCAACTGTCAAATTATTCTTCTATGCAAGGAGTAAACACTGGGTTTGCTGGTTATAGACATGGGAGATCTATTCCTTATGAAGGGTCTTCTCTTTAGAGCTCTTACAGCACTGGTCATAACAGCTCTTACAACATGCTTGGGCAGCAAACTTTTCAGAGCTCTCAAAGTGCAGGACTGTATAATAGTAGCCAACATGATGATGAAGACGTGGGTGGGAACGCTGATTATGTGGCTCCTCCCTTTCCGGAATTCATGATTCGATCCCCACATGTTCGTGCTACACCGCAGTATTATCAAAGCAATTATGGTCAACAACAGGTAAGATTTAACACGAGCCTGTCACAAGGCACAGATAATAGAGGGTCAACAACAGGGCTTTCACAAAGTCAAACTTTGCATCATGGAAATCATCGCCCCTTTCTGTCAATTAGAGATTCCACACAGGCTGAGATTGATATGATGGAGTGGGTTCGAAAGTATTTACCAGCGCAATTCGGAAGAAGGTATCCTACTATTTTATGTTACTTGTTTTTCCATTTTATTTTATCATTTTAAATAAACTTTTGCTGTGTTGTGGTTTTGTTTCGTTGTGCAGCCCAAGGATTGTTGAAACAAGGGGAAGATGGGCTACTCACAGAAATTTTGGTTTATCAATGCAACCTGGTGGTTACGTTCATGACTATGTTATGAATGTATTTGCTGCCACTGTAATGGAAGAGCAGTATGAGAACAGTGTCTTCCTTAATCAACGGCGTCCCCAGTGCCTAAAGTACATAATGTACAGTGAGAGTGTAGTAAGTTTTTTCTATTTCTTTTTTGCTTATTAAATATGGAATTTTTTTCTATTTTTTTCATTGGTAATTGTTTGGCAGAATGATAAAATGTGATTTTTTTCCTCTCTACTTTGCTAGAGGGCTTTCAGGGAATTGGGTGCTGATCCAAATGCACTGAAGAATTACATTATGGAGCCTAATTTACCCTGCAGGATATATAACTTTGATGTTGTGAGTATTTTGTTTTGTATGATATTTGTTTCTTTAAGATATACATTGTCAAGTATGCCAAAGTTTTCCTTTGATGTTTTATAATTGAATTTGTGTTTGACTGCTATTTCAACTCTTTTGCAACTATTTTACTTTCTAGGTATTTTTAAAATTACCTTTGTGTTTTCAAGTTTTATTTTGGGTCTACTTTTAAGATTTGGTTGTTTTTCAGGTAATTCTTCCTGTTAGAGACCATCACTTTTGGATTGTGGTTGTCACTAATTTCATTCGACAGCGGTTTGAGACATATTGTCCTTATTATGATGCTACTGTAGCAGAAAGTATTGCAAATACTGCTATTGATAACTTCAGGAAGGCTTATAGAGCAGCATACTACTCTGAGCGTTATGATATTTATAACTTTGAGGTGGTGCCTGCCCAAATCGTTTCTGAAAACCTCAATGAGTGAGTAAATTTTTAATAGATTACATTTATTAGTGTGTTTCAATGTGTGTTTGTTTTGTTTTCTGGTAATTCATATAGTCACATTTTCTTGTTATTACTCATACTGTTTTTAGGAATGACTCTAGACCTCAAGCCATGAAAATAATTCTTCAGCATTGCGGTGGTTTCCAGCATAAAATAAGAGAAGTAAGTCTTTGTCTATGTTTTTGCTGGCATATGTAATTGTAGGTTAGTATATAATTTTCATTTGTTAAATGCAGAATGATGTTATCAAGCTGCGTGAGCAACTGGCGTTCTATATGCTAGCTTTCCAAGGTAATACAAAGAAAATGCCTGCAGTCGTTGATATCATGAGAAAGCATTCGAGACGGTGAATGTTGTTTGAAAGGGAGGTGCAAAACCGTTCGGAAAGAAACATGTCTCTCTGTTTGTATACCGATATTACCATTGATTCTCCGTTATGGTTGTATCTATATTTTAGTTGGTGCTTTAACTATTTGTAACTGACCCCAAGAATCTCGTGTTTTGTACTGTCGGCTTGTATTGAATACCCGTGGCTTCCCTTTTCTGGCATATATTTGTATGTACTCGTACTCTTATGCCTTATGTACTTGATATTTTAGTCTTGATGTACTTATACGTTTATTGTGTATGTGAGACAGTCACTATTCCTTTCTATGTAACCTCAATTTATGTAGATGTTCTTGTCTCGTGTTTGCAGCTGGAATCCTTGGACCATGCATGGTTTCCTTTTCTTGCTTTTATTTTGGTTGTATTTGTACTCTTGAATAATATGTACTTAGGACCTTCGTGTTGTTGTACTTACGCCTGTACCTTCATGCACCCATCACCGCTGTACGCGACACGCCTTGCACCTCTGCCTTCTTGCAGAACCCACAGTTTGCAGATAAAAATAGAGAAACAGTCATGTACTGCACTTGCTGCCTAAGCTGTACTCGTGCGCCTTTCACCACTGTAGTCGACCCAGCTGGTATATGTCCATTCACATAGAAAAGAAAACATGCATAAAACATATGGAAACACTACTTGCTAACGTAACTATACTCGTGCACCCATCACCGCTGTACTCGACAAACCTTGCACCTGTACCTACCTGTAGAATTCACAATTTACAAAAAAATATAGAAAAACAGTCATGTACTGCTCTTGCTGCCTAAGCTGTACTCGTGCGCCTTTCACCTCTGTTCTCGACCGTGTTGGCATATGTCCATTCCCAAATAACAGAAAACATGCGGAGAACATATGGAAACACTCCTGTACTTCCCTTGCTAACTAAGCTGTACTTGCGCATCCATCACTCTATACTCGACATATCTTACACTTGTACCTACATGCATAACCGATAGTTCGCAGGTAAATATAGAGAAACAGTCATGTACTCCTCTTTCTGCCTAAGATGTACTCGTGCGCCTTTAACTGCTGTACTCGACCCTGCTAGCACATGTCCTTTCCCAAAGAACAAACAACATGCAGAAAATACAGGGAAACACAACTGTACTTCTCTTGCCTGCGAAGATGTACTCGTGAACCCATCACCGCTGTATTCGACACGCCTTGCACCTGTACCTTTTTGCAGAAACCCACAATTTACAGACATAAAAAGAGAAACAATCATTTATTCCTCTTGCTGCCTATCTGCACTCGTGCGCCTTTCACCGTTGTAGTCGACCCTGTTGGCACATGTCCATTCCCAGAGAACCAAAAAACACGCATAAAACATAGGGAAACACTATTGTACTCCTCTTGCTAACGTAACTGTACTCGTGCACCCATAACCGTTGTACTCGACAAACCTTGCACCTGTACCTACCTGCAGAATCCATAATTTACAATAGAAATATAGAGAATCAATCATGAGTTCCTCTTGTTGCCTAAGCAGTACTCGTGCGCCCTTCACCGCTGTACTTCATCCTGCTGACACATGTCCATTCCCAGATAACAAGCAACGTGCAGAAAACACAAGGAAACACTATTCTACTTCTCTTACTAGCGAAGATGTACTCGTGCACCCATCACCGCTGTACTCGACACACCTTGCACCTTTACCTTTTTGCAGAACCCACAATTTGCAGACATAAATAGATAAACAGACATTTATTCCTCTTGCTGCCTAAGCTGTCCTCGTGCGCCTTTCACCTCTATTCTCGACCCTGTTGGCATATGTCCATTCCCAAATAACATAAAACATGCGGAGAACATATGGAAACACTCCTGTACTTCTCTTGCTAACTAAGCTGTACTTGCGCATCCATCACTCTGTACTCGACAGATCTTACACTTGTACCTACCTGCATAACCGATAGTTCGCAGGTAAATATGGATAAACAGTCATGTACTCCTCTTGCTGCCTAAAATGTACTCGTATGCCTTTAACAGCTGTACTTGACCCTGCTGGCGCATGTCCTTTGCCAAAGAAAAGAAACAACGTGCAGAAAACACTGGGAAATACTCCTGTACTTCTCTTGCTAGCGAAGATGTACTCGTGAACCCATCACCGCTGTATTCGACACACCTTGCACCTGTACCTTTTTGTGTACTTGTTCCGTGATAGAAATGTACTTTATTCTTGTTAGGTGTTGTGCTTATGCCTTTTTCTCGTTGTACTTACGCCTTGAAATGTGGCGTACTTGGGACTCTTCTGTCGTTGTACTTACGCCTTGTTTTTGTATGACGGGGAACATTTACAGTTCTTTGGTACCACTTTGTTGCCTGTGGCGGTGATTGAATTAATTAATAAAATAATGAGCGAGTAATGCGCATGTTTCATGGGGAACTGGAAACGATTAGTCAATAATCTACTTACTCCTCATTGAATTTGCACTCGTGACTGGTGCCGTGGAGTGTGGAAGAGTCCTGCGAGTTAGATTCTTTCCTTCCGCATTCCCGACTTTTCTTTTACTTTTATTCACTGATGAGTGGGTCAACATAAAGCCAGCATAAAATGGGTTCCGCGGGTTAGTGACTCGAAGCCACTATATGATATGTAAAATTGCGCCGTTGAGTCGTCGTACTAGAAGCATCTGGTGTTTTGCTCTCCGACTCTGCCGGTTATATATTCTGTTATGTTCCTCCCTGGTTAGGGTTTCCGTCTTCGCTCCGCTCATCTTCCTCGTCTCCGCACCGCTCTCTGGTCACCATCTTCCCTTCCAGGTTAGGGTTTCCATCTTCGCTCCGCTCATCCTTCTCGTCTCCGCTCCACTCTGTGGTCACCATCTTCCCTTCCTGGTTAGGGTTTTCGTAATATGTTCATTTATTTGTTTCTTATTCTGCCTCATAAATTCATTATGTAATTTTATAGATATATTGTTTCTCTTTCTGATGTAGTCCTTATTTTCGTTTCCTCTTTATTCCTCTTAAACTTTTTCTCGGACATCCTCTATCTCTCTCGGTTTCTAACTGCCTCCTTTTGATCTATTTATTCCAGATCTGTATCTATTTCTTATTTCTAAACTGCGTTTTTTTGTACATGAGGAGTTTACGAACCCTAGATTTATCATTTTTATATTAATAGCATGCTCGTTTGTTGCACTATTCCTTTTTCAAGTTAGTTAACTGACTCCTTTTGATCTATTTCTTCCAGATCTGTATCTCTTTCTTATTTCTAAACTGCGATTTTTTGTACATGAGGAGTTTACGAACCCTATATTTATCTTTTTTATATTAATAGCATGCTCGTTTGTTGCAGTATTTCTTTTTCAAGTTAGTTGGATGCATTATTTCCTGCTCTTCCAAAACATTAGTTTGTTCGGTTTATTATATGGGTCCAAATGATATTTGATCTTTATTTTCATTATTCTTTCTTGTGGTGTTGTAGAAGCTGTAAGATACAGAGCACGGTTTTGTGATGGATTCTGGTGAAGCTTCAAAAAGGCCTAATATTGAAGATGTAGTTGATTTCGGAGAAGCTTCAAAGAAGCCTAAGGTTGAAGATGCAGTTCCTGTTGTAGAAGCTTCAAAAATCCCTAAGGTCGAAGATGCAGTTGATGTCGGAGAAGGTTTAAAGACCCCTAAGGTCGAATATGCAATTGATATCCCCAAGGTATTTGTTTAGTTCTTATTCTTTTAATCATCTTGCATAGGAATATACACTCTTACTAACTTTGATCTATCTTGTTTGTAATTTTCAATTTTCAAGAATCTTCTATCAATTACGGAAATTCCAAGGATTACAATGGATATGCTTGGAATTGATGTTGGTCCTGTCGATACAATTGGAGAAGGTACGTTTAGTAAATGCAGCTTTTTTACCAGCACATTCGTTGTCGCTCATGGTTTGAACAAGTTTCTTGGTCACACAAAGTTCCTTGCCATGGAGAAGTACCGTCATGGAAGTATTCTTGTCAAGTTTCAAGACCCTAACGACCTGCAGAAAGTTATTGGCCACGTATTCAATTACGACTATTTTGGACCCTTCCATGTGAGACAAGTTTACTATGTTGAAGCTCAGCCTACCGATTATGCAGAGATTTTAGATGCTTTTGTATCCATTTCCAGCCTCTGAAGTTGTGTGTGGGAAACTGTTATAACGTGTCGTGTTGGTTATGGTTATCTTGTAAAGACTCTATTGTGTCGTGTTGGTTATGGTTATCTTGTAAGACTTTATGTTGTGTTGAGTACAATCTAATGTACCATGTACATGGTACTTGACTTAAATTATCTTCTGTTTGTTGTTGTACTCTCCTCCTATTTACCTATGCTTTATAGTTCAGTTTAGCTAGTATCTGTGCAATTTACAAAAAAATATATATAAACAGTCATGTACTACTCTTGCTGCCTAAGATGTACTCGTGCTCGTTTCACATCTGTTCTCGACCCTGTTGGCATATGTCCATTCCCAAATAACAGAAAACATGCGGAGAACATATGTAAACACTCATGTACTCCTATTGCTAACTAAGCTGTGCTTGTGCATCCATCACTCTGTACTCGACATATCTTACACTTGTACCTACCTGCAGAACCGATAGTTCGAAGGTAAATATAGAGAAACAGTCATGTACTCCTCTTGCTGCCTAAGATGTACTCGTGCGCCTTTAACTGCTGTACTCGACCCTGCTGGCACATGTCCTTTCCCAAAGAACAAACAACATGCAGAAAAGACAGGGAAACACTACTGTACTTATCTTGCTGGTGAAGATGTACTCGCGAACCCATCACCGCTGTATTCGACACGCCTTGCACCTGTACCTTTTTTGTGTACTTGTTCCGTGATAGAAATGTACTTTATTCTTGTTAGGTGCTGTGCTTATGCCTTTTACTCGTTGTACTTACGCCTTGAAATGTGGCGTACTTGGGACTTTTCTGTCGTCGTACTTACGCCTTGTTTTTGTATGACGGGGAACATTCACAGTTCTGTGGTACCACTTTGTTGCCTGTGGCGGTGATTGAATTTATTAATAAAATAATGAGCGAGTAATGCGCATGCTCCATGGGGAACTGGAAACGATTAGTCAATAATCTACTTACTCCTCATTGAATTTGCACTCGTGACTGGTGTCGTGGAGTGTGGAAGAGTCCTGCGAGTTAGATTCTTTCCTTTCGCATTCCCGACTTTTCTTTTACTTTTATTCACTGATGAGTGGGTCAACATAAAACCAGCATAAAATGGGTCCCGCGGGTTAGTGACCCAAAGCCACTATATGATATGTAAAATTGCGCCGTTGAGTCGTCGTACTAGAAGCATCTGGTGTTTTGCTCTCTGACTCCGCCGATTAAATATTCTGTTATGTTCCTCCCTGGTTAGGGTTTCCGTCTTCGCTTCGCTCATCTTCCTCGTCTCCGCACCGCTCTCTCGTCACCATCTTCCCTTCCAGGTTAGGGTTTCCATCTTCGCTCCGCTCATCCTTCTCGTCTCCGCTCTGCTCTCTGGTCACCATATTCCCTTCCTGTATAGGGTTTCTGTAATATGTTCATTTATTTGTTTCTTATTCTGCCTCATAAATTCATTCCGTAATCTTATAGATATATTGTTTCTCTTTCTGATGTAATCCTTATTTTCGTTTCCTCTTTATTACTCTTAAACTTTTTCTCGAACATCCTCTATCTCTCTCGGTTTCTAACTGCCTCCTTTTGATCTATTTATTCCAGATCTGTATCTATTTCTTATTTCTAAACAGCGATTTTTTGTAGATGAAGAGTTTACGAACCCTAGATTTATCTTTTTTATATTAATAGCATGCTCGTTTGTTGCACTATTTCTTTTTCAAGTTAGTTGGAGGCATCATTTCCTGTTCTCCCAAAACATTAGTTTGTTCGGTTTATTATATGGGTCCAAATGATATTTGATCTTTATTTTCATTATTCTTTCTTGTGGTGTTGTAGAAGCTGGAAGATACAAAGCACTGTTTTGTGATGGATTCTGGTGAAGCTTCAAAAAGGCCTAATATTGAAGATGTTGTTGGTTTCGGAGAAGCTTCAAAAAAGCCTAAGGTTGAAGATGCAGTTCATGTTGGAGAAGCTTCAAAAATCCCTAAGGTCGAAGATGCAGTTGATGTCGGAGAAGGTTTAAAGACCCCTAAGGTCGAAGATGCAATTGATATCCCCAAGGTATTTGTTTAGTCCTTATTCTTTTAATCATATTTCATAGGAATATACACTCTTACTAACTTTGATCTATCTTGTTTCTAATTTTCAATTTTCAAGTATCTTCAAGAACGAGTTACGGAAATTCCAAGGATTACAATGGATATGCTTAGAATTGATGTTGGTCCCGTCGATACAATTGGAGAAGCTACGTTTACTAGATGCAAGTTTTTACCAGCACATTCGTTGTCGCTCATGGTTTGAACAGGTTTCTTGGTCACACAAAGTTCCTTGCCATGGAGAACTACTATCATGGAAGTTTTCTTGTCAAGTTTCAAGATCCTAACGACTTGCAGAAAGTTATTGGCCACGTATTCAAATACGACTATTTTGGACCCTTCCATGTGAGACAAGTTTACTATGTTGAAGCTCAGCCTACCGATTATGCAGAGATGTTAGATGCTTTTGTATCCAATTCCAGCCTCTGAAGTTGTGTGTGGGAAACTGTTATAACGTGTCGTGTTGGTTATCGTTATCTTATAAAGACTATATTGTGTCGTGTTGATTATGGTTATGTTGTAAGACTTTATTTTGTTGAGTACAGTCTAATGTACCATGTACGTGGTACTTGACTTTAATTATCTTCTCTTTGTTGTTTTCTTGTCATGTTTTCTGCTGTATGTCATAGGTAAAGATGCTTATGTTATAGAGTACAGTTGTTTTAATGAGACGAGTACGTCTCCAACACAAGTAGGAGTACTGGATTATCCCTGGTTGTTTTCGTTAATACTTTCGATTCTGCGGGGCATGTACTGGTTCCAAGAGTGTCGAGTACATTTTTGCAGCATAGACGGGTGCAGCTGTACCATTAATAGGAGTGCCAGATAATTTATGTTGTTTTATTATCAAGTTCTCTTCAGTATGTCGTAGGTACATGTGCTTATGTTATAGAGTACAGTTGTTTCAATGAGACGAGTGTTGGAGATATGCCCAAGAGACAATAATAAAATGGTTATTATAATATCTTTGAGTTTATGATAATGTTTACATACCATGCTATAATTGTATTAACCGAAACATTGATACATGTGTGTTATGTGAACAACAAGGAGTCCCTAGTAAGCCTCTTGTATAACTAGCTTGTTGATTAATAGATGATCATCGTTTCATGATCATGAACATTGGATGTTATTAATAACAAGGTTGTATCATTATGTGAATGATATAATGGACACACCCAATTAAGCGTAGCATAAGATCACGTCATTAAGTTATTTGCTATAAGCTTTCGATACATAGTTACCTAGTCCTTATGACCATGAGATCATATAAATCATTTATACCGGAAAGGTACTTTGATTACATCAAACGCCACTGCGTAAATGGGTGGTTATAAAGGTGGGATTAAGTATCCGAAAGTATGAGTTGAGGCATATGGATCAACAAAGGGATTTGTCCATCCCGATGACGGATAGATATACTCTGGGCCCTCGGGTGGAATGTCGTCTAATGTCTTGCAAGCATATGAATAAGTTCATAAGAGACCACATACCACGTACGAGTAAAGAGTACTTGTCAGAGACGAGGTTGAACAAGGTATAGAGTGATACCGATGATCAAACCTCGGACAAGTAAAATATCGCGACAAAGGGAATTGGTATCATATGTGAATGGTTCATTCGATCACTAAGTCATCGTTGAATATGTGGGAGCCATTATGGATTTCCAGATCCCGCTATTGGTTATTGGTCGGAGTGAGTACTCAACCATGTCCGCATAGTTCGCGAACCGTAGGGTGACACACTTAAGGTTTGATGTTGAAATGGTAGAACTTGAATATGGAATGGAGTTCAAATATTTGTTCGGAGTCCGGATGAGATCCCGGACATCACGAGGAGTTCCGGAATGGTCCGGAGAATAAGATTCATATATAGGAAGTCATATTCCAAGTTTGGAAATGATCCTGCATTTATGGCGGGTTCTAGAAGGTTCTAGAAAAGTCCGGAAGAAATCACCATGGAAAGTAGAGTCCCGGAGGGACTCCACCTGCATGGCCAGCCAACCCTAAAGGGAGGAGTCCAAGGTGGACTCCCCTAGGGTGGCCGGCCAACCCACCTCAAGGAAAGGTGGGAGTCCCACCTTGGGTAGGACTCCCCTTGAGTAGGTTTCCCACATATGGGAGGTTTTAGTGTTGGGGTCTTATTCGAAGACTTGGACTAGAACTCTTGGGGCTTCCACCTATATAATGAGGAGGAGAGGGAGGGGGCAGCCACTCTTTGGCTCAGCCTTGGCCGCACCCCTTAGAGGGCCGGCGCCCAACCCTCTCTCCCCAAACCCTAGCTTCTTCTCCTCCTCCACTTCTCCCGCATATGCTTAGCGAAGCTCCGCCGAAGATCTCCACCGCCACCGCCACCACGCCGTCGTGCTGCCGGATTCAAGGAGGAGCTACTACTTCCGCTGCCCGCTAGAACGGGGAGAAGGACGTCGTCTTCATCAACACCGAACGTGTGACCGAGTACGGAGGTGCTGCCCGATTGTGGCACCGTGATCAAGATCTTCTACGCGCTTGCAAGCGGCAAGTGATCGTCTACCGCAGAAATAAGAGCCTACTCTTATAGGCTTTGGAATCTCTTCAAGGGTTAGTCTTGATCATCCCCTCGTTGCTCCCATCTTCTAGATTGCATCTTGGCTTGGATTGCGTGTTCGCGGTAGGAAATTTTTGTTTTCTATGCAACGTTATCCTACTGGTATCAGCCGGTCTATGCATAGATGGTTGCACGAGTAGAACACAATGGTTTTGTGGGCGTTGATGCTCTTGTTATCTTTAGTTTGAGTACTTTGCATATTTGTGGCATAGTGGGATGAAGCGGCTCGGACTAACTTTACATGACCGCGTTCATGAGACTTGTTCCTCGTTCGACATGCAACTTGTATTGCATAAGAGGCTTTGCGGGTGTCTGTCTCTCCTACTATAGTGAAGATTCAATTTACTCTTCTATTGACAACACTAGTATCACCGTTGTGGTTCATGTTCGTAGGTAGATTAGATCTTACCTAAAACCCTAAACCACGTAAAATATGCAAACCAAATTAGAGACGTCTAACTTGTTTTTGCAGGGTTTGGTGATGTGATATGGCCATAATGTGATGATGAATATGTATGAGATGATCATTATTGTATTGTGGCAACCGGCAGGAGCCTTATGGTTGTCTTTAAATTTCATGTTGTAGTATTTCAAAGTAGTTGTAATAGTTGCTACATGAGGTGAACAACCATGAAGACGGCGCCATGGACCTTGACGCTACGCGGACGATGATGGAGATCATGTCCGTGCTTTGGAGATGAAGATCAAAAGCGCAAAGACAAAAGGGCCATATCATATCACATATGAACTGCATGTGATGTTAATCCTTTATGCATCTTATTTTGCTTAGATCGCGACGGTAGCATTATAAGATGATCCTTCACATTAATATCAAGATAATAAAGTGTTCTCCCTCGTATGCACCGTTGTAAAGTCGTCGTTCAAGCATCTCGTGATGATCGGATGTGATAGACTCAACGTTCACATACAACGGGTAAGCCATGTTGCACACGCGAATACTTGGGTTTGCTTGACGAGCCTAGCATGTACAGACATGGCCTCGGGACAACGGAAACCGAAAGGTTGAACACGAGTCATATGGATGATATGATCAACATGTTGATGTTCACCATTGAAGCTACATCATCTCACGTGATGATCGGTTTTGGTGTAGTGGATGTGGATCGTGTACCACTTAACAACTATGAGGGATGTTGAATTAAGTGGGAGTTCATTAGTAATTAGATTAAAACATGAACTAATTATCATAAACAAAGTCTGAGTAGTATTTTGAATTAATTTTGTAGTATTGGCATCCGTTTTCTACCATGCGTTAGTCTTGTAATTGAGATAGAAATACTGTTAAAATCTGATAAGAAACTTTACGGATTGGTACCGTATTATTAATGAATCAAGAAATGATTAAGTCCTATTGCAAACTTTTAGTAAACCTCACCTTGTTGATTCAATGAGCTATGGTTTCAATTAGTACCTAAAGTTATCTTGTCTCCATGAAACTTGAAGTTCAAATCTGTTTGAAAAGTAAGGAGCTGAAAAATTTAGTTTTCAGAAATAATCAAGGTATGAGATATATGTGATATCTAAGACCTTATTGCAAGATGATAGAATATAATTTGGTGAGACTACATAAACTCATAAGTTTTATGGGAATGTACGAAGGTTGAAGACGCAAGGCCCCAATCCTCCAACTATTGGGGCACTAACAATATTCGCATATCCATGAAGTTATCATCCTTAGTATGCACCGTTGCTAAGACTCGTCGATGCATCACGTGATGATCGGGTGTTATAGATTCTACGTGCATACAACGGGTGCCAGATTTGCACATGCGAATACCAAGGTTAAAACTTTATGAGCCTAGCATGTACACACATGGTCTCTAAAGTCATCATGATACAATGGATAAAATTATGAGTGAAATTGTTCATCATATTACAAGATTACTAATAGTGAAATCCGGAACACTTGTCATATGATGATAAATTTCAAAGTAAGAACCTCAAGGTTATTGGTATTTGACCAACAAACCAAGAAGTTATTGAAGTTGATGTGTTATTCTGAATAATGAGGAAAACTAAAAGAGAAACTGCAAAAGATATTTTGGCAAAAGAAAAGAAAAGACTAGAAAGTCTAGCTCAGGTGTGTATAAATGATATACATGTTATGGTTGTATTCTTAGTTAAGTCACACTATGAAATTCTTGGGTATTAGTACTATATTGGTTGGTATGAAATGTCATACAAAACAACGCAATACAAGAATACAATGGCCTAAGTGACTGACAAGGAATATGATAAGAATGCACGTCTGGAACAAAATAAAGTGTTATTATGTTCGTCATTGGCATTCTATCTAGCCCTTAGGATTTATAATAAAGAACTTAATAATTGTTATTTTGCTCTGGTCAAATGAAAACAATGAGTTGTTCAAATTATGACATTACTCCATGTACGATGGATAAGTTATTATAAATCTTAATGGTGAAACACACATACATAACACGACGCTAAAATGCCATAAGGCAAATGATTTGAATTCCACTTATTTGTGGAACCGCCATTTAGGTCATGTTAGAAAGAAACGCATGAAGGAACTCCATGTAAATGGATTTTTGGAGTCATTTGATTTTTGAATCATTTGACGCTTGCAAATCTTTTCTAAAGAGAATGATTAAAATACCGTTCATAGGCCAAGAGTTGAACGGGCAACAAACTTAGTGAAAAATACATAATGATGTATGTGGTTCACTAAGCATAGTTGTGTGCGGGAGATTCTTCTACTTCATGAAAACTTTCAACAATGAATTGAGTATATATGTAGATATATTCAATAAGGAAGAAGTTTGAAACATTTGAATGGATTCAAATAAATTTCAGCATGAAGTGGAAATCATCGTAATAGAAAAATCAAATATCTATGATTGGATCATGGTGAAAATATTTGAATTACGAGTTTTAGCAAACATCTAAGAGATTCATGAAATTGTTCTACAACTCACATTTCTTGGAGTATCATAATGATGATATAATATCCGAGAGATGTATCCAAACCTTGTTGGATTAATGATGAGATAAAATATTATGACGCCATTATATTTTTGTGGATTATGCTTTAGTGACTACCACTTTTACACTAAATAGAGCATCATCATGATCCGTTGAAATGACACCATACAAGGTATGGTATGGGTATAAACCCTAATAGTCTTTTCTTTAAATTTTGGTCTAAAGAGTTTACAACCAAAATCGGATGAATGTCTTTGTTGGTTATCCCAGAGATTTAAATTGGGAATTCTTCCCACGAGACAAAGACAAAAGTGTTTGTCAATGTTTCTTATTTTCCGAGAAATTGTTTCTAGCGAAGTATTTGAGTGGGAGGACAATAGAACTTGATAAGGTTTATGAACCTGAGCATAATGATCAGAGTAGCGCAGCATCGGAATTGGTTTCGGAAGCGGCACAACGATCATGGCTCCCATGACTACAAAGTGTTTTAGCCATAGAGATCGAAGTACATATTGAACCTTGTAGGTATGGTTTACTTTGTGATCAAATAAATGATTTGTGAACAAAGGATTGATTTTTGAACAATGATAAACCAACTACAAACAAAGAAGTTATGATGGGCCCTGACTCCGTTCAAATGGCTATATGCCATGAAATCCAAGATAGATGAATACTTTTTGAAAGTAAATGGATCTATAAAAATTGATGAAAGCTTGACTTGTTGAAAAGTTGTTTACGACAAAGTTCAAAGAGTTGACTACGATAAGATTAGATCTTCCGTAGCAATGCTTATAGTCTATGTGGATTATTCTAGTAATCACTACATATTTCTTTTATGAGATATGCTATACGATGGCAAAATACATTGCTTATAAGAAGTGTGTATTAAAGGTGTATACAAGATACAACCAAAAGTTTTGCTAGTCCGTAGAATACTAGATAGGTATACAAACTTCAATCGGATGAAGTAAGTATCATGGAGTTAGAATCTTCACCAGATGAAATAGTCAAAGAGTTTTTGATTTCATCAGAGACGATGAAGAGACTTGCATTTGCAAGAAATTAAGTGGGAGCGATGAGACATATTTATAATACTTTATGTAGATGACATATAGTTGGTTATAAATGATGTAATTATATACTTGATTAAAAAGGTTTCATTGAGAAATTAACTTCAATGAAAGGATATGGACTGAAACATATCTAGTGTCAAAATCTATGAAGATAGATTGAAACACAAAATAAGTTTAAGTAAAGTACATAGAATGGATATTGAAATAGTTCAATATAGAAATATTAAGAAAATGTTCTTGTCATGTAAAGTTTTAACAAGACTTGAGTGTATCTGACACTCAATGAGTAAAAGACATGAGTGATTATAGATCACGGATAATATGTACACAATCAGATGTCCTGTGCTCTTAAAAGTGTTATGAGCATGTACCAAAATGATTCATGTGATGATCATTGAAAAACAGTAAGAATATTCTTGAGTACTTAAGAAGAACCAAGGATATATATATAGTTTTGTATGGAGAAATGACAAACAAATTGCTGTAAGATGTTGCACCGATATTTGTTTTGTCACATATGAAAATAAAATTTCAAATCTCAAATTAGACTAAGTGTTGTTTGAAAAGGTAGCACAATAAGCTAGAAGTTGTCTATGCTAGATTTAGAAGAGTTCTAAAATATTGTGACGGATTCTACAAAAGAAGGCAGAGTATGTCATTGTTTTGACAATAGCAAAGGATGTTAAGTCAAGAGGTTCTTTGAGAGCTTGGTGTAGTTCCGACAGAGTCAGAACTTTGAAGCTATATTGTGTGACAATATTAGTGACATATTTCAGACCGCGGAATTAAGGTTCCACCAGAAGACCAAAATATTTAATGCCGACTCATTTGGAAATGAGTGATGCGTTGAGACGCAAATGAATTACAAAATACATACGATTCTGAGCATGTCGATCCGTTGACTAAAACCTCTCCCGTGAGGAAAACATGATAAAGCACCGGAAGGCCAAGGTGTTATATCTTTACAAATGTAAACTAGATTATTGACTCTAGTGCAAGTGGGAGACTGTTGGAGATATGCCCAAGAGACAATAATAAAATGGTTATTATAATATCTTTGAGTTTATGATAATGTTTACATACCATGCTATAATTGTATTAACCGAAACATTGATACATGTGTGTTATGTGAACAACAAGGAGTCCCTAGTAAGCCTCTTGTATAACTAGCTTGTTGATTAATAGATGATCATCGTTTCATGATCATGAACATTGGATGTTATTAATAACAAGGTTGTATCATTATGTGAATGATATAATGGACACACCCAATTAAGCGTAGCATAAGATCACGCATTAAGTTATTTGCTATAAGCTTTCGATACATAGTTACCTAGTCCTTATGACCATGAGATCATATAAATCATTTATACCGAAAGGTACTTTGATTACATCAAACGCCACTCGTAAATGGGTGGTTATAAAGGTGGGATTAAGTATCGGAAGAGTTGAGGCATATGGATCAACAGTGGGATTTGTCCATCCCGATGACGGATAGATATACTCTGGCCCTCTCGGTGGAATGTCGTCTAATGTCTTGCAAGCATATGAATAAGTTCATAAGAGACCACATACCACGGTACGAGTAAAGAGTACTTGTCGAGACGAGGTTGAACAAGGTATAGAGGATACCGATGATCAAACCTGACAAGTAAAATATCGCTGACAAAGGGAATTGGTATCATATGTGAATGGTTCATTCGATCAAAGTCATCGTTGAATATGTGGGAGCCATTATGGATTTCCAGATCCCGCTATTGGTTATTGGTCGGAGTGAGTACTCAACCATGTCCGCATAGTTCGTGAACCGTAGGGTGACACACTTAAGGTTTGATGTTGAAATGGTAGAACTTGAATATGGAATGGAGTTCGAATATTTGTTCGGATTCCCGATGAGATCCCGACATCACGGAGTTCCTGAATGGTCCTAGAATAAGATTCATATATAGGAAGTCATATTCCAAGTTTGGAAATGATCCCATTTATGGCAGGTTCTAGAAGGTTCTAGAAAAGTCCGGAAGAAATCACCATGTAAAGTAGAGTCCCGGAGGGACTCACCTTGCATGGCCAGCCAACCCTAAAGGGAGGAGTCCAGGTGGACTCCCTAGGGTGGCCGGCCAACCCACCTCAGGAAGGTGGAGTCCACCTTGGGTAGGACTCCTCCAGTAGGTTTCCCACATATGGGAGGTTTTAGTGTTGGGGTCTTATTCAAGACTTGACTAGAATCTTGGGCTTCCACCCATAATGAGGAGGAGAGGAGGGGGCAGCCACTCTTTGCTCAGCCTTGGCCGCACCCAGAGGGCCGGCGCCCAACCCCTCTCTCCCCAAACCCTAGCTTCTTCCTCCCCCACTTCTCCCGCATATGCTTAGCGAAGCTCCACCGAGATCTACACCGCCACCGCCACCACGCCGTCGTGCTGCCGGATTCAAGGAGGAGCTACTTTCCCGCTGCCCGCTGGAACGGGGAGAAGGACGTCGCCTTCATCAACACCGAACGTGTGACCGAGTACGGAGGTGCTGCCCGATTGTGGCACCGTGATCAAGATCTTCTACGCGCTTGCAAAGCGGCAAGTGATCGTCTACCGCAGCAATAAGAGCCTACTCTTATAGGCTTTGGAATCTCTTCAAGGTTAGTCTTGATCATCCCCTCGTTGCTCCCATCTTCTAGATTGCATCTTGGCTTGGATTGCATGTTCGCGGTAGGAAATTTTTTGTTTTCTATGCAACGTTATCCTACAACGAGTACATCTGCAGCACGAGTAGTAGTACCAGATTATAAGTGGTGGTTTTCGTTATTATTTTACATTTTGCGGGGTAGGTACTGGTGCTATGAGTGTCGAGTACATCTTTGCAGCAGAGACGAGTGCAGCTGTACCATGAATAGGAGTGCCAGATAATTTCTGTTGTTTTCCTGTCAGGATTTCTGCTGTGTGTCGTAGGTACAGATGCATATGGTTTAGAGTACAGTTGTTCTAGTGGGACGAGTACATCTGCAGCACGAATAGGAGTACCAGACTATATACTAGGGAGGTATATTTTCTAAGTGTGTCGAGTACATCTTTGCAGCAGAGACGAGTGCATCTGTACCATGAACAGGAGTGGCAGATAATTTATGTTTTGTTTTTTTGTGGTGTTTTCTCTTTTCTGTTGTAGGTACGGATGCTAATGGTGTAGAATACAGTAATTCTATTGAGACGAGTACATTTGCGGCACGAGTAGTAGTACCAGATTATATGTGGTGGTTTTCGTTATTATTTTCCATCCTGCGGTGTAGGTACTGGTGTTAAGTGTATCGAGTACATTTCTGAAGTATATACAAATACATTTGTACCATTAATAAGAGTGCCAGATAATTTCTGTTATTTTCTTGTTAGGTTTTCTCTTCCATGTCATAGGTACAGATGCTAATGGTATAGAGTACAGTTGTTCCACTCAGACGAGTACATCTGAAGGACGGGTAGGAGTACCAGATTATATCTGCGGCATGAGTGTCAAGTCTTGTCTGATGGTAGGTAAAGGTGCTAAGGTTGCAGAATACAATGGTTATATGGAGACGATTACACCTTTGGCACAAGGAGGATTACTAGAATGTATATGTTGATTTCCATTAATATTCCCACTTTCCATTTTGGTTTAGTACTGTTAGCTTGGTTCTAGGTTAATTTATGCAACCCGCACAGTAGCTATAGATGAGAGAGCAAAATTGTATTGCACACACAAACACACATAATAGCTGCATAATTTAAGGCAATCGGTGAACACAAGTAAATATGTCCAACATATTCGGCAAATATAATAAGCACATAACTTAATCTACCAGGTTATAAATAAAGCTCCTTCCTTCTGTAATCTTCCTCATTCATCGTCGGAAACTACAATCACTTCTTTGCAGCCTTCACCTGGCGTGTCACACATGCATCTCCTTGCACGTCCACTGTCCCTGTTGATTTGATCATTGATTGCTTGCTTTTTGGATTGTGCAACTCCCATCAACATATCAATGGTGAAGACAACATCATCTTTCCTCTGTTGTATTGCACCGGGAGTTGCTTCTGGGTATTTTAGGCTGTGCAATGACTCTAGGCTGGCATAGTAGAGGTTCCTCTCATCCTCGTCCACTGGAATTAGATCCTCCATGTGCATGAAGTCTCTGTATTTTTCATCATCGTCAGATTCTGATTCACAGTCCCTTGGTAGCATTGCTTCATCACCATCATCATCATCACCATCATCACCATCATCATCGTCATCGTCATCAGCATTGCCTCCTTGCACAACATTATCTGAGTGATATTCCTGTTCTTCATCACTTATGACAATCAGTTCAAGCTCCTCATGTTCATGATGGGTGCTCATGATTTCCTCATCTTTATCAACCTCTTTCTTTTTATCCATGGCGTACGGATCCTTGTTGAAGCTTGATTCAATTGCCTGCATTTATTGAATAACAGTCGTAGTTTATATAAATTATTTGAGTTTGTCTTAGTAGGCACTTGTACTACTGTAGATAGTGAACCCACACATCTGATTTAACTGCATTGTGATGTACATTGATTTCAAGACAGGTAGATTAAATTCAAAACAGCACAATGTAATATATTTATCATGACAGAACAATTATACATAGCATTTTATTTTTTGGAGAAAACAACTCATATAATATATGCTCTAGACGTACAATAAAGTCATCACTTACTCATAAATTTATCATGTGTAAATGTAACAATATTATCTGAAATTATAACTAATCAACATAGCAGTTTTTGTTTTAAAAGGTCAACAAGAACATATAATACTGAGCCGTCGTTTTCGATTTACCTCATGAGCTGTCTCCTGGGCACATGACTGTTTGGGAAGAACCACAGTAGGAACATGTCTGGAAGTTCTTCTAATTGGCGAACAGGAGGAGAGGGATGCCATCCTTAGGAAGGGAGAAAAGCCGATGAACGATGCAGATCTTACTTTGATTGTTCTGGGGGGTCAGGGTATGCTCGTGTGGAGACTCCCGTTCTTGAGCAGCGGTATGGCAAGACATGGGTGGAGATTTGCGCGCGGGAGCGGGGGCATGGATTCATTCGGCGAGGGATCTGTATGATTGATGGGAGGTACGGAATATGGCGCGGAGGGATCGGTGTGGTAGATCGCCTCCTCCATCGGCCATCCATAGCTACCCGCGACATCGATTTTGCTCACGGATTTGCGATGATATGATGAGTTTTGTGTCGAATATGGAGATGAAACTAGGGTTTTATAAGAGTTCCTTCACGCGTGGGCGTGTGTCGTAGCGACATGTGGCATAAATAGAAGTCCACAGCGTTTGGCGGGAAAATATTAGTGGACTCTCCTTTTTCCCGCCAATGAATAATGGGATGTAGATCCCGCATCCTGGAGTTGTTTTCCGTTTTATCTAGCGTAGGTACATTTTCAAAAGGGTGACGAGTACGGAGATGACGGCTAGTCGAGTACAGTTGAAACTAGGACTTGGTTTGGTAAGAGTTGTTCCTCTGGAAATATTTCTGTTTTTTCTAGCGCAAGTATAGGTGCAACGCTTGTGAAGTACAGGCTTGCCGTAGAAACGACTACAATATCCGCACCAATAGAGGCACGGTATTGTGTTTCTTTTTTGATTTATCTGAAAGATTTCCGTTTTCTCCAACGCAGGTACATGTTCGGTGTGGTGTTGAGTACGGAGGTGACGACTAGTCGAGTACAGGTTCCGCACCAAGAGGAGTACAGGTCTGTGTTTCTCTATCACAGGTACAGGTTCTTATGCGTGTCAAGTACACCGGTGATGTAGAACCGAGTACATGTTTCGCACCGAGTGGAGTACTTGATTTTGTATCTTTCCGTTTTCTAGCGCAGGTACAAGTGTAAAAGCGTGTCGAATACAGCGGTGACGGGGAGTCGAGTACAATCTAGGTAGGAAGAGGAGTACAGGACTGTGTCTCTCCTTTTTCTCTAGCGTAGTTACAGGAAGAAAATGGACGACCAAGATGGGTAGTCCGATGAGATAGATTTTGTGAATGATCGTTGATACGCGTACAACACGCGTCCGTTGGGAACCCCAAGAGGAAGGTGTGATGCGTACAGCGGCAAGTTTTCCTCAGTAAGAAACCAAGGTTTATCGAACCAGAGGAGCCAAGAAGCACGTTGAAGGTTGATGACGGCGAGATGTAGTGCGGCAACACCAGGGATTCCGCAACGTGGAACCCGCACAACACAACAAAGTACTTTGCCCCAACGAAACAATGAGGTTGTCAATCTCACCGGCTTGCTGTAACAAAGGATTAGATGTATAGTGTGGATGATGATTGTTTGCAGAAAATAGAACAATTGCAGTATTTGTATTTCGATGTAAAGAATGGACCGGGTCCACAATTCACTAGAGGTGTCTCTCCCATAAGATAAATAGCATGTTGGGTGAACAAATTACAGTTGGGCAATTGACAAATAGAGAGGGCATGACCATGCACATACATAATATGATGAGTATAGTGAGATTTAATTGGGCATTACGACGAAGTACATAGACCGCTATCCAGCATGCATCTATGCCTAAAAAGTCCACCTTCAGTTATCATCCGAACCCCTTCCAGTATTAAGTTGAAAACAACAGGACAATTGCATTAAGTATGGTGCGTAATCAAATAACTACATCCTGGACATAGCATCAATGTTTTATCTCTAGTGGCAACAAGACATCCATAACCTTAGAGGTTTCGTCACTCCCCCATTACGGAGACATGAACCCACTATCGAGCATAAATACTCCCTCTTGGAGTTAAGAGTAAAAACTTGGCTAGAGCCTCTACTAATAACGGAGAGCATGCAAGATCATAAATAACACATAGATAGAAATTGATAATCAACATAACATAGTATTCTCTATTCATCGGATCCCAACAAACACAACATATAGCATTACAGATAGATGATCTTGACATGTTCGGCAACTCACAAGATCCGACAATGAAGCATAATGAGGAGAAGACAACCATCTAGCTATGCTATGGACCCATAGTCCAGGGGTAGACTACTCACTCATCACTCCGGAGGCGACCATGGCGGCGTAGAGTCCTCCCAGAGATGAATCTCTCCCAGGGTGCCGAGGGCGATCTCCTGAATCCCGAGATGGGATTGGCGGCGCGCGTCCCGGAAGGTTTTCCGTATCGTGGCTCTCTGTGGGGGGGCCACAGGCTATTTGTAGGGCGAAGGGCAGGTCAAGGCGTCACGAGGGGCCCACACACTAGGGCCGCGCGGCCGGGGCCACGCCGCCCTAGTGTGGCACCACCTCGTGGCCCCACTTCGTTAGCTCTCCGGTCTTCTGGAAGCTTCGTGTGAAAATAGGCCCCGGGCGTTGATTTCATCCAATTTAGAATATTTCCTTACTAGGATTTCTGAAACCAAAACAACAGAAACATCAACTGGCTCTTCGCATCTCGTTAATAGGTTAGTGCCGAAAATGCATAAATATGACATAAAGTATGCATAAAACATGTAGATATCATCAATAATGTGGCATGGAACATAAGAAATTATCGATACGTTGAGACGTATCAGCATCCCTGTAGTTTCTCTCCGCAAACATAACAAAGATAATTTCCGAGTGACATGCCATCATAACCTTGATCATACTATTGCAAGCATATGTAATGAGTGCATCAAAACAATGTAAATGACATGAGTAAACAATGAATCATATAGCAAAGACTTTTCATGAATAGTACTTCAAGACAAGCATCAATAAGTCTTGCATAAGAGTTAACTCATAAAGCAATAATTAAAGTAGAGGTATTGAAGCAACACAAAGGAAGATGAAGTTTCAGCGGTTGCTTTCAACTTATAACATGTATATCTCATGGATATTGTCAACATAGATAATATAACAAGTGCAATATGCAAGTATGTAGGAATCAATGCAGTTCACACAAGTGTTTGCTTCTTGAGGTGGAGAGAGATAGGTGAACTGACTCAACATAAAAGTAAAAGAAAGGTCCTTCAAAGAGGAAAGCATCGATTGCTATATTTGTGCTAGAGCTTTGGTTTTGAAAACAAGAAACAATTTTGTCAACGGTAGTAATAAAGCATATGTGTTATGTAAATTATATCTTACAAGTTGCAAGCCTCATGCATAGTATACTAATAGTGCCTGCACCTTGTCCTAATTAGCTCGGATTACCTGAATTATCATCGCAATGCACATGTTTTAACCAAGTGTCACAAAGGGTACCTCTATGCCGCTGTATAAAGGTCTAAGGAAAGCTCGATCATTTCTCGCTATTGATTATTCTCAACTATAGACATCCATACGGGACAACATAGGCAACAGATAATGGACTCCTCTTATATGCATACATGTAGCAACAATTAATTTTCTCATATGAGATTGAGGATATTTGTCCAAACTGAAACTTCCACCATGGATCATGGCTTTAGTTAGCGGCCCAATGTTCTTCTCTAACATTATGCAATGCTCTAACCATTTTGGTGGTAAATCTCCCTTACAAGACGAACATGCATAGCAACTCACATGATATTCAACAAAGAGTAGTTGATGGCGTCCCCAGAAACATGGTTATCGCACAACAGGCAACTTAATAAGAGATAAAGTGCATAAGTACATATTCAATACCACAATAGTTTTTAGGCTATTTGTCCCATGAGCTATATATTGCAAAGGTAAAGAATGAAAATTTTAAAGGCAGCACTCAAGCAATTTACTTTGGAATGGCGGAGAAATACCATGTAGTAGGTAGGTATGGTGGACACAAATGGCATAGTGGTTGGCTCAAGGATTTGGATGCATGAGAAGTATTCCCTCTCGATACAAGGTTTAGGCTAGCAGGCTATTTGAAACAAACACAAGGATGAAGGTGCAGCAAAACTCACATAAAAGACATATTGTAAACATTATAAGACTCTACACCGTCTTCCTTGTTGTTCAAACTCAATACTAGAAATTATCTAGACCTTAGAGAGACCAATTATGCAAACCAAATTTTAGCAAGCTCTATGTATTTCTTCATTAATAGGTGCAAAGTATATGATGCAAGAGCTTAAAAATGAGCACAACAATTGCCAAGTATCACATTATCCAACATTTTAGCAAATTACTACATGTATCATTTCCCGCTTCCAACCATATAACAATTTAACGAAGAAGATTCAACCTTCGCCATGAATATTATGAGTAAAGCCTAAGGACATATTTGTCCATATGCAACAGCGGAGCGTGTCTCTCTCCCACACAATGAATGCTAGGATCCATTTTATTCAAACAAAACAAAAACAAAAACAAACTGACGCAGCAAAGCACATAAGATGTGATGGAATAAAATATAGTTTCAGGGAGGAACCCGATAATGTTGCCGATGAAGAAGGGGATGCCTTGGGCATCCCCAAGCTTAAACGCTTGAGTCTTCTTGATATATGCAGGGTGAACCACCGGGGCATCCCAAGCTTAGAGCTTTCACTCTCCTTGATCATGTTGTATCATCTCCCTCTCTTGATCCTTGAAAACTTCCTCCACACCAAACTCAAAACAACTCATTAGAGAGTTAGTGCACAATCAAAATATACATGTTCAGAGGTGTCATAATCATTCTTAACACTTCTGGACATTGCACAAAGCTACTGAAAGTCAATGGAATCGAAATATCCATCGAACATATCAAAACAGGCAATGCGAAATAAAAGGCAAAATCTGTCAAAACAGAACAGTTCGTAAAGAAGAATTTTATTGAGGCACCAGACTTGCTCAAATGAAAATGCTCAAATTGAATGAAAGTTACATATATCTGAGGATCACACGTAAATTGGCATAATTTTCTGAATTACCTACAGATAATTTGGCCCAGATTCGTGACAGCAAAGAAATCTGTTTCTGCGCAGTAATCCAAATCTAGTATGAACCTTACTATCAACGACTTTACTTGGCACAACAATGCACAAAACTAAGATAAGGAGGTTGCTACAGTGGTAAACTTCCAAGACACAAATATAAAATAAAGGTACTGTAGTAAAAACATGGGTTGTCCCATAAGCTTTTCTTTAACGCCTTTCAGCTAGGCGTGTATATCAAGTATTATCAAGAGATGGTGTATCAACATTACCTTGGGCTTTACCTTACCTTTCTTGTTCTTTTTCTTACTCTTTTATTTAGGGAATACATGTCTTCCCCGGTGTAGAGGTGAATTTTAGGGTGCCTTCTCCCATATCTATGACTGCTCCCAATAGTTTCATAGGATCTTCCAGTGTGATTTGTCCTGTTCCTACACATTCAATAACAAGATAATCAATGGATATTGTTCTTCCAAGAATGGTTGTATGCACACCTGCGGCTATTCCCTTAGGAATTATAACAGAGTTATCAATGAGAGTTATTTCTTCTCCTCCTTCAACGAATCCCCAAAGTTTCAAAGATTCATGAATACTCTTAGGCATAAGGCAAAATTCAGACATAATATCACAATTGGCATGAAGAGTTTGATCACCGATAACAATTTTAACAGTAGGATCCCATAATGAAGGTTCAGAGTTCACTAAAACTTGTTCAAGACGGTTACGAACATAGCGATAGTTGTCATTCAAGCGAGATGCACTTGTCTCAAGATTGTTTAATCTATTATAAATGCTAATAAGGGCTGAATCAAAGTTATTAGCTGAATCATGTGATGCAACCAACTTCTTTATGGCATTAAAAGCTTGATCCCCATTGCAATGAAGGAAATCTCCTCCCACTAAAGCATCCAAGGCATATCTATAGCGAATCATAAGACCAAAATAAAAATTACTAAGGAGCAAACTTAGAGTCATTTGAGGTTCAGCTTTACGATAAGAAGTAAAAATTCTAGACCAAGCATCTTTAAAACTCTCATCCCCTTGTTTAAAAGTGAAGACTAATTCTTCAGGTGAAGAAGTAACAAGTGCAGAACTAGACATGGTAACAAAAGTAAAATGCAAGTAACTAAATAAAATACAAGTAACTAATTTTTTTTGTGTTTTTAATATAGAGTATGCAAACAAGACAGTAAATAAAGTAAAACTAGCAACTAATTTTTTTGTGTTTTGATTTAGTGCAGCAAACAAAGTAGTAAATAAAATAATGCAAGACAAAAACAAAGTAAAGAGATTGCGATGTGGAGACTCCTTGCACGTCTTGATCTCCACAACAACGGCGCGGAAAATAGATACGCGTACAAAGACGCGTCCGTTGGGAACCCCAAGAGGAAGGTGTGATGCGTACAGCGGCAAGTTTTCCCTCAGTAAGAAACCAAGGTTTATCGAACCAGTGGGAGCCAAGAAGCACGTTGAAGGTTGATGACGGCGAGATGTAGTGCGGCGCAACACTGGGGATTCCCGCCAACGTGGAACCCGCACAACACAACCAAGTACTTTTGTCCCAACGAAAGCTGAGGTTGTTGTCATCACCCGGTCGTAACAAAGGATTAGATGTATAGTGTGGATGATGATTGTTTGCAGAGAACAGTAGAACAATTGCAGAGCTTGTATTTCAGATGTAAAGAATGGACCGGGTCCACAGTTCACTAGAGGTGTCTCTCCCATAAGATAAATATCATGTTGGGTGAACAAATTACAATTGACGACAAATAGAGAGGCATGACCATGCACATACATGATATGATGAGTAGTGAGATTTAATTGGGCATTACGACAAAGTACATAGACCGCTATCCAAGATGCATCTATGCCTAAAAAGTCCACCTTCAGGTTATCATCCGAACCCCTTCCAGTAATAAGTTGAAAACAACAGACAATTGCATTAAGTATGGTGCGTAATGTAATCAATAACTACATCCTCTTACATAGCATCAATGTTTTATCCCTAGTGGCAACAGTACATCCATAACCTTTGAGGTTTCTGTCACTCCCCCAGATTCACGGAGACATGAACCCACTATCGAGCATAAATACTCCCTCTTGGAGTTAAGAGTAAAAACTTGGCCAGAGCCTCTACTAATAACGGAGAGCATGCAAGATCATAAATAACACATAGATAGAAATTGATAATCAACATAACATAGTATTCTCTATTCATTGGATCCCAACAAACACAACATATAGCATTACAGATAGATGATCTTGATCATGTTCGGCAGCTCACAAGATCCGACAATGAAGCATAATGAGGAGAAGACAACCATCTAGCTACCGCTATGGACCCATAGTCCAGGGGTAGACTACTCACTCATCACTCCGAGGCGACCATGGCGGCGTAGAGTCCTCCGGAGATGAATCCCCTCTCCGGCAGGTGCCGGAGGCGATCTCCCGAATCCCCGAGATGGGATTGGCGGCGGCGCGCTCCGGGAAGGTTTTCCGTATCGTGGCTTTCTCGAGGGGGTTTCACGACGAAGGCTATTTGTAGGCTAAGGGCAGGTCAAGGGCGGCACGATGGGCCCACACACTCAGGTCGGCGCGCGGCTTGGGCCGCGCCGCCCTAGCGTGGCGCCACCTCGTGGCCCCACTTCGTTAGCTCTCCGGTCTTCTGGAAGCTTCGTGTGAAAATAGGCCCCTGGGCGTTGATTTCGTCCAATTCCGAGAATATTTCCTTACTAGGATTTCGAAACCAAAAAGCAAAACACAACTGGGCTTCGGCATCTCGTTAATAGGTTAGTGCAGAAAATGCATAAATATGACATAAAGTATGCATAAAACATGTAGATATCATCAATAATGTGGCATGGAACATAAGAAATTATCGATACGTCGGAGACGTATCAATCGTATATTAGGAAACATTATACTACTATAATAACTGTATAGTGTTGTAACTACGGTGTTCTTTTATTGCAAAAAATAAATAACGCACATTCTGTTTAATTAACTACTTTGTTTAATTAACTAAAACATGGTTAATAAAATCTGTTTCTTATCCGGACCCACATGTCAGCCTTACTCTGCCATTTCGTCGCCTCCGTCTTTACGCCCACCGTCTTCCTCCCGCACCCGCAAAACTAGAATTGGGGAAAACCGCAAGAGCGTCGCCGGAGAAGCCGCCACCCCGAGGAGGAGGATCCTTTGCCTCCCATAACTGTTGCGCAGGGTATTAGCTGAATTGCCCGTACCTACTCTACTGCTTTGCTTCGTTCGCGTCGGCCCTTATCGTGCTGGAATTGTTTTGTCGGTCCCGCCGCTGCTGGTCTAGGGTTTCACAGTCGCCGCCTGAGCCCAAGGTCTGCACCTGCAACGAGATGTCATCATTTTCGCGATCATCCCCGCCGTTAAATCCTGGTACACTGCTCCGTTGTATAATTTTAAGAAACCCTAGGGCGTAATAGTTTTTGGATTGTTGAATATTCCAAATTCTTCTTTATTGTTTCCTTAGTACTACGGTGCTTCAGATTCGCGTGATCGGCAATTTGATTTTGGCTGTATGTTGTGTTCTGGTTTGTTAATACTTGAGGCCCGCCTTGATTTGTACTTCAGCCTCCTTTGCCTCTGTACTTGTGCTTATCCCCGTATTCAAACTTTAGTCCTGGGACAAAACAGTCCGGTAGTAGTTAATTTGTTCCTGTTCATTCTTCTGTTGTTGTGTTTTCATTACTTTTTGCAGTGTAGCGGATTGATTGCATTTGTGCCTGTACTCGTCAAATATTTAGAATTAATAGTTAAGGCTACTTTAGTCGGTGCTTGCTTGTAATCTGCTTATGATAAATCATTGGTTTCTTCATGCTGTAGTGTATATATGCTTTGATGCAAGAACCTAACACAATTTTTTGTGGATATTTTATTTTTGTTACGCAGATAATTTCTCAAGATCTCCAACAAGCAGGACCATTGGTGACACATTGCTTCTTTTAAGCACGCCAGAGGCAGACACGGAATACCCACTCGCAGACAGTCTTCCATATGAAGATAGAGCTGGTCCTGCAGATATTCCAGGTGTGAACCCGAAGAGGAAGGAAAAAACTTTCACCTCTGTTTTCTCAAGGAGGCCGAAAAGGAAGGCTGGACACGACGACAATATGCATTATAGCAACACCAAGTGTACAGATGATGAAGCAGCTGCGCGGCCTGTTGGAAATGTAGACGAGTGTGCCACTTCACTGACTGCTACTGATATCAAGAAGGGCAGTCAGCTGCCCAAGCCGTTTAGCACAAAAAAAAGAGACATATCAGTTGCTTGTGAGAAGAAGGCAAGTGGTAGTAAGAAGAAGGGAATTAAAAGGGCCAAGCATTCTAGAGATTCTGCAGTTCTTCATACAGAGGTTAGAGGAGATGAAGGAACAAACGACGGAGCTAATCCGGCATCTTCATCCCAGGTTGTATTATATGATCCTCGTGTTGAAAGGTGTGAAGTAGACTCTTCAATAAAGGAAACGGCTGAAAAAAGGACCAAAAGGTCCTTACCAAGCAAAGACAGTGGAAAGAAAGTTTTGCCTGCAAAAAGGATAAAGGTAAACAAGGATCTGTTGTCTAGCAAAGACAGTGAAGATCCTTCGGACAAGGACCATCTTATGAGTCAGATGTCAATCCAAACAATTATTGCTGCTGCAAACGAACTGGCGAGGATCCCTAAACTTATAGAGAGTGTTAGAGATGCAGGGTTTGGTCCTTTCATAGACACTAAAATAAAGGGATCAGTCAACCGTAAGTGCATTTCCTTCATTCTAAAGAATATAGATATTCCTACAATGACGGTGACATTTTCTGAAGAGAAGAAGATAGAGATAAATCGCTACGCTATCCATCATTTATATGGCATACCAAATGGAAATGTGTCAGCTCCAAGGCCGAATCCCACCAAAGAAGCCCTTGCAGAACTCAAGCAAGAAGTTGGGTTCAAATCAGGTGAAAATATCAATGCAAGGAAACTTCTTGATAAGCTAAGATCTATGGTCGATGAGCATTGTAGTCCTAAGAATTCAGTGGAAATCAATACAGACCTTGCACTGAAGATCTTCTATCTCATATTGTTTAATAAAGGTTTATGCGTTGGAGTTGGATCACGCATCACTGCAAAGGAAGCAAGCATGGTTAAGGGACTTGATTATGGCAAAATAAAAGATATGGATTTCTGTCAGCTAGTGGTGGATGAGCTGCAGATTTCAGCGTCTCACTGGCAGAATCACAAGGTGTTAGAAAATAAGCACATGGAAGGATTAGCTGTAGCACCGCTAATAATGTACCTGGATTCTCTTATTTACAAAGACTTAGCTCATATGGGAAAGGAGACACCTCGGGTGTTGGTTCTTGATGAACAAAAATTAACAGCAATATCAAGAGCTGACAGGAACATGGGAGTGCAAAAAGGGAGCGAAGACTGGGTTTTTGGAAATATAATTGTAAGCATGCTCTTGAAATAAACATTTTTCATATTTTGTTTCTTTGTTTTGCGTAACGTCCTTTTTTGCAATTAAAATTTTGTTTCGATCTATCTATTTGCCATTGTAATGTAAGTTAAATCTTTTTACCAGACTTGGAAAACACAAGATGATAGAGTTTACCGGACAATATCAGAAGAAAAAGCAAAGGAAACAATGGCAAATAGACACAGATCCATTTGCTTTCCCATTGCAGGAAGGTCATTTCACGGTGGCGATGACATGCCTGCAGGAACCGCATCTGAGCACCAAGGAGCCCTGATGATAGGAAATAGCAATGCTGTCCAGAGCGATACGATTAACAGCATCAAGAACCTGATGCAACAGGCTTTAGATTTGACATGCGGTCTGCAGACTACGTCGCAGCTGCTAGATAGAGATATACCCGGGGATATCTCTCACAGGAAGATTGAAAACCTCAAGATCCAAACAGCCAGCCTCATATCGATGTTTGATTTATTTGGAGATGAGCAGAGATATTCTCTTGATGTACACCGTACAGATGGACGTGGCAGTGAAACCAACAAATTGACATCAATTCCTGATGCGAAAAAGGCACATCAAACTGTGGAGGTTGATGTAGGGAAGATATTCCTTTATTACACTCGCACATTTTCGTATAGATTTGTATGTTTTCACAGGATATGATGTACCTTCCCTATGAGAAATAGGCTACTTGGTAAAAGCATAAACATGTGTGGAATTCAGTATTTGTACTTATTATTCATTGCTAACTGTACTCCATGTGTTGTCAGGCGACTTGCGAGCAGCAGGAAAAAATACTAGAAGAAGGCTGCAAGGTTAAACCAGTAATCAAACAAAAGAGGAATAAGCAAAAACGTAAAGTCTCGAGTAAAATAGGTAGCATTGGAGACAAGCTGCTAGAAGAAACCCATCCTGATCCCAGAGAGCATCAGGCTGGTTCTCTCCCAGATATCTCCGAGAACATCCAAGAATCCAATAAGGATCTAGCCATCCAAATGTCCTGTGAAAAGGTACTAACTACAAAATAACCAATTCAGTGTTAATTTTTAAATTCCCAAAACAGGATGCTGAAGCTCACAGGCCAGAGATTGTAGCAAGTGCTGCTACAATCACTGGAATGAGTACCGACAAGCTAGCGGAATCACTCGATACAAAAGTGAACCATAATTTTTTAATCATTGTACTATGAAATAAATTATTATACAACTCATTAATTTTGGCCAACCACTCATTAACAGTATCAAGAAAAAACATGTACAAGCGAAACCACGATTGAAGAAGTTCATAACCCATCGGATAACTTGCAGGAAGGAATCCAGGTACACTATTACATGTTTTTATATGTCACTGTGTTTGTGCAATATGGAGACACAATTGCAATACATGTACACGGCAGCTTTGTTATAAATTATGGATATATAATTTTCTGTATAACCTTAAGGTGAAGTTTAATATCATCGGTGCAATCCAGGCTAGTTGGAAAAAAATATAAATATAAGCATCCGCACATCCATGTATTAGCTGTATTAATGAATGTGCTTCATGTATTAACTTTATTTTGCCATCTCTATTATACGTAACTTCAGGCGACTGACGAACAACATGCATGCATCGGAGAACAGCAGCTGAGAGAACCCCCTCTTGCTCCAGAGCAAACTATTGTACCTCATCTACGTACAGAAGAATCCATCAAGGAACCAGCCACTGAAACGTGTGGTAAAGAGGTACTAATTTATATATTTCAAATTTAGCACTATTTTTTGTTTCTAAGATGTAAATGTTTCTAAATTCTTGTACAGGCTGCGGGAACTTCAAATGCTAATGCCGAAGCTGATGCGCCATACGTTGAAACAAGTGCTGCTACTGTTAGTCAGAAAAGTGCTGATATTATAGCGGAGTCATCTGATCGAAACGTAAAGCATCGAACTTTTTATCATCATAGTTAGATAACTTACTATACAGCTCATTAACTTTAGCCAACAGAATTCCATTGAAAAGCAGGATCAAAACATAAAATCTGCAAGTGCAACCAATAGTGAAGAAGTTCAGAACCCAGAGGATTACATGCAAGGAGAATAGGCGGAACATGATATTGTGCCTGACGTAGCACATGCAGACCAGTGCACTTCAGACAATTTGTTGGAAGGTTGCGTGGAGGGCTCAAAAGCACGATTAGAGGATCAAAACTCAGCTGCAGAGGAGCTATGCAATAAGGTCGTTGAGAATACACGCGCAGACGATGATGTGCAAGTTACCCACCAAGTGGATCTTGCGTGCACATGCAAGTTCATGGATGGAACTTTTTTTTAAAAAAAAAGTGCTATTTGGTAATTTATATAATACAATTTCTTTTTCTTTTCTTTCAGGAAATTATGACCAGCTCAAAATGTCTCCACCAACGACTGAACAAATTGACGAAGAAGCCAGAGGAGCTTCCTTATCGGTAACTTGTCGCAATGTAATACAACTCCATCGATCTACCAAAATTGTATGGAATTTGATGTTAGTGCATCTCCTGATGCTGCCAACCAGGATTCTAAAACCTCGACGGGCTCACATGGCGATGGCTGTGACATATCTGTAGTTGCAACCATTGTGGGGGAGCCCTCATTTGCTATAGTACCCGAGGATGGACAAACGCTTGAGGATGGCCAGCACATAGGCAAGTACCGAAAATATTTTCTTATCTATTTTCCAATCTGTACACTGAAATGCCCACCAATTCATGATTTCCGCAGCAGAAGAAACTACTCAATCTGTGCCAAGCGAATTTATGTTTGATCAGTCAGGAGATGCAACACCTGATGAAATCATGGAGGGTCCATGTGCTACCGCTGACCAGAATGCAGATGATGCTCTTAGCAAAGGTGCACACCCAATCATGGGATAAATACTTTAAAAGTAGTATAGTGGTCTATCCATAAGATGTGCAACCCAATTTTATTACATTTATGGCAGCTCATTTATTTTGCTTTTTCTGTGAAAGAAGTCTCCGATGAAGGTAACAGAAGGGAAGAGAACGAGTTAGCCAAAACGGGTGAATTTGATGTTAGTGCATCTCCTAATGCTGCAAACCAGGATTCTAAAACCTCGACGGGCTCAGATGGCGATGGCTGTGACATATCTGTAGTTGCAACCATTGTGGGGGAGCCCTCAACTGCTATAGTACCCGAGGATGGACAAACGCTTGAGGATTGCCAGCACATAGGCAAGTACCGAAAATATTTTCTTATCTATTTTGGAATCTGTACACTGAAATACCCACCAATCCATGTTTCCGCAGCAGAAAAAACTACTCAATCTGTGCCAAGCGAACTTATGTTTGATCAGTCAGGAGATGCAACACCTGATGAAATCATGGAGGGTCCATGCGCTACCGCTGACCAGAATGCAGATGATGCTCTTATCAAAGGTGCACACCCAATCATGGGATAAATACTTTAAAAGTAGTACAGTGGTCTATCCATAAGATGTGCAACCATATTTTATTACATTTATGGCAGCTCATATATTTTACTTTTTCTGTGAAAGATGTCTCCGATGAAGGTAACAGAAGGGAAAAGAACGAGTTAGCCAAAACGGGTGACAACACAGTTGATGGGAAAGATAAAACCAACGTCGTGTCATGTCACCGTGATGGACAAGAGCAGGTTATCAAGGAGACGTTGCGGGTGCAACCCGAATCGAAGGAAAACAGCAACATTGCAACAGAAGATAACAATTGCGACAACCGCAGACCTGAAACTGCATCAGATCCAACCATGACCATTCAGGACGAATTGAAAATCATCATCGATAGTTCCATGATTGAAGGCAAGAGACGAAAAACCCCTGTTTCATATTTAAAATTTTGCAAAGTTCGTAATCTATTTTTTTCCATAAAGAAAACATATGTTAAAATATACGGTGTGAAAAAAGTATGATCATTCGTTGCAGATGATGGCGAAACTCCTGATGATGGGTATGATACCATTACTGAATTTGTCTATAAAGATGTATGCAAGTACAGTTCCAGATCATCTATTACTGATAATCAGGATCCATCCAGCAGGGAACGCATCGAAAAATTTAGGTATCGTGTTTTGGCATATGTAATTACATTCAATGTAGAAACACTGCCTGACAAATAATTTATTAAATTTTCCCAGAAATCAGAAGTTTATTGGATATGGTGAGATGGATGTTACAATTGGTGATGTTGCTGACTCCTTTGAAGATGGTGCTCCTATTAAAACCAGTATAATGACAATCATGGTAGATTTAGCGCGGGATATTTTTTGAAGCCCTGAAAAAAAACGTCTAATAGTGCCATTCATGGCAGTGGTAAGAAATAATAATATTATTATTATTATTATTCTTCATGCACGTTTGTATGCGTAAATTTGAGGCAGCGCTAACATAAAAATATAACACCCAAACAGTTAAGGTGCAACAGGATTAAAAGGAACAATAATGGCAAAATGAATACGAGGAAATTGGCAAATCTCATCAGGGCAATTAATCCAGTTGAAGATTGTTTCCAGTTGGACAGATACGATATTGTAAGTTTCAGTGTGGTGTCCATAATTCTCTTAAAATAAAAAAGAGTGCCTTAAGACAAATAGTTGGATTGCATCTTTTGTTTACGCAGATAAAAGTTCCATGTTTCGAAGAAGGAGATAAAAAGTGTCCTGTGGGCCACTATTTCGTCATGTGCGTGAATTTAAAGAAAAAGCGGTTTGAACTTCTAGACTCACTTGGAGGGGGAGGAGCTGAACAGCACTTTGTTAACACGGCTGACGTGTTCAAGGAAATTTAGAAGGAAGCGTACAAACAAACCAACGGAAATCTGTCACCTGAAAACCTCGACGAATTTTCGTACCAGAAGCCTAAAGTTATTCCACTTCAGGGAGAAACGTAAGAATTGTTGGACATTTATTAAATAAGTATTGTTGAACCTTTATTTATATAAAAAGATATGCTAATGATTTACATGGTGATCGACGCAGGTTAAACTGTGGAGTCTACATGATGATTTTCCTCATGTTCTGGAATGGAAAGTCTATGATGTTCATTCGACAGAACGATGTATTGTACATCAGAAAAAGATTATTATACTTGATTCTTATGTGGGAAAGATTGGAGGTTAATATTGGTCTGATTGAAACAATCGACAAAGGTAGTTAGTTAGTACTTCACATTTCTTACTAAAGATTTACTGCGCATATAGAGATTTCACGGCATATTTATATTATTGTTTTATTGTTTGGTGTAGGTGAGCTTAAAAAGGTCGTTTCGGGAGAGTACAATTTAATCAGGATGAAATCACCTGTGAATCCAAACATGCTTGTTATCATGGACCTACCTGATGTCAATATACCAGAACCTAGGGTTGTTGATGATGGAAAAGAAAACTATACTGAAGAACAAGAATACATACTCATCGGTAGCCAGGAAGACTACAGCATGGAATGCTTCAAGGAAAGACGTAGAACGGAAGAAACATCAAAGGACGAAAAAGAAGACAAAGAAACAACAAAGAGCGGTGAAGAAGGCAGGAATCAGAAGCAACAGAAATCTGTTGTCGCCATAAACTATGAAGACAACAGCACTGAATACTTGAGGACTAGAGAAGCAAGAGTTGACGATCCCTCAAGATTGCACCAAGTTTTGTTTACTCCAATAAACAGGACCTCTTCTTCATCGCCTGGTTATAAAATTGATAAAGATTTGCACTGCAGCCTCACCAGGTCACAAAGTCTTGAGACTCCACCGAAGGTTTCAAATTCCAACCATGTTGAGCACAGAACTAAGTTGGTCAAACTGAAGAGGGACATTGTTACTCCGTCTAATGTCACGACAACAAAGAGACCAAGAGCTACTGCAAAAAGGTTATGCCAGCCTGTGCCGAACCATAGACCAAGGAAGTTCAAGCACCAGAAACTTGCAAACAGCCTATATGACCTCCTTCTGAAAAAAAAGAAATTTGATGTGTAAGTATTTCATCTTGCACTGCATAATGTTCATCTCTTCCATTTTTTTATTTTTTAACCTTTGGATTTTCATGCAGAACTGAGGTATTCAAAGCACCGGTTATGCACAGTTCTGTTCCTGACATGAATACCTCTTACACGGGCCTTGAGATTAAAATTTTTTTTGGACTTAATGAGTTACTGGATGGTAATAGCATGGACTACATCATTGACGAGATGAGGAGCACGTCTGATTTGTACGCTAGTGGAGAACGAGTGTTGTTAAGCCAAGGATTTATCATGGTATGCCTTGCAGTCAACAATGTATGTTGCACCATAACAGTGATTATATTGTACACTAACTACTGATATAATCTATGTTTGCAATGTATGGTGCAGCATGTTCTCCAGGTGGCTGTTTGGGAACAGACAGAAGAGGAAGTAGAAGAATCCGTTCAAAAAATGAATGTTTCAACTAGCTACACAGCAGGTTTCGACGTGGATATTGCATCGGAACTTTTCCATAACTATGTTGACAAAACAAAGTGCCTTCTCGACTCAAAACTTGTAAGCTCCGTTCCTCTATAGGTGCAACATCATTCCAGCGTACATATCTACTATTTCCATCTTGTTCTTACATGTCAAGTCTCCAAACAGATAATGATGACGTACTCCAAAAGTTCTCACCATACTTTTTATGTGATGAACAAATATACACAAAAGTTCGAAATACTGGACTCTAGAAACTATAATGTCAAAAAAAAGTGATGTCCAACATTATACAAGGAGCAAATTCCACACGGAATGCGGGAAAATAGTAAGTATAGTAAAAATCCACATGCATGCTTTTTCACACAATACTATTTATTGTTGTCAATCATCATTTTTACGATCATTTATTCCCTGATTCCTACAGATGGCAAGGATGGAACTTGTACTCAAGAAAGTATACGGTGCAGACAGATACAATAAAAGTAATCAACCAAACAGCTGGGTTGCCTGTGCAAACAAGCCAAGATATATTCCTTGCCCACACCAAGGAGTAAACCAGTGCGCATTTTACATTCTGATGGGTGCTTACCTATATGATGGGATTAGTCTATTGGGTGAAAAGGAAGGATATGAGACAATTAAAAAGGATCATGTAAGTGTTGCTGAAATACATATTCTTTAAATAAGATACAGTGTTTATATGGTATGCAGTACTTATAACCACTGTTGTCTCCATTCATTGCAGCCCACTATAAACGCCAGAAAAGCTGAGTATCTGTACACTTTAATATTCAGCTTCCGCAACATGGTGAATTTCCCAACCGGAATCCGAGAGTTACAACCAGCATGCCAACTCTACGGATGATGCTGTCATAGTAAGCATGTTCAAATGTACAACAATGAATTTTAACAAGAAAAATGATTTGTCTCATGTGTTTATTAATTACTTTCAACTACTGTCTTTTGTAGCACATTCCTTATGGTGGATGGTGGACAGCGCACGTACAACTAGTACCTGTCAAACATCTTGGTTAATACAACCGCACTGTGAACCGTCGGATAGTAAACTTCACTACATTGTGATTTGTTAGTACTTGTGAATATGCTGCAGGTGTACTTTTGTATCAGTACTTATTAATCCGAGAGAAGCAATCATATACTCGTCTTTCTGCCTATGCTGTACTCGTGCAACATTCCCAACTGTACTCCTATTTCTAAGAAGAAGGAAAAGCTTTCGAACTAGGAGACAGAACGAACTCATGAAGCTATCCTAACGAAGCTGTACCTTCATGCACCTGTAGCTTCATGCAGAATCAACAATTTGCAAAAAAAAAATAGAGAAACAGTCATGTGCTCCTCTTGCTGCCTTTCACCGCTGGCACTCGTGCTTCTTTCACCGCTGTACTCGAACCTGCTGGCACTGAGAAAACATAGGGAAACACTACTGTACACCTCTTCCTAACGAAGCTGTACTCGTGTGACCATCACCGCTGTACTCGATACACCATACACATGTACCTTCCTGCAGATCACAAAATTTGCAGACAAATACAGAGAAACAGTAATGTATTCATCTTGCTGCCTAAGCAGTACTCGTACGCCCTTCACCGCCGTACTCGACCCTGCTGGCACATGTCCTTTACCGGAGAATATAAAACATGCAGAAAACATAGGGAAACACTACTGAACCCTCTTGCTAACAAAGTTGTACTCGTGCACCCATCACCGCTGTACTCGACATACCTTGCACTTGTACCTACCTGCAGAATCCACAATTTGCAAAAAAATATAGAGAAGCAGTCTTTTGCTGCCTAAGATGTACTCGTGCGCCCATCACCTCTGTACTTCTCTTTCTTACGAAGTTGTACTCGTGCACCCATCACCGCAGTACTCGAAAAACCTTACACCTGTACCTTCTTGCAGAAACCACAATTTGCAAAAAAAAAATATAGAGAAACAGTCATGTATTCCTCTTGCTTCCTAAGCTGTACTCGTGCGTCCTTAGACGTTGTACTCGACCCTGCTGGCACGTGTCCATTCCAAGAGAACAAAAAACATGTAGAAAAAATAAGGAAACAATACTGTATCCCACTTGCTAACGAAGCTGTACTCGTGCACCCACCACCGCTGTACATGACACACCTTGCACCTGTACCTGCCTGCAGGTCCCAACATTTGAAAAAAAAAATTGACAAACAGTCATGAGTTCCTCTTGTGAAAACAGATAGAGGCTGTCCTTGGTGCTGTAGCTATACTCATGCACCTGCCATTTCCCCCCAGTGAAGAAAAAACATGCTGAGGAAACATAGAGATACACTGATGTATTCCTCTTGATGCCCAAGATGTACTCGTGCCACTGTCAGAACTGTACTCTACTCCGCTGGCACCTGTACCTTCCCAGATAAACCAAAACTTGCAGAAAAATTTGGAGAAACACTACTGTGCTCTACTTGGTGACAAATCTCTACTTTTTCAACCTCCCACACTGTACGTTTACAGGTAACTCAATTATTGCATAAAACATATAGAAAAACTTCTGTACTCCTCTTGATGCCGTTGCTGAACTCACGAGCCATTCACCACAGTACTCGATACAGCTGACACCTGTCCCTCTTCAGTTAACAAAGAAACATGCTCAGAAAAATAATGCGACAATGGCAGGGTTTCGAGTGAATGTATTCCTTTGCATTTGCTCTTTTTGTGCGATCTGATGCCTTTGTCAGGGTTTCGAGTGAATATATTCTGCATAGAATGACACGACAGTGGCAGCATAAAAAGCATATAAAGCATGCAGCGACAAGCAACTGACTGACAATTTTTTGACACTCATTGACATTGAGTGACAATGCAACTATAAAATGCAGTCATTCTGGTTAAACCATCTTATTATATTACTTATTTATTTATCCCATGTTCTGGGTGCTTGTTGAAATTATGTAATTAACACACGTTCTATGACAGCGCTTATGATACATTTATTTAGTTCCTGTGCAATTCTGGAATCTTTCTCTCTCTTCCTCTTCTTATAGTAGTTGCTTTGGGTCCTGTGCCCCGTCAGTGTCTCGAGTGAGTATATTCTGCAAAGAATGACATGACAGATGCAGCCTAAAAATCATATAAAGCATGCAGCGATAAGCAATTGAGTGACCATTGTCGGACTGACTGACAATGCAATTGAGTGATTCTGATTCCACTGACTTCTTGCAGTGACTTCTACTTTTTTTTCATATAAACAGTAGCTACTGCATTGTTGGTTTGGAGATAGAAGCCATTGTCACTGTCACTGTACCTTCCTGCAGAACAGAGATTTTGCAGACAAATACAGTTTAACAGTCATCTACTCTTACTGCTGCCTAAGATGTAGTCCTGCGCCCTTCAACGCTGTACTCGACACTGCTGGTACCTGTCTCTTCACAGAGAACAAGAAACATTCAGACAACATAGGGAAACATTATTGTACACCTCTTGCTAACGAAGCTGTTCTCGTGCACCCATGACCGGTGTACTCGACATGTCTTCCCGCACAACCGAAAATTTGCAAACAAATATAGATAAACAGTCATGTACTTTTCTTGCTGCCTAAAATGTACTCCTGCGCCCTTCACCGCTGTACTCGAGCATGCTGGCACCTGTCCATTTACAGAGAACAAAAAACACGCAGAAAACATAGGGAACCGGTACTGTACTCCTCTTTCCATCGAAGATGTACTCGTGTATCCATCACATATATATGTACACGACACACCTTACACCTGTACCTTCCTGAAGAACCCAAATTTTGCAGGCAAATATAGTTTAACAGTCCTGTACTCTTCTTGCTACCTAAGATGTACTCCTGCGCCCTTTACCACTGTACTCGACACTGCTGGCACCTGTCTCTTCACAAAGAACAAGAAACATTCAGAAAACATAGGGAAACACTACTGTACACCTCTTGTTAGCGAAGCTGTATTCGTGCACCCATCAGCGGTGTACTCGACACACCTTACACCGGTACCTTCCTGCAGAACCCAAATTTTGCAGACAAAAATAGGGAAACACTTCTTGTAGTCCTCTTGCCGCCTAAGTTGTCCTCGTACGCCCTTCACATCTGTGCTCGATCCTGCTGGCACCTGTCTCCAAGAGAACAAAAAACATGCATAGAACATAGGGAAAACACCACTGTACTCCTCTTGCCATCGAAGCCGTACTCGTGCACCCATCACCGATGTACTCGTCACACCATACGCCTGTACCTTCTTGCAGAACCCAAAATTTGAAGACAAATATAGTGAAACAGTCATATTATCTTCTTGTTGCTTAAGCTGTACTCGTGCAACATTCCCAACTGTACTCGACCCTGCTGGCACATGTCTCTTCACAGTGAACAAAAAACATGAGGAAGAAACACTCATGTATTCCTCTTGGTGGCCAAGATGTACTCGTGGCCGACACCTGTACCTTCCCAGATAAATCAAAACTTGCAGAAAACTTGGAGAAACAGTCATGTACCCTACTTGGTGACAAATCTGTAACTTTTCAACCTTCTCCATTGTACTCGAGCCATGCTGGCTCCTGTACGTTCCCAGACAACTCAATTTTTGCATAAAACATATAGAAAAAACTACTGTACTCCTCCTGGTGTCATTGCTGTACTCACGCGCCCTTCACCACTGTACTCAATACAGCTGACACCTGTCTCTCCCCAGTGAACAAAAAAACTTGCTGAGAGAAATAATGCGACAGTGGCTGGGTTTCATTTGCATTTGCTCTTTTTGTGCGACCTGATGCCTTTGTCAGGGTTTCGAGTGAATATATTCTGCACATAATGACACGACAATGGCAGCATGAAAAGCATATAAAGCATGCAGAGACAAGCAACTGAGTGACAATTCTTTGACACTCAGTTACATGCAAATATAAAAATGCATTTATTCTGATTACACCGTCTTCTTGTATTACTTATTTATTTATCCCATGTTTTGGGTGCTTGTTGAAATTACGTAATTAACCCACGTTCTATGACAGCACTTATGATGCATTTATTTAGTTCCTGTGCAATTCTGGAATCTTTCTCTCTCTTACTCGGCTTATAGTAGTTGATTTGCGTTGATGATTACGGTTTGGGTCCTGTGCCTCGTCAGTGTTTCGAGTGAATATATTCTACAAAGAATGACATGACAAATGCAGTCTAAAAATCATAGAAAGCATGCAGCGACAAGCAATTGAGTGACCATTTTCGTACTGACTGACAATGCAATTAAAAAATGGAGTGATTCTGATTCCACTGACTTCTTGTAGTGACTTCTACTTTTTTTCATATAAATAGTAGCTACCGCATTGTTGGTTTACAGATAGAAACCATGCAGTATTCTAGGAGATCCACTGGTTCCGGGACACAAGAACCTGCTCCTGCCAATCTCCTAGTTTACCACAGAAGGAGTGCAAGAGAAAGAGAGTTGGCAGATGAGAGGAATAGAGCATTCCTTGAGCAGGAAGCTGTGGGTGGTTCGCAGCAGCTAGGTGAGTGTCTTGTGAGAACAACTATCATGGCACTCCCTTCTCCAAATGCCCCACCTAACATTAGAAGGGCATGTGCACCTAGCATGCCATCAATGTCTGAGTTGCCAAGAAGAGTCGATGGATTGCATCCTAGGGAGGCAAGAATTCGGCATATTTGTGCAGGGGAGTACCCTCCACTGGAACATTTGGAAAGGGCTCTTGAAGGACAATACCTCCATGCATTGGTACCTCCTGAGACGGAGAAAGAAGTAACTGCTTCAATTGTTCTGTGCAAGGTCAAAAGGGCCATGAAGAGATGGTTGACCAGGGTGAGAAATAAATTAAGGAAGTATTAGTGTTTTGTGTCTATGCAGCCATGTAGTGTATCTGTTTCTCTGCAACCATATAGTGTGTGTACGTGTGTGTACGTGTGCCACTATGTAATATCGTCCAAGGTACAATAAAACGTGTCGTTCTTAATTACCAGCATTTGCTACATACAGATAAATGCATGTGCAAGTAGTTAATTGCATTACTTACACGATTCTACATTAGAGCTAATACAAATAAGTACGGAATAGCCTGATGCGTAAGTCCAAAAAAAACATAGTACACACGTACTGACATATTTTGTTTATAATTTGTAAACAGGCAATACAGCGCGCGAGACATGGTAATCCCGATGGGCAGATCAAAAACTTTATTAGGCACATATTTATAAAATTTATAGTAGGTACCATAACACACTTGCCACTAATAGGTAACAAAGTGCATTGAGCCCGAGTACGGCTCAGTCTTATATGTAAGTACTAGGTTATATTATGTACACTCACTTAACAAATATTTTTTTATTTTTTATAAAATGACAGTAATGCGTCAGACGGACAAGTGCCAGACTGGCTTAGGCACGATACAAACTACGCAAGAAAATGAACCGCTTTGCTGTTAGACTAGTAGTGGAACCACTTTGCGGTTAGCGGAATTGAATCGTATACATCTGTAATATAGCGCTCTACATTCCTCTCTAAATAATCACCACCATCCTCATTAACTCCCGCATTCCACTTTCTCCCCTATTTTGCTGCCCAACGATCGATCGCCGCGGCTTACACTGCTCATCTGTAGCGATGGAGCAAGGTGACAGCAGCAACTCGAAGACGCACGCGTATGTTCTTGCTTCTGGTCCGCTGGCAAACATCACTACGCGATCAGATCTTCTTACCACCGCTCGCATTGCATATGGTATACCGGAGATGCGCGATGCCATCAATGAAGACCGAAGCCTCCCGTTCGGGTCCCCGTGCATTTTACACAGTCTACGACCACATGAGTATTCTGCTGATCGGAATTCGCATGTATTTATTTTCAATACTTTTTTGTTTTTTTATGTTATTTTTTGACATAAATTTGTGAGATTAATGATGCAAAACTCCTATAGGGAATTGACGCTTCCCTGACGCCGTTAGACTCTGCTGCGGTATCAGCATTCGTTCCATGTAGGGTGATAGGCCGTAATAATAAGCATTGGGTTGGTGCGAATGGGGACTGGGTTGCATTTGTTCAGGATCAGGCACAATGGACCTTGATGAACGTCTACACCAAGGCGGAGATAACACTTCCTTCGATTCGAAATGTTGGGATCCATCCGGATGACCATTTCAGGTATTGCTGGATAAGTCAAAAGTTATTTCACCATCTTTTTTGATTTATTTAAGCCAAAAGTTTTTAAAATACCACCCAGGTATCATTGGGAGATGGCTAGTCTCGTGTTACTAAAGATCCAGATTACTGGTGAACCATTCATGTTTGAAGGCAGATGGCACTACTGTGCCATAGCAGTGTTTGACAAGACATTGGCAATCATGATGGGTGGAATGGACTCTGACTGGAGGATCCTTAAAAATGACTTCCTTCGTCCGTCATTCTATGCTGATGCCATCTATGATGAAGGTAGGATCTATGCTGTTACGGAACCCCGTGGGGATGTACTTGTGTGGCAGCCAATGGAATATGGTAAGTTCGTATTCTATTTAATTTACAACAATTTTGCACTTTTGGTCTTTATGCCATCAGATATATTTAATTGTTTCCTAGATTAATTATCAGGCAGTATACAATCAAACTTATCTCAATATCAGATAATTTGTTCAAATTTCCTATGCATTTTTTAATTTATTCACATTTCACTTGTTTTTTTTCTTCCAACCATATAAAATTTTAGTAATTATCACAAAGTATATGATCAATGCTATGTTGTTTACATAAATATTTATCATGTTAAATATACTGTAGCTATGTTCAGGATAGAATCTGTCGTGTAAAATAATTATCATGTTAAATAATTATCATGTTTATTTATTTCTCGTGGTCACCGTTTTTTTTCTTTTGCCACAAAAAAGGTGCAAGATCAGGTCCCCGTGTAATCTCGACGCCCTTGAACGAGGACGCGGCAAATGTTAACGCAGCAGGCCAAGATTCAAGAATCTGGTTCCTAGCGTCTGGTCTTGGTGGCAACATTATCTTGGTTTGTATCCGAGGTCAAGGCGAGCCAGTGGGTATTCCAACCAATTACAAGGGCAAGAATGTATGGAATTGTCCTTCCCTGCATTGTGAAGTATATGCAAGGAATGGGCAAGTTACCGATCCCGTTGATACAGCCTGGATGAGGCAGGGGGATCTACAAGGTAACTCTTTGTTCCTCGGTGTAAACTACCCATTCTTGCTAGATGCACCAGAACCAGAAGCTGGCAACGCTGGCAACACATTTCCGCTGTTCAAGCCGGACAGTGTTTTTGCTGCACCAAACTATGTCAACCATATCCTACGTTTTCTAGATTGGTGCCGCATACCAGTTGATGGTGGTGCTTCTGTAGGCTCGACTTTTGTTTGGCCTGAGCTCAACTGGGGTGAGTTTCACGAGGTACCGATGTGGTTTGTGCCAACTCTGCCATGGCCAGATATGTGAAAGTTAGGTCTAGCTTGTGATTTATGCTTGTGTGCTATGCTTTCTATCTCAATTTGTGGAACCTTGAATCAATGTATTGTATTTAAATATGTAAAATTATCATTCCATTTAGCATCGCTGATGTATAGATTTTGTTGATGTTAAGGAAACCAACAAAGAAAACCTGGTACTATTCTTCGTGCCACATTTGTACACATCTCAGTAGAACCGCCGTACTCGACTTTATTAGTAACTGTGCCTTTAATGCCGCAGAAAGTACGAAGAAAATCAAAACTACGAAAGCTTATTCAGGTATTGCATAGGCAACTCCTATGATAAACAAAAAACAACATACAGATTGCATAACATAAGACATGATTGCTGAAAAATAAAGATGACACACATACAGATTGCTTAACATAAGAAATTGTTCACATCACAGAAACATCGATGTCGAAGTTCAGGTACAAACATAATACAAAAAAAGAGAATAGTAGCAATGTTCACACCCAACAAAGGCTAAAACCATGTCCCAACTTAGATAAAGTAACACAAACAAGAAAATGTACTACATCTTCAAATGACATCAACAGAAATAACAACACCCTGCCTCCGTTCCATGATACCACCATAAGGATGGAAGAGAAACATCACCACTTGACCAGCTACTAGTCCATTCTTCTTAGCAAAATCTTCCCATGCATCAGGACTTATTATCATCCTACCATCAGTGGAGGGATAGAACTGTCCAACAACAACTGTTGTGTTATCTACTGATAAAACCACAGCACCTGAAGGTTCTAGTTGAAGACCTTGGACAACAGTGCTTGGAATTTTCTGCACAGCACAACAAAAAAGAAACAAAGTAAATATATAAGCAGGTGTGTACATGTGATGGTTTGGACTACAACAAAATTAAAAAAAAAATACATGTATGAATAAGGAGTCACGGATTAAATACTTACCATCAGGGATCTGTTAATGTTTGTGGCAGTGAGTTTGTGGATAAACAATGGTCCCAAACCAGTGCCCCTCCTATTGATAATTGCCTTCCATCTAACCAATATGTTGGTAGACCAATCAAGTGGCCTTGTCATAACAACAACACTGTGTCTATCATACACTGATAACAAAAAATCAAAACGAAGAAAGTATGAATAAGCTAACGCTTGTTTAAGATGGAGACATATTGCATCATAAGTAAAAAATATGAAAAAATAAAAATCATGTAACCTTCATCTGGTTCTTCATCACTTGATTCACTGTAAGAAACACTCGAAGTACCAGCCTGGCCATTGATGATCTGGGACGTTGTTGCTGAATTGCAATGTCCTACTCTAATTGGTCTATCGGAGTTGTTGGTCATTTGAAACATAATGAAATCACCAGGACGAGAATCGGAATTGCATAGAAATTCCTTCCACCCCCAACCATAAAAACTAGTTACCGACTCAGTCTCCACTACATTGAAAGTGTAATTCTTGCCTACAGTATCAGAGACACGGACTTCACTACTGCCTGCACATATCATGTTTATCTTGTTCCTAACTGATACATCCAAAACGTATCTACTTTCCCGAACACTTTTGCTATTGTTTTGCCTCTAATTTGTGTATTTTGGATGCAACTAACACGGACTAACGATGTTTTCAGTACTTCTGGTGTCTCGTTTTTGTGCAGAAATCCAACTTTTAGGAAAATCCTCGAATTTATGCGAAAGGTCCTATTTTCCGAGACTCACGGAGCAGAAGGGCAAGCCGGTGGAGGCCCGAGGGCCCCACACCCTAGGCGGCGCGCGGAGGGCGTGCGGCCCTGGCGTGTGGCCCCCTCGGCCGACCTCCGACGCCCTCCTCTGGACTACTTAAGGGGTTTCGATCTAAAATCGCGAGCAAGAAGTGGAAGTCGTCAGAAACCTCCAAAACGCCACATCGCGAAACTCCGTCTCGGGGCCGAAGTCTCTTACGGCACTCCGGGGACGGGAATTGGAGGAGATCATCGCCATCATCACCACCGACGCCTCTCCATCGACCAGCCATGTTTCCCCCATCCATGTGTGAGTAATTCCCCCACTGTAGGCTGAAGGGGATGGTAGGGATTGGATGAGATTGGTCATGTAATAGCATAAGATTGTTAGGGCATAGTGCCTAGTGTCCGTAATTGGTACTTTGATGATATTGTTGCAACTTGTTATACTTAATGCTTGTCACTAGGGCCTGAGTGCCATGATCTCAGATCTGAACATGTTATTGTTTCATCATGATATTCATTGTTTTATGATCTTACCCAAGTTGTATACATGTCATTGTCCGGAACCAATGGCCCCGAGTGGCAGAAATCGGGACAACCGAGGGGATGGTAGTGATGTGAGGATCACATGTGTTCACATAGTGTTAATGCTTTGCTCCGTTACTCTATTAAAAGGAGTACCTTAATATCCATAGATTCCCTTGAGGCCCGGCTGCCATCGGCTGGTAGGACAAAAGATGTTGTGCAAGTTTCTCATTGCGAGCACGTACGACTATATATGGAACACATGCCTATTGATTGCTTTGTACTTGGACACCGTTTTATTATTATCTGCAAATGCCCTGCTATGATTGTTACATGAGTTTCTCTCATCCATGCAACGCCCGTTATCCGTCCCCGTGCCTATAGTATTTTAATCCTGCTTGTTTACTATAATCACTACAATTGTCTCTTGTTACTCTCTTGTTATTTCACTACTCTGCTATAAATGTTACACTCGATAAACTCTTGCGAGCAAGTCTGTTTCCAGTGCGCTGAATTGACAACTCTGCTGTTAAGGCTTTCAAGTATTCTTTGTCTCCCCTTGTGTCGAATCAATAAATTGGGATTTACTTCCCGCGAAGACTGCGATCCCTATACTTGTGGGTTATCAAGATTTTCCGCGTTGCCGGGAGCATAGCTTTATTTGGAAGTTCACTTGGATTGATATTGTTCGCTGCAAATTCTCCATCATGGGTAAAACTCGCGATCCTAAAGTCGCCATATTACCATCCACTACAAGAAAAGGTACAACTCTGAGTACCTCTGCTACTCTTGATTCACCATCGCGATAAGTCAACTTGTTTCACCGCCGCAAGCCTCACTTGCTGGTACTTCTGCTGAATCTGAAAACTCTCATGATATTGATAATGTTTCTGCTGTGCTTGATGATAGTGGTTCATTGGGATCCTTTCTAGATGCTACAATTGCTAGGTCTAGACAAATTGAAAATGCTGAAACTCATAATGAAAATGCTACTACACCTGTTAATTCACCTAAACTTGATTATTCTAGTGATGATCCTGATGAAGATTATGTGGAGCTTAATGATGATTTTATTAATAGATGCAATGCTACTGCTGATGCAAGAAAATTAAAAGTTTCTCACACAATATACTGTTAGACATAAGTTATCTCCTGATCCTAAATTTGCCACATCTCCTATATGCATTAAGGATAAAGATTATGATTTTTCTCTTGATCTATCTCATATAGCTATTGTAGAGAAAACACCCTTTTGTGGTACTGAAAAAGAAAGTGCTGTAGAACACATGATTGAACTTTCTTCTATGAGTAGCTTGTTTTCTGATGATGTCAAGATGCGTACTTATTTTGTCGCTAAATTTTTCCTTTCTCATTAAAGGATGATGCTAAAACTTGGTATAATAATTTGCCTCCTGGTTCTATTAAAAGTCCAACTGATCTGCGTGATGTTTTCTTTCGAAAGTACTTTCCTAGTGCTCAACATATTGCTTTACAGAAAATTTATAGATTTGACCAGGGAGATGAAGAGAAATTGCTGAGGCTTGGGCAAGATTTTGTTCTCTTATCAGAGCTCGACCTGGACATGATTTAGAAAAGAATGATCGACTTGATATATTTTATAGTGGACTAACCATTGAGTCTAGAGCATATTTGGATAGTTGTGCTGGTTGTGTTTTCAGGAAAAGAACTCCAGACGAAGCTGAAGAATTATTGGCTAAAATAAGCCGGAATCATGATGATTGGACTACACCTGAACCAACTCCAACGCCAATATTGAAGAAGAGGGGTTTAATTGAATTGAATGATGAAGATATGAGGGAAGCTAAGAAGTCTCTCAAGGAGAAAGGTATTAAATCCGAAGATGTGAAGAATCTACCTCCCATAGAAGATATATGTGAGATAATTCCCTTCATCCATGATTGAGGTAAACTCCCTTCAACTCTTTACTAGGGAAGATATTCCGTATTCAAAACCTCCTGCTCAATGCTTAGATGAGTTTGATAATTATATTGTTAAGCAAGAAATTTTTAATATGAGAGTAGAGAATCATCTAATGGAAAATTCTCAAGCTATTAGCAATTTGCATGTTATTGTGGAGAGAACCTCCAATGATGTTAAGATTCTTGTTTAACATTTTCAAATGGTTCAAACTCAAATTCATCAACTCACTAAAGTGCAAAGTGACTTGTTAAAAAATAATTCTAAAGAGAAACATGCTTATGAAGTAACAACTAGAGGTGGTGTCTCTACCCGGATCCTCTATATCCTGAAGGGCATCCCAAAAGAATTGAACAAGATTCTCAACGAATTGAACCTAGTGCTCCTTCTAAGAAAAAGAAGAAGAAACATAAAAAGGTTGTAGAATCCTCTGAACCTGTTAATGATCCTAATAGTATTTCTATTTCTGATGCTGAAACCGAAAGTGGTAATGAACATGATAATGGTAATGATAATGATAAGAATGATGCTTGAAAGAAGAAGTTGAAGATGAACCTGAAAAGCATGCTAAAAATAAAAAGTATACTAAAGAAGATTTTATTGCTAAGAAACATGGTAATGAAAGAGAACCTTGGGTGCAAAAGCAAATGCCTTTTCCTGCTAAGAAACTAAAATCAAAGGAAGAAGAACACTATAATAAATTTTGTGATTGGATGAAACCTTTATTCTTGCAAATCCCTTTGACTGATGCTAATAAATTGCCTCCTTATTCAAAGTATATGAAAGATATTGTTACTAACAAGAGGAAAATCCCCAATGAGGAAATTTCCACTATGCTTGCTAATTACTCTTTCAATGGCAAAGTTCCAAAGAAGTTGGGCGACCCAGGTATACCTACTATTCCTTGTTCTATTAAGAATAATTATGTTCAAACTGCTCTATGTGACTTGGGAGCCGGTGTTAGTGTTATGCCTTTTTCTCTTTATAAGAGACTTTATTTAGATAAGTTGATACCTACTGATATATCTTTGCAAATGGTGATAAATCTACTGCTATTCTGTTGGTATATGTGAGGATGTTCCTGTTCAAGTTACTAATAACTGCTTGATATTAACTGATTTTGTTGTGTTGGAAATGCCGAAGATGATAATATGTCTATTATTCTTGGGAGACCTTTTCTTAACACCGCAGGGGCTGTTATTGATTGCAATAAAGGAAAGGTTACTTTCAATGTTGATGATAAGGAGCATACCGTCTATTTCCCCAAAAGGATTGATAAAGTATGTGGAGTTAATACTATTTCTAATGTGAGAACTATCAAAATTGGAACTATTTATTGTCCTATATATGAGCCTAAAGAAGGTTATCAAAGTCTTATGATTGGATCCATATCAATAAAATTTAAGGTAACATGATTGATTTGAGGTTTATTTCTTCTTATGCTATGTAAAATTTATTTGGTGGCAAGACTTGATCAACCTTGTTAACAAATACTTTTTATATGCATAGAGGATGGAAACAACATCTCTTTCTTCCTCCACTTGCTTTACTTGCTGTAGCACTTTTGATTTGCAAAGTTCCTTAGTTAATTAGAGATTTCAAAAAATTTCCTGGCCAGTAATAATAAACTTAATGCCCAGAAATATGCATTTTTCAAAATTTTCAAAAATTCACAAAAATTATACCGTTGGTCCTATTTTTAGAAATTGCTGGGAGCACTGGAGATGACGTTGGGGCACCCCAGTGGCACCCAGGCAGCGCGACCGGCAAGGGGAGCGCGCCACCCTGGTGTGTGGGTCCCCCTTTGCCCCCTTTAGCATCTCTTCCTCCCAGACTCTTCTCTCTCCCGAAAAAATCGACACCAGCTTTCTCTCACTCGCGTTTTTGCTCAAGAGCTCGGGATTTTTCGATCTCTTTGCTCAGCCCAGATTTCTGTCTGAAATTTGGCACATTTGCTCTCCGGTATGTGACTCCTCCGACTATCCAAGTAGAATTTTGTTTGGTTGAGTATATCTTGAATATTTTGCTGCTGTAGCTAACATGTTTAGTGAGCTTGCATGCTTGTTCTAAGTTGTATAAACTAGTTTTGATGCATGATTAGTACTCTAGCAAGTTCCTATAGTAGTTCCCCTTGATTATATGTCACCAAATCAAATTTTATAATGTTTGTTGAAAAATTTCAGAAAAGGAAGATGGATAATTTCAACTTTGGAGAAGTGTTTGAGAGAGAGAGACAACCAGCACCGGAAGGCCCTCTAGGACCGCCGCCCGATTCAGGCGATCCTACAATGAGGATGTCATCGCGCCAAGCTTCTATCCCGAAGAAGACAATGGAGTTCCTAAGGCTTCATCTTTCCCATGTTATGATTTTCTGAGCAATGCAGGATTGTTGGATGATTTCTTCACCCTCGTCAACAGGGCGGGCTTAGCCGCCTACGTGGGAGATGAAAGGGAGCAATACTACATGCTCACCAAAATCTTTGTTGAGAGCTTCAAGTTCCACAACAAGCACTATGGCCCAACAGTTGCATTCAAGATTTATGGTGATCCCATTACTATGACATTGGAAGAATTTTGTGTTGCATTGGATATTGCCCCTGTAGGTACATCAAGGAAGATTGAGGACATCCCCCGGGTCTTGTTGGAGCTCTATCGAGGGATCGCCAATGATGATTGTCGCACCATTCAGCGTGGCAAGATAAGAAACATCCAACTCCCCGCCATTAAGTATTTTGCTTATTACATTGCTACTAGCATTCTTGGTAGGGAGAACACTAGCAATATTTCTAGCTACCATCTTGCTTTCTTAATTGTTGCACTTACTGGAGGGACACCTTATCATCTAGGTTCTCTTATTGCTCGCCGCTTGTCTAACAGGGGGCCTATTTTTGGAGGAACCATTGCATCGCGCATTTTAGCACATTTAAGACTTCCTCTTGATTCTAATGATGTGCCATTAACTCCTAGGAGGCTTGATATTGCTGCTATGAAGAGCCATCATTTTGTTACCGCTGATTCCACTCCAGATAATTTGGTCTATAGAATGTTGTTTGCTGACGGGGATGAGAAGGAAATTCCTTTGCCCCAGCCAGATTTGTTCAGTATTGACAGGGAACCATGGTCGCGCTCTAAGGAGGAGGTGGAGGAAAAGATGAAGATACAAGGCTTCCACCAGCAGCATGACTCCGAGGACGCCGAGCCCTCCTACGACTACACCATCACGTATCCGGGTGCTTCTTCTAGCACATACCCGGAATATGATCCATCTTCGTCGTACTACGGAGATGCTACTTCATGGGCACCATGGGATTGAACTCCACTTAGGCCAAAAGACTAAGCTTGGGGGAGGTATACCGGCATCACTCATTCTTTGCATATTATGGTTGCTGGATACTTGTATATATTTGTTTAGTTTGTTTGAGTGGTTTTCTAATGAGAGGGAGATGATATTTGGGGAAGTGCTGCCTGAAAACAGATTCTGAACAGTTACCGAAAATATTCTCAAAAATAGCCAGAACGGTATTTTGCGAAGCCAATTTTTTTGCATGTTCCCCAGGTTGTTATCTAACTTTCATTAGTTGAACACTTTTCGATTTGAGCAGTGGAAGAATTTCTTAAAAATCAAGTATTGTACTGCTGTCAAGTTTGACGAATTTCTGCTGCTTTGTGTTTATGTGACTCTTCTAGTTTCCATTTTCTTGTTTTTGCTTTGTTTCTTTCCTAAAACACAAAAAGACCAAAAATATTGCTGTTGTTTCTCTCCATCATTTGTTTACTTTGGTTTCTTGCATTTATTTTGCTTTATTTGCTATCGTTGGTTTGCTATAAGAAAATCCAAAAAGATTTTGCTTTGTTTGCTTGTTTCCTTTTGTTCTTGTTCCAACTCGAAAACTCCAAAAATATTTATTGTTCTTCTTTGGTTTGTAAAGTTCATTATGAGTTCAATGGTCTTCGGTGGCTGGAGCGTGGTTTTCATTTCATATTATCCAAGCTACACAAGTGAAAGGCAATAATGACGATCTACGACAATTGGATTGTGGTGAGAGGCTGGTATGAACTCTATTTGTTTTCATTTTTGTACATATACTCATCCATGTGAGCATGCTTAGTTGGTTCATGTGAGGTATATGTCATTTAAGAAAGTCTATTAGTTCATGATCTCTCATGTTTAGCTCCAATTTATTAATATGAGTAGCATGTCATGGATGTTTGCTTGCATTGTTTTATTCATAAGTAGGTATGACATTGTGGTATCCTCCTCTGAATAATTCATTTATATCGACTTGGCACATGCTCACGCATGCATATGACTGAACAAAAGTCAATTAAGCCTCGATGATTTACATTGCTTCAGAGTTCTTGTATCACTTTTATGCCTCCGTTAATTTATTTTGCCGCAAGCATGATTATGACAGTTACTGCTCTCTTGATTTGTCGCTCCCAGTCTATTGCTAACCTTCACTTGTACTGAGCGGGAACGCTGCTCGTGCCTCCAAACACCTGAAAACCAAGTTGTTCCAAAGTGTCCACCATAAATACCTATGCATGGCATTTCAAACCATTCCAAGTAAATTCTCATGCGCTACCTTTAAAACCTTCAAAATGCTTCTCAATTTGTGTTAATGTTTCATAGCTCATGAGGAAGTATGTGGTGTTTAACTTTCAACCTTGTCATTTACTCTTGACGGACTTTCATTATGGACTAGTGGCACATCCGCTTATCCAATAATTTTGCAAAAAGAGCTGGCAATGGGGTTCCCAGCCCGATTAATCAAACTTTATTAATAATTCTCTTCACATGTTTTGCTCTGATTCATCAGTAAGCAACTTAATTTTGCAAATAGACACTCCTCCATGGTATGTGATTGATGGAAGGAACCCGAGGATTCGGTTAGCCATGGCTTGTGTAAGCAAAGGTTGGGGGGAGTGTCGCCCATAATAAAACTAAAATACGTGTGTAAACAAAAGAGAAGAGGGATGATCTACCTTTTGGTAGAGATAACGTCCTTCATGGGAGCCGCTCTTGGAAGTCCGGTTGGCGAGGTAGTTGGTGTACCCATTACCATTCGTTGACAACAACAAACACCTCTCAAAATAATTTTACTCTGTTTTAAAAATGAAAAGCTCTAGCGCATGTTAATCCCTCTCTCTGAAGGGTCAATCTTTTACTTTTATGTTGTGTCTCCATCCTTTCTTTGAGCACTATCTTGAGAGCACAACTGTCATTCTTAGTATAATATGCTTGTCTCAAAATATGATTGATTGTGGTATAACTTTGATGCTTTTATCTTTGACAATCACTACTTCTAGTCTTTCTATGAACTTCAGAGGTGCCAGCATTTATGTTTTGCTGATCAAATATGGGCAAGCGAGATACCACCTTATCATACTCTTTTATGAACATTGCAATCCTGCTTATAGACATGATTCATGATGCTTATTATTAATTGTTGGTATCTTTCCATGATTGACATAGCGATTAGATGATCTCATTTGCATGTATCTTATTATGAGCTGCCGAAGTGTTAGCCATAGCATGAGAATATTTACATCATATGAACAAATGTGTTCGTGAAAGTTCTTTTATCGCTCAGTTGTTAACTGAATTGCTTGAGGACAAGCAATAAGCTAAGGGGGAGTTGATACGTCCAAAACGTATCTACTTTCCCGAACACTTTGCTATTGTTTTGCCTCTAATTTGTGTATTTTGGATGCAACTAACACGGACTAACGCTGTTTTCAGCAGAACTTGGTGTCTCGTTTTTGTGCAGAAATCCAACTTTCAGGAAAATCCTCGGAATTTATGCGAAAGGTCCTATTTTTCCAGAAGACTCACGGGGCCAGAAGGGCAAGCCAGGTGGAGGCCCGAGGGCCCCACACCCTAGGGCGGCACGGCCCAGGAGGGGGGCGCGCGGCCCTAGCGTGTGGCCCCCTCGGCCGGCCTCCGACGCCCTCCTCTGGACTACTTAAGGGGTTCGATCTAAAAATCACGAGCAAGAAGTGGAAGTCGTCAGAAACCCTCCAGAACGCCGCCACATCGCGAAACTCCGTCTCGGGGGCCTCCGTTCTGGCACTCCGCGGGACGAGGAATTGGAGGAGATCATCGCCATCATCACCACCGACGCCTCTCCATCGACCAGCCATGTTTCCCCCATCCATGTGTGAGTAATTCCCCCCTTTGTAGGCTGAAGGGGATGGTAGGGATTGGATGAGATTGGTCATGTAATAGCATAAGATTGTTAGGGCATAGTGCCTAGTGTCCGTAATTGGTACTTTGATGATATTGTTGCAACTTGTTATGCTTAATGCTTGTCACTAGGGCCCGAGTGCCATGATCTCAGATCTGAACATGTTATTGTTTATTCATTGTTTTATGATCTTACTGCAAGTTGTATACACATGTCGCTGTCCGGAACCAATGGCCCCGAGGAAATCGGGACAACCGGAGGGATGGTAGTGATGTGAGGATCACATGTGTTCACGGAGTGTTAATGCTTTGCTCCTACTCTATTAAAAGGAGTACCTTAATATCCAGTAGATTCCCTTGAGGCCGGCTGCCACCGGTGGTAGGACAAAAGATGTTGTGCAAGTTTCTCATTGCGAGCACGTACGACTATATATGGAACACATGCCTATTGATTGCTTTGTACTTGGACACCGTTTTATTATTATCGCAAATGCCCTGCTATGATTGTTACATGAGTTTCTCTCATCCATGCAACGCCCGTTATCCGTCCCCGTGCCTACGGTATTTTAATCCTGCTGTTTACTATAATCACTACTTGTCTCTGTTACTCTCTGCTTTGTTATTTCACTACGCTACGCTATTAAGCGTACTACGATAAACTCTTGTGAGCAAGTCTGTTTCAGTGCAGCTGAATTGACAACTCCGCTGTTAAGGCTTTCAAGTATTCTTTGTCTCCCCTTGTGTCGAATCAATAAATTGGGATTTACTTCCCGCGAAGACTGCTGCGATCCCCTATACTTGTGGGTTATCACTAACATAGCATGGGACATTCTACAAGAAATGGAAACATGCAAAATCAACAAAAAAAACGACAATAAGTTAGTATTTAAAAAAAACAGGATAAAAATATAAATAATACGTTGGTGCATAAATAAATATAGTAACAAAATGTACCAGAGAATCTTCAGAATTAACCAACAGCTCTGTCATGAAAAAGGAACAATCCCTTGTTTTGGCCCTGCATGGTCCATCTGGATTACCACAAACATTGCAGACCATATTGAAGAAAATCCTGCGCACATGGAAAAGGAGATCCGTAAGTAAAGTTTCTTACTCACAAAAGAAGAATAAAATGGATTGGTAAAGTATAAACAGGCAAAGAAGATGAGCTCAAAGAGATTACATGTAATAGATCTAGAAAGTACCATTTGTAGATCGGATCTATTATGGTTAAATCTTCAAATATGATTTGTTTTTAAAAGTAGTTGTCCATGGTACTTACCAGTTTTAGGATAAACATAGCAAAGAAAACGAAGAGACAAAAAATGCAAAGGAAGAGGAAGACAAAAGAATCCAATGAGTTCCTAGTGCAAACACATGAGGGTACGGGAAACAATAGAGATAAGAGAAAAGAAATCTATACGCGATACAGATATGGAGAAGACCCACCGAGATAGAGAAAGAGGACGATTGCTTCGATCTGGACTGATGGACCCGCTGCACTGGCAGAATCTCTCGGCGTGGGTGTAGACCTAGACGAGCGAAGATGGAAGAGGGAAGAAAAGTGAGAATAGCTGCAAAGTGATAAGGTTGTCTATATATTGAAGCCGAGCCATCTCACCTCACCAACGCTGTAGCATTAAAAACACGGAGTAATATAATAAGTTAACTCGTGCAGTAGTAAAAGCATTCTTGACTCAGATGCTCCCTCCATAACCTGACGCAGCGGGACGTAGGTAATCCGTGATTGGCTCCTAAATTTGCGCAGTTTCATGCATGCTAACATTTATTGCATGCATTGACCGAAATAAACAGCTGTATTTGTTCACACTGCATGAAGTGAACCAAACTGGGATCATTTCAAACGACATGTAGATAAAAGTAGAAACACGGTCTCTCGTACTCCTTCTGGTGCGGACACTGTACTCGTATCTCTTTCATTGTTGTACTCCTCAAGCCATGCACTTGTACCTGCACTATAGAAAACGGATATATTTATGGAGAAACAAACAAAAACACAGTCTCGTACTCCTATTGGTGCGGACGATGTACTCGTATGTTATTCATAGCTGTAATCTTCAAGCCATGCACCTGTAGCTGCGCTAGAGAAAACGGAGTTCTTTCCAGATAAACAAACAGAAACACAGTCCCGAACTGCTCTTGGTATGAACATTGTACTAATTTATCCTTTACCGCTGTACTCCACCTGCTTTGCACTAGTACCTAGAGAAAATGGATAATTTTTCAGATAAACACGGTCCCGTACTCCTCTTGGTGCGGACTCTGTACTCGTCTCTCCTTCACCGCTGTACTCCCCAAGCTATGCACCTGTATCTGCACTAGAGAAAACAGATATCTTTATGGAGAAACAAAAAAAAAACACAGTCCCGTACTCCTATTGGTGCGGACGCTATACTCGTCTGTTATTCATAGCTGCACTCTTCAACCCATGCACCTGTACCTGCGCTAGAAAAAACGAAGTTCTTTCCAGAGAAACAAACAGAAACACAGTCCCGTACTCCTATTGGTGCGGACGCTGCACTCGTCTCTTATTCATAGATGCACTCTTCAAACCATGCACCTGTATCTGCTCTATAAAAAACGAATTTCTTTCCAGATAAAAAAAAAGAAACACTGTCCCGCACTCCTATTGGTGCGGACGCTATACTCGTCTCTTATTCATATATGTACTCTTCAAGCCATGCAACTGTATCTGCTCTAGAAAAAACGAAGTTCTTTCAAGATAAAAAAAAACAGAAACACTGTCCCGCACTCCTATTGGTGCGGACGTTGTACTCGTCTCTTATTCATAGCTGTACTCTTCAAGCCATGCACCTGTACCTGCGCTAGAAAAAACGAAGTTCTTTCCAGAGAGAAAAACAGAAACACGATCCCGTAATCCTATTGGTGCGGACGCTCTCGTCTCTTATCCATTGATGTACTTTTCAAGCCATGCACCTGTATCTGCGCTAGAAAAAAAGGAAGTCCCGTTGCACTTCATATGCATTGCACCTATACCTGCACTAAAGAAAATGGATATCTTTATGTAGAAACAAACAAAAACACAGTCCCGTTCTCCTATTGGTGCGGATGCTATACTCATCTACTCCACATGCTTTGCACATGTACCTACATAAATCGTAGATCTTTCCAGATAAACAAACAGAAACACGGTCCCGTACTCCTATTGGTGCGGACGCTGTACTCTTCTCTTATTCATAGTTGTACTCTTCAAGAATTGCACCTATACCTGCACTAGAGAAAACGGATATCTTTATGGGAGAAACAAACAGAAACATGGTACCGTACTACTCTTGGTGCAGACGCTGCTCTCGTCTGTTAGTTATATATGTACTATTCAAGAATTGCACCTGTATTTGCAATAGAGAAAACGGATATCTGTATGCGGAATTAAACAGAAACACGGTCCCGTACTACTATTGGTGAGGACGATGTACTCGTCTGTTCGTCATATTTGTACTCTTCAAGAATTGCACCTGTACCTGCGCTAGAGAAAACGGAGATCTTTACAGTGAAACAGACAGATCTTCTCGCAATAGGGCATAGCCCGGATCATACCGAGTGTACACCCTGGCAAAGGCGTCCGGACACAAGATACATTCATATAAAAAGGATGTCTACTTCAAACATTTTGGGTATACCAACAAAGAAGAAAAAACAATGCAGACAACAGACACATTCATATCAAACAAGGACTAGTTCAAATAAACAAGCAAATTTGTGTTCAGAAGAAACAGCATTACAACTTTTACTGACAGGGTAACAGAAAAAAGAGGTGGGAACACACTCCCAGCAAAAGCTTAAGCAAACAAACTAATAGTTCATACGAGCCATAACTAGTACTGGACAACTTAGGTGTGCCTGATCTTGCATTGATAACCAATAGATATCTTCAACTTGTCCTTCAGCAAACACTTGATCCCTCGTTCATCTGACATTGCAAGTACTTATACATATAAATTTATGCTGACTCAACAACAGCCCAGGTGTCATTGATGTTCTGCCTGCTATAAATTGGCTTGAACGATCCATCAAAAGCAGGGTGTTTCTTCCTTACAGTAGCAACTTTGTAAAACTTCAACATCAAGCGAGAACATATGAAGAAGTGATTTATGGAAGTGTAATCAAATGCGTAACGATTGGAGAACTTCAAGTACAGCGAGCCTTCCTCATCAACAGCCCACTTCACATCTGGCAAGTTTGCAACACGCAATGCATAAACAAAATCCTTAGGGCCAGCAAAATACTTCAACTCCACCCTGAGCAAACAATCAGCAGGCCCTTCCTCCACACCAAGGATCCACATTGTTGTAGCAGACAGTGTTGGGTTCTGAAGCAGCTCCACATCTTCAGGTGGCGTACCAAATCCCCTCGGATAATTCAATATATCCATCCCTTCGTGTACAGCAAGGAACTGTTGCACATTGCCGTAGAAAAAGCTATCTTCACTTGGTGACATCAAACTAAGTGTTTGAACCTTAATACATATGATCAACTTATCATCATGCTTGAACATGATTCGATCGGAACCCAACAAGTACGTATCAACTGGATTACTGCATCTAACAAGCAGTTGAGAATTGTTGGATGTGTTGATCATGTATCTTATTGGAGCAGTGAAAAGTGACTGCACTGAGTGTATTGCGTTGAACAAACTCTCAGTTCGAAAACAGAAACGAACACACACAAGCATCACATCATTCACTGCACCAGGTTCCAGCCCGAGGTACTCCAAAACAAAACGTGAAACAACGGGCCTCCTAGTCTCCTCACGTGCCATAATGTGATTTCTGTCCAAACAAATATTCACATGTGTTACATGCATTCGATGATAAACTCATTAGACTATATTCCATCACGTTTATTTTTCATTTATACCGTAAAAACCAAACAATAAACTTTAAGTTTATCAGTGCATGCATAGTGCATTTTACTTGCAAAGCAGAGTCAGAAAAGAAAAAACAAACTAAATGCATACAGCCACCCAAATACCATAAATGCAACAAAACACAAGTACAAAAAACAACACAATGGCAAAAATGGTACACAAAGCTAGCATATTTTATACCAATAATAGACAGATCTGTACTGAACATGTTTCCAAAACATATATGTCTACACATCAGGAGCATTCATCATACTAAAAAATACAACCATGTGCACAAACAGCAGCATCTACTATTTCTGAGTTTCAGATGAGGTTGTCGTACCAGATCTCTCAACTGCAGCAACCTATCGTACCAGATATCTCAACATCCATATGTCAACAAACTACCAATGAAATACGACAGCGAAAAAATATGAAAAAAACATCAATATTAGGTGGACGAAAAAATCAAAATCAATGGTCGGATGTGTCTATTGAAGCAGTTGAAGGTTAATGAATTTTTTACCAGGAGAAAAAATGCCACCGGTAGAGTAATGAGGGTCTCCGAGGACCCTGGAAGCGAGGAATGAGGGTCTCCGAGGTCTCTGGCCACGAAGAATCCTCACGGCGACGAACCACCGAAGCAAATATCTTCCTCCTCCACCCCCACCAGGCGAACTCGTTTACCTTGCAAAATGTCTCCCACACTACAGTTTGAACAGGGGGAAGAGGGTCCCGGGTCTTATCCAGAACAGAGAGGGAGTGGGTGGTGAGACACGTGCTCCCGCGCAACGCTTACACCTGTGACATAAATGAGAACACTTGGCCACACACATTAATGATTTAAGTTCAGAGATTTGAGACTTTACCATTCCAATCTCGAGGCAGATCCAACGGCACAATAGCATATCCTAGCAACGTGTCTCCGACATGCCACCGGGTACTGCCAAGTGCCAACGCGTACCCTGACAGCGGCACCATGGCAACCGCAGTATCGTAACATCGCTTCCTGCCACGTGCCACCGGGTAGACACGCAGCTTGGTTGAACTCTCATCATCATGCTGTACTCGTGTTCGTGCCGCATCTGTACGCGTGTATGTACCACCACTGTACTACATACTCTCAGCAACAGTACACTATACCATGGAGAAAAACCACAGATTTGCCCCAAGAACCGACCAGTCCACGACGCACCGTTCCTCCTCAATGGCGACTCCCTGCGACTACGGCGATGGGTTAGATGGTGGAAGACGCGGCGGGCATTGCGACGAATACGGCGATAACGTCTCGGAGTCCTTCGACAATTCAAACACAGTCGAGGGCGACGTGTCACTGTTCCCGGCGGCTGCGTCGCCATTGACGTAAGTTTGGAAGGAGCGCCCAGCTGATAGCCATCGGTGGACCTTATCACTCGGCGGCGTCGAGTAAGCTTGCTTCCCTCCTCTGTAATTTTTGCGGCACCGCAACACAGGAAAATCTAGGGTTTGGCAATATACAGAATTTCGATTTGATTTTCTTGTGGTTTTTTCGTAGCTTGGAGGATGAAGTGTGGGATGTTAGGTTTCACCTAGATGGAAAAGATAATTTGGAGAGGAAACTAGGCAAATCTTACATTACCTATACCAATATGCTAGCAATGTTAGAGATACAGGGATATGGCCAAGGTTACAGCATGTACTATGTAAAACAAGAGGGAGCAGGCATAGAAGGGATGGCACTCATCAACAGCATGATTGACGTTGAAGAAATGCTTGAACTATATAAGGATGCCGCATGTGTCTCCATTTCTGTAACCAAGGGTGAATCAGGTCTGCCTGCAGATATAAACAGGAAACAATGTGAAGAACAAATTCCTATATCTGAAATAGGAGTGCCTGTTGTTTATTCAGTAGACATGCAAGGTGTGCTGACTACAAAATACCACTTAGTACATGCTATTCCTATATCTGTAATGTATGAGGATTGTCTGTCGATTGAAAAAAGCCAGGTTCCAGTGATTGCAAAAGGTTCAGATGATGATATGTACTCTAGCACCACCGGGTCACAAAGTTTTCAGACTCCACCGAAGGATTCAGAGTACAATTATGCAGATGTTGAGCATATTGATAACTTAGACAAAAAGAAGAGGAAACTTGATTCTCCATCTGAAGCCACGCCAACAAAGAGACCAAAACGTACTGCAAGAGATCACCGTGAGCCTGTGGCACAATATAGACCAAAGAAGTTCAAACACCAATGCAAAGCAAAAAGACTGTACAACCTCCTAGTGACATCAAACAAATTTGCATCGTAAGTACTTTACCATGCACTGCATAATGTTCATATCTTCAACTTGTTAATTTTAACCTTTTGGATTTCCTTGCAGAACTGAGGTATTCAATGCACCAATTATGCACAGTGCTATTCCTGACTTCAATGTACCAAACGATGGGGCTGACATTGGAAGACAATTTAGTAGTGGTCAGTTACTGGATGGTACTACATTGGACTACATCATTGCCGAGATGAGGAGTACCTCCGATTTGTACGCTACAGGAGAACGAGTGTTGTTAAGCCCAGGATTTATCATGGTATGCATTGTAGTCAACAATATATGTTACAGTATAACAGTGATTATATTGTACACTAACTACTGATATAATATATGTTTGCAACGAATGATGCAGCATGTTCTCCAGGTGGGTATTTGGAATCAGACACAAGAACAAATAGAAGAAGCCTCCCAAAAAAGGGATCAAACATTTAACTACACAAAAGATTTCGATCTGCAAACTGCACTGGACACTTTCCCTACATATGTTGACAAAGAAAAGAGCCTTCTTGACGCAAAACTTGTAAGCTCCCTACTTCTAAAGGTGCAATACAATTACAGCATACAGAACTACATTTTTCATCTTGCTCCTATATGTCCAATCTCCAAACAGATATTGATGCCGTACTTCAAAAATTATCACTATACTTTGTATGTGATGAACAAATACAAAAAAGAGTTCGAAATATTGGACTCTAGAAACTATGCTGACACAAAGGGATGTAGTCCACTGTATACAAGGAGCACATACCATACGGAATGCGATATCATAGTAAGTATAAAATAATTTTCCATGCTTACAAAATAATAATATATGTTGTTGTGGATCATTAGTTTGGAATCATTTATTTCCTGATTCCTACAGATGGCAAGGATGGAACTTCTGCTCAAAACAGTATATGGTTTAGACGCATACAATGCAAGTAATCAACCAAAAAGATGGGTTTCCCTTGCAAACAAGCCAATATATATCAGGTGCCCACACCAAGGAGTAAATCAGTGCGCATTTTACTGTCTGATGGGTGCGTACCTATACGATGGAAATGTTCTGTTGGGTAAAAGTGAAGGATATCAGCCAATTCTAAATGATCATGTAAGTGTTAGTGAACTACACATTGTTAGTAAGATACATTATTTATAAGATATGCAGTAACTACTATTGTCTTCATCCATTGCAGCCCTTTATAAACAACATTAAAGCTGAGTATCTGTATATCTTAATATTCACCGTGCACAACAAGGCCAAATTGCCAGAAGAAATCCTAGCATTAAAACCTTCATGCTCATTTTATGAGTGAAGAAATCATAGTAAGAATGTTTATATGTTCAATACTGTTTTTTCGTAAAACAATTAAATCTCTCATATATTTATTAACTTGTTATTCACTGTTGCCTACTATATTTTGAAGCACATCCCCTATGGTGAATGGTGGAGCACTACACATGAATCGTATGTGTCGGTTCATTTCCTCGAATACCTTTTGATGCTATTTTGGTGGCAAAAACTTGAATACATTGTGATGGTCTTAGATCTTAGTACTTGTGTTGGACCTTCATCGTGTACTGTATACCTATATCGTGTAGAACTTTGTATACACTATAATCCAGTTTTTTTTATGCATTTTACAAGCAACTACTTGTGTTGAACTTGCCCTTTTATCTGGTGTTTACTGATGAGTCGCGTACTAGTGAATATGCTGCAGTATGTACTTTTATATCAGTACTTATGTATCACAGAGCACCGAAAACTTCAGAACATGAATAAACACTATGTACTCCTGTTGATGACTAATATGTACTCGTGCATCGTTGACAACTGTACTCGACCCTTCTAGCACCTGTCCCTTCCCAGAGAAAACAAAACTTGCAGAAATCATATAGAAACATTCATGTACTCCTTTTGGTGCTAAACCTGTATTCATGCAAACTTCACGACTGTATTCGTCCCATGCACCTGTATTTTCCTAGAGAACACAAAACATACAGAAAAAATGAAAAAAAAACTCACGTACTCCTATTAGTGCAGAGGGTGTACTCGCGAAACAATCACCAATGTACTTGATACAGCTCACACCTGTCACTTCAGAGTGAACAAAAAAAACATGATGAAAAACATAGAGAAACAGTCATGTTATCCTCTTTGGTGTCAAAAGATGAATTCTTAAAACCCTCACAACTGTTCTCGAGACATTGTGACACCTGTATATTCAAAGAGAAAGCAAATCTTGCAGAAAACATGAAGAAAAACAGTCCCGTACTCAAGTTCCTGTAAAACCTGAACTCGTGCAACCTTCACAACTTCTCTCGATAACTTGTGGCACCTGTATCTTCACAAAGAACCCAAATATTGCAGAAACCATGCAGAAACACTCATGCACTCGACTTGGTGTCAAAGCTGACCTCGTTCAGTCTTGACAACTGTACTCGATCCATTGTGGCGCATGTACCTTCCCACACATAACCAAAAACTTGCTCAAAACATGGAGCAACACACTTGTAATCAACTTGCTATCAAAGTTGAACTCGTGCAACCTTCACATCTGTACTCAACCCATTTTGGCACCTGTAACTTGGCAGAGAATCCAAAATTTGCAGAAAACATGGAGAAACACTCTTGTACTCAACTTGGTGCCAATGCTGAACTCGTGCAACCTTCAGAACTGTACTCGACCCATTGTGGCACCTGTACATTCCCAAATAACCCAAAACTTGCAGAAATCATGGAGAAACACTCCTGCACTCCACTTCCTGCGAAAGCTGAACTCGTGCAACCTTTAGCACTCTTCTAGACAAATTGTGGCACCTGTATCTTTCCAGGGAAACCAAAACATGCATAAAACGTGAAGAAACATTATGTATTTCACTCTATGTGAAACTAAACTCGTGCAACCTCCACAACTGTACTCAAGCCGCTTTGGCTCCTAATCCTTCACAGAGAACCTAAACATTGCTGAAAACCTAGAAAAACACTCATGTATTCCATTCGGTGTCAAAGATGAACTCGTGCAACCTTCACATCTATACTCGAAGATTACTGGCACCTGTACCTTCCCAAATAACGCAAATCCTGCAGAACACATGGAGAAACACTCATGTAATCCTCTTGGTGCTGTAGCTGTACTCACGCACCCTTCACCACTGTAATCTTTAAAAAAAAGTCTCGCTGTACCAGTGTGCCAAGTGAACAAAAATCATGCTAAGAAAACAAACAGATACATTCATGTACTCCTATTGCTGCCCAATCTGTACTCCTGCTCTCTTCACAACTATACTCGATGCAGCTTGCACCTGTACCATCCCAGTGAAAGACAATACTTTCAGACCGTAATAATCACAGCACGAGCACTGTATCCCAGAATAAAAGCAAAGTAAATCTAGAAACGTACTGATCTTAGTTCCTACCCGTAGAAACGAAAATTTGTGAATAAAAAATAAGAGAAATCCCTATTCGTGTTTCCACCGTAATCATATCCATACCACCGCTGTATCGTCTACTAAAATTTTGTGATCACCTATACTCACAGAAATAAAAGCTACAATTTGAACAAAAACAAATAAAAACATCTGTACTTACGACCATTAAATTATGTACGCGGAAATCAAAAATTAAATGTGAACAAATAAAAGCCGGTGTACTTAAGGCCCTTAACGAATGTACCTACTACGACTGGTACTCGTACTCTATCAGCAGCTATACTCGTGTTAATACCACCGTTGAACCCAGTACTGCTATACAAAAGAAAATTTCAATATCCAAACTACACATTAAAACACATTACATTGATCAATAATTGTATATAAACACATTACAGTCAATCATATGAATGATAACAGTATCAGTCATACATTGTACATATATCCAGTAATATCGTATCCCTTGATTGCCCATTTTTTTCTAGGAATTTCAAAGCTTAGCCGTGCATCCAAGGCTGCATATTTGACCTGATCAAAGCTTAATTCGGGTCTTCCCATCCTTCCTCTCTTATTTTCTTGCAAGAATCACCTTTCTTTTCCAAATTTGTCCCCAACACAGCATTTGACAGGTCATAGAGTGATGGTATTCTTTTATTCTTAACACCAGGATCTAGTTTATGAATATTGATCATCTTCTGCAAGTCGAACGCACACCTGATGTTTAATCCGTAAGGCATCAGCATCCTGCGATCCATATCAATTGCTGCACCAAAAAACCAGATCTTCTCCGAGCTCAAGAATTTCTTTAACAAACATGGAACCTTAGTTGCCTGAAATATCTGCGAAAATTCAAACTAAAGGTCAACGACGTATATAATTCAGAAGAGTTGGTAAAAAACTTGTATGGTGTTATTTGTGATACCTGAAAAAGAATGATGTCATTGGCAACACATAGCTGCAAAACTGCTGCACGTTGCCGTTTATCCTCTGGAAGAAGTTTCTTCTTTATTCCTTTCACTTTGTCAGTGAACTCGCAATCAAGACCAACGATCTTTGCACTGGAGTCGCAAAGGAAATCTTCGGATACGCGGTAGATCCACTTCTCCATTGTTGCAGCCCTTGTGGTTACGGTGACCTTGAATTCCATTGAGAGATGCTCGAACGAATATACGGTGTCACTTGTTTGGGGCGCCATAAGGATGGGAGAATAAAATGGTTAAAGTGATGGTTTTGATACCTGTCCACTTGGTTTGGGGTTCTATTTATACAAGATCAAGGCGGTGACGATGAGTGAGAACACATCACTGCCGAATTGTATTCCCTCGTTGGAATGTGAACAGACTGATAACTTAATAGCGGATTAATCAATAATAACTGTGGGTTAGACGTGCAGACGCAAAAGGGGCTTGAGAGCAAGGAATTGCGAACAAGGAGGGGGTTATCATCAATTATGCCTATCCTACTATTGAGTTATCACCATTGACCGATACAGTGGTGCCTTTTTATTTTTCTGCGCTCGTTGTGTTCGTACCACTGCAGTTGTAAGACATGCTTCACTTGATTCGGCCAGGCCATGTCTAGCAGGAAGCACCGTTTCAGTGTAGCATAGAGCATTTTTAGCCACATTGGATAAATATCAAACGAGTTATTTTTCACTTTTAGAATCACCGAGTAAATAATCTTTATTTTGGATTTTTTTACAAATGTTACATCGATTATAAAGTTGACACAAAAAATACACCTGGTGCGACTACACATTGATGCTACACAATGTAATTGACATGTTAAATAAAGTGAATTATGCATACTCAAAAAATATATATATACACAGTTGGCTATCAACAAATAAATATATGTGCACAACATTTTCTGTACCTGCGCGGAAATCAAAAGTGCATTTTTTCTAAATCAACAAACCGTTTTTCCTGAGTCTAAAAAAAGTGCCGGCAACAACATGCCGGCCCCTTCGCCTAAGAAGAGGATCAGGCGCGCCAGCGCCTCACGACGCAGGAAATTTTGGGCGTTGGAGCCACTTATCAGTAACGCTAGGGCGCCACGTGAGATATTTTCACCGACAACGCCGGGCCGGAAACTCTCCCGCATGCCGCGCATGAAATTCTACCGCTACAACAACGCACGGGAGGTTTCCCGCCACGCCGACAGTCTATATTATCCCACCACCCCCGCCTCATTGGTTCAAACAACCTAGAAATAGAAAAATATTCGATTCGTGGGATGACGTGGCGCTAGAGGGAACAATAGGAATCATGGAGTCGGACCCACATCTCGCAAACAACGAGGAATGGGCGATGGCGGCGCCAACGGCACCCGTATGTGCCGATGTCGCGAACGAGCGGCAACATCAGGTGGCGGGGCAATGGAAGCGCAAGGAGACGCAGCCACTGCGGGACGCGCGGCGGCGACAGGAGGAGGAGGAGGTTCCGCGATGCGCGGCGGGAGGAGGAAGAGGAGGAGCTGCTGGAGCGCCAGGATGCATGGCGGTTGCGGGAGGCGGCGAACCAGCGCCGGTGGTAGGCGCGCCAAGAGCAAGGGTGGGAGGACTTTGCGCTCAGGCGGTTGCAGCGGGAGGAGACGCATCATCAGAATGAATTATACGAGCGGCAGTGTTTGGTGCAGATGCAGCTCCGGCTACGAAGGCAGTAGTTGGATTTGCCAGAAAATATTATTCATTGATCCTGGATGACATTAAAATGAATCTACAAGTATAAATATTTAGTTTATGTAAAAAATCCCATCGGGACCGCCAGTGTGGGAACAGCTCCCCCAAATAGAGGACGGCGTCCACCATACCGAAGTGCCAACACATCGTTCGACGTCTACTTGAGGTGCGCAGATGCTCTTATGTGGTAAATGAAATGTTTATATCACTTGTTATAATGAAAAAAAAGATACAACGGGTGTCGGATAGAAGATGATGTGACACAATTTACTAACAAATACATTCATTGTTACTAAACTGTGCAACATCACCTTATATCCATACGCAGTTTTACCTCAACATAAATGACACGTGAGAGGAGTTGAACTAACAACCTGTGCACAATATCTTCGAACCACTAGGACACACCATTATGTGTGTTGCAATCCTTATCTAATTTATAAAATACTAGTACTTGTACTACATACTCTTCCACCATTATTAAATTCTACTGACTGCCAAACAGGGTTAGGGTTAGTTTTATCCAGTCCTCCGAAGTCCGAACCAGGGCGTCGTGCAGCTGCGGTAATCAGCAGCAGCACGGCGCACAGCATAGCAGCATCAACAACCGTCAGGAGCACTTACAAAATCAATCTTCAGGACTGCTGATCTACTATCAGTCCTCTCACCGCAAGCCTACCTGTACTGAGCACAAAATCCTCAAAGGAAATTTCGTGTCAATTTTGCTTTTCTGATCTTCAATTAGTCATCTAAACTGTGAAAGCTCAACATACATAGTTTCTAATCTGGAGAAAAGCTCAATATTGTTTGATATCATTAAGGCAAAGTAACAAATCTTTACTCTTTATTTGCAACAAAATAGCAAATCCAAAAATATAATGAAAAAAATGTAAGTTCCAAAGTGGTCGCTAGGGCTCATCCCGTTAGACCAGCTTCGTAGGATAGTCGACGAACATAGGAAGCGTGAGGAGGAAGAGAAAATGGCGTAGGACCGGAGACAGACGAAGCTGCGACGGAAGCTACTGTTCCTCCAGATCTGCTTGGCCTCACCGTGGGCGATCACCCAGATGGCGAAGGGTTGGCGTCCACAGTTGTCAGGGCAGGGCCTGGAGGAGCAAATTGCAACGGCAAAGGCAATGTTGGATCTCAGGGGTGAGGATGACCCAGCGCGAAAGATGGCGGTTAGAGGACTCAAGGATCTGGACGAGATTATGCCGTAAGGATCGTCGTGCCGGTGGGGAACCTGCTCTCACAGGCGAGTCATTTAACAGGATCTGTTTAGAAGTGGCTGTAATAAAAGATCTTACTATGATTCCTATTATTATATGGTTTTGTTTGGTGCTGCAGCTGTACTTGTGTTAAGGTAAAAGATGTACTCCACCATAATGAAGGAGATATGCCCTAGAGGCAATAATAAAGTGGTTATTATTTATATCTTTATGTTTATGATAAATGTTTATATATCATGCTAGAATTGTATTAACCGAAACATTAGTACATGTGTGATATGTAGACAAACAAGAAGTCCCTAGTATGCCTCTTAAACTAGCTTGTTGATTAATGGATGATTAGTTTCATAATCATGAACATTGGATGTTATTAATAACAAGGTTATGTCATTGTGTGAATGATGTAATGGACACACCCAATTAAGCGTAGCATAAGATCTCGTCATTAAGTTATTTGCTATAAGCTTTCGATACATAGTTACCTAGTCCTTATGACCATGAGATCATGTAAATCACTTATCGGAAAGGTACTTTGATTACACCAAACACCACTGCGTAAATGGGTGGCTATAAAGGTGGGATTAAGTATCCGGAAAGTATGAGTTGAGGCATATGGATCAACGGTGGGATTTGTCCATCCCGATGACGGATAGATATACTCTGGGCCCTCTCGGTGGAATGTCGTCTAATGTCTTGCAAGCATATGAATGAGTTCATAAGAGACCACATACCACGGTAGAGTAAAGAGTACTTGTCGGGAGACGAGGTTGAACAAGGTATAGAGTGATAGAAGATCAAACCTCGGACAAGTAAAATATCGCGAGACAAAAGGAATTGGTAATGTATGTGAATGGTTCATTCGATCACTAAAGTCATCGTTGAATATGTGGGAGCCATTATGGATCTCCAGATCCCGCTATTGGTTATTGGTCGGAGTGAGTACTCAACCATGTCCACATAGTTCTCGAACCGTAGGGTGACACACTTAAAGTTGGATGTTGAAATGGTAGTACTTGAATTATGGAATGGAGTTTGTTCGGAGTCCCGGATGAGATCCCGGACATCACGAGGAGTTCCGGAATGGTCCGGAGAATAAGATTCATATATAGGATGTCATTTTATGTGAAATAAAATGTCGCGGAAGGTTCTATGGAAGGTTCTAGAAGGTTCTAGAAAAGTCGGAAGAAACCACCAAGGAAGGTGGAGTCCACAAGGGACTCCACCTCCATGGCCGGCCAGCCCTAGTGGGGGTGGAGTCCCAAGTGGACTCCACCATAGGGGCCCACCCCCATGGGAGGTGGGAATCCCACCTTTGGGTGGGAGTCCTAGTTGGGCTAGGTTTCCCTCCTATGGAAGGTTTTGGTTTCGGGTCTTATTCGAAGACTTGGACACCAACACTTGGGATCCACCTATATAATGAGGGGCCAAGGGAGGGGCCGGCCACCCCAAGACCATAGCTTGGCCGCCCCCCTTGAGTGGCCGGCCACCCCTCCCAAACCCTAGCTTTGCTCCTCCACTTCATATTGCCCGCGTAGCTTAGCGAAGCTCCACCGTACTTCTACGCCACCACCGCCCGTCGTGCTGTCGGATTCAAGAGGAGCTACTACTTCCGCTGCCCGCTGGAACGGGGAGGTGGACGTCGTCTTCATCAACAACCGAACGTGTGACCGAGTACGGAGGTGCTGCCGTTCGTGGCGCCGGAACCGATCGTGATCAAGATCTTCTACGCGCTTTTGCAAGCGGCAAGTGATCGTCTACCGCAGCAACAAGAGCCTCATCTTGTAGGCTTTGGAATCTCTTCAAGGGTGAGACTCGATACCCCTCGTTGCTACCGTCTTCTAGATTGCATCTTGGCTTGGATTGCGTGTTCGCCGTGGGAAAATTTTTGTTTTCTCAACGTTATCCTACGGTGGTATCGAGCCGTGTCTATGCATAGATGGTTGCACGAGTAGAACACAATGGTTTGTGGGCGTTGATGCTCTTGTTATCTTTAGTTTGAGTACTTTGCATCTTTATGGCATAGTGGGATGAAGCGGCTCGGACTAACTTTACATGACCGCGTTCATGAGACTTGTTCCTCGTTCGACATGCAACTTGTATTGCATAAGAGGCTTTGCGGGTGTCTGTCTCTCCTACTATAGTAAAGATTCAATTTACTCTTCTATTGAAAACATTAGTATCAACGTTGTGGTTCATGTTCGTAGGTAGATTAGATCTCTCTCGAAAACCCTAAACCACGTAAAATATGCAAACCAAATTAGAGACGTCTAACTTGTTTTGGCAGGGTTTGGTGATGTGATATGGCCATAATGTGATGATGAATATGTATGAGATGATCATTATTGTATTGTGGCAACCGGCAGGAGCCTTATGGTTGTCTTTAAATTTCATGTTGAGTAGTATTTCAAAGTAGTTGTAATAGTTGCTACATGGAGGACAATCATGAAGACGGCGCCATTGACCTTGACGCTACGCCGACGATGATGGAGATCATGCCCGAAGATGATGGAGATCATATCCGTGCTTTGGAGATGAAGATCAAAGGCGCAAGAACAAAAGGGCCATATCATATCACATATGAGCTGCATGTGATGTTAATCCTTTTATGCATCTTATTTTGCTTAGATCGCGACGGTAGCATTATAAGATGATCCCTCACTAAAATCTCAAGATAATAAAGTGTTCATCCTTAGTAGCACCGTTGCCAAGTCTTGTCGTTTCGAAGCACCTCGTGATGATCGGGTGTGATAGATTCAATAAGTACATATGACGGGTGCAAGACAGTTTTGCACATGCGGATACTAAGGTGGCCTTGACGAGCCTAGCATGTACAGACATGGTCTCGGAACACGTGATACCGAAAGGTAGAGCATGAATCATATGGTTGATATGATGAACACTTTGAGTGTTCGCCATTGAAATCACACCTTTTCTCGTGATGATCGGGTTTAAGGTGCGGTGGATTTGGTTCGTGTGATCACTAAGACAATGCGAGGGATATTGTTTTGAGTGGGAGTTCACTTAGGTTTTTAATTATGTTGAATTAAAATTTGAACTCAATTTGTCATAAACTTAGTCTAAACTATTGCAAATATATGTTGTAGAGATGGCGTCCCCAATCAATTTTAATCAGTTCCTAGAGAAAGAGAAACTTAAGAGCAACGGTAGCAACTTCACCGACTGGTTCCGTCATGTGAGGATCTTCCTCTCTGGCGGAAATCAATTTGTGCTTGATGCACCGCTAGGTGACCCTCTGCAGAAGATGAATCCGATGAAGTAAAAGCTGTTTACGCGACTCGGAAAACTCGGTACTCTCAAGTTCAGTGTGCCATCCTGTGCAGTCTAGAATCCGATCTTCAAAAACGTTTTGAGCACCATGATCCTCATGAGTTGATGAATGAGCTGAAAGCTATATTCGAGACTCATGCGGCCGTGGAATGCTATGAAGCATCGAAACATTTCTTCAGCTGTATGATGGAAGAAGGCAGCTCCGTTAGTGAGCACATGCTCGCCATGACCGGGCATGCGAAGAAACTCAGTGACTTGGGAATAGTGATTCCTAACAGACTGGGGATTAATCGTGTCCTTCAATCACTGCCACCAAGTTACAAGAACTTTGTGATGAACTACAATATGCAGAACATGAACAAGGAGTTACCTGAACTTTTTGGCATGCTAAAAGCTGTTGAGATTGAGATCAAGAAAGAGCACCAAGTGTTGATGGTCAACAAGACCACCAGTTTCAAGAAACAGGGCAAGTCTAAGGGAAAATTCAAGAAGGGTGGCAAGAAAGCTGCCACGCCTCCTATGAAACCTAAGAACGGCCCTAAGCCTGATCTGAGTGCTATTACTGCAAGGAGAAGGGACACTGGAAGCGTAATTGCTCCAAGTATCGGCTGATCTGAAGAGCGGCCTTGTCAAGAAGAAGAAAGAAGGTATATTTGATATACATGTTATAGATGTTCATTTCACTGGTTCTCGTTCTAGTACCTGGGTATTTGATACTGGTTCGGTTGCTCATATTTGTAACTCGAAGCAGGAACTAAAGAATAAACGACAACTGCTGAAAGATGAAGTGACGATGCGCGTTGGAAACGGATCCAAGGTCAATGTGATCGCAGTCGGCACACTTCCTCTACATCTACCTTCGGGATTAGTTTTAAGCCTAAATAATTGTTATTATGTACTGCGTTGAGCATGAACATTATATCTGGATCTTGTTTAATGCAAGACGGTTATTCATTCAAGTCTGAGAATAATGGTTGTTCTATTTTTATGAATAATATCTTTTATGGTCGAGCACCACAAAAGAATGGCTTATTTCTGTTAGATCTCGATAGTAGTGATACGCACATACATAACATTGATGCTAAGCGAATTAAACTTAATGATAATTCTACTTATATGTGTGTCGTCTTGGTCATATTGGAGTGAAACGCATGAAGAAACTCCATACTGATGGATTACTTGAATCACTTGACTTTGAGTCACTTGATAGATGCGAAGCATGTCTAATGGGAAAAATGACAAAGACTCCATTTTCTGGTATGATGGAGCGAGCTACTGACTTATTGGAAATCATACATACCGTGTATGTGGACCAATGAGCGTAGCATCGCGCGGTGGTTATCGTTATGTTCTAACCTTCACGGATGATCAGTAGATATGGGTATATCTATTTCATGAAACATAAATCCGAAACTTTCGAGAAGTTTAAGGAATTTCAAAGTGAAGTAGAAAATCAACGTAACAAGAAGATCAAATTTCTACGATCTGATCGTGGAGGTGAATATCTGAGTTATGAGTTTGGCATGCATTTAAAGAAATACGGAATACTTTCACAATTGACACCGCTGGGAACACCTCAACGAAACGGTGTGTCCGAACGTCGTAATCGAACTCTCTTAGATATGGTTCGTAGTATGATGTGATTTGCCGTTATCATTTTGGAGTTATGCATTAGAGACAGCTGCATTCACTTTAAATAGAGCACCATCAAAATCCGTGAAAAACGACACCGTATGAATTATGGTTTAATAAGAAACCTAAGTGTCGTTCTGAAAGTTTGGGGTTGAAGCCTATGTAAAGAAGTTACAACCGGACAAGCTAGAACCCAAAGCGAAAATGCGTCTTCATAGGTTACCCTAAGGAAACTATAGGGTACACTTTCTATCACAGATCCGAAGGCAAAATCTTTGTTGCTAAGAACGGAACCTTTCTTGAGAAAGAATTTCTCACTAAAGAAGTGACTGGAAGAAAAGTAGAACTCGATGAGATTGATGAATCTATACTCGTTGATCGAGTAGCGCGATCCGGAAGTTGTACAGTACCACCTACACCGCAACGAGGAAGCTAATGATAATGATCATGAAACTTCGAACGAGGAAACTACTGAACCTCGCAGATCGACAAGGAAACGTGCCACTCCTGATTGGTATGATCCTTGTCTAAATGTCATGATTGTGGATAACAATGATGAGGACCCTGCGACGTATGAAGAAGCGATGATGAGCCCAGATTCCAACAAATGGCAAGAAGCCATGAAATCCGAAATGGGATCCATGTATGATAACAAAGTATGGACTTTGGTAGACTTACCTGATAGCCGAAAGGCTGTCGAGAATAAATGGATCTTCAAGAGAAAAACAGATCTGATGGTAATATTCTGTCTATAAAGCTCGACTTGTCGCAAAGGGTTTCCGACAAATTCAAGGAGTTGACTACGATGAGACTTTCTCACTGTAGCGAAGCTAAAATCTGTGAGGATTTTGTTAGCAATAGCTGCATTTTTCGATTATGAGATTTGGCAGATGGATGTCAAAACGGCGTTCCTTAATGGAGACATTGAGGAAGAGTTGTATATGGTACAACCCAAAGGTTTTGTCGATCCTAAAAATGCTGACAAAGTATGCAAACTTCAGCGTTCAATCTATGGACTGAAGCAAGCATCAAGAAGTTGGAACCGACGCTTTGATAAGGTGATCAAAGACTTCGGGTTTATACAGTGTCATGGAGAGGCCTGTATTTACAAGAAAGTGAGTGGGAACTCTGTAGCATTCCTGATATTATATGTAGATGACATATTATTGATCGGGAATGATATAGAACTATTAAGCAGTGTTAAAGGTTATTTGAATAATAGTTTTTCAATGAAAGACCTTGGTGAAGCATCATATATATTAGGCATCAAGATTTATAGAGATAGATCAAGACGCCTAATAGGGCTATCACAGAGTACATATCTGGACAAGATTCTAAAGAAGTTTAGAATGGACGAAAGTAAGAAAGGGTTCTTACCTATGTTACCAGGCAAGGTATTGAGTAAAACTCAAGGACCGGCTACGGCAAAAGAAAGAGAAAGGATGAGTAACATCCCCTATGCTTCGGCATAGGCTCTATTATGTATGCCATGCTATGTACAAGACCGGATATAGCACATGTTGTTAGTTTGACTAGCAGATATCAAAGTGATCCAGGAATGGAACACTGGACGCAAGAATATCCTGAAGTACTTGAAAAGAACTAAGGATATGTTTCTTTGTTATGGAGGTGACCAAGAGCTCGTTGTAACAAGTTACACCGATGCAAGTTGGAACACTGATCCCGATGACTCTAAGTCACAATCTGGGTACGTGTTTATATTGAATGGTGCTGCAGTAAGCTGGGCAAGCTCGAAGCAGTGCACGGTGGCGAAGTCTTCACAGAATCAGAGTATAGCGGCTTCAGAGGCTTCATCGAAGCGGTATGGATGAAGAGGTTCATTGTAGAGCTCGGTGTGGTTCCTAGTGCATTGGACCCATTAATCATTTACTGTGATAACATGGGTGCCATCGCCAATGCACAAGAGCCAAGGTCACACAAGAGGCTGAAGCATATCAAGCTGCGTTACCACTCGATTCGCGAGTACATCGAAGATGGAGAAGTAAAGATTTGCAAAGTACACACTGATCTGAATGTAGCAGATCCGTTGACTAAAGCTCTCCCTAGGGCAAAGCATGACCAACACCAAAATGCCATGGGTGTTAGGTATATTACAATGTAATCTAGATTATTGACTCTAGTGCAAGTGGGAGACTGAAGGAGATATGCCCTAGAGGCAATAATAAAGTGGTTATTATTTATATCTTTATGTTTATGATAAATGTTTATATATCATGCTAGAATTGTATTAACCGAAACATTAGTACATGTGTGATATGTAGACAAACAAGAAGTCCCTAGTATGCCTCTTAAACTAGCTTGTTGATTAATGGATGATTAGTTTCATAATCATGAACATTGGATGTTATTAATAACAAGGTTATGTCATTGTGTGAATGATGTAATGGACACACCCAATTAAGCGTAGCATAAGATCTCGTCATTAAGTTATTTGCTATAAGCTTTCGATACATAGTTACCTAGTCCTTATGACCATGAGATCATGTAAATCACTTATACCGGAAAGGTACTTTGATTACACCAAACACCACTACGTAAATGGGTGGCTATAAAGGTGGGATTAAGTATCCGGAAAGTATGAGTTGAGGCATATGGATCAACGGTGGGATTTGTCCATCCCGATGACGGATAGATATACTCTGGGCCCTCTCGGTGGAATGTCGTCTAATGTCTTGCAAGCATATGAATGAGTTCATAAGAGACCACATACCACGGTACGAGTAAAGAGTACTTGTCAGGAGACGAGGTTGAACAAGGTATAGAGTGATACCGAAGATCAAACCTCGGACAAGTAAAATATCGCGAGACAAAAGGAATTGGTAATGTATGTGAATGGTTCATTCGATCACTAAAGTCATCGTTGAATATGTGGGAGCCATTATGGATCTCCAGATCCCGCTATTGGTTATTGGTCGGAGTGAGTACTCAACCATGTCCACATAGTTCTCGAACCGTAGGGTGACACACTTAAAGTTGGATGTTGAAATGGTAGTACTTGAATTATGGAATGGAGTTCGAATATTTGTTCGGAGTCCGGATGAGATCCCGGACATCACGAGGAGTTCCGGAATGGTCCGGAGAATAAGATTCATATAGGATGTCATTTTATGTGAAATAAAATGTGGAAGGTTCTATGGAAGGTTCTAGAAGGTTCTAGAAAAGTCCGGAAGAAACCACCAAGGAAGGTGGAGTCCACAAGGGACTCCACCTCCATGGCCGGCCAGCCCTAGTGGGGGTGGAGTCCCAAGTGGACTCCACCATAGGGGGCCGGCCACCCCCCACATGGGAGGTGGGAATCCCACCTTTGGGTGGGAGTCCTAGTTGGGCTAGGTTTCCCTCCTATGGAAGGTTTTGGTTTCGGGTCTTATTCGAAGACTTGGACACCAACACTTGGGATCCACCTATATAATGAGGGGCCAAGGGAGGGGGCGGCCACCCCAAGACCATAGCTTGCCGCCCCCCAGTGGCCGGCCACCCTCCCAAACCCTAGCTTTGCTCCTCCACTTCATATTGCCCGCGTAGCTTAGCGAAGCTCCACCGTACTTCTACCGCCACCGACACCACGCCGTCGTGCTGTCGGATTCAAGAGGAGCTACTACTTCCGCTGCCCGCTGGGCAGGGAGGTGGACGTCGTCTTCATCAACAACCGAACGTGTGACCGAGTACGGAGGTGCTGCCCGTTCGTGGCGCCGGAACCGATCGTGATCAAGATCTTCTACGCGCTTTTGCAAGCGGCAAGTGATCGTCTACCGCAGCAACAAGAGCCTCATCTTGTAGGCTTTGGAATCTCTTCAAGGGTGAGACTCGATACCCCCTCGTTGCTACCGTCTTCTAGATTGCATCTTGGCTTGGATTGCGTGTTCGCCGTAGGAAAATTTTTGTTTTCTATGCAACGTTATCCTACACATAATGGTACCTGTACCTACCCAGCGAAAAAGAAAGATTGCAGATAAACAAATAAATAACCAGTTAAAAACAACAACATCTTGAATAACCAATAGACTGTTAAAGCTTACAATAGTGCCTTATTATAAGATTCTTCAATACAACCGAGACATAGGTACAAATAAGAATAAAACATCATTCAAACAAACTTCAATACAATTTTAACACATTGTTTAAACAAAACAACTGCATTATAACTGATTTAAAATACTTCAATAGGAACACTTCTAAAGTTTTCGGACAATTCTTCATATCTAAAAGCCAAATCCCCACAATCCATCTGTCACGGTAGGAACAAACCACATAGGAGACTCCACAATATCACCCCAGCCAGCCGCAGCATATTGGAAAGAGGAGCCAATGCCAACTCCACCATTGAGTGACATCCTACACCAATCTGGAACAGGCTGTGGTACTTGGTGGAAACGCTTGTGAGTAGCAAACACACAGTCTGATGTGAAAACTGGAGCTGCATTGACATCGTTGAGACCAGCTACCTCGGGAGGACCAAGCAGAAACGGGTAGTTTATACCAAGAAACAAAGATGTGCCTTGCAGATCTTCAAGCCTGACCCAATTCGGTGTGACAGCATCATCACCATAAGAATCTCTAGCATAGACATGACAACGCATCGACGGGTAAATCAGTAGCTCCCTCCCCATATGATCGATCGGATTACCTTCACTGGGTTCACCATGACATCTAACATTAATCCAAAGAATAGTGCCTTCATGACCCGGAGAAAGGAACCACGTGCCGGGAGCAATGTTGTTGCCATCATGAACACCACCATGTAGATTTGGCTGCTCAATAATCTCTGGAGCAGCTATCACCTGAGGAGCAGCACCGGCACCTTTTTTTTTTGCTTAAACATGGTTAAGATAGATCGGATACTATATAACTAAGTTAAGAAAAACGTGATGCAAAAAATAGTATACAATAAGTGCAAAAAAAATAAAAAAACTATACCACCGAAATCAAAAACTCACCCCAAATAGTAGGATCCCAAACAAGGACATCCCCTCTGGGTGCAGTAACAGCGTAGATCCTACCACTGGTAAGAATGGCATCAACATACCTTGACGGTGCAAGGTAATCGTTGCGAAGGATCCTCCACTGTACATCCCTACTACCACCATGCATGATTGCAATTATCTTATCAAACACTGCTATGACATAGTAGTTCCATTTGTTTCCAACCCTGTATGGTTCAGTTATCTGAATCTTCAACAACTGCATGTGTGCCAAATCATACCGATACAAGAAAGGCCCATCTGGAGCGATGCCAACGTTACGAACGGATGGCAGAGGGATCTCCTCGTCTGTGTAGACGTTAAGCAGAGACCACCGTGCTTGCTCCTGAACAACTGCAACCCATTCGCCATTTGAACCAACCCAGTGCTTGTCGCCTGGCCCGACCTGTGTACAAGGTACAAATGCTTTTGCGAAAGGAGCGTCTAGTGGCATCAGCGATGCGTCAATACCCTGCGAATTTTTGAATTTTCTAGTATGAAATACAGTACACAAACATTTTCGTGCAATCCATGGAAAACAATGAATACCTGTTCAGTGCGATCAGCGGGCCATGAACTAGGATCAGAATGCAGCAGACAGGGCGATCCAAAAGGGAACCTTCCATCCTCACGGATAGCATTGCGCATACCTGGCATACCTCGGGACATTCTAGCAACGGTGATGACGTCTGAGTGAGCGCTGATATGCATCAATGGACCAGAAGCGATCGCAGAAACGAGAGAGGAAGAACCCTGCTCCATTGATGATGATTGCAGAGAAGAAGAGTGGATTTTCCTGTACGGCAGTATGTTGTTGTTTCTCACCGGATGATGTGATAGAGATACAAGGAAATGTTCATAATATAAGGACTCGAGTTGGCAGTTAGTAGTAGCGGTTGCTAATTTTAGACCATCAAAAACACTTATGCGCCAACACCTATAAAACCGTCAAAAGTAGTGGGGGTGAAAGCAGTTACAGGGATGAGGGGGTCATACATCAATTCCAAAAATAAGTTTAATACAGAGCATTAAAATCATCCATTTCATGCTATGTAACCGTACTTACGCATCCATAGCATGCTATGCAACCATACTTATGCATCATGCTGCACAGCATTACAGTGTACCTGCTGTACTCCATCAACAACATAAATGTACCTATGCAGCACATCGTTCAGTACTTATACATACTATGTATTAGTACTCGTGATTCTGATTGGACAGTACTCCATAACTATCAACTGGGATCAGCTGTACTCTACCCTATTACCAACTGTACCTATCACATAGAACAGAAGAAACAAACGAAAACAATCTGGTTCTCCTCTCCATGACAAAACTGTCCTCGATATAGTTGCAACACTGTACTCTACGCTATTACTAACTGTACCTATCCAACAGAACCGAAGAAACCAACTATACCAACAGAAACAATCTCGTACTCTTCTCCATGCAGCACATGTACTCATTTCAGTTGCAACGCAGTACTCCAGGCTATCAACAATATATACTTTATGTAAAATGAATCATGAACAAAACATACAAAAACAATCTGCTGCTGCTCTTCGTAAATCAGATGTACTCGCGTCGATTTCACTCCTGTACTCCGGCTTCTTAGCAGATGTACTTAATTTATTAACTAAAAACAACAGACACAAAATTTCCACTCGTTTCCATTGCACAGCTGTACTGATGACAGTTTTACCGCAGTACTCGTAAAGAATGTATACCATTTGAATAAGAACAAAACAAAGAAGTACGAATTCGAAAAAACAAGTACCCAGACTTCCTTGCAACTCCACCAATACCATGAAAATTACATCGAACGGAAATACAGAACAGAATACAAAAACAAATCAAAAGAGTCCACAAGCCGGTTCGTTGTAGACGACGTCGCTAATACTGGGCCAACAGAGGGTGGAACGAAACGCAGCACACCTCGTTGTTGAAGACCTTGACAACGAAACTAGCAGTATCCTCCATGTGGCGAAAGGACAGGACATTCCCAGATTGAATACCGTAGAGAGCAGCGAACATGCCCCAATCGCCAGCAAGGTACAGGCTTCCATGCTCCCAGAGAGTCCACACCTTCCATAGCTCCTGCTTCGGACTCGCCTCTCGCAAGAGTGCATAGCCCGGATCGTACCGCGCGTACACCTTGGCAAAGGCGTCCGGAAGCCTCAGCTTCATCAGCCCTGGCACGGTGACGAACACCAAGAACTCGTGCGCCGGTGACAAGGTCATCGTCACCTCCTTCCACGAGCGTTTCACTGGCGGCTTATTCTCCATGACGGCGACGGACGGAATGTCCCGTGGCACCCGAAAGGTTGTTACGGCACCGGCGGACGCGGCGGCCGTGACGCTCACCAGGCAATTCTCGCCGCTGGCAGTGACGCCCCCACTAGGCCTCGGTACACCCGTAGGCGGGACGGCGGCAGCCTTCAACTTCCTCGACGCATGGGGGACCTTGTCCTTGCTTCCAATAGGGCGACCGCGTCCCCGCTTCAGATTGATGACCGCGGAATTGGACGCCATACCTACCGTAGATGAACCAACTTGAAAACGATGAACAAGACAAGACTTTGGTGGATTGGAGCACCGGAGCACAGAAAGTTATGGAGAGCTCCACGCAGTCTATATAGAGATCGAAGGCAGATTCCGAGGAGACAGATGGGACATGAATGAGCTCCCCACAGTCTTCAGTCCGGAACAGTTTTCGGAACGACAGATGAGACTCGACGATTCCTCTCTCGAGGCAGATCCAACGGCACTATAGCAAATGCCGTTCCGCATTCGCGGCGAAGATACTAGCTACGTGTCACGCTACATGCCACAGGCCACCGGAGGTACATGTGTAACATTGGTTCAACCCATTACCAACAGTCTGTACACGTGTTCGTGTCGCGCCTGTACTCGCGCATACAGCACAACCGTACTACATAATATCAGCAACATTAGATATTACAGAAAACAGAAACCATCAACTAAAACCAAAAAGATACAGTACTTGATCTTCGTGCCGCATCTGTAATTTCCCCAGCTGCAACCAAAACCGAAAGAAACAACCTGGTAATAATATCCATTTTTTAAATAATGAATTAAATCGTTCGAGTATAAGTGGCATTTTCGGAATTTCAACAAATTGCGCACAACCCTGACGTCGTGGGACCCATAACATCAACCAATTCATCTTCTACATCTATATAGCCGTATTATGGCAAAAACCTACATACTCAACTCCAATCTGCTCAAACACCCACGGAAGAACTCAGGTCAAGGACAAGGTACAGGCCGACCCCGTACAAGAACTTGTCGGAGCATCAAGATAGCCTCCACTACTGCTCCATCTGAGGTTCGTTTCTTATCACGCAACAGACTGCACTAGGATACATGAATTAGTTTTCTACCCACCTGTATTCCTTTTCTACAAATTAGAACACATAGACTATGCGGCAGCTCCCATTCCTTCCCCAGTCACCCGTCTAGCAAAAAGTGAGGACAAACCCTAGCGAGCCGCCAAACACCTATCCTCTCTACACTCCACTCCTCCCCATCAACCAGCGGTGAAGGAAGCTGTGGAGATCTGAGTTGTTGCTGCGGCTGCTGCCCCGTGCACGACCACATGGTAGGAAGCTAATCCTGTGGGGATTACAGTAGCTACTAACTCCGCCGACTCCGCCAACAACCCTTCAATCCGCGACGACTGGTACCTTTAGAGATCTGTGAGCTCAGGGATAGTATGGATTAATTCCATCTGCGTCTAAAGCAGACCTTTCGTTCTTAAATATTTACTTGCTTATTAGTCTGACTGTTGTAAACAATATTAGCTCTGTATTGCACTCTGTATCTGCAGATAAACACATTATTAATCTAAGGCAGAACTACAGCCTTTTCTGTGAAACAATGAATACAAACCAATAAAAATTCAAACAATTACCTTCATCCCCTACAGATACTGTCTTATTAATTTAAGACAGAAGTACAACCTAATGCCTGAAAGTTGCTTTCCTCCCCTGCAGATTGTTGCATTTCAATTTCAGAAGGAATAGCAAATCTCCGGTATGACAAGTCAGCAGGAATCACGGTCTTTGAATGAAGGTAATGTATAAACTCATCCCTCAATGCCGAAACGTGTTACTGTTATGATTCATTTGAAGTCAAACCAGTTTAATTTTAAAAATATCAAAATTTCTAATATAATTTTTTTTCTGGTGCTTACCATCAGTGACAATGAGTTTACGATTAACTAAAACGTGTCTACAACTAAAATGTGCCTACATTAAACTATAGTAGCTTCAAACAATTATATTAAATTTTAAACACAATTTCCATGTATTAACCTTTGGATAGATGATTTCTGCGATATTATTGCAGCCACTATAAATCATGAGGAAGCTCCAATTGCCCCACTAAACTTGAAGCCACTGGCGGTTGTGTTCCCAGAAGAACAAGACAACATAAATGCAATAAATGCAAATATACAGTCTAAAAGGAAAAATTGTGAAGCAAGAACAACCGCAGATTCCTCTAAAAATATTGCAACAGCAGTCAGACCGCCTCCTCGCAGAAACAGTTTGAATAGCCTTGCAGGAAGAAAGCACAAGAATATATCATCGGAGAAAGAGGCAGCAATAATGGAAAAAGAGACTGAAACATGTTAAAGAAGACTGCCGATATTGGTTCTAAAAGTCCAAGGAGAAGCAAACGATTGTCATCTACAAAAGAGACAGTAGTCACCAGCTCTAGCCAAAGTGCTCCAAATATCAATGAAGAAGAAAAAACACATCCTACAAAAACTGCCAAAGAAGGAAAGAAATCAGAAAACGTCACAGCAATAAGAAATTCGTCTCGCAATACCAAACATCACGCTGAGCATGACGACAACGAAGAGAACAACACCAGCGATGAAGGAAACGATGAATACAACAAGGTAAATATGAATATTTTATTATTACCTTGGATACAAAATAAATGCATTTATTATGTTGTTAAACATTTTTTTCTAACACAATTGATTTTAATCATGCAGAACATATCTGGAAATTCAGAAGATAAAAAAAATAAAGGCAAGAAACAGGAAAAGGCAAGAAGGATTGCAAAAAAGGCAAAAATAAATTTTATGGCCAGAACAATCAACAAGACAGTTAGATGCTCACTTAAACAGCTATTCACCTGTGTTGAAATACTGAAGGAACGGCATATAAGAAGGCTTCGGGATGCAGGTTTGGGTCCCTTACTTGACAGCAAGATCAGGCAAAACATTAATATCCGACTTGCCTGCTTCCTTATGAATAAAATTGATCCAGCAACCATGACTCTGAATCTAGGAGTAGCAAACAAAGTAATTGAAATTACTTCTTATGCTATCCATCTGCTGTTTGGGCTACCAGACGGTTTAAACACAGCTCCTAGACCATCAGAAAGTGGCAACGACAAAACATTGCATGAGTTGAAGATTGAGCTTGGCTTTAGAAAAAATGAGGATATAAATACTGATGACCTTCGCAAGGTTCTGACGCTGTTGCTTAAAGATGAAGCGAACGATGATTTGGCTCTGAAAGTATTTGTGTTGATAATGTACATGAAATTCATATGCCCTGGAACAGTTGTCCGTGTGTCAAGGGAGGCAGCAATGGTAAAAAATCTGGACATATCAAAGTTGAAGGACATGGATTTGTGTCAGTTGCTAGTAGATGAGCTCAAGAGAGCAGTCATCCAGTACAGAAAATCAAAATCAAAATGGAATGCGCTGCCTGGCTGCATCATAGCACCAGTCCTGTTATATCTTGACTGTTGTATGAAACAAGACCTTTCAGATCTTGATAAAAGAACACCTCGTACACACTTCATGGATTATGAAAAACTAAGGAGTATTGCTGCAGCAGACTGTGCTAAAAAAGGCGGTGAAGACCCCAACACCTGGATATTTGGAAACTTACCTGTAAGAAAATTTCAATGACCCTTTTATCTTTTTATTCATTATTTCTCGTACTGCACAAGCTAATACAATGTTTTCATTTTATCATTCATACAGTGGAAAGCACCAAATGACATAGTTTACTACCAGAAAAGGAATCCACTGAAGAGGATGTATCCGCATCATGAAGACCAAATGATGTCAGCAAAGCGTACTTTCAGAGGCACAAGCATTCCAGCTGGTGGTTCCATTGAAGAAGAAAACACCAGTGTATTAGAAGAAACATTGGAACAGATTGACAACTTGCTGACTAGCGCATACGACCTGTCACACAAAGTACCAACTACATTTGACCGCCTCAAAACTGGAACAGCTGCTGAAAACCAAGCAACTACTGTCAAACAAATTTCTGACAACGAAGCTAAAGTTATAGAAAGTTTACAGAAGACAACATTTCATCTCAGACAAACTTTCGCATTGTTCAAGAAAGCACAGGATGAACGTTGCAAGAAAATTCAGCAAGATGAAAGGATAGCAAATAATGAGGTACGACAAAAGACATAATCACACTGGCAATTTTTTGTTGTATGTCTTCAAATTTAACAAATTGAGCTACATATGAATCATAATAAAATTTAAATACAAAAAAGCAGGTTGGCAACGAAGCTGCATCTCCAACTCAAGGAGGCACTGCAGAAAAAACAAGAAGTGAAGAATGAAGAATGAAGAATGAAGAATTGAAGTCTAGAAGTTGGAGATCTGATGTTGTGTGCTTTTGTGTAGCATGCTTGCTTTTGTTTAGTGATAAGGATTGAAACTTTCCATCTTGCAATGTGTTGCTGAAACTTCTTCTATTGTTTGGTCACGCTTGTGTTGGTAAATTATTGAAACTTGATGTTTATCAGCTCTATGATATATTGCTAAAACTTGGTGTACCTGTTTATTTGCTGAAACGTGCTTTACCTTTTGTACCCATATTATTGTACCTTTTGCTTACATATTGTACGCCAATGAAGAAACACCAGTATCAAGTGCAATTCCAACTCCAACACCAAGTTCCATCTCTCCCTCAACTCTGCACTCCACAATCCTTGATCATGTACCTCTGCTATACAACTCTCTTGGTGAAAACGCTGTACTCGTCTATTACTCACTCCTGTACTCCACAAGCCTTACACCTGCACCTATTGCAGCAAAAGTTTTTGATCCTCTTGGTGCGGACGCTGTACTCGTCTCTCCGTCACCTCTGTACTCCACAATACTTGCACATGTAACTCCGCCAGACAAAACACAAATTGCTGCAGAGAAACAAAAAGAAACACGGTCCGTACTTCTACTGGTACGGACGCTGTACTAGTCTCTCCGTCACCTCTGTACTCCACAATCCTTGCACATGTACCTCCGCCAGACAAAACAGAAATTGTTGTAGAGAAACAAAAAGAAACACGATTGCGTGTTCCCCTTGGTATGGACGCTGTACTCGTCTCTACGTCACATCTATACTCCAGAGAATGATCCAGATAAACAAAGAGAAACAAGGTTAAGTGCTCCTCTTAGTGAAGACACTGTACTCGTATTTCCGAGACCGCTGCACTCTATAAGACTTGCACTTGTACCTGCGCTGGAAAAAAGGAATTTTTTCTTATTCCCCTTCATACCCGCGCTGTTGTCTTTCTTATTCTTGTCTTTTCGACAACAATCCCATCCACACATCTGAAACTAATGAACCACAACATCCACATCATACTGGAACATTATAATATATGTAAAAGGCAGTGCACGACAAAGCCCCGCAGTAGGTCCCGTATGTCATAGATGCAGAATAGGATAAGTGTAAAAGAGAGTGGACGACAAGGACCCACGGTAGCTCCCGGATGTAATAGTGGCAGAATAGAATAAACATAAAAGAGAGTAGACGACAATGCCCCCAAGTAGGTCCCAAATGCATAGAGGCATAATAGAACAAATATAAAAGTGAATGGACAATAACACCCCGAAGTAGGTCAGAAATGTCATAGGGTAGAAACCACACCAAAACTACTCTTATTGGCTTCTAAAATCAACAGTTCCACACCAACCGCTTTGCAAGAATCCTCCTCCTTATCCAAAACAGGAAAAGAAAGCAACAACAGCAAGGGAGCATCGCCGGCATTTCCATCACAGCACACCAGCTGCAATTGGGAAAACTATCCCAGGTTTCGGATCCTTGGTATGTATATCTCCAAAACTTCTAGATCCGGTGAAAAATCCATGTTCCAAATAGATCAGTCGAATACCACAATAATGCAGAAAACAGATCTAGGGTCTAGTGGAAAACAGTCTCACTACGCTTTTTTTTACACCTCGTGAATCAAGCACCAACTTGAAGTTCCGCTCATGGATCTGGTAGCAACAAACATTACAAACATACATCGTATTCCAGGTCAACCAAAAAAAAAGCTAAAATATTCTAATACTCCACACTATGATGTTTAAATGACAAATAAGAAAAGATATAACTATAAATCACATGAATTACATCATCGCTTCGAACTAAATTAAAAGAGAAATAAACTATTTATATCCAAAATGTATTTGTTTGCATTCGTGAATAATCTGTAGTTCTTTGGTCTCCAAAATATATTGCAAGCATATGCAATTTGATGGTTACCTTCTTGTTCTAAACAGAAAATGCTTTCAAGACTGCAAGAGGCTGCACACAACAGGGCAAAGAAGTACGGATACTTGTGCAGAAGTTGTCCAATATGCGAGTCCGACCCTCACTACCAGGTTTTAAATAATCAAATTTAATGCTTTGTTCCACAAAAAATATTTTACTGATCAAGTACAATGAAAGTTGACCTAAATTCAATTTAAATATAATTTACAATGAATGAATTGATAATTGAAATGTCATCTCTAGGAAACACTGCTTGCAAAAATTCAGGAGACTGCGCAATCAAGAGCCGAGGAGTACGAATACTTGTGCAACAACTATCCAACATACATCGTCGACCCTCAAGACCAGGTTTTCAAATAATCATAATTTAATGCTTAGTTGCGTAGAAACCATATTATTTCATGCCGTGCAATGAAAGTTGATTTAAATTTATCTAAATCTTAATGCATCTAAACTATATGATCTACAAACAATGAATCATCATATTTAGGAAATTCAGGCAACAGGTAATCAGGGTACAACCAACACTGCCATTGAAAAGAGCCAAAGCAGTGATGAAAGTGACAACAGCACAGACAAAGGTGTTGACAGAGATATTGATGAAAGTTATGCAAAGTTTCTCTCAAATATGGGCAAAATAACTGTTAGAGGTACAGATACTAGCAACTAAAAAAGTAAATATTACAGTCAATATATAGTTTCTTAAAAATAATAACTCTTGATTGTAGGACCTGGACTGTATGGAGACGAAAATTTTGACGAATCATGCGTCTTTGGAAACCACGTGTAGATGAATTACAATCAAGTACTCGACCTAAAAAATGAAGTCATCACGGACCAGACACCAACTATTAAACATTATATTTGCACCATGACTAAATCATTTGTTACAAGAGGCATATGTAAGATGGTAAGTTTATCTCGACAATTATATTAAATACTTACTGTCTACATAACAAGAAAACTTCTAACGTAGTGTACCACAAAACTAATAATGGTTCGTTAATATCTTTTTAGGAATTTTCAGAAGAATTCACTACTGAACATATTTGGGGATTCATACAAGAACCTGTTAAAGTTGCTGTCAGCTGCACATCGAGTCACATTACAATGTATGCTACCATGAAGATGGATAAGAATGGGAAAACTATGATAAAGAAAGGTTTCCCAGATATAGTTCAAGAATTTTACCTGAAAGAAGGAGACATTTGCTCATTTACCTTCAAAGATGAAAGAGGATCTCCATTCTTACATGGCAGTGCCTGGCTCAAGCTTGTCATAACAAAGCTAAAAAGTGAGGCGTAAGTTAAAATAAGTACAATGTGTCAGTACTGAAACATTGTGAACTACGCAACGAATTACGTACAAGTATTTCTATTTGGTTATTAGTTAATTCTACTGTCATGTGTACATTACAATATTTTATAAGTAATATTTGAGACACTCATCGAATTTATTCACACTGTAATGTTAGTGCTAGTGTCATATGTCTGAAATTCTATTGTTTCGAACTGTACTCGACTCGTCATCACCGCTGTACTCGACAAGCCTTTGCACCTGTAACTACACTAGAGAAAAAGGAAAGAGACACAGTCTTGTACTCCTCTTCCTACCTAAGTTGTACTCGACTCTCCGTCACTGCTGTACTCGACACGCTTTTACACCTAACCTGCGATAGAGAAAACGGAAATAATGTACTCCTCTTGGTGCGAAACATGTACTTGGTTCGCCATCACCGATGTACTTGACACGCATATGAACCTGTACCTGCGATAAAGAAACACAGACTTGTACTCATTTTGATGCGAAACCTGTACTCGATTAGCCGTCATCGCCGTACTCAACACCCTTTCGAACATGTACCTGCGCTAGAGGAAACGGAAATCTCTCCAGATAAATCGAAAGAGAAACACAGTACCGTACTCCTCTTCATACCTAATCTGTACTCGTCCCTACGTCCTGGATGTACCTCACAACCCTTCGAACATATACCTACGTTAGAGAAAACGGAAATCTTTCAAGAGAAGCAAACAGAGAAACGACCTCGTACTCCTCTTGGTTCCGACGATGTACTCGTCTCCACGTCGCGGATGTACTTCACGAGCATTTCACCTGTACCTGCGCTAGAGGAAAAGGAAACCTCTCCAGATAAATCGAAAGAGAAACACAGTACCGTACTCCTCTTCATACCTAATCTGTACTCGTCCCTACGTCCTGAATGTACCTCACAGCCCTTCGAACATGTACCTACGCTAGAGAAAACGAAAATCTTTCCAGAGAAACAAACAGAGAAACGACCTCGTACTCCTCTTGGTTCCGACGATGTACTCGTCTCCACATCGCGGATGTACTTCACGAGCATTTCACCTGTACCTGCGCTAGAGGAAACGGAAATCTCTCCAGATAAATCGAAAGAGAAACACAGTACCGTACTCCTCTTCATACCTAATCAGTACTCGTCCCTACGTCCTGGATGTACCTCACAGCCCTTCGAACATATACCTACGCTAGAAAAAATCAAACGGAAATCTTTCAAGAGAAACAAACAGAGAAACGACCTCGTACTCCTCTTGGTTCTGACGATGTACTTGTCTCCACGTCGCGGATGTACTTCACGAGCATTTCACCTGTACCTGCGCTAGAGGAAAAGGAAATCTCTCCAGATAAATCGAAAGACAAACACAGTACCGTACTCCTCTTCATACCTAATCTGTACTCGTCCCTACGTCCTGGATGTACCTCACAGCCCTTCGAACATGTACCTACGCTAGAGAAAATGGAAATCTTTCCAGAGAAACAAACAGAGAAACGACCTCATACTCCTCTTGGTTCCGACGATGTACTCGTCTCCACGTCGCGGATGTACTTCACGAGCATTTCACCTGTACCTGCGCTAGAGGAAAAGGAAATCTCTCCAGATAAATCGAAAGAGAAACACAGTACCGTACTCCTCTTCATACCTAATCTGTACTCGTCCCTACGTCCTGGATGTACCTCACAGCCCTTCGAACATGTACCTACGCTAGAAAATGGAAATCTTTCCAGAGAAACAAAGAAAACGACCTCGTACTCCTCTTGGTTCCGACGATGTACTCGTCTCCACGTCGCGGATGTACTTCACGAGCATTTCACATGTACTGCGCTAGAGGAAACGGAAATCTCTCCAGATAAATCGAAAGAGAAACACAGTACCGTACTCCTCTTCATACGTAATCAGTACTCGTCCCTACGTCCTGGATGTACCTCACAGCCCTTCGAACATATACCTACGCTAGAGAAAATCAAACGGAAATCTTTCAAGAGAAACAAACAGAGAAACGACCTCGTACTCCTCTTGGTTCCGACGATGTACTCGTCTCCACGTCGCGGATGTACTTCACGAGCATTTCACCTGTACCTGCGCTAGAGGAAACGGAAATCTCTCCAGATAAATCGAAAGAGAAACACAGTACCGTACTCCTCTTCATACCTAATCTGTACTCGTCCCTTCCTGGATGTACGGAAAGCCTTCGAACATACGCTAGAGAAAATCAAACGGAAATATTTCAAGAGAAACAAACAGAGAAACGACCTCGTACTCCTCTTGGTTCCGACGATGTACTCGTCTCCACGTCGCGGATGTACTTCACGAGCATTTCACCTGTACCTGCGCTAGAGGAAAAGGAAATCTCTCCAGATAAATCGAAAGACAAACACAGTACCGTACTCCTCTTCATACCTAATATGTACTCGTCCCTACGTCCTGGATGTACCTCACAGCCCTTCGAACATGTACCTACGCTAGAGAAAACGGAAATCTTTCAAGAGAAACAAACAGAGAAACGACCTCGTACTCCTCTTGGTTCCGACGATGTACTCGTCTGCACGTCGCGGACGTACTTCACGAGCCTTTCAACTGTACCTGCGTTAGATGAAACGGAAATGTCTCCAGACAAATCGAAAGAGAAACACAGTACCGTACTCCTCTTCATACCTAATCTGTACTCGTCCCTACGTCCCGGATGTACCTCACAGCCCTTCGAACATGTACCTACGCTAGAGAAAATCAAACGGAAATCTTTCCAGAGAAACAAACAAAGAAACGACCTCGTACACCTCTTGGTTCCGACGATATACTCGTCTCCACGTCGCGGATGTACTTCACAAGCCTTTCACCTGTACCGTTACGAAGCGAAATCTCTCCAGACAATAAAAGAGAAGATCAAACTGAAATATTTCCAGAGAATAACAGACCTGTACTCGACTAGCCGTCATCGCCGTACTCGACACCCCTTCGAACATGTACCTGCGCTAGAGAAAACGGAATTCTTCCTTCCTACCTAGGCTGTACTCGTCTCTACGTCGCGGATGTACTTCAAAAGCCTTGCATCTGTACCTGCGATAGAGAAAACGGAAATATTTCCAGAGATTAAAAGAGAAAACGGAAATATTTCCAGACAATTAAAGAGAAAACGGAATTTTTTTCCAGAAATAAAGAGAAAATCAAACGGAAATCTTTCCAGAGAAACAAACAGAGAAACGACCTCGTACTCCTCTTGGTTCCGACGATGTACTCGTCTCCACGTCGCGGATGTACTCACGAGCCTTTCACCTGTACCTGCGCTAGAGAAAACGGAAATCTCTCCAGATAAATCGAAAGAGAAACACAGTACCGTACTCCTCTTCATACCTAATCTGTACTCGTCCCTACGTCATGGATGTACTTCACAACCCTTCGAACATGTACCTGCGCTAGAGAAAACGGAAATCTTTCCAGAGAAACAAACAGAGAAACAAACAAGTACTCCTCTTGGTTCCGACGATGTACTCGTCTCCACGTCGCGGATGAACTTCACGAGCCTTTCACCTGTACCTGCGCTAGAGGAAACGGAAATCTCTCCAGATAAATCGAAAGAGAAACACAGTACCGTACTCCTCTTCATACCTAATCTGTACTCGTCCCTACGTCCTGGATGTACTTCACAACCCTTCGAACATGTACTGCGCTAGAGAAAACGGAAATCTTTCCAGAGAAACAAACAGAGAAACAAACAAGTACTCCTCTTGATTCCGACGATGTACTCGTCTCCACGTCGCGGATGTACTTCACAAGCCTTTCACCTGTACCTGCGCTAGACGAAACGGAAATCTTTCCAGATAAATCAAAAGAGAAAACGGAAATATTTCCAGAGATTAAAAGAGAAAATCAAACAGAAATCTTTCCAAAGGATAAAAATACAAAAATAGAAAAAAAGAACAAAAGATTGATGCGCCGAAGGCGACAACCGAGCCGTAGCAATCGCTTCGACATATGGGGGTAACGACAAACGGGGACAACGACATATGTCATCCATTCATTATGTTTATAAATGTTTGATGCGCCGAAATAAGCCGAGCCGTAGCAAATCGCTTCGACATATGGGGTAACGACAAACGGGGACAACGACATATGTCATCCATTCATTATGTTTATAAATGTTTGATGCGCCGAAGGCGCCTTGATACGAGGCGAAGCCGTAGCAATCGCTTCGACATATGTCTTCTTGTAGGTGTCTTCTTCTAGCACTCTGTTGGAATTAAAAAAAAAGTAAGTTGAAAGTGCTACCTCCCTCCCATTAATTCCCCAGAAAACTCACAGCCCGGAAATACAAAGGGAAAAAGCCAAAAAGGAAGTCCCGTCCAATTTTTTTAAAACTAACAGCGCGCGTAAAGGAAAAAAGACGCGTAACGGGTCCGCATAGTGTTAACGGGTCTACGGGAGCGTAAAGGGAAAAAACCAGGTTCGCGTCTTTTTCTGGGGACACGGTCCGCGCGCGACACGTGTAGACGCGAGAGCGCGCGCGCGGGCAGCAAGCAAGTTGTGCATTGGCTAACGTCAGATTGGTGCCGTTCCGCATGATACGCGCGGGTCCAAAGCCTAGGCACTGCCAATTCGCTAGGCGGACGCTACGCGTCGGTCGCCGGATGGGACGGCCGAAAATCGGTCGTTCTCCGCGCCGTACGATCAAGATCCGACGTCTGAAATTTACCGCGGTGCGAGATTTACATTTTGCCCCCTGTTTTTCTGAAACTTAACCCGCGGTCCTTATACTAAGTATTACAACAAAATATCTCACTTCGCTTACAAAAAATATGTACTATTACAACAAAAAAATTACAAAAAATATAAACAAAATAGTATTATAAAAAAATAGTTAAACAACAATTGTTTTGCTATAGGTTGGTTTACAACAAAAATTGACAACAATTACAATAAAAAATCAAATGCTATAACAACAAAAAACATGTGTTCGTGGCTGTGAAAATTTGATTGAAAATAACACATTTTATATATATCAAATTACAACAAAAACACCAGCTATTTTTACCAAAAATTATTAGCGATTACAACAAAATAATTTATAGCAAATGTCCAGGTGAACATTACAACATCTCTGACATGCTTTCTCTATAACTTTTATATGCATTTGTTACAAAACTAACGAACATATACAACATCTCTACGAAAAAAGTGTCCATGACTAAAACAATTACACCAAAAATCACAAATAATTACAATAAAAAAGTCATCCGTTTACAACGTATCAAGAAACACACATTTTCGTAACATATCACTTAGAAAAATCTTACAAAATATGTCGTGTGAGTTTACAACAATTTTTTTATCTAATTGTTACAAATCTGGAAACAATACTGTACATTTCTTTAAAAAAAGCAACACTCCAGTTTGGACTGAAAACCAGGCCCATAAAGGGCCGCGGAGCGAGGGACGACGACCGATCGCTGGCGAGCGATCGGTCGCCGGATCTGAAGCGTTTTCCAATTCGCTATCGTCGCTGCCGAACAGACACTTCGCGTGAGGCACACACGGCTGAAGCCTGAACATGTGTGCAGGCAACACGGACACTGCATTCGCCTATGTTTGTAGGTAAAGTCTTTCAGATCTTACCTGGCCATATCGATTTCAGAATGCCGACCTTTCATGGTTGTCACGGGGAGCATGGTCCTCGCAAAACTTTCATTGGATGCTACGTGTTCGAAAATGATCACCGGAGACAACTCTTGAATCTCTACCGTGTACAAGTCAAAACGGATCCACCTCTTCGTCTACAGTAGAGAGGGGGCGATTTGTGAGCGAACCCGGTCGATCCACCTCGTCCGCCAAGGATCCGGGGGTTCCTCCTCCGTCAGCTGCTCCGGCAGCGGGAGGTTGGAGGAAGCCCGGATCTCGGCATGTACAGGATCTAGTAGGGTACCTGCCGGCGGCGTTGTGGAGGCGGTGGCGCGGTCGGTGTGGAGTTTGGTGGCGGTGCTCGTCCCCTTCGGCGGTGGTGCTCCGCGAAGCTCCGGGCCAGAGTGCTCGCCTTCCCCGTGCTCGTGGATCGTCGGAACCACCGTGCGCGTCTATCCCTCGCCGGATCTGCATAGGCGGCGGATCCAGGTGTCGAAGTTGGAGAAGAAGATGGTGGGCCGAAGCTTCGCGACGACGCTGGCGTTCCAGGGTGCAGGATCTTCGGATCCATTGACCGGCGACTTCCCGGCTGCAGAGGGGCCGACTCCGTACAATGCGTGAAGAGGAGCAGCGGCAGCGGCGCGCCACCGGCTGATTCTGATCGTCGGCGTGGTCGGGATCCAGAGGGACCTATGTGTAATTTTTTATTTTTTCTTGATCTTTCTGTAAGATCGGAGCTTTAATACATCTTCTTTTTCTCACAAAAAAAAGAATCTCTACCGTGTAATATTGTGGTACTGATTGCAAAAGAGAAACTACTGTGGAACTATAGGCCTCTTTGAGGAACACTTTTGCAAACCACCTGGTGAGAAGAGGAGGCCCGCCAACAAAGGCCAGATTAGGTTCTGGGCTAGCTCATGCCAGGCAGCTGAGCCCAACCCGTTAGCTTGGTAGCTGCGCTGACAGCACAAGATTGTGCAACGACGGTGAGCAACGATCAAAGGAAGGCGAAACCGCCGTGCCACTCTCAGGACCCGTTTGTTCCCAGCCACACTTTGCCAAGCCAAAGTTTGGCAATTTGGTATGTGTTTGGTTCTTGCCACACTTTAGAGCTGCCACATTTCACTATTTATATGGCTCACTTGTCATAGAGTGAATTTTTTGCCAACTTTTACCACACTTTGTGGATTCTAAAATCCTAGCCACACTTTTGTAGCTGCCACACTTGCCAAAGTTAGACTTGGCAAAGTGTGGCTGGGAACCAAACAGGCCCTCAGCCCGGTGGTCCGTCGGCCGCGCCGACATCTGGTTCTAGCTCCTCAAGGCCGGCCGCCAGATTCCTCAGGTGTATCATCGGTACGTTGCTATATGCCGGTTGCCGGACGAGCCGCGCAGTCCCCACTCCTCGACAAGCGGCTTTCTCGCGTCGGCGTCGCTCCCTGGCCGATCAACACCGAGGTACCGTGACCATCTAGCGGGCAACGTACGCACGTTGTGCTTCTCCCATGTCGTGCTCACGTTTGCTGTCAGCATGCTTCTTGACCCCTTGTGACTTGTGAGCCTCCCGTTGGAGTTGAACGGTACGTTTTTGGCCTGGCCTCCAGCCCACCCTTCTATTCATCGGATCGTGCTCCGCTTCACTAGCCGCCGTCGTTTCCTTCTTAAACGAGTACGTATCTCCGTCCGCTAGCAAGCTAGTCTGCTAACCTTGTGCGTCGTGCAACAAACCAGCCAACAGCCGAGGCACGAGGGGATCCAAAGGCCAAAGCGAGGCTGAGAGTTTCAGACAAGTTAATCATCTTGAGCTGGCTGGCTGGCCGGCTCGTTAATTTCTTCGTCTCAAACCTCTCTTCCTGTTGTTGAATTTTTCTCTGGATTAGCGACGAGTTGTACTAATCGATCCGGCGATGATCCCCGAGCGATCTATGGTACTGGAGCTTCGTGCAAGGTCTGCGCGCTGGAAGCGTCCAAATTAAGTTGGCGGAAGACAAGGAAGGCCTGAGGCCGCCCCTCGAGACGATGCATAAGAAAAGCTGGCGGTAGTGTTACCTGTGACCTGTGTCAGATATGTAGCTACAGGGTGGTCGGGGTCGTCTCACCAGTCACGACTACCCGACGCACTTGGAAAACAGTAAGGACCAGTTAAGAACACCAAAAGAATTCTGAAGAACTCTTATCACTACCCAACAAAAGACTTGAGTTGCGGAGCACTCCTAGTTAGCTCAATGTTTTCAACCGAGTTAGAATTCCCAATCACGTTCACTAACTGCATACCCAAAGAGATTGATGGTCGGCGCAGGGCTTCCGCGCCAGCCATTGATGGCAAGGCGTGTGCCCTAGCTTTTTAAGCCGAAAGGTTTCTCCCACACCCACGTCATCGCCATCTTCCCCTCCTCCACAGACCTCCACCGAGATCCGCCATGAGCAAGTCTTGGCCCTTTCGCAAGATCAAGAACTACCACGAAGCCAGCTCGTCGCGCGCAAGCCACAAGGAGGTTGGCTGCTAATCAACTACGAATGCTGAGTTCTACTACTAAGGCCGCCCCTTGTCGTGGCCAGACGTAAACCTCCCCAAAAGTTGGCTGCTGAACACTCACTGGATGCCCGTGCCGCCTGTGCCACATGATGGATGTGAGCGGAGTGATGGGATTTGCCGCCGCCGGTTCATCATGCCTCTCGATCTGCGGGCTTTCGAACTGGGACACATTTGGCCCGTGGGAGTTCGACCCATGACGCATAGCGGGTTACCTAGGCGATGTGGCCTACCTCAACTGTGATTTAGGTCATGGCCTCTTCGATGACGATGATGACCACCTTGCGCCCGCTAGTTCCTCCCAGACCCGTGTTGGTGGCGCCGCCGCCAACTCCTCCAGCGATAGCGCCAGCAATTGGTCCTCCTTCGGCGCCAGCAATTGGTCCAGCATTGGCCATAGGAACAGATAGTTTTCATCAAGCTCGCCGATGATGACTAGGCGGCGATGATGAGAAACCTACTTAGCTATGGGTTTATCTGTTTTATTTATGTTTTTCCCGTTTTTCTCCCTACGGAAATTAAAATTTCAATACATAAAATTATCGAAAAAAACATTTTTGTTGGGTCCCGACACAAATGGACAAGTGCTTAGGTTTACCTATTTTGTGTCCCGGCCCGACTCAAACGGACTAAAATGGAAACTTTTGGTGTCCATTTCGGGTGGGTACGCTAGAGATGGTCCTGGCAGATACTGCAAATAGGCTTGATATGAATTTTTTTTCTAGTTTTGGCCAAAGACCATATATACCTTAGCGGACACCACATTGTGGCCCGGCGCATAAAATATTTTTGCTCTAGGTAATATTTTTGCTCTTGATATGACATATTTTTGTAAATTAAGTTGCATTGATCTAGTATTGCGAAATCTTACACCAATCTCATTTTCGGTTAACGTTTTGTGAAACTGGCCCAAAAAACAAGTGTAATACCGGCTAGATAGCATGTACCTTGGTGGGTAACACCGGTTTGATGCCTAGATAAATTAAATTAAGAACAGGCCATACATCCCAACCTTGGCGTGATCTTGCTACTCCAGGCGCCGGTGCAACTCCACATTAACATATCCTGTTTTCGCCCGCTGGCGCGCTACAGTCAGGGCGTAAAATGAGGAACGATGAGGGGACACGGATAGTTTACTAGGACCGACGAAGATCTCTGCATTGCACGAGGCGGTAGCTCCACACAACAATGGTTGCTTGTCTCAAACACTCGATCGTCTCATCAGATCAACTAAGCTGGCGTCCGATGTGTCTGCGTCCAGGGATCCAAAGCCGCTTGCTAGAAGAGAGAGCTCCGTTGGAACGTTTGGTGTCGTCGGGGCGCTAAATAAAAACGAAACTCCACACTTGTTAATTTTATTATTATGAGGCTGCTAGATATAAGTAGTGGGCCAACACTTGAAACAATTGAGAACTGGGCCGCGGGAAGCCGGGCGCGCGTGCGAGCCGATGCGGCGGCGGTGGGCTCCCGCCGTCGTCGCGCGCGCCATCCTGGCTCTGTCGAACACAAACGCATCAATTTGTCTTCAAAAAAAAAAAAAACGGATCATCATCCTTGGTTCCTCGCCGGCGGAGCCAGATTAGCGGTCGTGTTCGGGGACAAAGCTTCCCAGCGTTTCCGGACCAAATCATGGGCACCGCATCATGGCTACACCACCGCACCGCATACATCCTCCCGCTATTTCTGTAGCTTTATTCGCCTCCGTCCTCCACCATATCATCCTCATGGACCTCATCAAGGTGACGACGACGACCAAGTACTACGTGCAGGCTGTTGCTCCGCACGCAAGAACTCAAGAAGCATGAATCGGCAGTTCACCAACACATGTACCACCACATGACGAGCCTGCAGGTTCCTACCACATGTACGAGCACCATCTGTGTAAGCTGCCAACTATAAGCAGTGTTTACGCGAACGCTTGCCGCTCACGTACGTTTGGTTTATGCCCTTTAATTAGGTGCCGCATCATCAGAGCTGCTAACTAATATGATGGCGCCCCGTAGCTAGGGTGTTAGACGTGCTGCACGTCTTTTGGGGTTTCCCTAATAACAAAAAAAGGATGCTCGGAAATGATGATAGGCCTGAGCATGAGCGAGGTGAAAGCTTTCTAATTAAACTACACATTATTTCGAGAATACACCCTCGCTAGAACTCAAGACACACGACTACGAAGGTTTTCATCTTGTACTGTCATCAAGCGAGGGGCAGGGACGGAGCCAGGAATTGAATACGAGGGGGGCCAAATGAATAACATTTTTTCTTGGAGGGGGCCATATGGGTGAATCTGGACCTTTTTCTGCATTTTTTTACATAATACAAGGGGGTTTCAGATATTTTTCCATCATTAGGGGGGGCCATGGCCCTGGCCAGCACCCCCCTGGCTCCGTCCCTGGCGAGGGGCAGGGGCGGGGCACAGAGCCCCAGAACCGTGTCACGTCCGAAGATGGAGACTACTGCACACTCAAAAGCGCCTAGAGGAAGTGAGAAAGTGGACGGAAGAACCCAACTAGTCTAGAGGAATTCGTCGACCAAGAAGCGCAAACCAGAGTGTACATTACGTACCGGAGGCAAATGCTTCGAGCAGCTGCCAACGCCGACACCATCCGTGGTTACGAGTACTCCACGAGCAACCAAGGGGACGTTTTCAAGAGCGGAGCAACACTGTGTGCGCCGTCTCCCGATCCGACCAGCCAGACCTAGGGTTTTCCCCGGTGCTCAAGGTGAGAAAGAACAATCTGAGCCGTGACGACGCCTACAGGGAGGGAGACGGCACCCGCGGGCTTCGCCGTCGTCCGCGAAAAGCAGTAATTTCTCCTTGTCTGATCGTGGAGCCCAATATCCATCTAAATAGCGCAGATAGGCACAACATATGGCCGAACGACCGTAGACAAGCAAGCTAGAGACGTCGTCGACGCAGGGGAAGGCACTGACTGCTGCCCACCAAGGTCACCCTCGGACGAGACTATATGGTGGGATCCAACTCGCCGCCGCTTGGCCAGCCGCCATCACCGCCATAGTGCCCAGCAGTCTGCACCGGCAGCCACCACCGCGCCTCCCTGATGCCACCACCCCGCGAGGGAGAGGGCTCCAACGTCGTGGTTGTCGGCCCGACGCTTTGCCCATCGAGGACCCTGAAGGTGGCAGGGAGAGGAGGGAGCAGGATAGGGAGGCGCACACACAACTGTCAAGTCGCGCCCCGAGTCACCTAGGTCAGGCGACACGGGTGGTGAGAGCTCATTTCTATCTTGAGATGTGGCTGTCACCTAAACTACACTCTTTAAACGGTGCACATTTAACACTAATAAATACCAGAACATGAACAAAGAGACGTTATCGTGCTTTGTCGGGATGCAGAAGGAAGATGATGATGAATCTTCAAGGACTTACGTTATTTCTTTTGGTTGTAAAAATGTTTTTGTGTGGGCTGGTTTCGAATAATATATTGTGTCTTTTCGCAAAAGAATAACACTAGAGAGGGAATAGCAACAGCAGCCAGGCCCCGCCCGTATCTACAGCATAGAGTATACAGTAGTGCAATACAGAGCGTGCGCCCTACCCCACCCACTTACATATATGCAAACCGAATCCGCCGTAGTCTCACACGCATTCTTCAGTATTCTTCACTTCATGTTTCCTGTGTTGCCGCTGGCTAGTGGGCTTCACTTCCCGAACAGGGGAGTGACCCATACGGGGTGCATGCCAAAGGTAAATCGGCATTCCCCTGATTCCCGACATCACCTGTACTTCTATCACCGCTAATAATATCACCAAAAACTTTAGGAATTCAAAGCTGCCTGTACTGCCTCGGTTGTCTTCTGTTCCCACTGTCTTGTGGGCTGCTGCTACAATCAGGCCCACATATAAGGCAGTGTTATTATTAAATAATATCTCTTATAGGTACGTGTACGACCCATCTGTAGCAGAATTCACAAAAAAAAGTATAGCAGAATTCCTTTGCCCCCGATCTAATATTGAAGGGGATTTCACCACCAAGGAATTTTAGATACCATTTTCGCTGAATTAGTCCGTTTGGGGTGGCTTGCGGAGTTGTGGATAGGAAAATAGAACTAGGTCCGTATGTGGTTGGTAGGGTCTCCAACGGCATCAAATCACAAAAAAAATGTAGCGCAAAATAAAATTAACTTAATTTACATATTTTTGAACACCAAAAGTCCATTTAACTGGAAAATAAAGATCCTGATAACTTCTAGTCCTCTTTTTTCGAGAGTATGCCGAAAACGTACCATATCTCTATAGAAAGCAGAATTTTGAATACAAGAAGACTACAACTCGCTGCAAACAACGAGCATAGTACGAACTCACTCCACAACACACCGGCTAGTCCGAAAACAACCACCACCAAAACTACAACTGCGACACAAAAAGCCTATCCAAAACAGAACATCAAAGCCACGTCTCGAACCACTCCGGTAACCTCCAAAGGTCAACAACTCCAACTGAACTCTCCTTGTCAACACACCACCAAAGTAGAAGATGGCAGGACTTGGTCGGTCCTGAGAAAGGCATCGTCTTGGATTCTCCGGTGATGTCGTACATAGTGACCCGGACGATCAAGCTTGGACATCAACAAACACCGAAGGGGCGCAACAAGAAACAGCGGTCCATGTCTCCAAAACGCAATGCTCCCAACAGAGGGACGACATCGAGATGCCGCCAATTCGCCGATTCACTCTGAACCTAAGCTTTCGCCCGAAGACACCAACCGATCAAAGCGGAAGCAGGGAAGTGCCGGCATACTCGACGACGCCTCCAATGAGAGGAACGTCGCCCACAGGCGCCATCACCTTCGGCACCGACAGAAGTCGGGCTAGACTTTCGTCCGTGTTGCCGCACACCGCCCACGCATCCCGCCTGATTGGGCCAGCCGAACTTGTCGTCCACACCGCCGTCGTCGCAGTTTTCGTCCTCGCCGCCATAGCCTGGTAGACCACTGGCTTCCAGCACAGCGAAGAAGCGCACAACTCCACCTCCAACCTCCAGCTCGATGACGAACCGCAGCAGCCCACCACCAGCACGTCGGGCCGCTCGCGCATGGCTGTCAGGCCAGTCTTGGCTGACTGCCATACCAGCCCTGGAAACCTAGATCTGGCCCAAGAAGGCCCAGATCGGGCCCCCGCGCCTCCGCTCCACCCTCGTCGCTGGCGCCACTGGGTGGGCGCCCCCGCTCGTCTTCAACCCTCAGGCGGCTGGGCGCAGGCCTCTGGCCACGCTCCACTCCGCCACCGCCTGCAGGGCCTTGGACCCACGTCCCGCACCTGACCCCATCCCGCGCCGGCCTCCGCACTTCGCCTCCACTTCAACAACCTCCGTCGCCCCCTCCTCTCCTCCGCGCTTCCTCGCTGATGGCCGGCGAGCCACTCCTCTCCTCTGCGCGCCACTGCAAGCGAGCCTCCACGCCGCCATGGAGACGTCCCCTCCGTGCGAAGGGAGCCCGTCGGGGCGCGCCGAACTTCACCACCACCTTCGATGGCCGGGTTGGGCCTCCACCGCCAGCGGCGGCCGAGAAGATGGGATTTTGGGGGGTCGGTAGGCTAGGGTTTCGTGGGTCTCCGGAGCCGCCCGGGCGAGCGGTCTGTGAGCGTTTTTTATAGCTTCTAGTCCTCAACAACGAGGTGGATGAAGACGTGCAGCGGAGGCCACACATTGGCCGCTGGAGGACGGGGGCCGGTGGCGGCACCGCCACGGCCTGCTGCGAGAGCTTGATGGCCTCCTCAAGGACAATCCACTTGGCGCACTCCTCCTGCTTGGAGATTGCAAAGATCCACGAGACAACCTCGTCCTCCATGAGCTCCACCTACTCCATCGGCTCGTAGTCGAGGTCGTCGTCCTCTGATGGGTCCTCATGATAGGCCTCTTGGGTGACTTCGAAACACATGGGAGCGGCACCATGTACACCGTGTTGAAGCTACGATGCTGCCCCGAGTCAGGGTGGCCAGGCCGCGACGTGGGGTACACATACCCAAGCAACTCCTTCTCCTCCGGTGCGGCGTCCTCCTCCTTCACCGACCTCTAGGGGGGCATCTAGAGCGGCTGCGCCAGCTGCACATATGGTTCCTGCTCCTCGTAGTCGACGTCATCGTCGAGGCCCTCAAGCCGCACCTCAATGTTGTGTCGGGCTCGGCCTCGAACAAGTGTCCCACAACGGGAAATCCGCCGCGTATGGCGGCAGCCGGGTCCCGCCGCATATCCGGGTTCAGGAAGGCCTAGTGCCGCAAGATCGTTCGGTGGCACGCAGGGCCGCATTTGGGGATGGCATCGACGGGCACCCTCGAGGGGTTCAAATGCCACCAGTGAGGGAGGTGGACATCTGGCCACGTGAGTGGCGTGCTAGCCTCGGCAAACTAGTGCGTCGTTTCCACCTGCACTTAGACTAGCTGCTCCGAGCGCGGCACTGGAGGTGGCCACATCGCCCTTAGCGCGGGCGCGCGATAAAAACGGCGGTCGCCATTGCCCCGCGTGTTGGAGATATGCCCGAGAGGCAATAGTAAATTAGTTATTGTTATATCTTAGTGTTCATGATAAATGTTTATACCCCATGCTATAATTGTATTAACTGGAAATATTAATACATGTGTGTTGTGTAAACAACCAGAGTCCCTAGTAAGCCTCCCGTTTAACTAGCTTGTTGGTTAATAGATGGTCATGGTTTCCTGATCATGAACATTGGATGTTGTTAATAACAAGGTTATGTCATTGGGTGAATGATATAATGGACATACACCCAAATAAGCGTAGCATGAGATCAAGTCATCAAGTTAACCATGCTATAAGCTTTCAGATACATAGTAACCTAGTCCTTTGACCATGAGATCGTGTAAATCAATTATACCGGAAGGGTACTTTGATTACATCAAACGCCATTGCGTAAATGGGTGGTTATAAAGATGGGATTAAGTATTCAGAAAGTATGAGTTGAGGCATATGGATCAAGAGTGGGATTTGTCCATCCCGATAACGGATATATACTCTGGGCCCTCTCGGTGGAATGACATCTAATTAGCTTGCAAGCATGTGACAAGATCACAAGAGATGACATACCACGGTAACGAGTAAAGAGTACTTGTCGGTAACGAGGTTGAACTAGGTATGGAGATACCGATGATCGAACCTCGGACAAGTAAAGTATCGCGTGACAAAGGGAATCGATATCGTATGTTAATGGTTCAATCGATCACTAAGTTATCTCTGAATGTGTTGGAGCCATTATAAATCTCTAGGTCCCGCTATTGGTTATTGATCGGAGAGGAGTCTCGATCATCTCTGCATAGTTCACGAACCGTAGGGTGACGCGCTTAAGGTTCAATGTCGTATAGTAGATTCGAAATATGAGATGAAGACCGAATGTTGTTCGGAGTCTCGGATGGGATCCAAGACATCACGAGGAGGTCCGGAATAGTTCGGAGAATAAGATTCGTATATGGGAAGTCATTTTCAGGGTTACCGGAAAATTTTAGGATTTTTCGGTATTGTACCAAAGGTTCTAGAAGGTTCCGAAGGGTACCATAGTGGGACCCACCTATCCCGGACGACCAACATGGACCGGAGGGGGTCACATAGGCCCACATGGGCCAGGCACACCAGCCCCCAAGGCCCATGCGGCTGGATCAAGTGGATAAGATCAAATCCCTTGAAAATAGGGACTTAACTTGGGGGAAGTTGCCCCCTTGTTTTGGCCGACCCAAGGGCTTGGAGGAGGGGCCAAGGCAGCCCCACGCCTATATAAGAGGGAGGAGGGCTGGGGCGCAGTACATCACCCCAAGCCCTAGCCGCCCCTCTCTCCCTCCTCCTTCTTCTGAGGCTTGGCGAAGCCCTGCAGAATTTCTCCTCCACCTCCACCACCAGGCCATCGTGCTGCTAGGATTCCGTGGAGATCTACCACACCTCCGCTGCCCGCTGGAACGGGGAGAGGACGGGCTTCATCGACACCGTACGCACGACCGAGTACGGAAGTGCTGCCGGATTGCAACACTGGATGATCGACTATATCAACAACGAGATCTAATCTCGTAGGCTTTGGAATCTTCGAGGGTTAGTCTCACATACATCTCGTTGCTTCGATCTTGCTAGATTAGATCTTGGCTTGTCCATAGATTAGATCTTGGATTTATTCGTCTTTTCGGTAGAATTTTTTTGTTTTCCATGCAACGAACCCATCACCGCAAACTAGAGGCCTAGTGGTCATTGCGGCCTAACTTAAACCGCTTGCATCCCTTTGCCATGGTAGTGATTTCGTGGTCTAGCTAGGGTTTTGAAGTGGAAGCTTCCGGTGAAGTGTGGACTGGGGTTTGGGGAACATATGGGGCCTGAGAAGACAATTGGTCTCCATTTAAGAAGACCGCGCGTGCGGACGGACAACGTGGGCACGTGTCTCCTCGACTCCCCAGGGAGGAGGCATGCAGACGTGTGTGTTGTCAGCGGCAATCTCAAAGCCAGCCATAATTTGGGGTGGTGATGCGGGCCAAACGGATAAAATCAACCGCACGGTTCGTTTACGGTTTGACGTTGGGACTTCTGATTAGGCCATGTGGACACCGATGGACACAAGCGATCCGTATGCGGTGGCCTCATTGGGATAGCCTAATATTTTCTAAATACTATTAAAACCCGACAGTTTGTGGAGGTATATTTTTCTATCTGACGCCTCTACCGCCTTAGATGGCTTGAACTATGAATATAAACTTATATCGATTCAATTATTATCTACAACAAGCACATCGTGATGGGATATGCTCGACAACAAAACACTAATGATTTAACATCTGACTCTGTGAAATAAAATGAAGTAATAGAAAACAATCTAACCATATAAATTATTTTTCTAAACGATATGTGTATACAGCTCGACTTCAAGATGTGAGTATACACCAACGAAAGAAAGCTCCATCTCGGTAGCTAAATTATCTTGTGCTCATTAGCGTAGGTGTGAAGTCGTGCATCTCAAGCCGTGCATCTCTATATTACTTTCATACACATGGAAAACTATTATGACCGTGCATGTCCTCCTCCTAACAAAAAGTTAAGCATGCATAAGGATTTTTGTACAATTTTATCCATCATTCATTACTATATTTTAAACAATAAATATCGAAACCTCTTTCAAGCTTGCTCAGATGATCATATTGATTCCTTATGACTCCTTACTCATATCTTCAATGTGTTACCCCTCACACAGTTTGTATACAAAACCTCAGATGACAAGAGGAAATTTCCACTTGCTCCATTTTTATTAGACGTGTTCAGCTGTTAACATATATGTTGCATTAGTTTAGCACTAAAGCTTCATGGTGATGGCTAACATGTTTAAATCACATGTATGCACCGATCTGTAGTCCAACAACTTGTCCATAGATTAGATCTTGGATTTATTCGTCTTTTCGGTAGAAATTTTTTGTTTTCCATGCAACGAACCCATCACCGCAAACTAGAGGCCTAGTGGTCATTGCGGCCTAACTTAAACCGCTTGCATCCCTTTGCCATGGTAGTGATTTCGTGGTCTAGCTAGGGTTTTGAAGTGGAAGCTTCCGGTGAAGTGTGGACTGGGGTTTGGGGAACATATGGGGCCTGAGAAGACAATTGGTCTCCATTTAAGAAGACCGCGCGTGCGGACGGACAACGTGGGCACGTGTCTCCTCGACTCCCCAGGGAGGAGGCATGCAGACGTGTGTGTTGTCAGCGGCAATCTCAAAGCCAGCCATAATTTGGGGTGGTGATGCGGGCCAAACGGATAAAATCAACCGCACGGTTCGTTTACGGTTTGACGTTGGGACTTCTGATTAGGCCATGTGGACACCGATGGACACAAGCGATCCATATGCGGTGGCCTCATTGGGATAGCCTAATATTTTCTAAATACTATTAAAACCCGACAGTTTGTGGAGGTATATTTTTCTATCTGACGCCTCTACCGCCTTAGATGGCTTGAACTATGAATATAAACTTATATCAATTCAATTATTATCTACAACAAGCACATCATGATGGGATATGCTCGACAACAAAACACTAATGATTTAACATCTGACTCTGTGAAATAAAATGAAGTAATAGAAAACAATCTAACCATATAAATTATTTTTCTAAACGATATGTGTATACAGCTCGACTTCAAGATGTGAGTATACACCAACGAAAGAAAGCTCCATCTCGGTAGCTAAATTATCTTGTGCTCATTAGCGTAGGTGTGAAGTCGTGCATCTCAAGCCGTGCATCTCTATATTACTTTCATACACATGGAAAACTATTATGACCGTGCATGTCCTCCTCCTAACAAAAAGTTAAGCATGCATAAGGATTTTTGTACAATTTTATCCATCATTCATTACTATATTTTAAACAATAAATATCGAAACCTCTTTCAAGCTTGCTCAGATGATCATATTGATTCCTTATGACTCCTTACTCATATCTTCAATGTGTTACCCCTCACACAGTTTGTATACAAAACCTCAGATGACAAGAGGAAATTTCCACTTGCTCCATTTTTATTAGACGGGTTCAGCTGTTAACATATATGTTGCATTAGTTTAGCACTAAAGCTTCATGGTGATGGCTAACATGTTTAAATCACATGTATGCACCGATCTGTAGTCCAACAATTAATTAATATGTAATAACTTGTTTGAATCACATACTTTTCTATGACCCAATCAATAATTACCATTTCCTACAAACGTACATCGTCTAAATTTTTTCATAGTAAAACTATGATGATCTATCAATTGGGATTGTTGTAGTTATGAAAATACAACATTTATGCTATGTATATATATTAACTTATGAGAATATTCTAGTAGATATGATCTATTTAGGTATATATGTTAATGAATATATCGCAAATGAGATATATTTTCTAAACTTCTTTCTCGGTCTGACTAATGTTATTTCTTTAAATATAGTTATTAAAATCTAACATGTTATAATTTGTCCATATATGATTGCGAGGATCTAGATATGATATCTGTTTAGGTATGGTTATAAATATCTATCATGTGGGATATGTTTTGGTACGCTTGTATATATCTAACAAGCACGTGTGATATGTCTACGTATGAATACTTTTACAAAATAGTTTCAATCTACTACTACACCCTCTGTTCGACATATAAAATGTTTTGGTAAGCTAAAACATGCTGAAACATCTTGTTTTCTGGAACAAAGGGAGTACAAAGACCACCTCAAAACTTGACGATGACATACTTTTCACTCTCATGGGATTTTCTAGAACATGCCTCTAATTTGCTGCCATATATTTGTAGTATGTACTAAATAGAATAATACACACATCATTATTTATCTCATATGAATAAATCGATGGGGCTCCTACACGCTTACAATCTAGCATACCCATAAGGGATATAGACTGTTCTCTTTCTCTTGATTATGTGATGACTTCAAGACCTATGATTAGTGAAAAATTCTCTTTCTTGAAAGAGATATAGTGCACCAAACTCCACTTAAATACAGGGAGCGACTATGACTCATTCGAATGAGAATTAACATAATTTTCACTCAAATGATGTTACTTAATCCCAATTACAACTCATGTGTAATGTGTGTGCAATTGGGAAAAGTTGAGTTGCAACTCGTGTACAACTCATGAGTAACTGGAAAAAATTGGTATGCAGCTGACATGTAACTCATGTTTAATAGGAAAGATCTGAGGTCGCAACTCACGTGCAATACATGTGCGGTTGCAAATCCTGTGCTACCATGTACAACTTGAAAAAATCCAAGTCTCAACTCCCATACAATCCAAATGTAACTGAAAATTCTCATTTAGAACCCGTGTGCAACTCACAAACCACATGAACCACTATATAAATATGATAGTTCTAGAGTTGAATGAGCTCTCTAACTTAATTCTCACTCTAATGAGACTTTGCAAAACCATAAAATGTAATTATGGTGTAAAATTTACTAATTTACTGTACAGAAAAATACTACAGAGAAATCAACAATGGTTCGAGATTTTAGGAAAATATTTTGGAGAAAAGTTTAACAATTTTGAAACTCGGGTCATTTAGAAGAAGAACCAAATGTTGTAAACTGAAGCGCCAAGAAGAAGGCACCTATCAAGGTTATGAGAGGTTCATACGAGTGGTCTCACTAGGTTTATCCCTACCCCTAAGTCAACAAAATGAAAATTGAAAACAATGTATCATGATCTGTATTAGTAATTACTCACCTAGTGCAGGATATGCAACTTTGTATATGTTATGAGAGTTCAGTCAAGAAGTTGAAGATGAAATTTATAATGATCTGCGTTAGTAATTATTCACCTCGTGCAGGATATGCTACTATGCCAGTTATGAGTGTTCAGAAAATATAATTGTGTACCGATCACTTTGATGGTTTTGGGGATCCGACCGATAACCAAAAAAAAAAAAAAAATCATCTTCGTTAAACTTGTATTAGGAGTATAAGGATGTCCATTGATGGATGCCACTGCAAAAGAGAACATCTGAAATCCCCAGCCTAATTACACAGAGGAAAACAAAGAGAGAGGGAGAGAAAAACAGAAAAGATATAGAAACTGAAGATTTGAGAAAGGGAGAAAAAACAGAAAAGATATAGAAACTGAAGATTTGCGCACGCATATATCCCACGCGAGCAGTCCGCCTGAACTCTCCAGCGCCACTCCACCGTCCCCATTCATGGCACGCTCCATGGCCGCCACTCCCACCTTTCTCCTCCCCGTCCTCCTCCTCCTCGCCATTGCTGCTCACTCCACAGCCTCCGATTCCTCCACCTCCGCCGCCTCCCTGGAAGCAGCCGCCCTCCTCAACCTCTCCGCGGTGCTCGCCGATCCCTCGGGCTACCTTTCCGCGCACTGGACGCCAGTCACGCCGCTCTGCTCGTGGCCGCGCCTCTCCTGCGACGCCGCCGGCTCGCGCGTCATCTCCCTCGACCTCTCCGCTCTCAACCTCACCGGCCCCGTCCCAGCCGCGCCGCTCTCCTCCCTGACGCACCTCCAGTCCCTCAACCTCTCCAATAACCTCTTCAACTCCAGCTTCCCGGAGGAGCTCATCTCCAGCCTCACCAACATCCGCGTTCTTGATCTCTACAACAACAACTTCACCGGCCCGCTCCCGGCCGCGCTCCCCAACCTCACCAACCTCATACACCTCCACCTCGGCGGCAATTTCTTCTCCGGCAGCATCCCCGCGTCGTACGGCCAATGGAGCCGCATCCGCTACCTGGCCCTCTCCGGCAATGAGCTCACCGGGGAGGTACCGCCGGAGCTCGGCAACCTGACGACGCTCAGGGAGCTGTACCTCGGCTACTTCAACAGTTTCACCGGCGGCATACCGCCGGAGCTGGGCAGGCTGCGGCAGCTCGTGCGGCTCGACATGGCCAGCTGCGGGATCTCCGGGAAGGTCCCTCCGGAGCTGGCGAACCTCGCGTCGCTCGACACTCTGTTCCTTCAGATCAACGCCCTGTCCGGGCGGCTGCCGACAGAGATTGGCGCGATGGCGGCGCTCAAGTCGCTCGACCTGTCCAACAACCTGTTCGTCGGGGAAATCCCCGCCACCTTCGCGGCGCTCAAGAACATGACGCTGCTCAACCTCTTCCGGAACCGCCTCGCCGGCGAGATCCCGGAGTTCATCGGCGAGCTGCCGAACCTCGAGGTGCTGCAGCTGTGGGAGAACAACTTCACCGGCGGAGTGCCGCCGCAGCTTGGCGTGGCGGCAACCAAGCTGAGGATCGTCGACGTGAGCACCAATAAGCTCACCGGCGTTCTGCCAACCCAGCTCTGCGCCGGCGAGCGTCTGGAGACGTTCATCGCGCTGGGGAATTCGCTGTTTGGCGGCATTCCGGATGGCCTCGCCGGGTGCCGCTCGCTGACGAGGATACGGCTGGGAGACAATTACCTCAATGGTACGATTCCGGCCAAGCTGTTCACGTTGCAGAACCTGACGCAGATTGAGCTCCATGACAATCTGCTGTCCGGCGGGCTCCGGCTGGACGCCGGAGAGGTGTCGCCATCGATAGGGGAACTGAGCCTGTACAACAACCGGTTGTCTGGCCCGGTGCCGGCGGGGATCGGTGGGCTCGTGGGGCTGCAGAAGCTTCTGGTGGCCGGCAACAAATTGTCCGGCGAGCTACCACCAGCCATTGGGAAGCTGCAGCAGCTTTCGAAGATGGACATGTCAGGGAACCTGATATCCGGAGAGGTGCCTCCAGCGATCGCCGGATGCAGGCTGCTCAGCTTCCTCGACCTGTCCGGCAACAAGCTCTCCGGCAGCATCCCGACAGCGCTCGCCAGCCTACGGATCCTCAACTACCTCAACCTATCCAGCAACGCGCTGGAGGGGGCGATCCCGCCGTCGATCGCCGGAATGCAGAGCCTAACGGCCGTCGATTTCTCCTACAACAACCTCTCCGGTGAGGTCCCGGCCACCGGGCAGTTCGCCTACTTCAACTCCACCTCATTCGCCGGCAACCCTGGCCTCTGCGGAGCCTTCCTGTCCCCGTGCGGCACCACCCACGGCGTCGCCACGTCGGGCATCGGGTCGCTCTCCTCCACCTCGAAGCTCCTCCTCGTGCTCGGCCTCCTCGCTCTGTCCATCGTCTTCGCGGGCGCGGCCGTGTTCAAGGCGCGGTCTCTGAAGCGGTCGGCGGAGGCGCGCGCGTGGCGGATCACGGCGTTCCAGCGGCTGGACTTCGCGGTGGACGACGTGCTGGACTGCCTCAAGGAGGAGAACGTGATCGGCAAGGGCGGGTCCGGGATCGTGTACAAGGGCGCGATGCCGGGCGGCGCGGTGGTGGCCGTGAAGCGGCTGTCCGCCATCGGGCGGTCGGGGTCGGCGCACGACGACTACGGCTTCTCCGCCGAGATACAGACGCTGGGGCGCATCCGGCACCGGCACATCGTGCGGCTGCTCGGGTTCGCGGCGAACCGCGAGACGAACCTGCTGGTGTACGAGTACATGCCCAACGGCAGCCTCGGCGAGGTGCTCCACGGCAAGAAGGGCGGCCACCTGCAGTGGGCGACGCGGTTCAAGATCGCCGTGGAGGCGGCCAAGGGCCTCTGCTACCTGCACCACGACTGCTCGCCGCCGATCCTGCACCGCGACGTCAAGTCCAACAACATCCTCCTCGACTCCGACTTCGAGGCGCACGTCGCCGACTTCGGCCTCGCCAAGTTCCTCCACGGCAGCAACGCCGGCGGCTCCGAGTGCATGTCCGCGATCGCCGGCTCCTACGGCTACATCGCTCCCGGTATGCATTACTCCTACCTCTGCCCTACTCTGTTTTCATCTTGCACAAATACTTGTACCAAGTGCAAAACCTCAATGCCCTTTTTTTCAAAACAAAAAAGTGCAAAACCTCAAATATAGAACCTTAATTCGTACTACTTGCATGTAGATTCATTCCATTTCATGTAGAAATTCCACCGCATGGTTAGTTTTTTGATGCTCCGGTTGTTCTTACTGTATCGCGCCAACTGTGCTGTGCATGCCCTGAACTGGACCGAAGCCTGTCTCTCATCACTTTGTCGTGATCATCTTTGGGAATTGTTGGCATGTGATCTTATGCGGCTGCATTCTTTGTTTGGTGCAAAACCCCTCTACAGAGTACGCCTACACGCTGAAGGTGGACGAGAAGAGCGATGTGTACAGCTTCGGCGTCGTGCTCCTGGAGCTCGTCACCGGGCGCAAGCCCGTCGGCGAGTTTGGCGACGGCGTAGACATCGTGCAATGGGTGAGGGCGGTCACCGGGTCGACCAAAGAAGGCGTGACGAAGATCGCCGACCCCCGCCTCTCGACGGTCCCCATTCAAGAGCTGACGCACGTCTTCTACGTCGCCATGCTCTGCGTCGCCGAGCAGAGCGTCGAGCGGCCGACGATGAGAGAGGTCGTGCAGATCCTGGCCGACATGCCCGGGACGGCATCGGTCACCCTCGGCACGCGGCCGGTTGCCGTGGAAGGAGAAGAAGAGGAGCAGCAGCAACATGATCAGGACGGGCCACAAGGCTCCTCGCCGCAGCAGGATCTACTCAGCATCTAGTGGTAGTAGAACCTTGTAGCATCCCCTGTACTACCTTGTGGTGTACTCCTCGGAATGTGGTAGTGTCCGTATGCGTGTGCGAGTGGAGGCAAGCATGTGCCGTGCTAGTCTGCTAGATTAGTGGAATGAGTATGATAATGTGTGGATTAGATCCTTGTAATGTGTGTGCTCCTTGTACAAAGCAGCTAGTTGGTCTCTCCAATTGAAGCGACTTCTAAATTCACACATGTGTTCAAGAAACATTTTCACACAAAGAGAGTTCTTGTCCTTTCACTTTCTTTCCCAGACTCTAAACCACTTGTATCCGAAAAGGATCTTTGGCACATGAGCGCTGGTGTTTTTGGTTTGTGAAAAACATATTTCTGCGATTTTAAAAAAATGAAATTAAATATGCACATACATATAAACATTCCGAAGGTAGGATGTAAATTTTGGATGAAAATATGTTGTATTTTGGGATATACGAAAAAGATAAATTTCTGATAAAAATTTAAAATTTCCATCCTTATACACAGCCACAAATTTGTTATTTTTCCATATCTTAAAAAGACAATGCAATTTCTACCAAAATTTTACACGAGTATTTAGACCATCTGCATTTATTTGTGGAATAAAATTTCTAATTTTTAAAAATACAAAAGTATGATTTTTAAATATTATGAAAATCAGGAGCGCTGGTGCTCGGTGCATCAAATCTGCACTCACTTATATCTTGTTACAAAACTTTAAAACTTTTATGACTTCTTGTAGAAAATTTTGATGGATGCTTGTAGTCATGCCATGTTAGATGGCTAGTTTGAGTCACTAGATTTAGCCATGTAAAACCCAGGATCAGTAAAAACATCTAAGCCATGCCTATTTGTTTTGTTTGTTCATTTAGGTCCTGACATCAAATATGGCTGGACTCAACGATGTCAGACCCTCTGAAAAAAATATCAAACCCTCTAAATGGAGAAAAAGCTAGATCACACCATTCCAAACTAAATGACCGTGTCATGTACATCAGTTATGTCATCTAATATGACGTGACCAAGAGCAATGATAGAGGTTCTATGGGAAAACCCCACCCCTAAGGTTAAGAAAAAAATCACCCCTCGCGTTGCCCTCCCCTCCCCCCAGGTGGTGTCAGGGGTGACCAAATCCGCGCCGCCGGGCTTCCCTCGTCGAAGGCCTCCCATGCTGCCGTAGGCCTCCTCTGCATCGGTGGCCACACCCCCGCTTCCAAAAGCTGGTCACCCCCCTATTTATCACGGTGGAACGCCGTCCGCGGGATGGCGGCGTGCTGGAGTGGCGCGGAAGAGCTCGTGGCAGCCCATGGCAATAGATCCGGTGGTGTTGTCGGTGGCCGGTGTTGAGGGAGGTTGGTATGCAGAGGGTGTCTCCGTGCCACTAACGCGTCAGTGGTCCTAGCGGGATTTTGTGGCGTGTGTGGTGCTCGTTCCACGTGCCCGAGGTATGGCCGCGGGCCCGGAACCGTGGTGGTTCTTGGCCTCAGGAAGTGCTCACGTGTTCCTTGTCGAGATGGTGCTCGGAAGGGAAGGATGGCCCGTGCTACGTCCGATGGTTTTACATCCAGTCGGCCACTGTGAGAATGGTCTTTGTGAGGTGCGGTTGACTACAGTGGATGTTGGTGTTTCTTCGTCGACATGCACGCTCGATGGTAATGGTGGTGGTTGGTGAGCTTGTCAGTCTCGATGTAGGCTATTGTGTGGCTGAGGGTGTGCCAAGAACTTGGGTGAAGGACCTAGTTACGTATCTTGCGATGGTGGCAGTTGCGGGTGTCGTTCACCTTCCTAGAGGCATTGCTTCATTGTTGCCGCACCCCTCCCGCACAGATCTGGATGACGTTGCAGTTCTGGGGGAAACCATTGACCTTCTTCGATCAAAGTGCCTTTGTGTCGTATTCCCTCTTGGGGGCTTGGTCTTTGGAGTTGTACATCAGCAAGAGGGACCAATGGAAGGGCAAGATATTAGCGTTCAAGCTTCCGTGGGACGATAGCGGGGGTGGGTGAAGTCGGAGACATGGCTTTGGTTGAGGTAGTCGGCTCTTCTCTGGCATGTTCGTGGGTTTTCCTAACCTTGTTTGTTGTTGTGAAGTCGAAGCTGCGGCGGCGAGGTCCTAGGGGCGAACGATGACTAGCGACAGGTGGTTTCTTCGGTGATCTTTCATGGCGCGAGCCTAAAGCCTCGTTATCCTTCGTAGTTCTTCGACAGAGTAGGAGTTGCGCTGTCTTGTTGCAGGTGGCTGAGTTTTTGGCATAGATCTTTATGTTGCGCCACACGCCCTCTATAGTGTGGGTTGGTTCGGCCATCATCTATGGCGAAGTAAGAGTCGTTTGGCCAGTTGGGTTGGCAATGCGGCCTACTAGGGGAGGAGTGACCACGATGACGCCCGAGTGCTATCTCGGCGAGACCCTCCTTGGAGGAGTGGGGGGGTATCTAGCGTGTGTGCCGCTTAGCTGTTATGGTGATGGATTTCTCCCTAATTTTCATTAATTAACTAGAATCTCTTCTTAATCAATGAGTACGATAGATCTGTTTCAAAAATAGGTTTTACGGTTTAGAGTTTAGAAAAGAGTTAAATACATGGTTAGTACATGAACTTGTCGGCTAGTATCAGATTAGTCATCGTACATTGGAAATACACTGGGGCGGTAAGTAAATATGTCTGAAATGTTTTCTACGGTCACTCCGCTCGGTACACCGCGCGTGCGGGCTGACGTTGCTAAGGAGGGCCCACATGCTAGGAGCGCGAGGTCCATGAACTTGCGGGACGGATCAGTTTGGTCACCCTCCTCCCAAAGACCCGCGGGACCTGTTTGCCAGTAAAGATGTGTCTTGCCTCGGACATTCCGCGACATTTTTGCACAAATGCCCCTCCACTTTCTAACTCACAGGCAGATCCCCCTCTAGCGTGTCCATTATGTCCGTCATCTACGCTAGTTAGGTCGTTGATCACGCCCTCCATGCTCATCGATTGGGAGTGGTAGAGCGGCGAAGTGGTTGGCGGAGTGGTGGCGGTTGTCATCGACATCACAACGTTGTGCATGCGTCGAGGCGGTGTTTCTAAGGCGTTGTAGAAAGACGGCGATAGCGCCTCGTCTGCGGCCGGAAGGTTCTCCTCTGCCCGTTTATGGTAAGGCTCTCCCCAATCCATGATTAAAATATTCGAATTTTGGCTTGAGAAAAATTTAGGGCTTCGGATTTTGGTAGATGGTGTTACTCTCATTCTGTACATGAAGGTTGAACATAGCAGAGCACATGCTCTGTTGTGTGTCTTTGGCTGGGGTTTTAGGCTAGGTTTTAGAGAGATCCAATTGTGCAAGCTACTGTGGGACTACGCAAATGAACTAAGAACAACTCCTTTTTCCTGTCATTTGATGCAAACTGTAGATTTCAGAGATGTACATGTGCTTGGAAGCTAGCAAAAAGGCTTTTCTTCAAGGATGGAGGCCTGTCTTATTTGTGGATGGGTGTTTCATCAAGACAAGATATAGGGGACAACTGCTAACTGTTGTTGGAATGGATCCTAATGACTGCATTTTCCCAATAGCACTAGTTGAATTTGAGGACACAAAAAATTGGACACGGTTACTGGAAACCTGAAGCATGATCTAGGCATAGTAAACACAACTCCATGGAATGTCATCTCTGACAAACAAAAAGGCATCATCAATGCTGTTAAAGCAGTGTTCCCTGAATCAGAACATATGATCATCTAGCTATAACTGAATTCTGCTAATTCATATTGTCTTCTGTTTTGACGGATATATTATTGAAGTTAGGTAGCTACCTCTTCTTTCAATGTTTGAAAGGATCAACGCACAGATAATGACTAGGAACTACAACAAACAGAAGGAAGAGATGAAATGGACATGTCCAATTTGCCCAAAGATCAAGAAGAGAGTGGACAAAAATATATAACTTGCAAACAATTATTATGTAGATGGAGCAGGAGATGGTTTATTTGTTGTTTCTCAAATGTACAGTGCTACACCAAATGACTAGACCTCAAGACAAAAACATGAAGCTGCAATAGATAGGAAAAATCTGGAATCCGATGTCCTCATCTACTGTCTGCTGTTAGGAATGAAAGAATTGGTCCCCTTTCACTTGTTGACAAGTGCTATTCAGTGGAGATGCACAATAGAGCTTATGGTAACTTAGTGTACTTATGCAAGGACAAATCTGAGTGGGAGAAGACGAATGGTCCTAAAATTCATCCAACATTGTACACAAAACATGCTCGCAGACCAACCAAAAATATAAGAAAGGCACCAGGGGAAGTAGATTGCAGAGGTGGAGGTAAAAGGATGAGTAGGAGAGGTGTTATTATGCATTGCAGCTATTGTGGGCAGTCTGACCACAATATAAATGGTTGTTATTGGTTCAAAAATGGACTAAGTTCCCATGATCCATTTGTTACTACACCTACTTCAGAACCATCATCACAACAAGTAACCCCTCCAATTACTGCAGACAATCCTACTAGTAGTCAGATGCCTATATACCAAGAAATTGTAGTAGAAACAATGTCCCAACATGTAATTTGTACGTGCCCTCCAATTACTTGCATTGGCTACCAACATGCATTTTTCTAATTATAACATGTACCATTATTTTGCAGAGGCCAGTAGTGAGAAACATGGAGCTAATTCCCACTCCAGAGTCCACATTCATCTCTTCAGCAAGAGAGGAGCTAGGCCAACCTCCTACACCTACCAACAGTATTAGACAAGATGAGCTAGCTCAGAGGTTGATACCCATGCAACAACAACACAAGAAAGTCATGGAAGAAAAGAAGTTGAAAATTCTAGAAGCTAAGCTTGCAAACAAGCTAAAGAAAGCAGAGGATGCAACAACAAAGATAATTGAGCAAGAGAAGAAGAAGGCAAAGGAAGCAGCAACAAGATCAGTTGAACAAGCTACTAAGAGGGGGCAGAGAAGAATTGATGCAGAGATTCAGAAAAAGGCAAAAGCTGAGACCATGAAGATAATTGAGGAGGTGAGAAGAGATGTTGCTACCAAAAATAAGCAAGAGGCAATGGAGAAGATGCTAGCTGAGAAGGAGAGAAAGCAATTAGAGAGAGCTCAACAAAAGGCTGCAAAAGTGAGCAGAAATGCAGAAGAAGCAAGAGACGGGGCTCAACTCATGGCTACACTCAAGGCTACTCAATCCAACAATGATGAAGTGGATGATGATGCAGATGCATTTGTCACCCAAAAAGTGGCAAAAGTAAACGTGTTCAATGAGTTCAGGCCTCCTAGGAGGAAGTATATGTGCTAGTTTGGTTGTAATAATAATTTAATTTTGTGCTTCACATTTGGCACTTGGAACTGTATGACAATGTGGCTACCATTTTGTTACATTACGGCTACTTTGATATCTATCTTAAATTGCTATATCAGTTTGCTATATAGAAATGTGCATTGCGGTCTTATTCTGTATTTTTATATCAGTTCAATCCCAAAAATTTGTCATCAATAACATAGAAACATATCCATGCACCAAATATAGCTTAAAACATCCCTAACAGAGTCATTACATAGATAGATTGGCACTTCAGTCCTTGTTCAGTACTACATTGGTTTTTAACTGACACATTAGACTACCAGACAACTTGTTCAAAGCTTACTATAGATAATTTCTTCACAGATAAATTAAATTGAGGGGAAAATGTCACTGAAAGCTACCCTAAACCTCAAATCAAACAAAAAGTTCAAATTCAAGCCACACATTTTGACTTACCCCATGCTTCTTGCACTTGTAGTAGATCCACCTGTCGTTTTGCCGTGCTAGAGACGTTGCGGACCACCGGCCAGCCGCAGTCAGGGCACAGATCGTCGGAATGAATGGGTCGTGTCGGCAAAATGCGCTGCTACTAGAGCTCGCGCTAGGCATGGCGGAAGACGCGGGCGCGACGAGTCGACCAGAGTTTGGGGCAAAACCTAGGCATGCAAGCAGTAGCGCGATCTAGGGCTCTAAGATGCAGCGGCGAGGAGTGGGGAATGTCGGGCATGGGTGGCTAGTCAATCTCAACTTTTGCGAATAACCCCCTCGCACGATTCTTTGAGACAAATTGCAATGAATAGCAGGGTGACCAAACTGATCAATGCGGCAAGTTCATTGGCCTCACGACTCCTGTCATGTGGGCCCTTCTCAGCCACATCAGCCCGCACGCCCGGTGTACCAAGCGGAGTGACCGTAGAAAATATGTCAGACATACCACCCCAGCGTATTTTCAATGTAGATGACTAATCTGATCCAAGCCGACAAATTCATGTACTAACCATGTATTTAACCCTTTAGAAAATCAGGGAAAACCCTTTAGAAAATTAGGGAAACAAGATGAGAAAGAGAAGAAGGGCGACCCGTGCAAGTATTTTGTTCCAACCTTGCTGCTCCTGTGGTCCGGTGACATGCACAACACAGGCGCCACGTCAAGGTTGTGGCAGGAGAGGACGCGCACGCTTGCTGGATCCTGCCGTCGCTGTAGCGCTGCCGGGTTCCAGTTTCCAGCATGCCAAGTGAAAAATGGTGCGTGCACGTGAACCGTCGTCTCCACGGTGCCTCGTTTCACTTGCAGGTGTCAGATTGGCCTGGCCAGCGACACGACGCAAGCCATGCTCGCACGGCACGGCACACTTGTGTGTGGTTGTCTCGGAGATTTGCCCTTTTTGCACAAGGCAGCGCACTCGATTCATATGGCACCGCACTGCAGAATCACGCACAGTACATTTTGGTACGTACAGCTCCTATGCGCGCGAGACCACACCAAGCCTGCAACGCTGTAAAAACTGTTGGGTGTTGCAGGAAGGCAAAGCCTGAATCGGCCGTGATCGAGCCACCGTGCGTGCATTCTTTTGCTAGCGCCGCGGTGGTGCTGCTGGTACCGGCGGCGTGGCTGGCTTTTGAGGGCGCCGGCCGCGAGTGATGGGATGGGCTTGGACTGAAGACGTAGTCGGTCGGGGGCTCTGCAGCGCATGCAGAGGCCGGCGAGTGCGCTCGATCCTACTGTGTGGTATTGCGTGTGTGGTCATTTCTCACAGCTCACACCTGACCTGAGCTGTACCGGCGACGAGGCCGCCGGGAGAATCTTCTCATTTTGTCGTGGAAATCTGAGCGGTCCTCTCCTCCCCGCCCCTCGGATCCGCTGTGTTTCGGGACGACGCAACCTTCCTTTGGTTGGTTTCCGAGCTCCTCTCTAAATGAACTGCCAGTGATAAAAGTAGTGTGCTCCGTATCAAAAGCGTCACTTTCTTTTGCCGGGTCTAGCATACCGAAGATTTGAACGTCAGCCATAAAAATCAGGCCACTAAAAGTAGTTCATACGTCCCAATTAGTTCAGAAAAATGGTGCTCTAAAAAGCATTAGGTTACTTGAACAACAATGCATGATTTCACATCCAAAAGATGTTATGGGTGCAATAATAAATCTACACACCTCCTCTTGTCCCATGGCTCGTCGCTCCCTACACGAGGGGGAGACAGGCGGCTCTTCCTGCGAGAAGAAGCTGAAGCCTATTTCGAGGAAGCCGAAGTACGAGGCACCGCCGCCGAAGTGCACAGCTAACCATCTCCGGTTCTAGGTGGCAGAAGACCCCGAGGAGTTCTAGGGATAGCGAGCGGTGATGCTCGCCTCGTTCAATGAGGTGCTTCCGGCAACAGATGAGTTCGCCGAGACATGGTCAAGCTTGGAGGCAAAGAATGAGGCGACGGGATTGAGCTCGACAAGGAGGCGCCTCCCCACGTCACGAAGACCCCAGCTAGGGCTGCAACAGCCCGCCACTGCCCAAGGACGGTGGTGTCTACAACTCCTACCGCCGCTTGGGCATTTAATTTTCTATTTTTTAGTTATTTAATTTATGTTTTTTTTAATTTGTATAAACTCGGTCAAATCCCGTAAAATGCTCTGCCGCACACCGTAGGGAACGAGTGAAGATGCTCTAAATTAGTAAATTGATGTTCCAGCTTTAGTCTGTGCGCGACATGGATCGAGCCGCCGGAGCAGCGATACTAGGATACTAGATCAGCAGATGCAACAACTAAAGGGGATAGGCCACTCCGACGTGCTGAATTGGAGGGCACTCGCACCGTCCCCCATCTCCAGCCAAAGCGTCCGGACTTTCCTTTTGTCTTGTCTGGCTGCTGTGGAATCCACCGATTCTGGAAGGAATAATAAAGCACCCGCGCGCAACAGGGCGATTCGAAGGCCAACGAAAGATTAAAAAAAAAAAAAGCACCAGCAAAATCATCTCACTATACGATAACGTGCATACGCCTCTGCTGAGAAATATCACCGCCTAGCATGCAAGGCCTACTAGCTTCTAAATATATCACTTTTGCTAGGGTGTCCCCCTCCCCCTCCCTCATTCAATTTTTGGTGAAGTGAAACACATGAACGATCAGGATTTCTTCGTACCTCTTTGTAACCAGGGACGAAATGATTAAAAGTGAAAAAACGTAAGTATAAGCCCTATAATAACTCGTACGGTCCGTTTATGTCTATATTATTCAGTAATCAGACACGCGGACAAGGTGTACGCTGAAAACCGAAACATCCATGGGTAAAATATTTCGTTGACCACATCAGCTGGTAGAAACATTGAGTACACCTAGTATATCTATACAAGAGTATATAGGGTTTGATATAGGTTTTTGCGGGCTAAAAAAAGCACCGGTGAAAAGGGAGGAGGACACCGAAGCAAGCCTCTATGTATAGGTGTAGCTCTACGTGGTGGACGTGGTAGTTTTGCTTCATAGGTCTAAATATATCTACAATAAAAAGTGTATTTTGAAATGTCTACAAATTCTGATTTTCTTTTCTAGGTTTACAATTTTTTTTGCGAAACACAATACAAACATAGACACTCACATATGTGCACATACACTCACCCCTATGAACGCACGTACACCTTACCCCTATGAGCTCCTTCGAGACACTGTGTCAAAGAAACTTCATCCAGTGGTTCTTGAGATTGAAGAAGTCGCCATAGATGCCTCTCTGTCGATGGAAACATTGCTTCCCACTGAAGAATATTTCATCTTTATGAGACACCAAACTGTTAAACCTGCGATTTGAATTCTGGGGGCTGGAGATGTCATTGCCCTCCTAACCACCCAACCACATGTTGTTTCTCTTCTAGATTTACATTTGGACATGCTATATATGTACACAAAATTTTGTAACAAAAATATATTTCTTACGGGCTATGTAAAAAGGACAAAAACGAATCTCGTGTTCAGCCATTTCGGAGCACCGAAAATTCTCTTTTTTATGCAAGTCACAAACCGCGAGACTTTATGTGTGAACATAGAATGTCCAGATATATGCTTAGAATATTTTCTCATATTTTCTGATAATCTAAAAAATAGTATGTTTTAAGCAGTGAGTGCATGTGCAACCATGAGCTAAGGCTTTTCACAATGATAGGTTCTTAGACAAAATGGTTATGTGGCATACTAGGTAAAATAGTAATGTGGCATACTGTACTAATATTAGAGCATCTTCAGCCGCGTCCCCCAAAGTGACCCCCAAACGGCAGCCGGATCGAGCATTAGAGCCCCCAAAGGTTGCGTTTCCCAAACGCGGCCCTAAATTTTTTTATAGGGTTTTCGAAAACACAACCTTTTATTAAACACAACATACAAATAAATATGTTTACCAAAACTGTTTTCAAATTAGAATACAACAAATAATAAAACAACTAAACAAATATAATAAGTGGGGCTGGATCAAGGCGCCCTGACACTCATAGATCAAGGCTGATAATCCTTTCACCCTCCACATATGTTCAACGAGATTATTTTGAAGTTGCTCGTGAACATTAGATAATAGCCTTTGGTATATTCGTGGCCATTGGTCTCATAGTTGCATGGTGGAGCATGACCTTCCACTAGTTTGCTGCACACCGGAGACCGCTCCAACACGTTGATATCATTGTGTGATCCCGCCATGCCAAAGAAAGAATGCCAAATCCACAGGTCATAATCTGCCACAGCTTCAAGCACTAGACTGCAATATCCATGATGCCCTTTGTGTATATCTTGCCAAGCAAACAGACAGTTCTTCCATTACCAGTGCATGCAATCGATACTTCCAAGCATTCCAGGGAATCCTCTCGCAACATTTTGTGCCATGATCCTGTTATCACCAGATTTTGGCCGAATCAGGAGATGGGCCGTAATTGAGATGGGCTTAGAAGATATACATGAAAGATACTCTCGAACCGGCCTTGTACAAGAAGTTTGGGCTAGATTGCCGTGTATCGTATATTATTAGATCGTGTCGGTTAGAATTAAAAGATAGAGTCTAGCCCGTACACGGGTTAGTTTATTTCCGAATTAGAAAGTCCCTTGGACTATAAATATGTACCTAGGGTTATTGAGAAGGAGGACAATCACGTTCACAACAAACACAAACCAAGCGCATCGCCACCCCTTATTTCGAGGTTTTCTTAGGGTAAGCATCATCTTGCCTAGATCGCATCTTGCGATCTAGGCAGATTTAGTCGTTACCTTGTGTTACTCGTGCTGAAGCGTTGTTGATGGCAAGTAGCACTACTTATCATAGATGTTTTGGGGCTTGCATTGATGCTTTTCTTATGCATATTTGCTTAGCAATGCCGTCCCTCGATATCTAGCTGCCCTTACACCTATCTAGGTGTAAGGGTAGCACCTGCTTGTTCGTTACTTAGTAGATCCGATCCGTTATAGTTGTTCCTTGTTCTTCAAGGATTAGTTTAATATCTGCATGATTAGGCCTTATCTGGGGTTGGATGATCTGGTAGTGCGTGAGGTGTTGTTTTACCGTTCCTACAATGTCCAGGAATTGACTTAATGTTGGTTTTAGGCCTCTTTTAGGAATAGTTTCCATCATCTTTCGTATCTGCTAGGCCCAACTACGCGGGATGTTCCGATTATGCGGTGAAAACCCTAAGCTGTCGTAGATTGGTTTTAGCTTTGTTTTGATCAAGCGGGATCCCCATGTCATCGTAAATCCAACGTGAACCATGGGGCGATCGGCTCTTTGAGCCGATCACGGGCAACTGAGCCGATCGGGCTCGTATTTAATTACGTGTCTACCATGCGGAGACTAATCGAAGCAATCCAACACCTTCCTGATCAGGTATAGGTCAGGTGGCACGCCCTTGCAACCGTCGGGACGTGTGGGACTGCGGGACGCCGCGAGGCACCGGGGCCCACTTAGCGTCTTGGGAGTCTCCCGGCTCTTCGTGTTGCTTAACCCTTGCTCGCCGGTGGGTTTTGGCGAGCAACACATTCTGCACGCCGGTGGGACACTTTGCAACAACCACGTCAACATCGGCAGCCAAGATGTCGGACAGATGATCAAGTACGATCTACACGAGCATAAGAAGAAATACGATGGCAAGGCCATCTTTGAAGCCGATCTCATCGGCTCTTTTGAAGACCCGTTCGCACGGCATCGAGGTTCAAAGGATTCACACCGAAGCGCGTTCGAGGGATTAGATCTGTCTCCCCCGGAGGAACGTACCGAGCCCTGCGCCGGAAATTAACTATCTTTGTGGCTCATTCCCTACATCGGCATTCGAGCCTGGTGAATACTCTTGAGCGGGTTGCGCTTGGTGTGGTGCAAGAAATCATGAAACATCAATTCTCCGTCAGGACCTGCTCTAGGGACTCACCGGGGAGAATGCCATTCCACACTAGGCCACCACTTGCCATTCGCGATGGCAGCTCCAGGCAACAAGGTTCACCGGCATACGTTGTCTACAAGGTGGAGGTGATCTGGCGACTACCAATTCTTGTATGAGCCACCCAAGGAGATTCCACATGGATACGTGTGCACATACGTGCGGGACAACTGCGGACGCACGCGATCCAGTTTTCAGCGGGGAGGAATTGCCGGAACGAGGAGCGGTGTTACGGTAGGAGGGATTCTTGGAGCGAGGTTACGGAGCGAATCTTTGAGAAACAAGCGTGGCTAACTAAATATGCCACCACGAGTCATGAAAGCTCAACCCCTACAGCTCCTAATGTGGATCAGATCAGCGCAATCTTGAGAGATCGGTTCGGCATCCTGCCGAAGAAGAGAACAATCGGCTATTCCAAGCCGTACCCCAAAGTATGACCTGATCCCACTGCCGCCTAAATATCGGCTCCACGACTACAAGGTCAGTGGATCGAAGAAGGGTCTAGCTCCATCGAGCACGTGAGCTGATACTTGGCACAGGTGGGCATGGTTTCGGCATCGAACCGCTACGTGTGAGGTTCTTTGCCCAATCTTTCACGGGTCCCTTTGGGTGGTACACCTCGTTACCCCCAGATTCAGTGGAAGCAGCTGGAAGAGCGTTTCACATACAATATCATTCACAAGCTACGAAGCTGCATTGCCGATCGCGCAGGTTCGGCAAGGCGAGGAGAGACGGTGTCGGAGTACATTCAACGTTGGACCATCAAGAACCGATGTTATTCGGTTCATTTATCGAAAAGACGATCGAGCTGGCCGTGGCAGCCTCGTAGCGCCACTCAAGGATCGACGTTCCAAGTGGAGTACAATTCGTTGGCGCACATGGTCCAGACATTGTATGAACAGCGCCACCCGGAATTGTACCAAGACAAGTTCAAGCCACGATAGGCATGGTCGACGGCGAAGAGGATGAAGATTCTGCGGAAGATCGGGAAGTCGCCGTGGCTGAATGGACTCGGACGGCGGTACCTGTGTCCTGCAAATGGGTGAAACAACCGGGGCCTCAAAGGGTTTGATTTTGATTTAAGCAAAAGCTGACAGATTTTGATTTCTTCTTTGAAGAAGCTTGTTGAAGTGCAGAGGCCACAAAATTCCTACGTCACAAGAGATGAGCGGTAGGCCATACGCAAATGGCATCACACGTTCACACGCCTGCTTTGCAAAGTGTTGCGCGCCTGAATTCAAATGGCGATAGAGTCAGGCCGATTAATCTTCGGACAATTTGCCATGAAAGTAGACACACATCCGTTTCCAGGCGTCAACATGGTGGATCTCGGTCACTCCATAAGATGTGAGCCAGGTTTCTCTTTTGATGTCAACATGGCCGGGCTTGGTAACCGCCATGGCAAGGATAAAAAAGACATCAGTCACTCCGTGGCAAGGAGAAAGAGGACGATCACGCGGCCGGCCCCAACATGATATGAGCAACGGTGTGACGAAGAAGAAGTGAAGCGTGCGGTATCAACGACCACTCTCCGCGCATCTCCTTAACAAATATGAGCAGCAGTATGACCGACGTCGGCGCTACAACGTGGATGACGAAAGATATCGTCGGTTTGATGCGGGGATGACGGGAGGTATCGTCGATATGATAGAGATGATGAAGGATACGAGCGTCACGCTAGAGGAAGTCAAGAGAGCAAGAAGACATGGATAGGCATTGGGCTTGTCCTTTCTTTAAACACTGCTGGGACTCGGGAATGAGCCGATTACCTACAATCGAGAACGCCCGAAATGTAACAGGAGAGGAAGGGAACAAATGAAGTTTCAGTGTTCAAGCGTCTGAGGCCTCTCCACAGAACAAACGAGCTGAGTCATCCCAAGATGAAGACTTTGAGAGTTAGATGAAGAAGATAGGTACCACCGGCCAAGGTGGTGCCACGATGGACTCAGCCATTCTCGAAGCGTAGGGTGCGGCGGCTGAGCTTGGAGGAAGCCGAAGCACGGTACCTGTACACGTTGAGGAAGGCACGGCCCGATGGGCCGTGAAAATTCAGCAAACGTTGGAGACAGGCGCGCCAAAGAAAGTGTGGCGCCCTAAACGGACAAAAGTGCGGAGGCATCGGCTGATACAAGCATGGTGTTCATACTCCCGTCGGAGTTTTGTGCTCCAAGCGAGGAGGTATCGGTGGCTCAGTTATTGCGGTCCACGGCCAGTGAGCTTTGAGAAGCCACGAGAGAGGAGCTACAAGCACTTGAAAGCTCTATACCTAAAAGGTTATATCGATGGGCAGCCTATCGGCAAGATGTTGGTTGACACGGGAGCGGCGGTCAACATAATGCCGTATTCCATGCTACGACGATTGGGACGCTAATGACGATCCGATCAAGACCAACGTCACATTAAGCGTTTCAACGGCCAAGCATCGAGAAGCAAAGGTGTTACGAATGTAGATCGTAGTAGGCAAAAAACCATACCTACCTCGTTCTTCATCGTCGACAGCAAAAGCAATTACGCTGTCTGCTAGGAGGGATTGGATTCACGCTAGCTGTTGCATCCCATCCACAATGCATCATATAGTGGGATGGAGATGAAGTGGATCGTTCGTGCAGATGACTCAATCGAGATTTCACTAGCTGCCATGAATATTTGGGATGCGAACGACCAAGAGAGCGCTCTGGAATCAGTTTGGACGGTGTGAGCGCATCGAAGCTTCAAAAAACGGGGTGAGGCTGGTCTTATCCACCGGCCTGACAGAGTGACAAGATCTAAATCGGTAGACGTACATGGCGGCGATCCTGTGATCGGCCCCAAAAATAAAAACACAGTCTCATCTCGAGCATGTCACGTAGCCATAGTAGAAAACCAAGAAGTTGTAAACCCTCATCGAGCATTGCAATGAAAAAGGAGGCCGATTCTAGCAATCGGCCAAAATTATCCTCAACATGCATTTTACCTGTGTTCAGCATTGATCTAGCAGGCGATGGAAAGCTAGGGTATGGGTTTACATAAGCTGATGAGATCGAAGAGATCGACATTGGTCTGGGGATAAGCCACGATAACATTTATCACAAAAGTTGGATCCGCATCAGAGGGCTTGATGATAGCCTTGTTGAAAGAGCAGATTGTTTTGCATGAGATTATACGGAGATGCCTGGAGGCAGGAGCATCATTGAGCATCGACTCCCTCTGAAGAAAGGATTACGGCTGTTCCAGCAGCGAGCACACGACAGATGAAGGCCGAAATCTTGGTGGAAGTCAAGAAGGAGATCCAGAAGATGTTGGACGCCGGGTTCATCGGGACATGCGGTACGTTGAATGGATTTCCAATGTCGTACTGTGGAGAAAAAGGATGGCCGATGGCGCGTCGCCATAGATTTTCGGAACCTCAACGGTGCCACTCCAAAGGATGAATATCCAATGCCGATGGCAGAAGACATTGATCAATGCGGTGCTGGTCATAAAATTTTAAGTTTCATGGATGGCAATGCGGCTACAACCAAATTTTTATGGCTCAGGAAGATATACACAAGAGCTGCATTCAGAGTGCAGGCTCGGTGGGCTTGTTTGAATATGTAGTCATGACTTTTGGGTGAAGAATGCTGGCGCAACATACCAAAGAGCCATGAATTATATCTTTCATGATTTAATCGGCAAATTGGTGGAAATTTACATCGATGACGTGGTGGTCAAGTCTGTTTCGATGGGTGGACACTTGGAGGATTTGCGACACGTCTGGACCGAACTAGGAAGTTCGGACTAAGAATGAATCAAAGAAGTGTGCCTTTGGTGTGACGGCCGGTCAGGTTCTTAGGTTTCTTGGTTCATGAACGTGGAATTGAGATCGGCCTGAAAAGTCAAGAGGCAGTGCGAACGATGAAGACACCCACCACAAAGAAGGAGCTCCAATGTCTCATCGGCAAAATAATTTCGTCAGAAGGTTTATCTCCAATTTGTCGGGACCAGATCGAGCCGTTCATGGGATTGGTCAAAATCAGGTCGGATGAGGATTTCCTTTCAGCAGAGCAACAACAAGCATTTGATGATATTAAGGAGTACCTACGAAACCACCTGTTAGTTCCGCCTGCAAGACAGGACCATTCTACATTTAGTTGTCAGGTGACACCTCCATCGCATCAGTGGTGGTGCAGGTTTTATGATGGTCAGGAAAAGTGGTTTTCTCAGCGAAGGATGTTGGATGCGAAGCGGGGTACCCCGAGAAGTTGTGCCTCTGTCTATTTTTCACTGCACCAAGATTCAGCACATCTTCTGTCGGCAGAAATCATCGTCATATGCAAATCGGATGTCATCAAGCACATCGTTGTCGGCCTGTGTTGAAAGGCCGACTCGGCAAATGGATGTTTGCGTTATCGAATTTGATATCCGGTATCAACCTGCGAGGCAGTCAAGGGACAAGCGTTGGCCGATCTTATTGCTGAACGAATAAAACACGGATGTGGCGGCACTATCTGTGCGTGCATGGGCCATGTTCTTCGATGGATCGGTCTGTGAGGATGGTTGCGGCATCGGTGTGCTACTCGTGTCGCCTAGGGGCAACATTTTCCTTCTCCATCAGGATATCTACCCCTTGCACCAACAATGTTGTTGAGTATGAAAGCGAAATACAAGGGAATGGAGTTGCTATTGGACGCTGGAGAAGCGGTTGAGATCTTTGGAGACTCCAAATTGGTGATTTCTCAACTCACGGAAGAGTACAAGTGTGAGAGCGAGTCGCTCTTCCCATTATGGATGCAATGCGTGAGCTGATGGCACGGTTCAGGTATATAAACTTCAGTTGGATCCCAAGGTAGCAAAATACCGAGAGCAAACGATCTCGCACGACGAGTAAGGGATACAAGGACGTAGCCAGATGGAGCCGATTTGGTGCAGTTCATGGAACAGATGATTGGAGAGCCGATATCTTCAATTACTTGAAGATCCGGCTCAGGCACCTAAACGGATAAGATATAGGGCCATGAAGTACGTACGATTGGCGTGACATATTCTCGGAGACATTGGAAGGATTACTTCTCAAATGTTTGGGACCAGCAGAGTCCAATCGGCTCTTGCATGAGGTGCATGAGGGTGCTGTGGAACTCACCAATCGGCTCATAAGATGAAGTGGCTGATGTTCGGGTTTTATTGGCCCACCATGCTTGAAGATTGTTTCGTTACTATAAGGGTGTCAAGCATGTCGAGTTTGGGAGCATTAGGATGGTACCCGCATCGACAATGAATCCTATCATCAAACCTTGGCCATTCGGGTTGGGCATGGATATGATCGGTAAAATTCATCCTCCATCGAGGCAAAAACCATGAATGGGTTCTGGCCATCCAGATTACTTCACTAAATGGGTGGAGGCCGTCCCTATGAAGTCAGTAGCATCGAAGGATGTCATCAGTTTCGTGTTGGAACATGTCATTCATAGATTCGGGATTCTCAGACTATCACGACCGATGGAGGTTCGGTTTTCGTTTCTAAGGAGTTTAGAAAATTCTGCGAGGATATGGGAATCAAGCTGATCCGATCGTCTCCATACTATGCTCAAGCAAATGGGCAGGCTGAAGTGTCCAACAAGAGCCTGATCAAGCTGATTAAGAGGAAAATCGACGAGCACCCTAGACGATGGCATGAGGTATTGTCAGAAGCTTTGTGGGCTTATCGCATGTCGTGTCATGGAGCAATAAAAATCTCGCCATACCAGCTGGTCTATGGACAAGAAGCTGTGTTACCCTGAAATCAAGAGAGTGGAGTCGAGGCCGGATAACATTTGGGAATGATTTGACTGCGAAGAATATGCAGCCACGATGAGTGACGGTATTGAGGATGTGGAACTCGGACTATGGTCGCTTGAGAAAATCAAGGAGAATAAAGCCAAGGTGGCTCGCGCATATAATAAGAAGGTGAAGCCAAAGGAGTTCCAAGTTGGTGATCTGGTATGGGAAGCTGTATTGCCATTGGGGACGAAGGATAAAGTGTATGGTAAATGGTCTCCAAATTGGCATGGCCCGTACAAAGTTGACCAAGTGTTGAAGGGTAATGCATACATGCTTGAGCAGTTGGATGAGTGAAGTTCCCAGTAGTTGTCAATGGTCAACATCTCAAGAAATATTTCCCAAGCATGTGGGATGGCGAACAGTGAAATGTGGGGGCCGATTCATGAAATCGCCGTAAAATTTTTATACAAGTCACAGCCGATGCACGGACATCGACTTAAGAATAAAACAGCCGATGCACGGACATGGACTTGAGAACAAAACAGCCGTGTACAGCCATCGACTTTAGAGTTGCAAGATATTGTGGTCAGATATCAAGACAGTCTGAATTCAAGGAGTGTTTGCTTGGATATCTGTCTGATTTAGGATTTGAGCTCGGCCTTATGGGCGTTTGAGGGTGAAAGACGATATGTCGCTATCGGTTCTTGGTACGTTGACTTGTTTTGGCAGTCGGAAGATTTGAAGTTGAACAAATGGAGAATCACATTGGACGAACGATTTTCATTGATTCGAGGAGGAGATCTTACAAGAAAGAGGCCGATGGCTCTCAAAAGGATCATCCGATGTCACTACTACTCTTGGTGCTACTTCCTAAATCTACGGGCGTTCTTGCCCTCGTCGTCGTCATCGCCGCCTTGGCGCAATTGTGGCGGAGCTCTTCGTCGCTGCTCACATAGCCTCTGCGGGAGCCTCGTCTTCTCGTCGTCGTCGATCCGTCCCACGGCGCGGAGCGCTTTGGCGAGAGATATTCGTCGGAGGAGGTGTCGTCCTCCTCTTCCTCCTCTCGTCGGAGGAGGTGAAGTCGTCCCGGGAGAAGCGGTCGTCTCGCTCTCCGCCTCCTCTTCCCCGTCGACGAGGAAGGTCGTCCTCTCCGTCGGTCAAGGACTTGTCATCCTCGGGAGGACGGAGGAATCGTGGTCCTCATGAGGCGAGTGTCATGCGCGGCCAACGAGCCCCACTGCGGCGTCGGCTCACGGAGAGGAGACGATCGTAGGAAGAAACTTGATGTCGCGGGAGGAGGAGGAGGAGGAGGAGAAGGACTGGGAGGAGAGATCCGGGCGGAGGAGGAAAGAGGAGGAAGACATTGCTCTGAGATTGGGGTTTCTTGGTGCGATGGCCAGGCGAGCAAAGGGATGAAGTGGCGACTATGACGCGGTTAAATAATGGGATATGGGGAGTTAATGTTGCAGCATTTCAGGAAGTGGTGCCAAGCTGTCAAATCGTGCGAGAAGTTGAAGACAGGCGTCATGATGAAGGATCTTTGCGACGGTTCTGCTACGCCACGACATGACCCGGCGAAAAAAAGAGTGGTTTGAAATTATCGTTGCCAAAACCGGGGGGCATGTTATCACCGGATTTTGGCCAGATCGGGAGATGGGCGTAATTAAGATGGGCTTAGAAGATATACATGAAAATCTCTCGACCGGCCTTGTACAAGGTTTGACTAGATTGCCATGTCTGTATATTATTAGATCGTGTGGTTGAATTAAAGATAGAGTCTAGCCCGTACACGGTTTGCACGTTTCAATTAGAAAGTCCCTTGGACTATAAATATGTACCTAGGGTTATTGAGAAAGGAGGACAATCACGTTCACAACAAACACAAACAGGGCATACCCCTTCTTTCGAGGGTTTCTTCCGGGTAAGCATCATGCGCCTAGATCGCATCTTGCGATCTAGGCAGTATCATTTATTGTTACCTTGTGTTACTCGTGCTGAAGCGTTGTTGATGGCGAGTAGCACTACTTATCATAGATGTTTTGGGCTTGCATTGATGCTTTTCTTATGCATATTTGTGCCGGCCGTCGATATCTAGCTGCCCTTACACCTATCCTTGCTTGTTCGTTACTTAGTAGATCCAATCCGTTATAGTTGTTCCTTGTTCTTCAAGGATTAGTTTAATATCATGATTAGGCCTTATGTTGGGGTTGGATGATCCGGTAGTGCGTGAGGTGTTGTTTTACCGTTCCTACAAGGGATGTTCCAGAATTAATGTTGGTTTTTAGGCCTCTTTTAGAATGGTTTCATCATCTTTCGTAGCCGAGCCTCAATCACGGTTGGATGGATTATGCGGTGAATACCCTAAACTATCGTAGATTGGTTTAGCTTGTTTTGATCAGCAGGATCCCATGTGTAAATCCAACGTGAACCATGGGCGATCGGCTCTTTGAGCCGTCCACAGGGCAACTTGAGAGCCGATCGGGCTCGTATTTAATGTTACGTGTCTACCATGCGGAGACTAATCGAGCAATCCAACACCTTCATCGGTATAGGTGGTGGCACGCCTGCAACCGCCGGGATGTGTGCTGGGACTTTGCGGGACGACGCGAGCACCAGGGGCCCACTTAGCAGTCTTGAGTCTCCGGCTCTTCGTGTTGCTTAACCACTGCTCGCCGGTGGGTTTTGGCAGCCACACATCCTTGCAGTCTCTTCTTCAGTTGGCCCTCTCAAGTAATATTTGTCAAACTTTCCCACCACAGCTCGGTAAAACTTGTACATGCACTCAATGGCAATAGTCACTCATGCAAAGGTAGTCTTTCTATGTATCGGCATGTGATCCGTATGCAAGCTTCCTCATTGCAGTGGTGCCCTTCTGAATTGACGAGAACCCAGCAATGCCTACATTGTCGTGCTTCAGCTTGAAGTAGGGGTCAAACTCTCGAACGCCGTGGAGGATATTCATCAACAAACCCTTGCTCATCCTATACCAGCGCTGAAAATTGTCGACCTGTGTTGCGTCATATGTGAAGTAGTCATTGTGCAGCATGGTATGCCCCTCCATCCTCTGTGGGGTTTCAACTTCTTTCTACCCGGCATTGAACCTCCGCGGCGCGCCTCTTCCGCTTCTCCGCCTCGGCGTCAAGCATGTTCTGGAGGGACGCGAAGATCAGCAAATGCTCCTGAATGTCATCGTCGAAGGCTTGCTCGTCCTCCAGCAGTCGGACAAGCATCTCGGCGTCGCTATCCATGTCTGCTGAAAATTAATGGTTAAAATTCAGTCACGACAGACGAGGTAAAAAACAACGACCTATCGCGCCTACCTGAGAAGGCGTCGAACACCTTCTGTGCGCAGAGGTGGGCGGATTTGACGGTGCGTTCTGGAACGCGTTGGCGAAGAGGTGGCGCCGAAAAGGCCGGCGAGAGAGCCAGCCGCCACGACGGTGCCCGACTCAGAAGAGATCTGTCGTCGAAACGGCCGGCATGCAAATCGAGCGGCGGCGGATGGGTGGGAGGCGAGGGAGGGAAGGCGCGACGAGAAATAAAAGGCGCGAACCAAATGTTGTGGAAGTGGTCGTCGACAGCTGGAAGCCCGCCTCGCTTTTCGTTGTGTCCAGCGTGCCCGGAGCGTCCCCTGTGGACCGGGAACGGACTCGGAGCGCCGGACACCGTATTAGGCCGCTCCGGACGAAAGAAGGCTTTGGGGCGCGCGGCTGGGAACGAAAATTCATCCAGCGTCCCAAATATCTTTGGGAATCGCTTTGGGGAACGTGGGTGGTGATGCTCTTATGGTGCCATATAACCATTTTGCCTATGATATCGTGCATGCAACCTTTACACGAAGTCATAAGAAAAAAAAAATGGCTCACTCAGTCACATGCATACATATGATCAAACTCATTAATGTGGAGACAACCCTTAAAAAGTTATCTCTTAACCATTTATTTCACCTATAATAACGTGCTAAAAGATTCTCCATTGTGAAAGGCCTAATGGCATCTTCGACGCAGCATAAAACGGGCCTGGGAAAGTTTGTCGGCACGTAAAACAGCTCCAGTGAGCATAAAAGTGGCCAAGGCCATCCGTGAGCGCAAATCTAGCCCAAATATGCGCCTCGGATGCGTCTGCCCGGACTGCGCGAACGCGGAAAGTGTATACCGCGTGCGGCGGACGTTTTGCGCAGCTAGCCACAAGCGTCGATGCATCTTCTCAGCGATACCCCAGCAGAGGCGTCGCCCGACGATCTGACGCGTAAATGGCGATTCCCGCGTGGCGCGCGGCGTCGCCTACCTCTACGCGCGTGTAATGGCGATGCCACGCGTGGCGCGGCCGTCGCCCTGCCTCCGACCTATATAAACAGGGCGCGAGCATCTCATCTCCACCCGCTAAACCCTAGCCCGTGCGTACCGCCCGCCACTTCAGCTCTAGACCTCCCACCATGAGCACTACCAGGCAGCGCCTCGCCTCCACCCTCACCTCCTCCCCTCCCCCGGCCTTGAGCTCAGGAGTTCGACGGCGACGGGCAAGCGACCTCCTGACCCGGCCGGGGCGCCGTTGCCACACTCTCGCGCAGGAGGCAAAAGAAAAGCTCGGCCGGCTTCGACTCGCGCACGGCGCGGTGGCGCGCCGCGGCCGGCTGGCGCCCGATGCACCGGTCGCCGGAGGATGCCACGGACTTGGATCCCGAGCGAGAGGGTTAACGGAGCGCTTTTGACCCGCCACTCAACACGAGAATGCGAGAGAGAGTGCTTGCAAGAGGCCACGCATGCCCAAGCCATAGCAGCCGCACGGAGGCGGCGGAGGAAGCATGCGATAGAGCGGCGCAGCGGGGCCGGCCCGTCCGGAAGCAAGAAGTCTAGGCTCCTAGATCTACATTGTATAGTTTTTATGCATTTAAATGTACTACTTTTTATATTTTTAAATACGTTGCAAATCTAAAAATTGGCCGCTCCGGTGGGAGCACACACAGACGCGCGGACAAAATATATTCGCGGGGGATGCAAACGGACGCTCACGACCACTTTTGCGCATCCGAAATGCATCGCTCCGTTGAAGATGCCCTAAACGCATTTGCGCTGCGTGATACCTTACGTACGTACTTGTATATGCCCGGGCATCCATGAGACACGATGCGACTTCGGTCATGTAGGCCTGCACCACAGCACGAGCCTTCTCTCCCTTGTGCATATATCATCACATATTCACATGAGAGACCAAGTTACGGGTACAAACGCAGGAAAAAAGAGGCCGCCGACGAGACGTTGGTTCGACGGACACATACGACACTCCACCGGACCCGACGGGAACCGCTGCCAGCGCCAGGACTCTGTCTCTAGCAGCCTAGCTGGCATTTGTACCTCTATTTTTCTCTCGTATCCTTGTCTCCGCTTTATACAGGATGGCTATGCGTAGGGCGTAGCGTACGTAGTGCTCCTCTCTCGGGGATTCTCGATACAGTTACATATAGACAAGAGGCCTTGTGCAGTACAGTTGTACTCGTAGTACCATGTCGCGGTGAAAGCGCGCTCTCAAACGGCATGAAAACTACAAAGTAGGGATGTACGATGATTACGTATTCCTACCTAGCCATGTCCTCTCTACTAACCTGGGAGTGCAGAAAATATTCCTTCCCTGGTTGGACGGCCGTATGTCTGTTTAATTACCATGTCACGTACCATCATCAAATTGGTAAAAGTATCATTATTAGGGGACAATTAGTCGGCAGGTGCTGTGCTCCAAAGTACGAAACCATCAATGATTCCCGCGTGCTTCAGATGGATAATACATGACACAAAATCTAGTGCTAGTCTGCGGATGCATGATCGAGCTGTGCATGAGACTACTCATAGTGAAAATAGCATAGTTAGTAACAGCATATGTGTGGGAGTGGTGTTTCGGAACATGGGTGCATATGCTCCGGAAATGGTGAATGGAACCTGGGTGCGCGCGCACCCATTTACGAAAAGTTCAAAAAAATGCTATTTAAAAAATTTAAAAAATGTGAAGTAAATTTTTGCATGTATATATTATGTTGATACTTACTCGTGTGTTTTCACGGGAAAAATACCATTGTGTGTGTACCAAAATGACAAAATACAAATTCTATTCCTGTGAATAGTAAAATTCCTATTCACTATTCTCATTTGGACATTTTGTCATTTTTATGCCGAACCATACACAATTTTGTGAAACTTACACGAGTAAATATCAACATAATATGTACATGCAAAATTTTACTTCACATTTTTTTGAAACTTTTAAATAGCATTTTTTTGAACTTTTCGTAAATGGGTGCGCGCGCACCCAGGTTCCAAACGTCCGGGTCGGCATATGCTCCCACTATTTTGAAATGCATATTACATGGATTTTGAATTTCAGAAAAATTGAAACGAAAAATTTGTACGTACATCTTCACATGCTACACACTCACAAAGTCGTTTCATAAAAAATTGACTTATTATTTGATGTGTGTAAAAAAGACAAATTTCAGTGCAAAAATAATGCTTTTCACAAGATAATTTTTCTCTTTTTTACATAGACCACAAAAAATGTTGGTTTTTTGTGAAACTTGAGGAACACACATATATTATGGAGATGTACGTGTAGAATTTTTTGTCAAATTTTTTCGACACTTCGAAATATGATTTTTTGGTAGAGTGAGCATACGCACCCGGGAGCCGAATTGAATTTCCGCATATGTTTCAAGATATTTTGGTGATATGGTATGATAATAAATGATAAAAGAGAGTGAGGTGGTAACTAGCTATGTTACCATAAAATCACATTTTCCAAGATAACATGAATCTATAACATAATTGATATTAGTTGCATGACACCATACATATGTTACTCTCCACTATGGAGTTAGTAACATAGAGTAGTAACATGTGCATGATACTACTCTACGTTACTTCCCACTATGACTAGTCGGGCAACCCATCTGGCGATGCAAGGTGGGGTCAAGACTCCCGCCAAGACATGCACCGTCCGTAAACGATACTACCCGAAGAAAGGAGAGGAGAGAATGCCGACCCAGACCCCTCTCCAAGCTTAGGCAAAGGAGCTTAAGATGCAGAATACTTCTTACGTATATATAATTCTTTTCAAATGTCAAACAATGTAAAGTTTGTAAATTGAGAAAATATCAAAATTTTGAATACAAAATCAGTACCATTAGATTCACCACGATCTATAATTTTATATCGTATATAGTTGGTATTGTAGATCTATACAATTTTTTAGTAAATATGGTCAAATTTTACATCGTTTGACTTTAAAAAAACTTAGACACACTGCATTGTGGTAATGAGGGAGTATTATATAACATGAAACTTGTTGTGTCTTCGCATGAGACGCTATGCGTAGCACCTGCTGTCAACCGGTATGACTTGACGCCTCCACAAAATGCGTCGGCTGTAGCACCTGTCTATCCAGACCAAACAAAATTTGTAGGTGGATGGTGTGAAACGTCTACGGGGAACGATCGTAGCCTTTCGGGTATCCGAATACGTGTTTGTATACACGGGAAAAGCCCCCGTGGTGGCGTGTACATGAGGGAACGTATTGGGTAGAGTACTACTCTATACTCAATACATATTGATACAATATCTCAAATACCCTCTTAATCTAAACATGTGAGAAGTTTAGATCACTAGTGGAAAAAGGGCCTTTAATCCCGGTTCGCAACTGCCATTAATCCCGGTTGCGCAACCGAGATTAAATATGTGGGACTAAAGGCCCCCCCCTTTAATCGCGGTTGCTTACGAACCGCGACTAAAGGCCCGTCCACGTGGGCGCCAGCCGTCCGCCGGGGCGGAGGACCTTTAGTCGCGGTTCTCCTGCCAACCGCGAGTAAAGGCCCCAGGTTTAGGGTTTAGCCCCCCTAAATCTGGTTTCTTTTTAATTTGTATTGTTTTATTTCTTTTATATTTTATTTTGTGTTTTATTTTAATTTTGAAGAAGTTTCAGTACACATATTCTACGCTACAATATACATGCATATGAATGTACAATTTCATATTTTATTTTGTGTTTTATTTTAATTTTGAAGAAGTTTCAGTACACATATTCTACGCTACAATATACATGCATATGAATGTACAATTTCAAACAAGTTTGAAATTAGAACCAAGAAGAATTCAAGAGGAATATACAATATATATTCAATCTCGGATGACCATATACAATTTCGAACAAGTTTCCATACATAATTTACGGCATCAGAAGTTCTACGTCCTCGTAATAGTGTTCTCCTTTAGGATGGAGGACTTCCCTCAAAAAAAAATCCTGCTAGTTCCTCTTGAATTGGTCGGAAGCGAGCTTCTGGACTAAGCGTCTTCCGGAAGTTATTCCTCTTGACGTTGTTATCCGACGGCTTCCGCTCAGAGGTGTATCTCCGGATGAACTCACAAACATAGTATCCACATAGATTGGTCCCCGGTGGCTGAATATCCCCAGACAGTAACCTTCTAAATTCTAGCTCTTTTTTGAATTCACCGACCGTTTGATCTGAGAACCGTCTCCAAACCCTACGGGGCAAAGAAAATTAAATGAACAAGGGAGTTATTAGTTACTTGATATTAGGAAATGAACGAAAGAGGCCGATCGATATAGAGCGCAAATGATTGAAAATAATTACTTTTGCAGCATATTTCTCATGTTAGTTTCTTTTCAAATAAAGTTTTAGTAAGACCATCTGTAATCTGACCCTAGCTCGATATAAACCTGACATCAAGTTGCTTGATAGAAACCCATTCTCGAACAAAACAAAAGTATATCTCAATATGTTTTGTACGGGCATGAAAAACTGGATTTGCAGACAGGTAGGTGGCACTAAGATTATCATACCATAGACACGGTTTCTCCTGAAGTGAAACTCCAAGTTCACGAACAAGTGCTTCAACCCAAATAAGCTCAGAAGTGGCATTTGCAAGGGCTTTGTATTCAGCCTATGTACTGGACCTGAACACAGTAGGTTATTTTCTGGCACTCCAAGAAACAAGATTGTGACCAAAAAAGGTAGCAAATCCACCAATAGAACGTCTATCATCTAAATCACCTCCCCAGTCTGCATCGGAGTAGGTGTAAGGGTATATTGCCCCCATGTGTGGTTTTCATAATTAATGACAACGCCTATGGACTAATGTTTTTATTGAGTTTATATGAAAAAATATTCCATATGTACTACTTGTAGTCCATATGTTGGATTCAAGTATGGATGCCATGAAGATAAAGTTATACCTTGAGTATTGGCATCAAGATCATCGATTTGAAGACATATATGTGATATGATCAAGAAGAAGAAATGAAGATAAAGTTCTTATGTGGAACTCAATATTAGCCATGATCTAGCTTATGTGATAAGCAATGAATGATCAAGATCTTGAGTGCTTGATTCCAAGTGAAGAATTCAATTTATGGCTCTAAGTCGGTGTCATGATAGTCTCATAAGTGGAGCTATAGTTGACTAAGATTTAGAGCATGCAAATAAATGAAGAATTCTATATACACCTCAAGATAGTATGATAGAGCATGAGAAGATACAGGTTTGACCAATACAAAGAGTGAAGAATAGATTGAAGTTTGGTCAACACATGAAGCATGAAAAATGTGGCACGTGAAGTTATGTGGTATGGTAAGCCTTGTCAATTATGCTTTATGAACTAACCCATCATATATGTGCTCTTGTGTTGTCTATGTTGGTTAGGTATCTTTTCATGGACGTGCATCAAAAGTGAGATCTCATATAGTCCATGAGAGGATGACATCAAGTAGTAATCGTCATCAAGGTTGAGTTGGGCAAGCTCATGTTGAGCATCTCAAGAAGATCATATGCTTGAAGCTTGTCGTCCATTCGATGATGATGGACATGTGAAGATGTGCATCAATGGAGCTATCCCATCATGGGGTATGGGGAGCATTTGTGAGTTTTCAGGAAGCAACAATGAACAAGTAAGACATTCCGGCTTGAGTGGAGCTTGAAGATTTATCATCAAGATCAAGCGGGATACACAAGGCAAAGGTATGGCCTTGCTAGGTTTTCCTTTTACCGGTCTCAAGGTGGTTGTTGGAAGACCAGATTATAGGATAGATAGCCGCACTATCAAGAGGGGCTTTAGGTTGGGTAACTTGATCACATCGTCATAGGGAGCTCAACCCTTTGCATAATTTTCATATTCCTATTACTTCTTGGTGTTTCTCTGTGTGAGGTTCTTGAGCTTGTTTCCTGCTTTACAACAAGCCTAAGTTCATTGAAAACGGAATTTGTATTCATCTTCTATTACGTTTTCATGGTTGGAGGTTTTACCGGTTTGATGTTTTTATAGATATGCAAAACATTTTATACTATGTTTCTTACTCAATGGTTGGACTATGACGTTTCTATGCATAATGTTATAGAGCTTGTTGTTGTGATTCCAACGAGCTCAAGATCATCAAAATCGGAGTCCGGATGCAAAAGTTATCGCAGTTTCGGCGTGTGGCTCGGCATGCCGAGTGCTGCTGCCGGGTAGGTCGGCAGCCAGCTCGACAGGGCCGGGTCCAGTGCCGGGTGGCTCGATTTCGCCCCCAAATGGTCATATTTTGATGGGCTATAAAAGGGGTCTTCTTCCCCATTGTTATTAGGGTTCTTAGTCACGTTTTTTACCACCATTGTTGACCTTCTTGAGATTGCTTCCTCTTCCTTTCCTCCTATGATTCTTGCATATTCTTGGGAGATTTGAAAGAGGAGATCTAGATCTACAACCTCATCCAAACCATTCCTCCTCTAAGTGAGGGGATATCTTGGGATCTAGATCTAGGAGTCATTTGTTGATTTCCTCCATTGCTCTTCCTCTCTAATTCCATCCTAGCATTTGTTGCTTTGGGGGGATTTGAGTGTGAAGGATTTGAACACATTTGGTGTTCTTGCTTTTCATCATTGCATAGTGTTGAGCTCTCCACCACGATTTGTTCGAGTGAGAGACTGTGAGCTTGTTACTCTTGGAGGGTGACCTCGTAGTTGGCTTGGTTGGTGTCCCGGTGACCTCTTCGTGGAAGATTGTGAAGGGGCCGGGCTTCTCGTGGAGCTTGCGAAGTGGTTGTGGAGCTTGCCATCTCCGTGGAGGAAAAGCTAGCCATAAGGAAAGCGCTATTCCTTCGTGGGATAGGCTCGGAGAAGAAGGTGAGCCTTCGTGGTGTTGGGAAATTCTTCGTGGGATCCCCACCTCTCCAAACGTGGTGTACCTTCTTGCAAAGGAAGGGAACACGGGAATACATCTTCGTCTCCGTGTGCCTCGATTATTTCTATACCCAAGCTTACTTTCCTTTGTGATAGACATCGAGCTTGAAGTACTTATTATATCTTGCTATCAATTGTTGTTCATATATATATATATTGTGCCAATCTTGCTTAGCTCTAGTTGTTGTTGTTGCACTTAGTTGAGCCTAGCCTATTTAGGTTTTGTGTTTGTAAAATAAACATTAGTTTAATTCCGCATTCTTACAAGCCAAATCCGTAAGAGTTTTTAAAACGCCTATTCACCCCCCTCTAGGAGACATTGTTGGAGATATACCCAAGAGGCAATAATCAAGTGTTTATTTTTATATCTTAGTGTTCATGATAAATGTTTACATCCAATGCAATAATTGTGTTAACAGGAAACATTAATACATGTGTGTTGTGTAAACAACCAGAGTCCCTAGTAAGCATCTTGTTAAGCTAGCTTGTTGATTAATAGATGATCATGGTTTCCTGATCATGAAAATTGGATCTTATTAATAACAAGATCATATCATTAGGTGAATGATGTGATGGACACACACCCATAGTAACCATAGCATAAGATCAAGTATTAAGTTCAACTTTCTCTAAGCGTTCGATACATAGTAACCTAGTCCTTCGACCATGAGATCATGTAAATCACTTACACCAGATGGGTACTTTGATTACATCAAACGCCATTGTGTAAATGGGTGGTTATAAAGATGAGATTAATTATTCGGAAAGTATGAGTTGAGGCATATGGATCAAGAGTGGGATTTTTCCATCCTGATGACGAATAGATATGCTATGGGTCCTCTCGGTGGAATGTCATCTAATTAGCTTGCAATCATGTGACAAGGTCACAAGAGATGACATACCACGGTACGAGTAAAGAGTACTTGTCGGTAACGAGGTTGAACTACGTATAGAGATATCGATGATCAAACCTCGGATAAGTAAAGTATCGCGTGACAAAGGGAATCGGTATCGTATGTTAATGGTTCATTCGATCACTAAGTTATCTTCCAGGTCCCGCTATTGGTTATTGATCGGAGAGGAGTCTCGATCATGTCCGCATAGATCACGAACCGTAGGGTGACTGATGCGTGTGGTTGGCACGTCCGTTGGGAACCCCAAGAGGAAGGTGTGATGCGCACAGCGGCAAGTTTCCCTCAGTAAGAAACCAAGGTTTAATCGGACCAGTAGGAGTCAAGAAGCACGTTGAAGGTTGATGGTGGCGGGATGTAGTGCGGCGCAACACCAGGGATTCCGGCGCGTGGAACCTGCACAACACAACCAAAGTACTTTGCCCCAACGAAAAATGTGAGGTTGTCAATCTCACCGACTTGCTGTAACAAAGGATTAACGTATTGTGTGGAAGATGATTGTTTAGAAAATAGTAGAACAAGTATTGCAGTAGATTGTATTTCAGTAAAGAGGAATGGACCGGGGTCCACGGTTCACTAGAGGTGTCTCTCCCATAAGACGAACAGCATGTTGGGTGAACAAATTACGAGTTGGGCAATTGACAAATAAAGAGAGCATGACCATGCACATACATATCATGATGAGTATAGTGAGATTTAATTGGGCATTACGACAAAGTACATAGACTTCGCCATCCATTGCATCTATGCTAAAAAGTCCACCTTGAGTTATCATCCGAACCCCACTCCAGTATTAAGTTGCAAAGCAACAGAACAATTGCATTAAGTATGGTGCGTAATGTAATCAACAACTACATCCTTAGACATAGCATCAATGTTTTATCCCTAGTGGCAACAGCACAACACAACCTTAGAACTTTCATCATTTGTCCCAGGTGTCAATGCGGGCATGAACCCACTATCGAGCATAAGTACTCCCTCTTGGAGTTACAAGCATCTACTTGGCCAGAGCATCTACTAGTAACGGAAAGCATGCAAGATCATAAACAACACGTAGATATAACTTTGATAATCAACATAACAAGTATTCTCTATTCATCGGATCCCAACAAACGCAACATATAGAATCGTGAGATAGATGATCTTGATCATGTTAGGCAGCTCACAAGATCAGACAATGATAGCACAATGGGGAGAAGACAACCATCTAGCTACGCTATGGACCCATAGTCCAAGGGTAGACTACTCACACATCACACCGGAGGCGACCATGGCGGCGTAGAGTCCTCCCGGGAGATGATTCCCCTCTCAGGCAGGGTGCGGGAGCTCTCTGAATCCCCGAGATGGGATCGGCGTTGGCGGCGTCTCTGGAAGGTTTTCCGTATCGTGGCTCTCGTCTGGGGTTTCGTCACGGAGGCTTTAAGTAGGCGGAAGGGCAAGTCGGGAGGCGGCACGGGGGCCCCGCCACACGGGGGCGGCGCGGCCAGGGGGGCCGCGCCGCCTAGGGTTTGGGCTCACTGTGGCCCAGCCGTTCGTCTTCGGACTTAAGCTTCGTGGAAAAATAGGCCCACAGGGCGTTGATTTCGTCCAATTAGAGAATATTTCCTTACTAGGATTTACGAAACCAAAAACAACAGGAAGCGGCACTTCGGCATCTTGTTAATAGGTTAGTTCCGAAGAATGCACGAATATGACATAAAGTGTGCATAAAACATGTAGATAACATCAATAATGTGGCATGGAACATAAGAAATTATCGATACGTCGAGGACGTATCGGCATCCCCAAGCTTAGTTCGCTCGTCCCGAGTAGGTAAAACGATAACAGGATAATTTCTGGAGTGACATGCCATCATAATCTTGATCATACTATTTGTAAAGCATATGTAGTGAATGCAGCGATAAAAACAATGTATATGACATGAGTAAACAAGTGAATCATAAAGCAAAGACTTTTCATGAATAGCACTTCAAGACAAGCATCAATAAGTCTTGCATAAGAGTTAACTCATAAAGCAATAATTCAAAGTAAAGGCATTGAAGCAACACAAAAGAAGATTAAGTTTCAGCGGTTGATTTCAACTTGTAACATGTATATCTCATGGATATTGTCAACATAGAGTAATATAATAAGTGCAATAAGCAAGTATGTAGGAATCAATGCACAGTTCACACAAGTGTTTGCTTCTTGAGGTGGAGAGAAATAGGTGAACTGACTCAACATTGAAAGTAAAAGAATGGTCCTCCAAAGAGGAAAAGCATCGATTGCTATATTTGTGCTAGAGCTTTGATTTTGAAAACATGAAACAATTTTGTCAACAGTAGTAATAAAGCATATGCATCATGTAAATTATATCTTATAAGTTGCAAGCCTCATGCATAGTGTACTAATAGTGCCCGCACCTTGTCCTAATTAGCTTGGACTACCGGATCATCACAATGCACATTGTTTTAACCAAGTGTCACAAAGGGGTACCTCTATGCCGCAATACAAAGGTCTAAGAAGAAAGCTCGCATTGGATTTTTCGCTATTGATTATTCTTCAACTTAGACATCCATACGGGACAACATAGACAACAGATAATGGACTCCTCTTTTATGCATAAGCATGTAACCACAATTAATAATTTTCTCATTTGAGATTGAGGATATATGTCCAAAACTGAAACTTCCACCATGGATCATGGCTTTAGTTAGCGGCCCAATGTTCTTCTCTAACATATGCATGCTTAACCATAAGGTGGTAGATCTCTCTTACTTCAGACAAGACGGACATGCATAGCATCTACATGAAATTCAACAATGAATAGTTGATGGCGTCCCCGGAACATGGTTATCGCACAACAAGCAACTTAATAAGAGATAAAGTGCATAATTACATATTCAATACCACAATAGTTTTTAAGCTATTTGTCCCATGAGCTATATATTGCAAAGGTGATGATGGAATTTTAAAGGTAGCACTCAAACAATTTACTTTGGAATGGCGGAAAATACCATGTAGTAGGTAGGTATGGTGGACACAAATGGCATAGTGGTTGGCTCAAGTATTTGGATGCATGAGAAGTATTCCCTCTCGATACAAGGTTTAGGCTAGCAAGGTTATTTGAAACAAACACAAGGATGAACCGGTGCAGCAAAACTCACATAAAGACATATTGAAAACATTATAAGACTCTACACCGTCTTCCTTGTTGTTCAAACTTAATACTAGAAATTATCTAGACCTTAGAGAAACTAAATATGCAAACCAAATTTTAGCATGCTCTATGTATTTCTTCATTAATGGGTGCAAAGCATATGATGCAAGAGCTTAAACATGAGCACAACAATTGCCAAGTATCACATTACCCAAGACATTTATAGCAATTACTACATGTATCATTTTCCAATTCCAACCATATAACAATTTAACGGGGAAGAACTTCGCCATGAATACTATGAGTAGAAACCAAGGACATACTTGTCCATATGCTACAGCGGAGCGTGTCTCTCTCCCATAAAGTGAATGCTAGGATCCATTTTATTCAAACAAAACAAAAAATAAAAACAAACCAGACGCTCCAAGCAAAGCACATAAGATGTGATGGAATAAAAATATAGTTTGGGGAGGAACCGATAATGTTGTTGATGAAGGGGATGCCTTGGGCATCCCCAAGCTTAGACGCTTGAGTCTTCTTGATATATGCAGGGGTGAACCACCGGGGCATCCCCAAACTTAGAGCTTTCACTCTCCTTGATCATGTTGCATCATACTCCTCTCTTGATCCTTGAAAACTTCCTCCACACCAAACTCGAAACAACTCATTAGAGGGTTAGTGCACAATAAAAATTGACATATTCAGAGGTGACATAATCATTCTTAACACTTCTGGACATTGCATAATGCTACTGGACATTAGTGGATCAAAGAAATTCATCCAACATAGCAAAAGAGGCAATGCGAAATAAAAGGCAGAATCTGTCAAAACAGAACAGTTCGTAAAGATGAATTTTAAAATGGCACCAGACTTGCTCAAATGAAAATTCTCAAATTTAATGAAAGTTGCGTACATATCGAGGATCATGCACGTAAATTGGATTAATTTTCTGAGCTACCTACAGGGAGGTAGACCCAGATTCGTGACAGCAAAGAAATCTGAACTGTGCAGTTAATCCAAATCTAGTACTTACTTTTCTATCAACGGCTTATCTTGGCACAACAAAACACAAAACTAAGATAAGGAGAGGTTGCTACAGTAGTAAACAACTTCCAAAACACAAAAAAAAACAAAGTACTGTAGGTAAAAACATGGGTTGTCTCCCATAAGCGCTTTTCTTTAACGCCTTTTTAGCTAGGCGCGAGAAAGTGTGTATCAAGTATTATCAAGAGATGGTGTGTCAACCTTACCTTGGGCTTTGCCCTTACCTTTCTTATTGTTTTTCTTTCCTTTGGTTTAGGAAATATGATTTCCCCCTGGTATAGAGGTGAATTTCAGAGTGCCTTCTCAACATCAATGACTGCTCCCAATAGTTTCAGCAGGGATCTTCCGAGTATGAGTTTTCCTATTTCAATAACAAGATAATCAATGGATATTGTCCTTCCAAGAATGGTTGTATGCACACCTGCGGCTATTCCTTTAGGAACTATAGTAGAGTTATCAATGAGTTATTTCTTCTCCTCCTTCATCGACTCCCCAAAGTTTCAAAGATTTATAAATACTTTCAGGCATAAGGCAAAATTCATACATAATATCACAGTAGGCATGGAGAGTTCGATCACCGATAACAATTTTAACAGCAGGATCCCACAATGAGAGTTTAGAGTTCACTAAAACTTGTTCAAGACGATTACGATGGCAATAGTTATCATTCAAGCGAGATGTACTTATCTGATTATTTAATCTACTATATATATGCTAGTGGTGAATCAAATTATTAGTTGAATCATGTGATGCAACCAACTTCTTTATGGCATTAAAAGCGATCCCCATTGCAATGAAGGAAATCTCCTCCCACTAAAGTATCCAAAGCATATCTATAGCGAACCATAAGACCAAAATAAAAATTACTAAGGAGCAAACTTAGAGTCATTTGAGGTTCAATTTTACGATAAGAAGTAAAAATTCTAGACCAAGCATCCTTAAAACTCTCCTCATCCCTTGTTTAAAAGTGAAGACTAATTCTTCAGGCGAAGAAGTAACAGGTTCAGAGCTAGACATGGTAACAAAAGTAACTAATTTTTGTGTTTTTTGATATAGAGTGCAAGACAATAAATAAACAAACTAGATAAAGTAAATGCAAGTAAACTAATTTTTTTTGTGTTTTTGATATAGCAAACAAGATAGCAAATAAAGTAAAACTAGCAACTAATTTTTTTGTATTTTGATTTAGTGCAGACAAACAAAGTAGTAAATAAAACTAAGCAAGACAAAAACAAAAGTAAAGAGATTGGGAAGTGGAGACTCCCCTTGCAGCGTGTCTTGATCTCCCGAACAACGGCAAAATATGCTTGATGCGTGTGGTTGGCATGTCCAGTTGGGAACCCCAAGAGGAAGGTGTGATGCGCACGGCGGAAGTTTCCCTCGGAGAAACCAAGGTTTAATCGGACCGGTAGGAGTCAAGAAGCACGTTGAAGGTTGATGGCGGCGGGATGTAGTGCGGCGCAACACCGAGTTCCGTAGCGTGGAACTGCACAACACAACCAAAGTACTTTGCTAACGAAGCAGTGAGGTTGTCAATCTCACCGGCTTGCTGTAACAAAGGATTAACCGTATTGTGTGGAAGATGATTACGAGAAAAAGTAAAACAAGTATTGCAGTAGATTGTATTTCAGTAAAGAGAATTGGACCGGGGTCAGTTCACTAGAGGTGTCTCTCCATAAGACGAACACATGTTGGGTGAACAAATTACAGTTGGGCAATTGACAAATAAAGAGCATGACCATGCACATACATATCATGATGAGTATAGTGAGATTTAATTTGGCATTACGACAAAATACATAGACGGCCATCCAAGCATCTATGCCTAAAAAGTCCACCTTCGAGTTATCATCCGAACCCCTCCGGTATTAAGTTGCAAAGCAACGGAACAATTGCATTAAGTATGGTGCGTAATGTAATCAACAACTACATCATAGACATAGCATCAATGTTTTATCCCTTGGCATGACAGCACAACACAACCTTAGAACTTTGTCACTGTCAGTGTCAATGCGACATGAACCCACTATCGAGCATAAGTACTCCCTCTTGGAGTTACAAGCATCTACTTGGCCGAGCATCTACTAGTAAAGGAAAGCATGCAAGATCATAAACAACACGTAGATATAACTTTGATAATCAACATAACAAGTATTTACATTCATCGGATCCCAACAAACGCAACATATAGAATTACAGATAGATGATCTTGATCATGTTAGGCAGCTCACAAGATCCGACAATGATAGCACAATGGGGAGAAGACAACCATCTAGCTACGCTATGGACCCATAGTCCGGGGGTGAACTACTCACATCACAGGAGGCGACCATGGCGGCGTAGGGTCTCCCCGGAGATGATTCCCCCTCTCGGCGAAGTCTGGGACGATCTCCTGGATCCCCGAGATGGGATCGGCGTTGGCGGCGTCTACGGAAGGTTTTCCGTATCGTGGCTCTCGTGACTGGGGTTTCGCACGGAGGCTTTAAGTAGGTGGAAGGGCAAGTCGGGGAGCGCACGGGGGCCCAGATAACGAGGCGGCGCGGCAAGGGGGGCGCGCCGCCTAGGGTTTGGGCTCCACTGTGGCCCACTTCGTTTCCCTTCGGTCTTGGAAGCTTCGTGGAAAAATAGGCCTGGGCGTTGATTTAGTCCAATTCCGAATATTTCCTACTAGGATTTCTGAAACCAAAAACAGCAGAACAGGAAATGGCACTAGGCATCTTGTTAATAGGTTAGTTCCAGAAAATGCACGAATAAGACATAAAGTGTGCATAAAACATGTAGATAACATCAATAATGTGGCATGGAACATAAGAAATTATCGATACGTCGGAGACGTATCAGTGACACACTTAAGGTTCGATGTCGTATAATAGATTTGGAATATGAGATGGAGACCGAATGTTTTTCGGAGTCTCGGATGGGATCCAGGACATCACGAGGAGGTCCAGAATGGTGGGAGAATAAGATTCATATAAGAAAGTCATTTTCGGGGTTGAAAAAGATTTTTCCGTGGAAGATTGGAGGGTTTCTAGGGTTCGGAGGGAGCCTTTGGTGGCCCACGACCCACGGGGAGGGGCCACATGAGCGAGGGGGTGCATCCCGCCCTAATGGGCCAGGCGCACCATGCCTCAAGGCCCGGTAGGCAAAATACCCTAGGGTTTGGAAACCCAAAAGGGAGACTTGGGGGGTAAGTTCCCCCCTACCCTTGGCCGCCGGCCCTAGATGAGTTCGGGGGCCACCTTGGCCGACCCTTGACCCTATATAAAGAGGGAGAGGGAAGGGGTTAATACCTCTCCCAAACCCTAGCTGCCCCACTCCTCTCCCTCCTCCTTCCTCATGCGTAGGCTTGGCGAAGCCTGCCCAGGATTTCTCCTCCACCACCACCACCACGCGCCGTCGTGCTGCTAGGATTCAGTCTACCACCTCCGCTGCCCTCTCGAACGCAAGAGGAAGCCGTCATCGACACCGTACGTGTGGCCGAGTACGGAAGCTTCGGATTGCACACGGAAGGATCGTCTACATCAACCACGAGATCCGATCTCGTTAAGGCTTTGGATCTACGAGGGTTAGTTTCCCGTCTATCTCGTTTCTACGATCTCATAGATTAGATCTTGGATTTTTCATAGATAAGATCTAGGATTTATTCGTCTTTGCGATAGAAATTTATTGTTTTCCATGCATCGAACCAATCCGTGGTATCAGAGTCGTGTCTATGCATAGATCTGTTGCACGAGTAGCAAACAATGTTTTTATGGGCATTGATGCTTTTGTTGTCGCTTGCCCGGGCTAACCTTAGATGACCGCATTCATGATACTTGCTCCACGCTTGACATGCAGCTTGTATTGCATAAGTGGCTTTGCGGATGTCAGTTTCTCCCATCATAGTTGATATCAAATTTACAATCTGCACTTGACAACACTTGTATCACCGTTGTGGTTCTTGTTCGTAGGTAGATCGGATCTTACTCGAAAGCCCCAAACCACGTAAAACATGCAAACACTTTTAGGCGTCTAACTTGTTTTTACAGGGGCATGTCATGTGATATGGTTATGTGATTGTGACTATATTTGATGTATGAGATGATCATTATTGTATTATGGCAACCGGCAGGAGCCTAATGGTTGTCTTTAAATTTGGTAAGACCTATGTGTCTATTCATCATGTAGCTTTATTTCAAGTAGTTGTCATAATAGCTATAAGTGATGGACAACCATGAAGCGGTGCCATGGACCTTGGCGCAATACTGGTGATGATGGAGATCATGCTCATGTGCTTTGAAGATGGAGATCAAAGGAACACGAAGAAAATGCCATATCATATCACATTATCCATGCATGTGATGTTAATGCTTTTATGCATCTTATTTTGCTTAGATCGCGATGGTAGCATTATAAGATGATCCCTCACGTTAATATCAAGATAATAAAGTGTTCTCCTCGTATGCAATGTTGCTAAAGTCCGTCGTTTTGAAGCATCTCGTGATGATCGGATGTGATATATTCTACGTTCACATACAACGGGTGTAAGCCATGTTGCACACGCGGAAATACTTGGGTTTGCTTGACGAGCCTAGCATGTACAGACATGTACATACTTGGGTTAACACAGGAAACCGAAAGGTTGAACACGATTCATATCAACATGTTGATGTTCACCATTGAAGCTACATCATCTCACATGATGATCGGACTTGGTGTAGTGAATATGAATCGTGTGCCACTAAAAAACTATGAGGGATGTTTTATCAAGTGGGAGTTCATTAGTAATTAGATTAAAACTTGAACTAATTATCATGAACATAGTCTGAATAGTATTTTAAATTAAATTTGTAGAATTGGCATACGTTATTTACCATGCGCTAGTCTTGTAATTGAGATAGAAATACTGTTAAGTCTGTCAAGTAACTTTACGAACTGGTACTGTTTTGTTAAAGAGTCAAGAAATGATTAAGTCTTATTGCAAACTTTTGGTAAACCTCAAATTGCTAAGAGTAATGATTTCAATTAGTACATAAAATCATCTTGTCTCCGTGAAACTTGAAGTTCAAAACCGTTTGAAAAGTAAGGAGCTGGAAAGTTTATTTTCAGAAATAAGCACGGTGTGAGATATATGTGATATCTAAGACCTTATTGCAAGATGATACAATATAATTTAGTGAGACTACATAAACTCATAAGTTTTATGGAAATGTACGAAGGTTGAAGACGCTAGACGTACTGATCCTCCAACTAGTTGGGCACTAGCGTTGTTAGCATATCCATGGGAAATTGGTCGTCCCTTGAAGTATGCACCATTGCTAAGGCTCGTCGTTTGAAGCATCACGTGATGATCGGTTGTTATAGATTCTATGTGTGCTCTGGCCAGTTGCAAGCGGTTGCATGTGAATGCGGGGTTAAGCAGCAGAGCCTAGCATGCTTCAAACATGGTCTCGGAAAGTCGTCATGATTTGATGGATAAAAAAATTATGAGTGAAATTGTTCATCATATTAAAAAGTTACTAATAGAGAAATCTGGAACACTTGTCATGTGATGATTAACTTCAAAGTAAGAACCTCAAGGTTATTGGTATTTGACCAACAAACCTAGAAGTTATTGATGTTAAAGTGTTTTCTAAAAAACGAGGAAAGCCAAAATAGAAACTACAAAAGTTTTTGGCAGAAAGAAAGAAAAGACTAGAAAGTCTAGCTCAGGTGTATATAGATGATATACATGTTATGGATGTATTATTTGTTTAGTCACACTATGAAATTCTTAGGTATTTGTACCATATTGGTTGGTATGAGAAGTCATACAACACAACGCAATATAAGAATATAATGGCCTAAGTGACTGGCAATGAATGTGGTAAGAATGCACGCCTGGAATAAAATAAAGTGTTATTATGTTCGTCATTGGCATTCTACCTAGCCCTTCAGATTTATAATAAAGAACTTTATAATTGTTATTTTGTTCTGGTCAAATGAAAACAATGAGTTGTTCAAATTATGATCGTACTCCATGTACGATGGAGAAGTTATTATAAATCTTAATGATGAAACACACATGCATAACACTGACGCTAAAATGCCATACAACAACAAATGATAAGAATTCCACTTATTTGTGGAACCGCCATTTAGGTCATGTTAGAAAGGAACGCATGAAGGAACTCCATGCAAATGGATTTTTGGAGTCATTCGATTTTTGAATCGTCCGACGCTTGCAACTCTTTTCCAAAAGAGAATGACCGAAACACCATTTATAGGCCAAGAGTTGAATGGGTAACTAGCTTAGTGAAAACATACATGTATGGTTCATTGGGCATAATTGTGTGCGGAATATTCTTCTACTTTTATGAAAACTTCCAACAATGAATTGAGAGTATATATGTGGATATATTTATTTGATGAGGAAGAAGTCTGAAACATTTGAATAGATTCAAATAAATTTCAGCATCAAGTAGAAATCATCGTAATAGAAAAGTCAAATATCTATGATTGGATCATGGTGGAAATATTTCAATTACGAGTTTTAGCGAACATCTAAGAGAGTTATGAAATTGTTCTACAACTCACGTTTCTTGGAATATCATAGTGATGATAGAGTATTCGAGAGACGTATCCAAACCTTGTTGGATTAATGATGAGATAAAATAAAATGACGCCATTATATTTTGTGGATTATGCTTTACAGACTACCGCTTTTACACTAAATAGAGCGTCATCACATTTCGTTGAAATGACACCATACGAGTTATGGCATGGGTATAAACCCTAATAGTCTTTCTTAAATTTTGGTATGCATAGCATAAGTAAATGAGTTTAAAACCAAAATCGAATGAATGTCTTTGTTGGTTATCCCATAGAACAAATTGGTAATTCTTCCCATTGTGAAGTCATAGACAAAAATATTTGTCGATGTTTCTTGCTTATTTCCAAGAAATTGTTTCTCACGAAATATTTGAGTGGGAGGAAAATGGAACTCGATAAGGTTGATGAACCTGAGCATAATGATTAGAGTAGCGCAAAGTCGGAAATGGTTCCGAAAGCGGCTACGACACTTATAGCTCCCATGTCTACAAAGTGTTATAGTCGTGGAGATCGAAGTACCTATTAAACCTTGTAGGTATGGTTTACTTTGTGATCAAATAAATAATTTGTGGACAAAGAATTAATTTTGAACAATAATTAACCAACTATATACAAAGAAGCTATGATGGGCCCTGACTCCGTTAAGATGGCTAAGTGCCATGAAATCCAAGATAGGTGAATACTTTTTGAAAGTAAATGGATCTATAAAATTGATGGACATGGATGCAATATCCTTGAAGAAGCTCGACTTGTCAAAAAGTTGTTTACGACAAAGTTCAAAGAGTTGACTATGATAAGATTAGATCTTCCGTAGCGATGCTTATAGTCTATGCGAATTATTCTAGTAATAGCTACATATTTCTTTTATGAGATATGATAGTAGGATGGCAGAAATACATTCCTTACCAGAAGTGTGTATTAAGGATGTATACTAGATACAACCAAGAGTTTTTCTAGTTCGTGGAATACTATATAGTTATACAAACTTCACTGGATGAAGTGAGTATCACGGAGTTAGAATCTCCACCGGATGAAATAATCAAAGAGTTTTTGATTTCATCGAAAACGATGAGATGCTTGCATTTGCAAGAAATTAAGTGAGAGCGCTGAGACATATTTATAATACTTTATGTAGATGACATATCATTGATTATGAATGATGTAATTATGTATTTTATGTGATAAAAATATTTCGTTGAAATTTAACTTCAATGAAAGGATATGGACTAAAAACATATTTAGTGTCAAGGTCTATGAAGATAGATTGAAGCACATAATAAGTTTAAGTTAAAGTACATAGAATGACTATTGAAGTAGTTCAATATGAAAACTTTAAGAAGGTGTTCTTTTCCATATGGAGGTTTAACAAGACTTGAGTGTATGTGACACTCAATGAGTAAAAATGTAGGGATTCGTAGCATAGAAAACAAAAAATTTCCTACCGCGAGAACGCAATCAAAGCCAAGATGCAATCTAGAAGATGGGAGCAACGAGGGGATGAGCGAGACTAACCCTTGAAGATTTCCAAAGCCTACGAGAGGAGGCTCTCGTTGCTACGGTAGATCACTTGCCGCTTTCAAAGCGCGTAGAAGATCTTGACGGTGCCACAATCGGGCAGCACCTCGTGCTCGGTCGCACACGTACGGTGATGACGACACGTCCTTCTCCACAGGTTCCGTGACCGGCGGAAATGTAGTAGATCCTCCTCGAAATCCCGGCAGCACGACGGCGTGGTGGCGGTGGTAGTGGAGAACTGATGGCGTGTAACTCACGATTAGTTAGAACCCCAAGAGGAAGATTATGATCACGCCTGGCCGGCAAGTTTTCCCTCGAAAAAAGAGAGCTCCAAGGTTTATCGAACCAGGAGGAGCCAAACAGTAAAGTTGATGGCGGCGGGATGTAGTCCGGCGCAACACCGGGGATTCCGCCCAACGTGGAACTGCACAACACAACCAAAGTACTTTGCCCAGACGAACGATGAGGTTGTCAATCTCACCGGCTTGCTGTAACAAAGGATTAACCGTATTGTGTGGAAGATGATTGTTTGCAGAAAATAGTAGAGCAGTATTGCAGTAGATTGTATTTCCGGTATAGAAGTGGACCGGGGTCCATGGTTCACTAGAGGTGTCTCTCCCATAAGATAAACAGCATGTTGGGTGAACAAATTACAGTTGGGCAATTGACAAAAAAAGAGGGCATGACCATGCACATACATATTATGATGAGTATAGTGAGATTTAATTGGGCATTACGACAAAGGACATAGACCGCCATCCAGCATGCATCTATGCCTAAAAAGTCCACTTGAGTTATCATCCGAACCTCGATGTTAAGTTGCTAACATGAGATGATTGCATTAAGTATTGCGCGTAATGTAACTAGTAACTACATCCTTGAACATAGCACTAATATTTTATCCGTTGGAGACGTATGACACATCCACAACCTTAGAACTTTAAGTCACTGGTCCGAGATATCAATGGAGGCATGAACCCTTATCGAACATAAATACTCCCTCTTGGAGTTACAAGCATCTCCTGGCCCGAGCATCTACTAGTAACGCGGAGAGCATGCAAGATCATAAACAACACATAGACATAACTTTGATAATCAACATAACAAGTATTCTCTATTCATCGGATCCCAACAAAACGCAACATATAGAATTACAAACAGATGATCTTGATCATGTTAGGCAGCTCACAAGATCCGACAATGAAGCACAATGGGAGAAGACAACCATCTAGCTACTGCACTGTGGACCCATAGTCCAGGAGTAGACTACTCACATCACTCCGGAGGGCGACCATGGCGCGTAGAGTCTCGGAAGATGATTCCCCTCTCCCGGCGAGTGCGGTGATCTCTGGATCCCCGAAGTGGGATCGGCGGCGTCTGGAAGGTTTCGTATCGTGGCTCTCGGTCTTGGGGTTTTATAGCAGGCTTAAGTGAGGCGGAAGGGCGGTCGGGGCGGCACGAGTTTACACCACGGGACGTAGCGGCCAAGAGGGGGCCGCGCCACTGGGAATGTGGGCACCTCGTGGCCGCCACGTCTCCTCTTCGGACCACGGAAGCTTAGTGGCAAAATAGGACCACAGGCGTTGATTTCGTCCAATTCCGAGAATATTTCGTTACTAGGATTTCTGAAACCAAAACAGCAGAAAACAGCAACTGGCACTTC